>OX439485.1:72003779-73203779 GCA_949320155.1 Melangyna quadrimaculata | reverse complement strand
GAAGATTTTGAATTCAACATAAGAATTGAAAGAAGACCGAAAGTGTATTTATAACGAATCAATTTTCACCGACTATACAAAAAATCAAAAGATAAATCATACATTTTTTGAATTTCTTATGTTTAAATACAAAAAAAAATACTTACATTCGTATATTTTCTTTTAAATGCAACAATTTTATTCTGTTACACCAATCACAGCAAATATTTTTATTGTGAAAATGTAACAAAAAATTACAGTAAGTTGTACTACAACAATGTAGTATCAAAAGCTGTGAAACAGAATCATACATTTTTCCAATATTTTCAGCCGATTCTCCAATGCTACATTGATGTACTACACCTGAAAAACCAATGTATGTATGAAATAGAAATGATGTAATACAACTGTTATACTACTACATTGTAGCTGATGTAGTAGCGGAGAAATAGGCCCCTGCTTGCAAAAAAAAACAATTAAAAATTGTATTGTATTTTTTTTTCAGCGAACATTTTAAATTCTCACTTTTGTACTTTTGGCAAAAAGTAGGTCTATGTAGTTTAGCCTTAAAAAAAATCGCCTTTCTTCCTTAGTGATAAAACTGCTTCTTGACGTAACTGTAGACAGACATCTTTCAAGAGTTAACTAACAGTTTTATTCTGGCAACCTCACTTATGCCTCACAGGTCACAATAATTTAAAAATTATAATCTGCTCCTTGGCAGGTTTCTTAAGAGGGCTTCCACAGAACACGAAATTGTGACAGCCTTATACAAAAACAAACTCACACAAAATTGTGACCCCTGAGCCTCACGACGCGACGGCAGAATAGGGCTATAACTCGGGTTTAACTCAACCTTTATTCCTATTAAAATAAAATAAATAAATTGGGTGGCGCAACGGCTCGTGAAGAACCGGGGCCTAGTGACTAACAACTCGCAACTATTTCTGTGTGCGCGTGTCGACAGGAATGGAAGGGACCTATAATCTTATGCCGAATTCGAACGGCTATACGAGAAGCACTAATTCATGACAAGTGATACTCTTGGAGGATTTGTCAATTCCTCGCAAGAGGCAGTAGCCCTGAAAAAAACTTTTTAGTTTTTTAAGTGGACGAGGCTGGGAAGTGAACCCAGACCTCTAGCGTGCCAGTCCATCGCACTTACCCTTACTTACTTTACGGGCTACTACTTTATACAAATGATTTTTTTCTGTTTTTTGTTCTTGTTAATAAATAAAATTTGTTTTTCAATTTGCGTGTTTATTTACTTTAATCAATTTAAAAGAGCCCAGTACTATTTGGTCTTTTTCAGTACTATTTTGTTTCAGAATTCAGTACAATCGAGAGAAGTCGATTTCCATCACTGCTATACGCCTTTTGAACTCTCTGCCAAGAGATATAAGAAGACTTGGTGATTCTAACATTTTTCAAAATAAATTAAAAATCTACTTTTCTTTGCTTTAACTGAGAGGTTTTACCTTTAATAAAGTAAATGATTTATAATATACATTTAATTTAATCCTTATTATAAAAATATTGTAAACTACTCAGGTTTTTCCGTTTTTAATAATTAAGGGGTAAGCTTTAATTAAATTATGTAAATATGATTCTTGTCATCTATGTTAATTAAGTAAGATTTCATTCATAAAACTGTACTTTATAAGGCTATCACTTTTAAATAAGATATTGTATCTTAATGTGTTTAGCATATCATGAATAAAAATAAACTAAACTAAGATTTTGATTAACCAGCACAGATAGCTTAATATAATGCAAAATAAATGAAACAAGAAAGAAATGAATAATACATACAAGATTTGTAAAAAAATGGGGTTGAGAGCATCAAATATTTGATAGAAATGCATAAAAATGTAGAGGGGTCCAGTCAGACGGAGCGTTAATAACGAATTTTTCGAAAAAATTGTATACCTATTTTGCAAATTTTAATATTCCCTAGAGGAAACATTATAACACAAACTAATGTTATCCCATACATAAACCACTCGCATCGTTATCCAATATCTAAACCACTGGAACTGCTATAATTAATTGGTCGAAAGCTTTTGAGCTACTTGTGGAGACTTGTGGAGGAGAAGCACATTCCGGCACATTCCAGAACCCCTAGAAGATTCTAGTAGCTTTTCCTCGGATATAAATACACGGCCATCAGTCCGAAAGTCTCAGTTTGATTTTAATAGCGATTGGATAAACGTCGGTGTAAAATAATGAATTAAGAGTTACATAATTGTGCTATTTATAATAAAAGTATTAGAAGTAAAGTATTTGAAGTGAAATAAATGTGTTTTATTTTTGTAAAGTAATTGTTGTTCAGTTTGAATAATAGAAATAAGTTTTATTTGCGAACCTTTAGTAGAAGAAAGTACGGAGCTCCAAAAACAGAGACTTTACTAGATAGGTATGGATATTTAACTTTTGCAAAATTCACGAGACTCAGCAATCCTGTACAATTGTCATCTCTTCCACCCACTACAGCACCAGCAAAGCAACATTTATATTAAGAGCTCTGCCCAATAAAATTGGTTTTAATTTTTAAAATTTAACTGGAGGAAAATGGAACTTTAGTTTATTGGGCTTTTAGAATTAAAAATGGTCGGTGCAACCGATAAATGACATTTTAAAATCTAACGAAGCAATAAGAATTTAAAAGAGCTTGGTGCAACTGGCCATAAGATTATTAGTTTCGGAGCAGAGATGATAATTTACTACATATGTAGTAGATCTACTTCATTCATTTATTGTATGCATCTGCTACTTAGCAACTTACTTCTACTTCGTTTTCAAATAAAAAATGTATCTACCTATGAATTTGTGCAACTTGTTCTTTAAAAGTCAGTAATTGTAAAACGTATAACATAAGTCAATATTATTTTTTCCTTCTGAATAAAATTAAATGAAAAAAAATATTTTTTTCTATAATAAATACATTTTGTTTTTCATTATGTATCTTCTACACATTTTTGAAATCTACTTCGTTTTTTTCGTTTTTCACTTTTTGGTCTCAGCATTCTCATCCCTGTTTCGGAGATCAATAATTTACGTTTTCCAATATGGCGGATTTCACCAGGGTCATTGGATTCCGAACAAAAAAAACGGATTTAAGCTTTTTTCAGATACAAGAAAATCAGCTTACCTTTTCTAGACAAATAGATTTATCGATTTATTGATAACAAATGAAGCACGTGTTTTCTATTTATAAACTTTAATCGATTCAACATAAGAGCGCAGACATCAAATTAGTATTTTCTTCTGCTGTCTTGTCTTCTGATGCTGATAAAATAACTTGAACATGCAAATTTTATTGAAAATAATAATATAAAAATCTTTCATGAATAATACGAAAAAAAAAACATAGAAAACAAATTAAAATTCAGTCGGCAGTCTGACCAATTCGAAATGAATAGCAAAAACATCGTAGAACAGTGATCAGTTGGTAAGAACGCTTTACACTAACAAGAAGTATTAAAGATCATTCATTCAATTGATAAAGAAACTGTGGATTGTGCTTTTTTTGTTTATTCTCATAATAATAATTTATGAAATAATTGCGTGAAACATTTAGTATTACAATGGCAGATAAAATAGAAGTTAAAAACAAAGGTAGGTACATACCTGAAATGAAAACAATTAAACAAAGTGTTGATTTGCCTTTGTCATTAGATTTGTGTAAAAGAAACTTAACCGGGAAATGTTGTTTTGGGCTCGATTGATCTAAGCAAAATAAACAAGTTTAATTACCAACATACAAGTTTAAAGCTCAAACAAGTTCAGTAGGAAGATCAAATGCAAATGTTATTTAGTAAATTTTTAAGATAAAGCTGAAGATCAATGCAACTAAAGTACTTTATACAATACATTTACATTTTATAGTTTTTGGAAAACAATTTCCCAATAAAAACAACTAACTAAGTTTCGTGACAGACCGTGGAAGAGCCGCCATGGGCTAGTGACTTAAGCTTAGTATACACGATTTTCAAGATCTTCCAATATTGGCAGATTTTTCCCAAACAAATTTAACCAATTTTCTATCAACCGTGTAAACCATCCAATTTTATCTGCCAAAATTGTCAGAAAAAAGAAAAATTATCAGCCAATTTTCTAACAAAAAATTGGTCAAATTCTTGCAATCGTGTGAACATGTCTTAAAATTATTCTAGTTGTCAAATAATTGGTCGATTGACGATTGGATATAGAAAGATGTTGGTGCGAGGAACATCTTCCAATTTTTAATTGACAGATCATTTTTTTCTTTTGTCGAAGAAGGAACAAAAATATTTGCAATTATTATAGACCGATAGCTGGCAGCAGATATTTGGCGTAAAAGGAAACCAAAAGATATTAATAGTAAATGTGGTAAAGGTGATAACGAATACGTTCGTCTGTCAGCATGTAGTGGCCACGTAACCACGAAAAACTGCATCAAAAGAACAACTTTGTGAAAATAGAAATCGGGGGAAAATCATTTTAAATGTAATACAACTTGACGCCCTCAACTCCCTGATTACAAATATGGTTTCGACAGTCGTCTAGAAATAGGTTTTTTGTGCGTTTTTAGACTTTTGGGAACCCAACTGAAATTGGTCGCAACCGAAAGCCCTTGACTCCTTGAGTGCGAATATGTACGTGACAGACGTCTAAGTGACCCCGAAACTCCGAACGGACGTTCTCGAAGACGCTACTTTTTTTTGCGTTTATGGTCAAAAAGGAAACCACTTGAAATGTATCACAAACAAAAGATCTTGACACCCTGAGTGCGAATATGTACATAACAGACATAACGACATGAGAGCGACCAACGACCGACGAAAGAATGAAGAAATGGGATTTAAAACATTAATAAACCTACATTCTTTACAAAATCTAGACAAAATGGAAGAAATATAACTAAGGATTATTTTAAGATACTAAAATTTTCATTTTAATTGCAAAAATAAGAGAATTTCAAGAAAACAAATTGTTCGTCGCGAATAGCCCACAATTCGTTAGTTCGTTATTTTCTCAGATTTTATAATTTTAAAATAAATCTAAAATCAAATTCTACCATTTTGACTAGATTTTGTGAAATATTAATGTTTACTAATGTTTTAATTCCCATTTGTTTGTTCATTCGTCGGTCGTTGGTCGCTCTCATGTGAATTGTCCTTAAGTGGCCCCAAAACCCCCGACAGACGCTATTAAAGTCGCGGATTTTTGTATTGAATTGTTTAGATATGCCACCAAAAAGTAGCGCAATCGGAAGGTATTGACTACCAGAGTATTAATATACATTTTTATTGTTTTTTCTTTCAATTTAAATGGTACCTACCTAATTAAAAGGTTTTAAGTTTTGACTAGCTGAAAATGACATTTTTAAGCCATATAAGGGGCATTCCATTGTCACGTACCCGACATTCGTACGTTGTTTTTACTATTTAAAGTAAATTTAAAACAACTTAATACTAGAATCTAGATTTGTTTCATACATTTTTAGATCGTTTGAAATCCTTGCTTTGATGTGGCAAAGGATTTGTAGTTAAAAATTAAAAAAAACCTGGTAATTACACTAAGAGTAGTTTGCGTCACGTGCCCGACATTAAAACCAGCAAAGTTCAGAACTTCATTAATCATTTGTTTATTTTAGCTAAACTTTGAGTATTTATGGCAAAATAGCATTTTCTACAAAATAATTAACAAATAAGGATTTTTTAACAACAAAAAAATTAGTTCAAAACAATGTACTTAATCTGAATTTTAGCATTATATTTTTTTTTTTTTATTATATATCACCATGTAAATAAATTTTGACATGCGAATGTTTTTTCGCCGCAACGAATGTTCCGCATTGGTTTGGGAGAGCCTTTAAGTGTTTTTTTTTTAAATGTGACTACTCATTGAAGTAAGGTCAGAGAAAGTGCTTTATATAAAACATTTTGTCATTTGTTTCCCAAATAAAATATATAAACATACAAAGTTACCACTCTTCATGGAATGCCCCATAAGTGGTAGCCCAGTCAAATTCGATAACTAAATCGCAAATCTGCATTTTGTATATGTTTTGGGGCATGTAGTCTGTAACTGAGTTTGCAACTTCGAAAAACCTGTGGTCACTGCAGTAAAAATGAACACACCGCTAAAATCACCCCATTTTTTCGACATTTTCCTCAATAACTTTGGAAATATGCAACTTAGGAAAAAACCATCCACTATAAACTTGTTTGTTATATAATTTTTTACAAGACTACGTTAATTTTAAATTGATGCATGTTATATTTGTGTTGCTCTCTAACCATAAATTAAACAAAAAAAATCTGAAAAACTAAGTAATTGTGAAGCACTCAAAAAACGGTTCAAAAATTGTACAATTCTGTTAAAAATGTGAATTATTGACTGTAATTATTGGCTGGGCTATGGATTATATTCTTTAAATTGAAATGTTATTTTATTAACAAACAACAATTAAATTTACAGTACGGGAAAATTAGTCAAAAAACAATCGTTTTATATAACGAAATATAGGTCTGCTGAATTTGTTATACTGTTAAGAGACTGTTAATACCCGTGACGTGACAGAGTACACATATCTAAGGTATTGTCAGGCGCAGCTTTCCAAATTTCGAGATGGCTGCCCTTTGTGTAAGTACACAGTAAACAAAAACAAATTTTGTGTGATTGTTGGAAATTCATTTTTTTACTATTGATTTTGACAACATGCGCAGAACTGAACAAAAATGAGCATGCTAGTGATATTACCTGTAATATATGTATCTTTGTGATGTGACACACTAGGGTATTCGCTTATACCATTACAGCGGTATTTATTAGGTTTCACTAATACATACTCGGTTAAACCTAGGAATATTTAAACCGAGTCGGAGCACTTACTCTGGGTTTACGCGACGTCAAACTAATCCATCTTTATAAAATATTTTCTTAGATGTTTTAGTTACGCCTGCCTTATGTCAAATATTTTTTCAAAAATATCACCAATCTTAAACTCTCGTTATCACAAACGTAAACAAACCTCATCTGATTTCCATTAGTATTCATTTTATTTATTGAGTTATTGATGTAGAGTTATTAATTGTAGGCAAATTTTGGTATAGAAATTATCAAATAGATAATAGAAATAACAGAAAACGTATATGTATACATAATTACAACAGATTACAACACATAAAAAATTATATTTTCTTCGACAACTTATCATCCCTCATGGGATCTAAACGAGTGTTGTACTGCTTTGGCCTTCTCCATTTTTGTTAAATGTTAAAGAATTTAAATCATTTATAAATGTAAAATAAATTCCATTTTATCGTAGAAACAAAAAGAAAAAAAAAATTGTTGGCACTCCTCTTTGTAAATTTCACACGATGTCATGTCAAAATGACATTTAGATACAAAAACGGCTTTACTCCGGCTTTAAACTTCCTATGAACCAGTTCTAGCTTACTCCGCCTCTATTCCTAGTATATTTTTTTTAATAAGCTTTTCAGGTTTAGAGGCGTTAAAGTCGGAGTTACTTTACGCCGTGCGTCGCTAAACCGAGTTAATAAATAAGGCTGTAAGTGTGTCATGCTATAGTTATTCCATCCTTATACCACGCGAGCAAACTAGTATCAGCATGGTTGTGACTACCCTTAATATGATTGAACACAGTGCGAGCTTTAGGAAAATAGGGAAGGATTTAAGAGGAGGAACCGATGCACATTGGTTTTGAAGTTCTAAATATTAAAATGGGAGGGAAAGATAGAGTCGGGTAAGGCATTCCACATTCGCGTGGTGCGGGAAAAGAAATAATCCCTGAACTTGACAGTACGTCCGAAGTTGGGCTCAAGGGTAAACTGATGGGCATTCCTAGAAGCACGAGTATTACGGTTGAATTGTTTAAGGGGAGAAATGCAACTGGCTATTTCGCTAGAGCACTGTTTATGAAAATAACGATAAAATAATGAAATACAAGAAACATTGCGGCGGTGTTCTAGAGAAGCAAATGTATCAGTTATATTTCTTTCACCTATCATTTTCATAGCTCTTCTTTGCCTTCTCAAATGGGTTATTGCAGCACCTGCCCAAACATGAGAGTTGTACTCGAGTTTTGGACGAATAAAGGCTTTATAGATTACAGCCAGATCAGAAGAGGAGACAAATTTCTTGTATCGCCCGACAATTATGTAACGTGCCCGACATGTACAAAATGAGAACTGACAATGCATAGATATTTGTTGAAAACGTGGTCTTCTTGGTCCAAATCCTGGTCTTGTTGGTCCAAATCGTGTTTCTTAGTGTGTATAAAAAAAAATTATTTTCCTAAATAAACGTTGAGTGGAGATATTGATAATACAATATTTTTAACACAATATTATTTAACAACTTTTGAATGTGTGTATCGATTGATTTATTTGTTTATTATTTTACATCTCAATGAAACAACGATTAATATGATACCTCATTTGTTGATCTACGTGCTATATTAGTGTCACAATCGAATTAATTAAATTTATCAAAAATCGGTCGAAATTTTCTGCTTTGTTCATTGCCAATCTTTGTTATTTCAATAGAAATAATTATTTCTAATCGGCTTTTTTTGCTTTTAAAAAATCATAACTTCATTCTTACTGGTCAGACCTTCAAAATGAAGGTCTTAAAAAATCCTACAAATGTGGCCGTATTTCTGTATACAAATTATTGGGGAGGGTCGAAAAAATTCATACTAAAAGTGTGTGTAAATGTCCCGTCAACTTTATATTGGTTCTTTTGAATTCAAAACTTGATGAAAAATTTTGAAATTTCAAAAAACAAAATATACACGATTATAATACGTCTATTGCTCCTCTGAAAATATTATGTTACTAGACAAAATAAACACTTTTTCTTGGTTTTTAAAGACTTTTAATAAAACGCTTCACGTGCCCGACAATATGTAAGTCCTCTTTTTTACATGTTATTAGCACGATAAAATTAAACAAAATTATGTTTTAGATAGCTCACTTCCTGCGCTGTTAAAGTCGTATATTTTAAAAAGCTACTAGCCTCAGTTTGGTAATAAATAAAATTATACTGTTGAATTGTCACGTGCCCGACATTTTGACAATATGATTTAAAAATGGTAAACTTATGCCTCTACTTGGCTTAAAAGCAAAAAATAGGTGTTGAACTTTCAAAAGGGAAGATAGAAGAAGAACATAATACAAAAAAGTATAAATAATAAGATGAAACAAAAGAAATTATTTTCAAATTAAGATCTTTGTAAGGACGCTGGACTGTTTGCGAGTTAAATTTTTGTTTAATTTGATATGTTACTATTTAAGTGTTTTTTTTTTAAATGTGACTACTCATAGAAGTAAGGTCAGAGATAGTGCTTTATATAAAAAATATGTTCATTTGTTTCCCAAATAAAATATATAAACATACAAAGTTACCACTTTTCGTGGTAACCCAGTCAAATTCGATAATTAAATCGCAAAGCGCGATGTAGTTCTGCATTTTGTATATGTTTTGGGGCATGTTAGAGTAGTCTGTAGCTGAGTTTGCAACTTCGAAAAACCTGTGATCGCTGCAGTAAAAATGCAACAATGAACCCACCGCTAAAATCACCCCATTTTTTCGACATTTTCCTCAATAACTTTGAAAATATGCAAAGGAAAAAACCATCCAATATAAACTTGTTTGTTATATAATTTTTTACAAGACTACGTTAATTTTAAATTAATGCATGTCATATTTGTGTTGCTCTCTAACCATAAATTGAACAAAAAAAATCTGAAAAACTAAGTAATTTTGAAGCACTCAAAAAACGGTTCAAAAATTGTCCAATTCTGCTAAAAATTTGAATTATTGACTGTAATTATGGCTTATATTCTTTAAATTTAAATGATATTTTATTAAAAACAAACAACAAATTAATTTATAGTACAGGAAAATTAGTCAGAAAACAATCGTTTTATATAACGAAATATAGGTCTGCTGAATTTGTTATACCTGAAAGAGACTGTTAATACCCGTGACGTGACAGAGTACACATATCTTAGGTATTATCAGGCGCAGCTTTCCAAATTTTGAGATGGCTGTCCTTTGTGTAAGTACACAGTAAACAAAAACAAATTTTGTGTGATTGTTGGAAATTAATTTTTTTTACTATTGATTTTGACAACATGCGCAGAACTGAACAAAAATGAGCATGCTAGTGATATTACCTGTAATAAATGTATCTTTGTGATGTGACACACTGGTGGTACGGATACTAGGGTATTCGCTTATACCATTACAGCGGTATTTATTAGATTTCACTAATACATACTCGGTTAAACCTAGGAATATTTAAACCGAGTCGGAGCATTTACTCTGGGTTTACGCGACGTCAAACTAATCCATATTTATAAAATATTTTCTTAGACGTTTTAGTTACGCCTGCCTTATGTCAAATATTTTTTCAAAAATATCAACAATCTTAAACTCTCCTTATCACAAACGTAAACAAGCCTCATCTGATTTCCATTAGTATTCATTTTATTTATTGAGTTATTGATGTAGAGTTATTAATTGTAGGCATATTTTGGTATAGAAATTATCAAATAGATAATAAAAATAACAGAAAACGTATACGTATACATAATTACAACAGATTACAACACATAAAAATTTATATTTTCTTCGACAACTTATCATCCCTCATGGGATCTAAACGAGTTTTGTACTGCTTTGGCCTTCTCCATTTTTGTTAAATGTTAAAGAATTTAAATCATTTATTAATGTAAAATAAATTCCATTTTATCGTAGAAACAAAAAGAAAACAAAATTGTTGGCACTCCTCTTTGTAAATTTCACACGATGTCATGTCAAAATGACATTTAGATACAAAAACGGCTTTACTCCGGCTTTAAACTTCCTATGAACCAGTTCTAGCTTACTCCGCCTCTATTCCTAGTATATTTTTTTTAATAAGCTTTTCAGGTTTAGAGGCGTTAAAGTCGGAGTTACTTTACGCCGTGCGTCGCTAAACCGAGTTAATAAATAAGGCTGTAAGTGTGTCATGTTATAGTTATTCCATCCTTATACCACGTGGGCAAACTAGTATCAGCACTTGGGTTTTCACCGTAGCATACGTCACAGTATACATATCCAAGGTATTATTAGGCGTAGCTTGTCAAATTTCAAGATGGCTGGCTAGTGATGTTACCTGTAATAAATGTATCTTGAGCATACATAACCTTTTAACGACACTAGCGCTAGCGCGTTTTTCCAAAAGTGACAAGCACATGAACTACAATTTTGACAAGCAAAGAATTTTTCTTTTTTTAAATCTAATTCAGCATAAAAAGGCCAGAATTTTGAAAAAAATAAAACAAAACCAAAATGAATAACAAAAAAAAAAAAAAAAAATTGAGTTCTTCAGAAATAATTCTCAATAATTCCATTATATTATTTTGTAAGTATAGGTACATAATTAATTATTGACAACAAAAATTATAGGACAAGAGCCCACAGCAAATTTTGGGAGTGGATTGATAACCAAAATATTAGTGAGGGTTTGTAGGTGCATATATCGTGGTATCGAAAACAAAAGTATGGCAGGTTTCTTTTTCAGCCTTTGGCGGCGGTGGGGGTTTGAAAATAGCGATTTTCCATTTTTTTGTGTCAGAGGTATTACCACTTCAATAAATTTAAAAAATATATGTCGTGATGCTCTGTCATTCTGCCCTAGCGAGGTAGATTCAAATTACATTCGAGGTGTCCGATTCGGAAAGGAAAAATACAAAATGCGACGACGCATATGGATTTGACATGCCACAGATAGTTCCGTGCTATTGACACTTGGTACTACGGCACCTAGCAGTCAAAGCGTGAACCCTGTATGTGATATACATTTTTTTTCAATTTCGCATTCAATGTATTTCCCATAAGAAAAAGGGTCCTCAACATTACTTTTTCTAATTACTTTTATATGAAAGGGTATTTATATTACAATTGCAATAGAATAATAATTAAACATGTGAGTTTGTAAATCAAGCGTGAAATATATCGAAACCGATAAATAAAATGCTTTACTTTGTAGATGAAAAATGTAAGCAAACTACTTTCACAACGAGAAACAACAACAATAATACAGTTTTGTTAACATTTTTGTCTGGAAAATAAAGCAAATAAGTAATTAGTTTCGATTTTCCTCTTGATTTACAAACTTACATATTTTATTATTCTGTTATTGTAATTGTGTTATGTAGGTCCCGTTCATATAAAATATTTTGGTAAAACTAATTCTTCTTAGGGCTGTTTTTGGTTTTCTCTTATGGGAAATGCTTTAAATGCTAAATCGAAAAAAAATGTATATCACATACAGGGTACTCTTTGTGACATGCAGACGGCGTTGAACGCAACTTACCAAGTCTCAATAGATAACTTGCATAAGTTTATGAGAGCTTTTATTGTTTGGTGTGTGCTTTTTCGTTTACTCCTGGAAACGTAAATTCAAGCATCAAGTACAAAAAATTTCTTTCTTTAATCATATTTCTTATTTATTAAATTTTTCTTACAATTCACTGAAAATTGGAAACAAATTCAGCGAACAATTTCTGTCGGAGGATTTCGGAACAATATTTTAAATTTTTCATCCAAAAACGCATTACATCGAATGTCAACGCAAGACACCGGGCTGCATCAAATAATGTCGGAAAAATGTTCCGAACAGCTGTTCGGAAGAATACCTCGAAGCAAAAAGCCTCCGATTCGGAGGATATCGGAGAATTTTCCATTCGGACGGATACCTTGCTAGAGCTGATTTTCCTTAAGTCAAAACGTCATAGTCTTGGCAATCCGAACTATAGAACTCAAGATATGAGCATTTTAAGAGGACCTTATCGTCTTTTTCTTGGAGAATTATAAAACACAAAAAATCAACAAAACAAAGTCAGCAAATCTCATTAAGGTTCGCTTAAAAAGCTAGTATCTTGAGTTCTATTGGTCGGATTGCCAAGATTATGACGTTTGGACTTAAAGATAATGACAGACCATCACGGCATATATTTTTTTCAATTTATTGAAGTGGTAATAACTCTGACAAAAAATCGGAAAATCGCTATATTCAAACTCCCACCCCCGCCAAAGGCTGAAAAAGAAACCCTCCAGACTTGTGTTTTTGATACCACGCTACCCCTCTCCCAAAATTTGCTGTCGACACTTATATTGGCAAATATCCAAAAAGTAGATCTGCCAATTGAAACCAAAGAGGGATATGTGTGTCACACATCATGGTATCGTCAATACCATAGTATCTGAACTATAGTATGTAAACCACATGTGCGTCTTTAGTATTAGAAAAGCAAAGTCCTGTTTTCGAGAATCCATATCCCTGGGGAAATCCGCCATTTTGGAAAACGGGAATTGATCTTTATCTCTGAAACTATCGTTTTGAGGTGGAAAGCTGACAAAACTAAATAACTGGTTGGATATACAGTTATTTTTTATTTTCCATCAAACATTTTTTGTGTGTGGACAATATTTTTGAGGTTACGTTGTTTTATTTTTTTTTACTTTTTCGCATATTTCTCATTTTCAAAGAATCTTATGTTAAATTGTTCTGATGATACAGTTGTAGAGCACAAAGTTATACGAATTTTGATATATTTTTGACGATGATGCGATATTCCAGTCCAAAGTTAGAGCTTTCGGAAATTTGGCTGATAAATCAATTACAAACCCTCATACTCATATTTTGGTTATCAATCCACTCCCCAAAATTTGCTGTCGGCTCTTAGACTGCTATCTTTTGATTGTTAACCAAATTTAAAAAGTGTTCCTTCAAGGAAAAAAATGGATGAAGAAATGTAAAGAAATTGCCGAAGTCACCGCCCAACAAAGTAGCGAAGGAATCATGTAAAAAGAAGGTTGAAAAGGATTGTATTGTACGCATGAGCAGACTTTGCAGTTTATCCAGGAGTTTATCTATACCCGGCAATATTTGTGGGATGCAGGTTGTGCAGAGTAATAAATTTCTAAAGACACAGCAAGATGTTGGGGACGCTATTGAGATGGTGGTCAACGAATGCAAATCCAAATGGTCGAACCTCCGCACAACCTTCAACTTTAATCTTGAGAAGATGAGAACAAAAAATAAGGACAAAGGACCAACGACAACATCACAATCCCGGGAAGTACCTTAAGTAAGTGTTGTTTCTGTCATAAAAGAAAGAAGGTGATCAAATTGCTCGGAGTCCATGTGAAAGAAATTCTGGTACAGCTGTGTTTCCTCACTTTGCAATTCTTGCCTACGACGCGCTACCCCAATCTTAAGTTCAAACTTTTCTCTCCTGCAGTAATTAAACTTCCTCTTCGTTGGTCTCCAATAAATATGCCGATTGATATGAATTTTCACTTTTTTCTTCTATTTTTTTTTTTAATCTAATATATAAAAATGATTATTTGTGTGTTTGTCCTTTATAGACCCGCGTACCGCTAAACCGACTTAATTGAAATTTTCAAAATATATTCTAATAATACTGCGAAAGGTTTTGAAAGTGGGTTTAGTTAAATCTAGACAATAACAGCCAAGAAATATGCGAAACTCAATGTTTAACACTCTAATTTGTACACAAATTAAACAAACACAAAACTGAAAATTGAATAAAAAACTGAGTTGGAAAATTTTCTCGAAGAAAATAACAATCATAAATAATAAACAAAAAATAAATTTTGAACAATCAAACTAATAATACCTCCAAAACGGTTAGATCTACGCGGAGCAAGTCGGAAGAAGCAAATTAGAGCTTCTGAAACAAGTGAAGAATACATTTCTGTAACCTAAAAATCGATAGACACCGTCATTAATATGGATGAGAATTTAAACTATCCAATTGAGTTTTTAAATTCTTAAGATATTTATGGTGTGTCACCGCACAGATTGTCGCTTAAAATTGTTGAACCAATTATTCTTTTGCGGAACATTAGCCCATCTGGATTGTGCAATGGAACCAGACTCGTTTTCAAAAAACTGATGCCAAACCTCATCGAAGTGAGGAATGGAAAATCAAAAGGGCAGACGAAAAATGTATTTGTTTTATCAGACAACGGAAACGAAATTTAATGAAAAAAATCAGTTCCTTTTTGTATTTATGTATATGTACCTTTACCAATTAAAACAAAAACAAAACAAAACAAACTCTGCAACGCAAGAACGGGTCAGCTAGTATTTTATAAATATTTTTTCAGAAGCAAAGTCCCCTTTCACACAGGAAAACCAGTTGCTGGAGATTTTTCGACGTTTTCCTTCAATTGCCTTGTAGCTTTCACACAAGGGAAGTTGAATTGCCAGTGATTTTTGTTTGTTTCCATATAAAGTCAAGTCAAAGTCGCCCACAAACTAGCCAGTTTCTGTCAACTCAGTTTCCTTGTGTGAAAGCCGTCTAATAAAATAAAGTTTCAGATTCTCTCGTCTCTGTCATCTGACAATATTAGGCATGTACACGGTTGCCACTTGGAAATAAAATTTGTGACCAAAATTGAAAATAAAAAGGACCAAAATGAGTAAAAAGTGACCAAAATAATTAAAATCTGAAAACTTCATAGTACAAGGAAAATTATAGTTAGCGATATTTTTTTCATTTATTATCATAAATAACTAAATAGAAATTAACAAAAATAAATAAACAAAAAGGTACAACATAATTCACAAAATAAATTTAAGGGCAATGTGATCACTTGATCACTCCTTCTTCATATTAAGAAACATAAATAAGTAAACATAAATCATAAAACTTTTTTTGAGCAGCGGCTGAGCTGTGTGGTAATGGCAATAACAAACCTTTAGTAATGTTGTTTTAATTTTACAAGAAATATTTATTAATACCTACATCTCTTCATTTACCTACCTATCCATTTTTTTGTTTTGTTTTCAACAAGAACAAACAAGCGAAATAGACGGAGGGAGACGCTTAAACGTTTAAACACACAAATATTTCAAACTATCCACGATAAACAGATATAAGGTATGCTAATTGCGTTTTGACAGATATGGTGTGACGTCATCGTCATCTGGTTCGAATATAAGATTGAAGAAAAGAATACCGTTTCATTGGATTATTTTTATAATTTTTCTATTTTTACAGTTAATTTCACCTACAAATAATTTGTTAAAATTGTTAATTCTAAAATACAGTCTAAACTTAAGAAATAGTCTTTTTGCATTTAGTCTAGATGCACAGCTTCAGCATTTTTTATATGGTTTTCCAGGAACATCCCTTATGTATATAGATGTTTCTTATTGTATACAATAAAAATGTTTTCTTACCCCCATATTAATAAACGGAGCTAGCGGCGAGTTATCATTAATTCGTGATGGACTAGGAGTTACATTTCTGCCACTTACTACCTAGCTAAACCAATAAGGCAGGTGGTTTAGTGAAGGGTTAAATAATATAAGTAAATATACGTTTTAATTCACCAATTATTGTCTCTTAATACATGCTCACACGAGAGCTCGAAAGTTACAGGTGAGTTAAGAGCTGTTTTTATTAATATGGCTATAAAAGTCTAACATTTTCAAAGAATGTATCACTTGGTTTCTATTTCCACCTTCCAACTTTTCATCCACCAACTAAAGCTTCAGGATGTGCTGATTCTTTCTTTAATGCTCTATAAAAGTATATCCTTAACTGTATAGCCACTCTCAACTAAATGTCCTGAGCAAATACGACTGTTTTAAAGTATAATCGTTTATATTCCCACAAGCACTAATTCACAATTTGCATATTTTAGCGTCTTTCAAGAAATAGTGATATGTATTTTAATTTTTGTTCACAGCTTTTTTCTAGCCGTAGTATTATTACACCCCAAAACAGCACACACAACCATTTTCAAATTTTAATATTTACTTTTTATACCGAAAAACAAATCAAATAACAAAAACCATTTGAAAATTTCCAATTAACGACCTCGCTTGCCAAACTCGCAGATGATGATGACGTCAAAACATAAGCAAGATGGCGAATTGGGTGTATCTAATGAGCATACCTTATTTCTGTTTATCGTGAAACTATCCATCTGTACATTCATTGTCGAATGAAGTGGTCGTGGATGAGTAATGCAGGCGATGAAAACAAATTTCGCTTCATTTTGAGAAAATGAAAATTAAAAGTCAAGTTTTTTTTTATATTTCTTCTTCAAAAAAAGTGACCACATGGAGAACAAAATGATCAAGTGACATAAATGGCCAACGTGGCAACCCCGGGCGTGTACCATCAACTGAGCGCTCCGAGCGCTCAAGGATTTTTTAAGTGAGACAAAAAATCTCAACTGAGCACTGAGATTTTTTGCGGAGATTTCTGATCCAAAAATATCTTGGATTCACTACTCATCAAGACTAGAATAAACTTTAACCCCTGAAGAAGCCGGAAAACGTCGGGAAAAGTATGAATTAGTTGTTTTATTAATTGCATCATTTTTCACTGATCATTAAGCCCAATTATTTAAACAAATGAAACAGCTGCTATTTGTTTGGTAACCAAGTTATAATTTTTTGAGGGTGTGCAAATAAGAAAGTGGAAAATAAAGACTGAATGTTGGTCAAAACTGAAACTAATTGAACTAGCTATATAATCATTTTCATTAATTTCAATAAGTTTTTTGTTTTAGCAACTAAATTTTTAAAGAAAAGTTGAAATTTTATTTCCAAACTTGTTTGAGAATAATAACACATGTTTTTTTTTTTTTGAATGAAAGCGGAGGCGTGGTATACGCCTATTGTCTTCCAATGAGTACACCAATTTTTTGTTCTTTGAAATCAATCAACCGTTGAAAGCCAATTTTCTACCAAAAAATATTCTGATTTTTTGATAAAATCAACCAATCGTGTAAATGGAAAATTTTCACTCTATACAAAATTGGCAACTGTTAGCTATTGCAAAACTTTTGACAGGTCCGCCAATATTTGTAAGAACTACCAATTGTGTTTACTAAGCCTTGCACTATTAATCATTCCTGTGTGCGTGGTGTGAGTCGACAGGAATGCAAGGAAAATATACTAGTTTCTTCCGAATCCGAACGGCTAAGGTAAGTGGTACTTCATCATAATAGTAAGATACCTTTGGAGGATTTGTCACTTCGCCACCATTTGAAACCAGGCTGCCATAATAATTACGCCAATTTTGAAAATCGTATCCCATTCTATTTTCAGGTCCAGTTTTGGGTGCTCGCCATGTTCAGGCTTTGCTTTTATTTCTCTGCTTTGTAGTGAATATGATTGATCGGCTTAAAGTTTCAGTTGCAGTTCTTGCCATGACTGATGCAGCTTCAATAAATCCATCATTTGAAGTAAGTTTATTCAGTGCATATTAATATTTTACAAACAAATTCCTTATAGATTTATTTTTTATTTTAAGGAATTCCAATGGGATAAAACACAAAAAGGATATATCCTAAGCAGTTTCTATTGGGGACTAGTGCTGACGCAGTTTATCGGTAGTTTTATGTGTCGTAAATTTGGTGCAAAACTTACAATTTTCATCTCAACTTTGGGCTCTGCAGTTTTGACTACAGTGACTCCCTTCCTCATACCCTTGAGCTTGGGTGATGGATGGCAAATGTACACAGCGATATCAGTGGTTCAAGGAATGTTTCAAGGTTTATGTACACCATGCATTCATGACCATATAGCCAAATGGGCACCAATTGAGGAACGAATACGCTTGGGTGCGTTCGCTCATTCTGGAATTGAAATGGGAACGATTTTAGCAATGGGAGTGCCAGGCTTAATAGCACAATCCAGCTGGGGTTGGCCAGGTATATCGTATGTGTCTGGAGGAATAAGCATAGCTTGGTGCCTTCTTTGGGCTATGTTTGCAGATAATAGCCCAACTGTGTCTAGATTCATAAGCCCCGAAGAAAAACATTTTATACTTAATTCACAGCAGAAAAGTGATGATGAACATGCGAAGAAAATTCCAATTCCCTGGAAGGCAATACTCACCTCTGTTCCGTTTATATCTCTGATAATAATCGAATGTGCTCAAGCTCTAGGCTTTAAGACTATTCAAAACGAAATACCGTCATATTTGCATGGAATTTTACATTTGGACATCAAATCAAATTCCTTGTTTTCAGCACTTCCATATTTGGCCATGTTTGTCGTGACCAATATGTGTCTTATTTTGGGGGATTTAGTTATAAAGAAGAATATCATGAGCTTGACAAAACTTCGAAGGACGGTGAGCACCATTTCAACTTCCATTCCAGCGATGACTCTGATATCGGTTGGATTCTTGGATGAGAAACAAAAGACTTTGGCCATTGTGCTGATGATAGCTACTGTTGGAATCAATGGCGGTGAAGCTATTGGAAGCGGCTTAAATGCCATCGATCTTTCACCTAATCATGCCGCGACTCTAATTGGAATTATAACAACTGCATGCAGTGTAATTTTCATGGTGACGCCGCTGTTTGTTGCAGCGATTGTCAATGATGGGGTAATATTTTAAAAAATTAACCTCCTCGGTTTTCAAACTTTTTATACAAATTTGTTTTTTTTTAGTCGGATCGGTCAGAGTGGCAAATTGTGTTCGCTATCACTGCTTTGGTAATGTTTTTCAGTAATCTGCAGTACATTATTCTTGGAAAAACTAATGCCCAACCATGGGATGATGAAAATTTTGGACTGAAAAATGGAGCAGAATATGTTGATGAGGATCTAGCTAAATCTGCAACAAAGAAAAAACCTCTCGAAGGTTATATAAATCATCAATTTGATTGTTGTATAGAAGATATGTAAATAACATAACAGTATTCCATAAAATAATTAAGCATTTGCATTACTTTTGCTATAAGAAGAGATAACTGGTACGTTGAAGAGAATGGCGCAAAATTTTAAACAGCCTCTTGGGTTTAGTATAATACTACTTAACATTTGAGCTGTGTGAAGTGGGAACCCCGAAGTCAAAACTTTTGGGTGGGGTTTATCAGAATCGTTTGTCTATGTTTGTCCAATCAAAAAAATCATTTGTCCACCCTCAGGAAATAAGTTATAAGGCTTTTCTTTTTTATAGCAACTCCCCAAAATCAAAAAAACTCATATACTGCCCGCAACAGATGACTTATATAAAGATGAGACTAAGTGCGTTTGTCCACCGGCTGTTTAAGATTATTCACAAAAAATAATCGATTTTCCACCCTTAGTTCAAAAGTTATTCAACATTTAGTTTTTATAGCAACACCCCCAAAGTCAAAAAGCTGGCCCAACACCCCAAACATAACTTGCACGAATAACTAAGTGTATTTTTTTGTCAACCGGCTGTTTATAAGCCCTATGCCGTTGTGAGGCTCACAGGTCACAATTTTTTGTGAGTTTGTTTTTGTATAAGGCGGTCACAATTTCGGATTCTGTGGAAGCCCCCATAATAAACCTCACAAGAACAACGTGAGTTGTGATCTGCCAAGGAGCAGATCATAATATTTAAGTTTTTATGAGGCGAGTTCACCACGAGTTATGAGGTCATTGTGACTTGTGAGGTATCAGTGAGGTTGCCAAAATAAGGCTGTAAGACTATCCATACAAAAT
Organism: Melangyna quadrimaculata; assembly: GCA_949320155.1. Lineage (NCBI taxonomy): Eukaryota > Metazoa > Arthropoda > Insecta > Diptera > Syrphidae > Melangyna > Melangyna quadrimaculata. Next base: position 73,183,264 of record OX439485.1, on the reverse strand, counting down.
AATCGTCAACGATTTTTTGATGTTGCTATAAAAAAGAAATGTTGAATAACTTTTGAACTAAGGGTGGAAATGCGATTATTTTTTATGAATAATCTTAACCAGCCGGTGGACAAACGAACACCTTAGTCTCATCTACCTAAGTCATCTGTTGGGGGCAGTAGATGAGTTCTTTGATTGTGGGGATTTGCTTTAAAAAAGAAAAGCTTAATAACTTTTTTCCTGAGGGTGGACAAACAAAAATTTTTTTGGTTGGACAAACGATTCTGATGAACCTCATCCAAAAATTTTGACTTCTGGGTTCCAACTTCACACAACTTAATATTTGTCTTAATTCTTTAAATTTCTAAATTTTAAATACTTTTTAACTAGTATCATATTAAAACCAATTTCGTTCATAAAATTCAGCTGAACGACCAAAAAAGTGACGGCGCATGCAAACAAATTCACAATCAAACCTCATTTTGACATTTATAAACGTCAGTGTCATATTTATTTATTACTATACTAAAAAGATAAAATAGCCATTTGGTGATTTTAACTTTAATAATATGTTAGGAGATATTAGGATGCTAAACTTGTTTTAAATTGGCAATATACACTTTTGAACCTAGTATCATATTAAAAAGGATTTAACATCGTACTAAGACGTCTAAATGTATTACGGTTTCTTAGGGCCAACTGTGCAACCTTTTATAAACTACTTGGAAATTCTGATTCGCCGCTGCCGAATAAAATCTTTTGTACCACTGGCCCTGATAATGGGATTCATCTCATTGGACAAGGCATTCTTCATAACTGTCATGTATACTTGTACATATGTTTGGCTGGTGATTTGGTAATTTTTTACAAGAACATTGTGGAAAAGGACGGACTTGTGTCATTTGTGCGATCGTCAATTTTTCAGGTGTTAATACGTTGAGTGTTGACGTTGTCATGTCAGTGCTTTGATCGTTTTTTTTGTGATGACGTCAGAGAGTCATAGCAGTGATTATTTGCAATGGCCGTCTAATCGTTCGTAGCTTTACATTAATCAAAATAATCAAGCCAACTGGACTTAACCCATTTTATATTCCTGATTTTGTATATAGTTCAAACTCCGTTATTTTATCTGAACAAATATTTTGCTATCTTTCTTAGGGTTAACAATATTTCCAATTTTATTTTTTAATGTACCTAATGTAAAATGGTACTCATATAACTTAAAACAACGCTAAGACCTTAATACAAGATTATGCTTTTAGTAGCAATCCAGATGATGAATGGTCACAAAAAATGGACGTTTTTATGCAATGGCTTTTATTCGCACGTATAGGTTGCGTAAGTTTTGTTGCATATTTAAGGGGGAAAGGTTATTTATAAAAATAATGAAATCTTATTTGTTGGCCGTGCCGGCAGAATGATAAAGGCTCTCACAAACCAACGCGAAAACGGTGCGAAAAATTCGACGATGGCAGCTTTCATTTCTATTTAGCATTGTTTATTTGTCATTTTTGTTATCATTATGAATGATTTGTCCTGCAGAGCGAATGTTTGGGTTTTTAGGGAGAGACATAAAATGTAACGCTTACAAGCTATGGAAAAAATGCAACAGTGAAAAAAACGTTAAAATCATCCACTTTTTCTGATATTTTCCTTTATAACTTTGGAAATATGCAATTTAGTACAAAGCGCTAAATTCTTTTGTTATAAAATTTTCTACAAGACCAAATCAGTTTTAAATTCAGGCATGTTGCTTTCTAACCATAAAAAAAATTCTGAAAAACTGAGTTATTTTGAAGCACCCAAAAAACGTGTAAGAAATTTTCCAATTCTGCTAAAAATTTGTAATCAAATAGTCTAGAGTTTTACAAGACGAAATTCTAAAATTCGATCTAAATCGGTGTTATAGTTTTGGCAAGAAACATGATGCGCAATGTTTGCATTATTGCTGTGGTCAAATTGGGACACTTAAGTTGGCACCAGAAGTCCTTATCCATAAGCTTCACGTATTTCATTTACTTTCGTCTCTAAAAAAAAATATTTTTTCTTTTCTTTCTTCCAGAAAATTCTGCATTCAACTGGACAAGTGTAAATCACAAGTGAAGAACATCAAATCCGGAGTTGCCCAAGGTTCGAAGCTAGGCCCCTTCCTTTACAGCCTAATGACAGCTGATCAGCCTGTACCAACTGGTTTCCAAAAAAACCTGTATGCTGATGACTCCCTTACATACGCCACATCGATGTCTCCGCTGGAAGCTTTACGCAAAGTTGAATACTCTACGCCTACTACAAGAAATGCGGGACATCCAAATCGGAGCTTGTGTGCTTCAGGAGACCGAGTAGAAGTAGTCGCAGCGCAGCGATCCGCAGAAGCCTGGTTCTGAATTTTCCGAATGGATCCACGATAGCAGCCAAAAAAAACGTGAAGTACCTCACTCGGCTAAGGTTCAACCCGCTCTAACGAAACGTTCTCAAATATGCCAACTGGGCTTAACACCGACTACACCCATTGATGAGACGCAGAAACGGACTTAGCCAGAGGACGAAAATACTTATGTACAAGCAGCTCATGCGGCCTGTCATTATCAGTTATTCCTTTCCAATCTGGTTCTCCATCTCGAAGACGGCCATGAAGAAACTTCAAATATTCGAAAGAAAGTTACTACGGATCTGTACCGGACTATACAATTCGACCGCCAGCGAATGAGACATCACAGCAATGAGTGTCTCTGTACACAAGAGGCGAACATCATCCCCCTGGACCGGTTCCTACTCCTTCAAGCAAAGAAGCTTGTAGGACACACCAACAGTCACCCAAATCAACTAAGAAAAAGGATGGCCACCGAGCAACGCCAAACCGAGCTGAGATACCTCAGTACGATGAACATCCTGGACGACAACATCATCAGAGACAACGAGGAAGCAGTTTCGTGCTACGCTGAAACTGGGTCAGCATATCACAGTGGCTAAACGCCAACCCACATTATTATTCTTTTTTTAATATTTTTGGTAGCGATTTTAAATGTTTGAAAAATGTTGATTTTATTTTTTTAATGGGGTGATTTTCGAGTTTTTTTTTACTGTTGCATTTTTCTGTAGCGAGCACAGGTTTTTCGAAGCTGCAAAATTATAGCTACAGACCACTCTTACATGCCCCAACAACATATATCAAAAATATAGAACGACATCGCGCTCTGTGATTTAAGCCCTTATTTTTGTAATTATTGACTGGGCTAATTGTTTATTTACAAATTTTGAATTTTAAGCTATGGCATTGCTTCGATACTTCGGTTTCGAAATTATTTTAATTAAATTATTTAAAATTTTGTGAAAGATCAATGACTGTAGACATCAGTGTAGTTTACCCCGGGACTGGCTATGAAAATGTATTTATTTTTAATAGCAAGGTGTTTTTTTTTTCATGTAGGTATACAAAATTGGTGAGGATAATGCAGAAAAAAACCGGTATTGATTAGAAAACATACCTTCATATCTACTTGGCAGTGGCATACGCAGGGGGGGGCTTAAGCGGCTTGAGTCCCCCCAATGATGTACTGTGCTAAAATTTCATATATCATCGAAGAAAGTTTTTTTATTATTTTTAGTTCAAATTTTATTGTTGTTAATTTTGAACTTAAGCAGTATTTTCAATTTTAATTTAAAACAAAAAATCTATAGACATGGATGTCGTATTGAATTCATTAGTCATACGACACGTAATATTGAAACCCAATCAAAATTCCCTTGCGATCAGTCAAATTTCGCAAAATGATTTCACACATTTAATTTTTTCCTTCTTTTCCAATTTAAAACAAAACCGGAATGAAATAACGAATACAGTGAACTAATTAACATAATAGATTCCCTTGATATCTTCTCTATTTTATTGCTTTTTAGTGGTCAAATGCTTTAGTTATACTTTAACCAGTATCATCGCGCTCAGTGAACATATCAAATCAAATATTCAAAAAATATTTTTAAATATCCGTAAACTGTATACTTTTTTTGTCGAATGTTATTTCTAATTCTACGACATAAGGCATTATAAGAAAGCTATAGTCAATTGATGACATTTCGAAAAACGGCCGTTAACTTGTATCAGAGGTAGATAATCTTCTCAAACTCTTTTTTCTAAAGTTAATGGACCGTATTCATTGTCGTTTTAAACTATTATGATTAGTTAAAACTTAAAAGATAACCTAAACATTTATTTTAGTTTCTGTCAATGAACTATTTTTGGCGTTCAATAATTTGATAAACTTCTATTTTGATAAGTACAGAAATCGAATTGGAATACATTTTTATAATTGATTTTATTTAAACTGTACTTAAGTTAAACATGAGTTTAGCGAAACCACTACGAAAACGCACAAATAATAATTTATATAATGAGAATTCCCTCGAAAAATGTTACCATTTTGTTCATTGTATTTGTATAGCTACTGCTTCTGCTACTTTAAACTATAATGTCTGTTCCTTTACTCTTAATTTCTGTGATTTTCTGCGCATTTTGTTCCCAAGTTCTGTCAATTTCATTTCTATTATATGAACTTGACAGGACTTTGGACTAAAAATCACAGAAACTCAAAGGAAAGGAACAGACTTAATAAATGCATTAAAAAAACATATAGGACTTGTAAAAGTTACATTATACGTGGGTTTTTGGTTGTGTATGTTGTCAGTTGGCGTACTTTCAGTTTATGTGCAATAAACAGCACCTTGGCTATGAGCTTATTTAAAGACAAAACGGACGTTTTATTTATTAAAATGTAAATTCACTTTTCGCCTATACCCTTATTACCGTTGACGTTGTTTAAATCGAATCCATAAAGTGGATTTTGTCGAAGTGGATTTTAACAAAAAATATTTGTTTACAAAGAAAGAAAGGTAAAATTCAGTTCATAACTATAGGGAGTATTTTACGTGTTTTTCCTTTTCCTTTTGTTTTTTTTGCTATTGAAATTTAACTTCTGGTGGTTGATAATACGAAAGGCTTTAATTTTAATTGCTATTTTGTGATACATTACAAAAATTTCACCTATAATAAGTTTACTTGTAAAACACTATAAACGTAACTTTTTTGGAAGGGAATTTAATTTTCTTTCACTTCGTGGTATTGACTTTGCCTTTATTATGCTTAGTTTCCAAAATATGAAAAAAAAACTACAAAAGGGGAGCTAAATACCCCTCTCCTGTCTAAGGCTTGCGGCCCTGGGCTGGGGACTTTGAGTATGTTATACCTAAGGGTCCCCTCTACCACTATCACAGAACCTTGGGTGGCTTGCTTCACAGGTTCAATGAAATTATTCATTCATTAACCTCAAGTTCAAGGAAACACTACTGCTACCATACTACACAGTATAATAATAACAAAAATTATTAAAAAAAAAATTGTCGTCGTAACTTTCAATTTTCTCAAAAACTAGGAGACATAGAACCATTTGGTTTTCAGTTTTCAATTAAGTGTTAATATAGGTAGTGAACAATAAAAGCCAATTCTGCATTTTATTTTACAATTTAAATAAAAAAATAAAAAACGAAATTTTCAACATTTTTTTTTTTAATTTTGAGTTTGAAAGTAATTTTTACAAAAACTATGGAACTAACGGACTGGCTTTCAAAAAAGGTAAATTGTTTTTGTTTTTTAATAAAAACGTTATCATTTTTTGGCGCCATATGAAAACAACTCTTGCTATTTTAATTTTGCCTAATTTAGTATACATCAACTTATTCGCATAGTTTCTGATATATAGAAAAAAAAAGGAAATTATAACTCATTTCTTAGCCTCACGATATGATGAAACAACAGTGAATGAATGTGTATTAACGTTTTTTGATTTTTCCAGGTAAATTGGTCAGAAAACATTGAATATCTAAGACAATAACAGGTTTTTCAGATTTGTTGACTTTTCTACCGCCCGCATCTCCTTTATTATTGATCCTAGAAAAAATGTAAATATATATTTTTATAGACAATTTAATTGTCTCTAATTAAGTAGTATAGACTTTTCCGCTAACGTGCTAGGTTCTGGAAATATTGACGAAAATCAAGAAAGGGGTACCTTTAACCCCCCCCCCCTCCTGAGTTAAGCTCGCGGCCCTGGGCTGGGGACTTTGGGTATATTATACCTGGGGGTAACCCCTATCATATAAAAAAATAATTCAGAGAGCACTCTTTTTTGCATTTATTTTATAATTTTGAGTCTTCGTTGACTGGGCTATTAGACATGTGCGTGTACTTACCTAACAAAACTTCTGTCGAATCAATCAATCACAGAAATTCAAATTAAAACAAATAAGTTGCCGACAAATATTGAAGAAATTTAAATTTAAATCATAATAGCCGTGTTTTTTAAGAGAGTGTATAGTAACTCTGCTAAATATTTACACGCAAAACAATAACAAACAAATTATTATAGGTACAGAGCAGCGCTGCCGCTGAAAAAAATCTTAGTGCCACCAATTATTTTTTTGAGTGCCAAAAAGTGCCACAGAGTGCAAAAAGTTAAAAAAAATGGCATATTCAAACAAAAACAATAAATATCCTTTGTTTACATATTTTCCCTATTAGCCCAGTCAAATTCGACAATAAATTCGCAAAGCGCGATGTAGTTCTGCATTTTTGATAGGTTGTTGGGGCATATTAGAGTAGTCTGTAGCTAAGTTTGCAACTTCGAAAAACTTGTGCTCGCTGCAAGGAAAATGCAATAGTGAAAATTCACCCCATTTTTTCCGACATTTTCCTTTATAACTTTGAAAATATGCAACTGAGGAAAAATCCATCTACTATAAACTTGTTTGTTATAAAATTTTCTACAAGACCACATAAGTTTTAAATTCATGCATATTATATTTGTGTTGCTATCTTACCAGGAATTCCAAAAAAAATCTGAAAAACTAAGTAATTTTGAAGAAGTCAAAAACTAGGTCAAAAATTGTTAAATTCTGCTTAAAATTTGGAATCAAATAGTAAAGAGCATTACAAGATGAAATTCGCAAATTTGATCCAAATCGGTCAAACGGTTTTGGCAAGAAACATGATGTTAACTAAGCGCAACATGCAATGTTTGCATCGTTGCTGTATTCAAAGTAGGACACTTAAGTTGGTATTTATTTTTGTACACGTACTTGGAACCCTTAACTATCATGAAATAGAGCTATAATATTTATATCTTTTTTAAGGCAACTTTTATAGCGATTTTAAAAGTTCCAAAATGTTCACGAAATTACATATTTACTTGAAAAGTGAACAATATTCGGAACTTTTAAAATTGCTATAAAAGTTGCTTAAAAAAAGATATAAATATTATAACTATATTTTATGACAGTCAAGGGTTCCATGTATGTGTACAAAAATGAGTGCCAACTTAAGGGTTCTTATTTGACCACAGCAATGACGCAAATATTGCTTGTTGCACTTAGTTAACATCATGTTTCTTGCCAACACTATTGGACCGATTTAAATCAAGTTTTCGAATTTCGTCTTTTAATACTATAGACTACTTGACTCCAAATTTTTAGCAGAATTGGAGAATGTTTGACCTATTTCTTGAGTGCTTTTAGAATACTTAGTTTTTCAGAATTTGTTTTTTAATTCATGGATAGATAGCAACAAAAATAAATCATCCATGAATTTAAAACTAATGCTGTCTTGTAGACATTTTTATAAAAAAAAGTTTATGGTGGACGGTTTTTTCCTGAGTTGCATATTTCCAAAGTTATAAAGAAAAAACTGGGGTGATTTTAGCGTTTTTTTTCACTGTTGCATTTTTCCTGCAGCGAGCACAGGTTTTTCGTAATTATTGACTGGTCTATATTAACAAAATAAAATGATAAAATTAAAAAAAAACAATAGCAAAATTCATTTGCATATTTTATATATGATATGATATCATATGATGGGTATCAAAGAGCACGGTAGTGCCCAGCCAAGTTCTGCACCACACCCTTTTTACAGGACCAATAAAGTCAGAAACTTAAAATTCGCAGTAGATATTTGCTAAGCGCCTCAGATTCAGGCAGCTCACCAAGTCTAATTTTTTTAGCACAAGTAGTTCCTGAGATATAAGACTGCAAAAATCGCAAAACCCGTAACTGACTGACAGCCCATCAAAATTATGGAGCACTTCCCAAAATCGTAGAAACATTTAATTTCAAACAACGGTAGGCTTTGTATGGTGCATACAAAGGAACAAATCGAAAATTTAAGATTTTTCATTCAGTGGTCGTGGTATCCGCCCATTTTTATAGAGTTGATATAAATAACTTGGAGCACTTCTGAGCATTGCAGAAAATTGAAATTTGGTAGAGTGGTAGGACCTGAAGTGAAAGCAATGTCAAAATTTTAAAATTTGATACTTTATGTTCATTCAGAGGGCGTGGCATCCGCCCATTTTCACAGAATTGATATCATTAATATGGACTGATTTATTAATATCTGACAATCGTACACTGATGAAATTTGGTAGACTGGTAGATCATGGGATCAATACAAACGAAACGAAAGCCATTGAGGGGAGTGGCACCCGCCCATTTTATCAGAATTGATATCAATATTATTATGTGGAGCACTTTTGACCGTCGTGGAATGATGAAAATTGGAAGAGCGATACAACTTGACATGCAAGAAAGGGGAAAATTAAAAATTTGAGATTTTACATTCAGTGGGTGTGGCAACCACCTATTTTCGAAGAATTATTATATATTTAATAGAGAGCACTTCTGCTTGGTGCAGAATTATGAAATTTTATAGAGCGGTTGGTTTTCAGGTGTATTTATAAAAAGAAAAAATTGATATTATGAAATTGTTCATGCAAGGACGTGGCATCTTTGCATTAAATACTTAACTTTTCTTATGAGGCTTTCGGAGGGCGTTTATTCTACCTACTTTTCCTGATAAGAAAAATCTTTGAAAAAGAAGTGAAATCACACCAAAAACATAAATGTTGGAAAAGAAGCCAAGTTCTTCTATAGGTATACAAAAACCTTTGCGTATCAAGTAAGCCGTAAAAAGTAGTGAGATCTAAAGTACGCCAAGTTCTAAGTTTATTAAAAATGTTAAATATTAAATATTTTAATTACCGAAGCGCCCCAAAATTATGCATTCGTTTTTTACTTATTTCTTTTTGAATTTCAATTCAATTCTGTTTTAATTTTAAGTTTCTCTTCTACTTGATGCAACATGCACCACTGTTGCCGCAAGCTGAAATGAACAGTCGCTAGCCCAACCTCAAAAAGTCGCTAGATTGGCTGAAATTTGGTAGACAAAAAGTCGCTAGATGAAAATTGGATAATAAATATAAAAAAAAAATGTTTTCTTTGAACAACTTTTTTTTCAAAACTTAAACTAAATTTTAAAAAAAACTTTGGTCTTTCAGTATGATAATTTATAAAAATATTTCATAAAGGAAAATACAAAATAAAATGGAAACTATGCAGCGTTACCACAATGTTACAAATGTAACAAAAGTGTTACACTATTTTTAAATCTTATTTCGTTGTAAGGTAGGTAGAAGGTAGGTAGAAGGTAGGTAGAAATGGCGGCCAAGGGCAGTCTAGCCCATAGCCCAATTAGCTCTGAAGTGCGCCGTTTTGATACCATAACTCGTTTGAACCTGTGGATGGAATTGAAGAGAGAGAATATGGGCATATCCTCAGGATATCGTCCCTTTTTATTTGAGTTTAGAATAGGATTTTGTTGTAGCTTTTAGCATAATTATCAGAAAGTGGATCACTCACTCAACCAGATCAGCACCCGCACCCGCACCATCCACAGTTAGCCCACTAGGCAGTTCGTTGGCTGGCACTGGAGCGTCCACTGATCTGATTGGATGATCATCCGGCCGCTGTGCACCACAAACCCCCACCAGAACCCTAGTCCACTATCTTGTGATCATAGGCAATCGACGGAAGGTATAATGCAGAAGTAGCCGAAATTTGTCCTAGAGCAATTTCGTGGCGTTGAGAAAAGAAATCATTTCTTTGATCTTCATTTCAGAAAGTTCGTTAATGTCGTCAAAGAATGCTCTTCCGAGTGACTGTTTTCTAGCTTTGGCCAGAGCAGGGCATTTGCAGAGGAAATGAACTACTGCTTACTTTTCCTGCTGGTCCTCACAGCTCTGACAGTGAGTATTGTGAGGTATGCCCAGCTTCGCTGCAAGCTCTCCTATTGGCCAGTGTCCACTACAGGTTGCAACTACCCTGGCTATGTCTTGCCCGGGTCTGCGTATTAGAACAATTGTTCGGTTCTTGTCATAGGTGGGCCAAATCTTCCTAGATATAATATAGTTTGATAAACTGCTCCACCTACGGTTTGCTTTAGTAAGATAAATTGAGAGAATGTTGCCCTTCATAACTCCAAGCGGAATGTTGACTCTTTCCGCAAGTGATCCATGAAGGGCTGAACCTTGCCTGGCCAGCTCGTCAGCCCGTTCATTGCTCTCAATGCTACTGTGACCCGGGACACAGATAAGAGTGACATTGAGGTCAGTGTTCAGACCCGCAAGCTCATCCCGGCATTGCTGGACTAGTTTGGAGGATGCTGTAGCTGAATTAATGGCTTTATCAGCCGCTAGACTGTCTGTAATAATAGCTGCATTAAGGTTCTGGTTTGGATCTGCTTTTAGTAACTTGCAAGCTTCCCTGACCAAGGTCAGGTAGCCGAAAGGACCTAGATACATTTAGAGACTCAGAGAAGATTCCTACACAAACGCCACACTCCATCTTTGAGCCATCAGTAAAGATAGTGGTGTCGAAATCTTTCGTCACGACGTTATCATTCCAATCCTTCCTGGATGGAAATTTAACTTTGAAATCCTTACTGATACTCATTGTAGGGGTGCAGTAGTCAGTGGGAGTCAAAAACATTTCCACTGGAATCAAGTCTGTGATATTGCTGTGACCATAGGGCTTGGCAAACCAACAGTTTGATTCTTTAAGTCTTAAAGCTATGTAAATCAAGTGGTAGAAGGTGCAGAAAAACACTTAAGGCATCAGTCGGGCAGGATCTTATAGCCCCTGTCCAATGTTACTTTTTTTAAATTTTTTTACATTTTTTGCCATAAAATATTATTGTCAATTATTTTCTGTTTTTAATTTTTGTTCAAGTACCTACTACTTGCAACAATTTTCTTATCTGTGGGTTTTATGTCACATTACTGAAAGAAACTACGTTTATGTCTGGTGTTGAAGTGTACCTGCTTCGAGTTTACATTGGCTTAGCTGAACTCGATCACACTGGCTGAGTGCAATCGAACCGAAATATTATAACCTATATCTAAAAGCTCCAACTCGATCGCTCAATTTTGCATAATAAACACTATGCAAGAAATGTGTTCGTAAATTAGAAACAAACTCTGATGTTTCTTTAAGAAATAAATGGTCTAGTTTAAAAGCAATCCCTGTCCTTATTAGATTTCCCAGACCCAGTTTTTCAGTGTGGGATTAAGGTTAAACCTAATTTAACTGACTAAATTCAGTGACTTAGCTCTGAATTAACTCTGATGATTTTGATATTCTATCTTCCCTGATTGTCAAGTGTTTCTAGGTTCATCATGGACTGAAAAACTAATTCTGACAAATCTTTTTCCAGAGATAATTAACTCTGGTCTAAATTCCCACTTAAAAATAAGACCTTAAACGGTTATCTTGTTTGACAGTAGTGGTATCTTAGTCGCAAATCTCATTTTTGTGAAATTTTGGTAAGAAAAAAAAAAAAAACGACAAAAATAAGATTTCAAACTTAGATCAAACTTTTTGCGTACACCAACCAGCCAGTGTAGGTGGGGTCTATTTCCCCCTGTTTAGGCGGGAGGGGCAATTTAAAAAAAAAAATCACTTAAAACAGAAAAAAAATATTAAAAAATAACGGTAATACTTACTGAGTCATGCTACAGCATTTTGAAAAGCCAAAAGTCTATGCTTTAATATTATTTTCAAATTAAGTTGTTCGAGTGAACAGTTTTTGAAAAATTTATTTTCAAACTATAAATTTAAAAAAAAAAACAAAATAAAAAAAAAAAATAAAACTTATTTTTTTCATAATTTTACGTTATTAAGTACTATTTTTATTTTCAAAACTCAATGCTCTTATTAATTTTTAGTCAAACACTGAAAACCGCATGATTCCAGGACTTTGACTTTTCAAGATATTAAAAAATAAAGAAATTAGTATAAACAAGAAAAATCATTCATCATCATTATGTATTATTTAGCCGGATTCTTCTTAGTTTGATGAGAAAGTTGCACGCGCATATGCAGAAACTATTTAGTCACCGATTGGAGCAACTAAACAGTTTCAGCTTTATTCATTAGAATCCACTGAACAGATGAATAGTTATGCAATGCATAAGGATTTATGTAGCCACTATACAACGTTGCATAAATTGTTATGCATAAAATATTTTTCACCCCATAATAGTTATAATGAGCTTGTATCAAAAAATGTACCAAAAAAAGGGAAATCTATTACATTAAGCCATCATAATATACCTCGGCTGTCACTCAGCTTTCTTTGTCAAAAAAGAAAAAAACATTTCGGCTGCAGTTTGTTAGAGTTAAAACTTAAAAAGTAAACGAAAAATTATTTTAAAATGGATCAACCCAAAGCCAAAAGAAGCCGGGCGATTAACTGGGATATGTCGGACAAAGTATGTTATTATCAGCAGAACAGAATTAACATATAACTTTTTTTTTATAATCTGTAGATACCTACCCCTAAGACAACTAATCGAGGATAAAATCTCTATTATAGAGAACAAAAATTGTGATACAATACATCCCAGTTGAAGAAGGACTCTTGGAGGGAATAACGAACAGGTATATTTATATAATTCTAGACAGTGTTTAATGCCTATTATTTATTTAATTTAATATGAAATTCTATTTTCAATAACATGAGCGCAATAAAAAGGGATACGCCGCAAATCAAAGCACAATGGCGAGACACAAAAATGTGGGCCACCCAAATCACCCGATCCGGTATGCGGAGCTTGTTAAGATAACACATTTATTACCCTTCGAATTTGGGGAGTACTCTAATGAGTTTGACTGCGATGCTGAGGTTTGTATAAAAACAAGATATCTACCTATATATTTTTATTAATTGAAACAAAATTTTGTCTAAATTGCACAGATAATAAAGGAAAATGTGCCCAGTCAAAGAGACCACTGGTATTATATTTAACATCTTTTTCAAACATTATAATTAAAAACAAAAATAATTTCCCTAGCTTCACCAACGGCATACCAGCTTCACCAAAACCTCTAGCTTCGCCTCCACCACCTGTTTCACATCCACCACCAGTTTCGACTCCACCTTAGCGTTCGGACACAAACCGGAATGAAAATCCTCCAAACGGTAGGTAATTTATTATTATTATCTTTTTTCCTATTTGATCATAATGATTTTTTTTCTTTTTATCACAGATAAACGGCAAAGATGACGAGCTACTTAAACCGGAATTATTTGAAATGGCAATGGAGAACCGCAGAGTTGAAAAAACTTACATGCGGATTGAACATGAGGATGAGAATCCAAAAAAAAACTTTCAAAACGGAGAGAAGGCACAAGGAGGAAATCCATCAACTTAAATTAAAAATGATGGAAAGAAAAACACTTCAGAAAAACACTTTATTTTGTTATTTCTAGTTTGCAATATTTGTATTTATTAATTTTTTAGTTCCTTCTTTCTTTTTTAAATAATGAATTGTGATTTTTATATTTTAATTTATTTTTGTAGTCTTTTTTTATGAATTTTATATTTTGTGCAAGTAAACGCACTGAAGCAAATCGAAAAAAAGAACATTTTTCCATTTTATTTTTAAAACTCGAATGAATAAATTTAAAACTATTTTAAGAACTGCTTAAAAGAGTTAAATTTATACTCAGAAGCGTTAAAACCATTTCACTTCAAGCATTTTGAAAATTTTTTATATGGTACCTTTCAGTTTCATTTCAATTTGCTTGAACATAATGAAAGGTTCCCTATATGAATCAACATCACTTAAAGGACCTCAATTCCGACTCAGAACAGTTTCATTTGTCAAAATTAAGCAAATGGTTTTGAAACTTTAAAATTACTAAAGAGCCGAATCTCTTTTTAAAAAGAGCTTTTAGAGCTGACTCCTATTTAAAAATTGATTTAGAGCCGGTTTTAATTGTTTAAAATGTTGCGCCTTTGTTTCTATTAAGTAATAGGATAGGATTTTAATCCATGGCTTAATTCGTATTCCATGGTTTTGTAATCAAGCGTTTTTTTTTATTAAAACGGCTGTTTGTGTTTTGACACAAACTAAACGATCACCCCAAATGAGTTCCTCTTCTTGTGTGCTAGATATCCTTCGCCGCAGACGAGCTTCAGTAAAGAAGCACAGTTATCCGAATTTTAGAAAATAATTTTTCAACCGATATGGCTTCTTTCAAAAAATTATAACATCGATTATATGGATCAGATTTTCAAAGTTAAGGTCTTTAAATAAAGATGAAGGCTATATATTCTGTATACAAATTATTGGGAAGGGACAACAAATTTAATACTAAAATGGTGTTAATAGACCTCATCACTTTGCTTTTCCATTATATTTTTGCTTTGAAAAAAGCCGATTTGGCCACTTTATGAGGCTTATAAGTTATAACTTAAGTTATATTTGTCGAATATTTAAAAACGAAGTACCTACTCAATTAAAGTTAAAGGCTTCATTTGTGTGTACAAATATTTGCAAAGTTATGCAGAAACTCATACTAAAAAGGTGATTTAGTGAAAAATCAATTCGAAAAAAGTTGGTTAGTAGGACCGCGGTCATCGATCAACTAGTGCGCGCTTAGCCTAATAGTTTATCAATCTAAATACAAACACTTTACAGCACTTTCTTTGAGAAAAATATAATAAAACTGTATAATAAACCTGTGAAAGGAAATGTTTTTATCCGCCTTCTGTAGATTTTGGCACACATGAACAACCCACTTCATGTTTTTCTTTAATTTATTGGAAGATCACCACAATGTCTAATTATTTCACTTTGAAACATTTGTTTGTTTTTCAAGTAATTAGTATATTAGTATATTAGTGATATTAGCTTGTGGTTTAACTTGTATCAATTTTGTGTTCTTTGTTTTTTCTAATCACATGCTACGGATTTGAAGATCTCAAGCTGGGCAAATACCTACCTCTTTCTTTTACCAAGGTTGCTATGCACTATCGCAAAAAACACGGCTAATACAAAATTTGTTGGTTCAATTAATTCAAAAATCCAAAATAAAAACATGCTGATTTTATAGTCCTATTTATTTGTCAATAAACAAAAATAACAAAGGAAACAAATAGGAATACAGATTATTATAAATATATATTTTAACTTTAGAAGATTGATCAGTTGGTAAGAACATTTTAAAGTTAAAAGAAGTCAAGATCATTATTTGGTGCAGGAAACGGTAGCACGTACTTATTACTATAAATACCCCAACCACAATTACATTGTCCTTACAAAAACTATTATGTTCCCAATTTTCCAAAATTGCTTTACAAAATAAAAAAAAAAAATTCAAATATTGTTTTCATTTTTTTTTTTTTTTGAAAAATTCATATATCGTTTTATTTTTGTTTTGATTGTGTGTTTGATTTTGAATTACTTTCCATATTTTTAAGATAACGTGTACTTAGCTACAAATTTTCCAAAAATCCAGTAATTTTTGAAATATATAATGTGCCGTGACATTTGGCCATGTGTCATATGGCCATATTCCAAAATATGGCCATTTGACGCTTTTTCAAAGTGTCATATGGCCAAATTTCTTTGTGACTTTTGGGCATAAGGTTTAATGCTCGAATAACTACTTATGTGGGTCAAAACCCAAAAATTAAATTGTGGAGCTTTGGCCAACCCTGATGTGCCAAATGGAAATTTTATGTAAATTATATTATAAAACATTCTTTAAGAACAAAATTAAAATTTTTCAAAACTCGCGCGAATTTTTTAAAAATACTTGTATACGATTTCAAATAGTTGTTTTGAAAAATTTTAATTTTGTTTTTTAAATTTTATGTTAAGTAATTTTTGAAATGTTCAGGAGAATATCTTAACAACTAAGCTAAAATTTTTTAAAACAACTTTTTGAAAACTTTTACAAGTTTTTTGTAAACGCGTACTTCTGACAAAAGAATAATTTGAAAGTGACATATGGCCATAATGGCCATATCCCATATGACACTTTGTAAAAGCGACAATTGGCCAAATCTTGAAATATGGCCATATGACGCTTTCACAATTCGTCACATGGCAATATTTCAAAATATGGCCATATGACACATGGCCAAATGTCACGGCACCATATATAAAGGGTGGTCAATCAAGAGGTTTTTTGTTCAAAAGGGGTTCTTTTTGGCCTGTCATAGTGAACAACATGGGCGATTCTACACAAAGATTTTTTTTTTAAGGCATAGGTACAAAATTCAGCTGACGCAAGAATCGCAGCCGGTTGACCTTCCGTTGCATCATCGTTTCAGTGACTGGGCTCTTAAGAGACTTGATGAAGATCCACTGTTTTCGACCAACATTATGTTCAGCGATGAGAACCTTTTCTGGCTTAATGGATACGTCAGTAAGCTTAATTGCCGTATATGGGCCGAACAACAACCGCAAGAAGTTCAAGAGTTGCACAGTTATATTCACTCAAAAGAGGTGTGGTTTATGGGTCGGTGGCTGGCGGCAACGTTACTGTAAATGGACTCGTTATTGCGCCATGATAATGGGATACTTTTTGCATGATCTCGACAACATTTGGTTTCAACAAGACGGCGCGGCGGCGCTTAATTGCCACACAGCCTTTTAAAAAATGGACATATTGAAATAGTGCTAAGGTGAACAATTCGTACCAGTGAATTGGCCAGCAAGAATATGCTATATCACATCGTTAGACTTTTTCCTTTGGAGCTACGTAAAGTCTAAGGTTTTGAGATAAATGCGTTTTACTGTTTTTGGTTTCTGTAGAAATTTGATTTTTTTTTCACACAAAAATAAGACGCTGTTTAACGATTCCAAATATGCCTCAAACTCAATTTTTGGCGCTTAGGCCCTTTTTACTTAGGACGGCAGAACAGTATAGTCTAAGAGCCCACAGCAAATTAAGGAGTGTGAAAGTGAACCAAAAAAAAATAATATAAGTCGAAAGGTGTGGTAATGCTTATGAAAGAAATGCAAGTCTTGCAGTCCCTGGAGGCGGCTTAAGATGCGTTATAGCAACTTGAAAACCTAAAAAAATCAACTTTGAGGATGATTGTATGAACCAAAAAAATTTTGTATCCATCCCTAGGTATTGAGCCCCTGATTACAGATCCGTATGTCCAAGGCCGATTGGAGGCGGCATTTATCCTGCCAGACCGTTTATAGAACCCGAAAAATTTAAAAGAAATGGGTAAAAAAAGGGATCATGACGTTATCTAGAATGACAAAAACCTTGAATGTCAAAAATCTCGAATGCAAAAATCCCGAATGTACAAAAATCTATAACGTACAAAAATCACGAAAGACTATACCTAGAAAAAAATTTCGAAACCTTACCTTTTTCAACAGTGTAAACGAAAATAAAACGCATGATATGTTCAATTTATCAAACAATTTATTTTTCTGGCCAAAAAAGAACAACAAACGAAAATGTTTTTAACAAAAATCAAATATTTCATAGGATATGTATGTATATGTATACTCGTACCACAACTTAACAAATATCAAAAAAGTACAACAATTATTCAATATAAAGGAAAATTGTCAAAATATAACAAAATTAAACAAATAACGCTAACAATAATAACTATATAACTTCTATAAACTGGTATTATATGCATGACTCTTAAGGTAGCTTACATAACTTTTTTCGTCCAGTATTTTTAAGATTTGCTTTTCTTTTTTAAATACTCCCTTGACCAATCTGAATTTTTTGAACCACACAACTAACCTGAACTATGTTTCTCATGATTATTATGCTTGACTGTATTTTCCCTGTCACTATAAAATGAGACTTATTCAGTTCACAAACCCAGTAAAACTTATTTTTTACAGATTTATTTAAATAATAAATAAACCCATCAATTGATGGAACCTTTGTTTGTAACGATTTCATGTACTTTCATTGCACTTTTTTTTAATAAGAAAACTTGCCTTGTTATAAGAGACCGTCCCCAGCAACACTTAATTTAGTCACATACTTGTATAGTTGGATGGGTGCATGTGCACTGTGCAGTGAACCGATTCTCTTAAGGAGACTTTCCTAATCTAGAATTAATATTAATTGTTGAGACAATGACAGTAACCATTCATTGTCTCTACAATTAATATTTATTCTAGATTTTTTTTTTCTGTTGTCAAAATCAATAGTAAACAAATTGAAATTCAAACAATCATCACAAATTTGTTTTTGTTCACTGTGTACTTGCACAAAGGGCAGCTGTTTAGTTATCTATATTTGTATATTTGTATTTATGTATGCATATTACTCATAGGTACTTTTATGACTGTAGCAACATATTGTAAATATCTAAGATCAAAGTGGACGGCGACGCTGTGTCGCGTCGATCCCTTTTCATAGAAACAGTAAATGATCTCGCAGATTGTGTTTATGACACACATCTGCGAGCATTATGTTTTATGAGCAAGGGATGCGTCGCATCGTCGTTATCCAGCTTGAAACCTTGTTAATGTTAGTTTAGGATAATAACAAACTAGAGATAAAAATAAGTTAAGAAAATGTGTATACATATATGTAATCTAGGTATAAGAAATAATTGTAATGTAGTTATAGTTTATTGGAATAAATCAGTTCAGTTTTAGACTTTAAGGTGTACGGGTGTTTTGTTTTCTTTGCTTGTGAGTTTCGTTTGAAAGGGTGTTCAGATTTTTCAGCAGCCATCTTTAACTTTGACAAACCGCGCCTGATAATACCTTAGATATGCGTACTGTTACTGTGATCAAATGATGCGTCTTTTCGTTCAGTTTCGTTCACTTTTGCTTTCGGAGGGGAACAGCAACAGCGCTCGGGAGCGCACCTCCCTTAAGAAAAACTGAAATCTCGCTGAAGTAGGAAAGGAATGCAAAAAAGAGAAAGATGATTCATTTCACTATACTCTTTTTTCTGTCCAATATGTGCAGTACATGCCTTATGGGAGAGTTTTCCTTCTCCAAAGGGGTGCCTGCTGCATGTAATTGATTGGTTTTGTCATAATTTATCATTTTGGCACTTCTAAGTTAGTCATCAAATAGCTATGAAATTTTCAAAGAAATTTTTTTTTATAATTCAATCAAAAAACTTAAAAATTGCTGTTTTAAACTTTTTTTTGTTAACGACATACGAATATTTACTCATCATATACTTATTATAAAACAAAACCGATCGAACGATATCATTTTGAATATTTGTAGCTGTCTTTATTTTTCTCTACTAAAGTGATAGCTCAGTCAATAATTACAAAAAAAAGGGATAAATTCGCAAAGCGCGATGTAGTTTTGCATTTTTGATATATTGTTGGGGCATGTTAGAGTAGTTCCTAAGTTGCATATTTCCAAAGTTATAAAGGAAAATGTCGGAAAAATTGGGGTGATTTTAGCGTTTTTTTCTCTGTTTGCATTTTTCAAAGCAGCGAGCCCAGGTTTTTCGAAGTTGCAAACTTAGCTACAGACTACTCTAACATGCCCCAAGAATATATCAAAAATGCAGAACTACATCGCGCTTTGCGAATTTATCCCTTTTTTTTGTAATTATTGACTGAGCTATCACTTTAGTAGAGAAAAATAAAGACAGCTACAAATATTCAAAATGATATCGTTCGATCGGTTTTGTTTTATAATAAGTATATGATGAGTAAATATTCGTATGTCGTTAACAAAAAAAAGTTTAAAACAGCAATTTTTAAGTTTTTTGATTGAATTATAAAAAAAAATTTCTTTGAAAATTTCATAGCTATTTGATGACTAACTTAGAAGTGCCAAAATGATAAATTATGACAAAACCAATCAATTACATGCAGCAGGCACCCCTTTGGAGAAGGAAAACTCTCCCATAAGGCATGTACTGCACATATTGGACAGAAAAAAGAGTATAGTGAAATGAATCATCTTTCTCTTTTTTGCATTCCTTTCCTACTTCAGCGAGATTTCAGTTTTTCTTAAGGGAGGTGCGCTCCCGAGCGGTGTTGCTGTTCTCCTCCGAAAGCAAAAGTGAACGAAACTGAACGAAAGGATGCATCATTTGATCACAGTAACAGTACACATATCTAAGGTATTATCAGGTGCGGCTTGTCAAATTTCAAGATGGCTGCTGAAAAATCTGAACACCCTTTCAAACGAAACACACAAGCAACGAAAACAAAACACCCGTACACTTTAAAGTCTAAAACTGAACTGATTTATTCCAATAAACTATAACTAAATTACAATTATTTCTTATACCTAGATTAAATATATGTATACACATTTTCTTAACTTATTTTTATCTCTAGTTTGTTATTATCCTAAACTTACATTAACAAGGTTTCAAGGTAGATAACGACGATGCGACGCATCCTTTGCTTATAAAACATAATGCTCGCAGATGTGTGTCATAAACACAATCTGCGAGATCATTTACTGTTTCTATGAAAAGAGATCGACGCGACACAGCGTCACCGTCCATTTTGATCTTAGATATTTACAATATGTTTCTACAGTCATAAAAGTACCTATGAGTAATATGCATACATAAATACAAATATACAAATATAGATAACTAAACAGCTGCCCTTTGTGCAAGTACACAGTAAACAAAAACAAATTTGTGATGATTGTTTGAATTTCAATTTGTTTACTATTGATTTTGACAACATGCGCAGAACTGAACAAAACTGAATACGCTAGTGATATTACCATCATTTGATTTCCTTGTGATCGCTCGTTTTCGTTCGACCGCTTCAGTGCCCCTCCGAGCATTATAGTTTCAATTAAAACATCAAAACAAATAACTGCCAAAATGAAATGATATTACCTAACACACTTTCTGAACCTTCCCGTGCGTCGACAAAAATATTTCTATGGATAGTCAATGGGGTAGTTAAAATTGGGAATTTAAATACATACAGCTAATCCTAAAACATCTTATACTTTTTGTGGCCAAGTTAATACATTTACTTACTGAAATGTCATTTTATTTTCAAGACCCTGTCTGGGAGTTCGCCATGTTTAGGCTTTGCATTTGTTTTTCTGTTTTGTAGTGAACATCATTGATCGGCTCAAAGTTTCAGTTGCAATTTTTGCAATGACAAATGCAGCTTCAACCAAGCCATCATTTGAAGTAAGTGTGTTTAAACATTTCAATATATTTTAACAAAAGTTAATATGTTTTTAAGGAATTCGAATGGGATAAGAGGGAAAAAGGATATATCGTAAGCAGTTTCTATTGGGGAATGATAGTCACACAGTTTCTCGGTAGCTTTATGTGTCGTAGATTTGGTGCGAAGCTAACAATTCTCATCTCAACTTTGGGCTCTGCTATTTCAACTTTACTTACTCCTATCCTCGTTCCATTGGGTGGATGCCAATGTTCACAGCGAAATCCATTATTCCAGGAATGTTTCAGGGATTATTTACACCATGCATTCATGAACACATAGCCAAATGGGCTCCAATTGAGGAACGCATACGCTTGGGAGCTTTTGCTCATTCTGGAATTGAAATGGCAACGATTCTTGCAATGGGAGTACCCGGCTTAATAGCACATTCCAGCTGGGGCTGGCCAGGTATATCGTATGGCATTGTTTGGTGTATTTTTTGGGCTATTTTTGCAGATAATAGCCCAACTGTGTCTAGATTCATAAGCCCCGAAGAAAAATTTTTCATACTTAATTCACAGCAGAAAAGTGATGATGAACATCCGCAGAAAATTCCAATTCCCTGGAGGGCGATACTCACCTCTGTGCCGTTTATATCTCTTATTATTATTGAAAGTGCTCAAGCTTTTGCCTTCAAGACTATCCAAAACGAGATACCGTCATATTTTCATGGACTTCTACACATGGACATCAAATCGAATTCCTTGTATTCTGCACTTTCATTATTGGCCATCTTTGGCATGACCAATTTATGTCTTGTTGTAGGGGATTTAGTTACGAAGAAGAACATCATGAGTTTGACAGTTCTGCGTAGGACGGTTAGCTATCGATCTTTCACCTAATCATGCTGCGTATCTAATTGAAATAATTACAACTGCAAGCAGCGTAATATTTATGGTGACACCGTTAGTCGTTGCAGCAATTGTCAGTGATGGGGTAAGATTTGAAACATTTTACTCAGGTTTTCAAATTTTTAATACAAATTTGTTTTTTTTTTCTTTTTTTTCTAGACGGTTCGGTCAGAGTGGGGAATTGTGTTTGTTATCACGTCCCAGGTATTGTTTTTTGGTAATTTGCAGTACATTATTCTTGGAAAAACAAATGCCCAACCATGGGATGATGAACTATTTAAACTGAAAAATTATTTATCAAAAATTGCGCAAAAAAACGATGCAGACTATACTAAGAATTCTTCTAAATCTACATCACAGAAAAGGCCTCTGGAAAGTTGCACAACTCATCAGGTAAAACGAATTTGGAACCATGTTTTAGAACATCGTTCAAGAGGGGACTATCAACGGGGATGATATTGATAGATATTGAAAAAGCCTTCGATTCTGTCTGGCACAATGGAATAATTTATAAAATGATACAATTTGAATTTGCTGTATACTAATGTTAAATTGTCCAGAGTTTTTTGTCCAATCGATGTTTTCAAGTTCGTGTTAATTATGGTGTGTCTAACATTTTCTTTTTTTATTCTGGCGTGCCACAAGGCTCAGTACTTGGTCCAGCCTTAAACAATCTCTACACTTCTGATTTTCCGAGTCTACCGCATTGTGAAGCAGCTATTTTTGCTGACGACACTGCAGTATTTGCGTCGCATGAATTCGCTCTCAATATTGAGACGAATCTTAAAAATGCGATTGCGATACTTGAAAAATACTATAGCAAATGGAAAATTAAGTTGAATGTTGGGAAAATGAAAGCCATCTTTTTTACACGAAAAAGAAAAGCTTGCTTTCTTCCCAACAGTCAACTTCAAATTAATGGTAACGCGATAGCATGGGAGCAATCCGTTAAATATCTTGGAGTCCATCTTGACGAAAAACTTACTTTTAACCAACATATTCAAAAAACGTTACAGAAAGTTTGTATAGCAATTAAGATGCTTTACCCTTTTATTAATCGAAAGTCTTCGCTCACGAATGAAAATAAGACAATAATTCACAAAGTTATTTTTCAAGCAAAACTTTTATATGGATTTCCAATATGGGGTAAGGCAGCTATGTGCCATCTTAAGAAGTTGCAAGTATCACAAAACAAAATTTTGAAAACGATGCTAAATCTTCCTTGGCATACTTCAACCTTAGATCTACACAGAAAAGCGGATGTTGAGTTGATTTTTGAAAGGATTCGTAAACTTTCAACTAATTTTAATAATAGCTGTGATAGGTCTGAGAACTCTCTAATAAACCACCTCAATACTTAATCTGTGTTATTAATTTCCTATAACGTATTACGTTTGCATTGGTGATATTTTTTTTTAATTTAAAGATGTACATATTTATAGAATATATTTATTAATTATTTAATTTATTTATTCATTTATTATTTAATGTATGTATTTATTTATTTATTTGTGTATTTATTTATTTATTTTTTTATTTTTTTTTTATTTATACAATTATTTATTTATCTATTCATTTATTTATTTATTTATTAATTTATTTATTTATTTATTTATTTATTTTTTTTATTTATTTATTATTTACTTATTTATTTATTTATTTATCAAATTATTTATTTATTTATTGTTTGTACATTGATTTATTTATTTTTTATAAACTCATTTATTCATTTAATCTTTATCCATTTAGTTGTTTGTTCATTTCCTGGTTGTACATTTATTTATTTACTTTTTTGTTCATTTAATAAATCATCTAGTTAAGATGTTTTATTTTGATATTTATTTGTTAATTTATCCATATTTTTTTTTTTGTTTTATTTATTGATCACTATATAAAATCTACAAAACTATTAACTGCTTATTTAATTGTCTTTTTTGTTTTATCTATACAATGTGTTAAATTGAATAAATTATTTATTTTTTTTTCTTCTCTTGAATGAAGGTTTATTTTTCGTATTTTCCTTCGATTAATTTCTTTAAATAATGCACTTATTTATTTTGTTTGTTATAAAAGAAAATGTTTCAGTTGTAAGATAAATGTATCAAATCTCTGAATTGTAAAATTTGCGGTCACAGACTTTTTTGAAAATATTTTTACGAAATAGTCATGTCTATCTATAGTATAGAATCTGTTTTAATAAGTTTAAGAGATAATGATGGGAAGAAAACTGCGATCAAATTCAAATTTAACCAAAATTTTAACGCAATTGACACACGGCACACACATTTCAAAAAGAAAATATATTTTACTTAGGATTCGAACCCAAAACCCTCCGTCAGTGTTACCACTTCCAGAAAAAAAGTCGAAGGAGATTCCAAGAAAAAAAAGGGAAGTAGATTGACAAAAGTCGAAGTAGATTTCAAAATTAACTTTTTTTTTCTATAAATGTTTTAAAAAAAATTCAATTAAATTGAATTTAATTTAATTAAACAAAAAAGAGCATTACAATTATTATAATTAAATATAATTTAACTAAACTAATGGCCAATTTCATAAACATTTACTAAAATCGCTTCTTTTAAATTATAACAGACCAATAAATTTTTTCAGTTTCACCAATGTAGAAAAGGGAAATTTTCGGGATATTTTAGTTAAAATTGAGTTTGCTCACATCTCTGTATACAAAATATAGGTTTTTCTTCTCTTACATATGAAGTATATGAGAAAAAGTGAAACAACATTTTTCATAAATACGAAATGTCATGCAATGAAAAAAATTGTGTGTGTGCTATTTGACAGCAATTTTGTTGCCAAAAAAGTAAAAGAATTATTACGCGCACAACAAATATTAAAGTGTATTACAGCCAATTTCTTCACAGAGTACTAACGCTAGGACCGGTACTAGTCCTAGAGTTAGTACTCAAATCGATGTCAACTCATTTCTTCACATAAGTACCTACCCCTAAAAAAAAAAAAAATCGGGTGGCACAACGGCTCATGAAGAACCAGGGCCTAGTGACTAGCAACCATTCCTGTGTGCGCCTTTCGACAGGAATGGAAGGGACCTACAATTTTGTGCCGAATCCGAATGGCTAGACGAGAAGCACTTATTCGTGACAAGTGATACTCTTGGAGGATTTGTCAATTCCTCGCAAGAGGCAGTAGCCCTGAAAAAAAACTTTTTAATTTTTTAGGTGGACGAGGCTGGGAAGCGATCCCAGACCTCCAGCGTGACAGTCGAACGCACTAACCATTCGCTACGGGCTGCAACAAGTACCTACCCCTAGTCCTGTCAATTTGGTACCGAGTATCAGTTAGAACTCGGTACTAGCTAGCTCCTCAAAAAATCAGCTAGTACCTGGTTATTATACCAGTTATTAATACTCAAATAGGTACTAAGTTTCTTCACAGAGGTACTAGTCCCTAGTTCTGTCAAATTGGTACCGAGTACCAGTTAGGACCTGTGGTGCGTTCTTTTATTAACCATAGTTAACTATGGTTGTTATGTCAAAAAAAATAGTTGAAGTGTCATTGTTAGATTTAGTTGGAAATTGTTACATTTCATTTAGGAACGATTTATTGTTAGATATTCTTGATCTGTCAAACGAAAATTTTGCAAAACTTTATTTTATCGTTAATTACCATAAAATCATGTTATTTTTCTACTATATACTCTCGATTTTCATTAAAAATGGTAGAAAATTCAATTTTGATTCATTTCACTTCACCAAAAGCTTCGTTTTGATTATTCAATTTTTATTTTTTGTAAACAAACCTTCTCACATGTGCTTTGACAGATCAACACTTTCAACTCATATCATGGAGATGAGTTGGAAATAGTTACGAATTGTAACTATTTGACACTAATAAACTGAATTTAGGAACGATGTGATGACGTCATATAGTTACAAATCGTAACTATTTTGTAATAAAGGAACGACCATTGTTAACTATAGTTAACCATAGTTAACTATGGTTAATAAAAGAACGCACCACTGGTATTAGCTAGTACTTCGAAATCGACCGTCTACAGCGTTAGTACCCGAATCAAAACTAATTTTTTGAATCGTGTAAATAGATTTTGTTCAATTTTTCTGGATCAGATGATTTTTTTTTGGCTTTGTGTAAAAAGTAATACTATTCGCAATAGATAGGTTATTCCATTTGTCCTAAAAACACTTCTATCTACAGCACATTTGGTATCAAAGTGCTTAATTTTAATTTATGGGTTTTGTTATTTAGGATTGTTATTCATTATAAAACTTTACTTTTTCCTACAGTCCAAATTTTTCGGTAATACATAATGTATGTATGGACTTAAATGTGTATATGTATTGAATATGTACCTATGTGCGTCAAACACATTTTCAATTTTCAAGTGTCCTTCAACCTTCAAGACGCTGCAACGTCATAGTCGGTACATGGGTACATAGTTGATTGCAAATTAACAATGAAATATATTTCAAGTTATAAGCCATTTCTTTTGAAAAAGGTGTAGCTATTTTTAAGATGCATCTTTAAAATGCACTTTTTCTTATAGCCGAAATAATTTGTTTAACAAATATTAAGTGTATCATTTAATATTTACAATGTTAAATGGTTCAAAAAATATTGTTGTTGCAGGCAGACCAACACTTTATTGGAGAATGTTTTAATTGCCCTTATGCAATACATTGGCTATTCCATGTTATTTTACTTATGCGGATTATTTTAACTTTAGGAAAATGTGCACTTTTATGATGCATCAAATGCACTTTTTCCGAAAGCCCAAAATAATTGCTTAACGAAACAAAACATTTAATAGTTTGTAGTTGCACAAATCCGCCAAAAAACACTATTTTCGACAGTGTTTGTCGGGGGTCTGACGTGTAAATGTAATTATTTTTATTCAGACAAGCAATGGCATTGGTATGCGAAATGTACAATTGTACATATTGGAATGTGAAGCATTTGATTTTTGAGCGGTTGATGCCCTTTTTTTGGTAAATTTGCCACTCACTACGTTCTGAGAGACAAACGTTTTCGGCATCACCTTCACAAGGACCAATAATTGGTACAATTATTGTAACAGTATTACGCCGATGGTCTACTGCACAATCAGCACATTCATCTTGGTAGAACTGCAAGCACATTAGGTATTCAAATTCTGTGTCGATCGCAATCAATTTTGTCGCTTTTCTTCCATACCTTCTGTCGTTGAGGCCGTCGTACGAAATAAAAATAAAAATATCTGTTAATAGAGCTCTTTGCGAATCTGTCAAACTCAAACATGACAGCTAGCACTTTGTAGGGAATGTCAAATAAAAGGGAATTGAAAAAAAAAAAACAAAAGCTGGACATTTAATTTTAATGAAGTTTTGTGTTGATAAAAGAAAAGTTATATAGTGGATAAATATAAAGTAAATAAATTTAAAGAAATATCTAAAGACCAAAATAGTTCACAAGATTAAAAAGTTTTTTTGATTTTATTGAAATAATTTTACACAATTTGTTTTTCTTTGTCTTCTCTGTGATGACATTGCCCACAAAGTGAAAATGAATGAGACAGCGATATATTGCCATTTGTTAAAGAGCTCTATATTAAATGAAAATCAAAATAATTTATTTCAAATGCCAAAACAGTGCCAAATTCACAATTAGACCAGTTTTAGACGTACTATATCCTAATACTCCTTTGTGAACTTAGATCCGGTACTAATGATGTGAAGAGACCGAGTATCAGAGCTAGTACCTGGTCCAGCTAGACTGGGTACTATACCGACTTAGTACTTTTGTGAAGAAATTGGCCGTTAAATTGTTCGTTTAAAAATAAATATGTTTCGTGTAATAATTGTACAAAAAAACAAGTACAATTGTGCGCTTATTTAAGTAAAAAAATACAGCCCAAATCCAAGCGGGGACCGGCGAGGTTCTTTAATGAATATTTCACTAGGGGACGTATTTTTCTCGCGAATTATATATTTGTTGATCGGATTTTTGTTGCTTCAAGAAACACACACAATAATCTTTACTTTTTTATCATTCGCTGAAATATTACAAATTTAAAACACTTTAAAATTTGTTTTACTTCTTAAGATCGTCACACAAATAATTTCTGCATTCAGAAAAGCAAAACGCAAAACAAAATACAAATGGGAAGTCAAAATATGTATGTATAGGTGCACGGGATGTGATGACTTTTACGACGCTTTTAAACTTTATTGCGACGAAAATGGGATATTAGTTTACAAGGGTGTTTAAAAGCCTGTTATACTTAAAAGCTGTTGGTGAAACCAAAAATCCTCATTTTAAGGGTAAATGACCTTTTAAATATTTAAAAGTCTTCCATGAAATCGGCCATAAAAAAGTGATACAAATTTTATTTAATACATATATGTTTGTACATACATATATATAAATTCTTGCATATTATTAAATAACATCTCAGACTTCATGTTAAGGTACCTACTTAAGTAATTATTTTGTTGTTATAAAACTTAACATTTGTATGTTCTTACAAAAATAAGAACACCTCATTAAAAATAAACGAAAAAGATTTCAGTCTTTAAAAAAATTTAAGGAACAAATAAAAAAAATTTTAAATTGGCATTGATATTGGTTTATATCATTTTTCATTCTATTTACAAAGTACCAACTCATATTTTTGAAAATAAGCCAACAGTTTTGTTGGTGGGTCGAATATTATGTTTTTTGATACATTTTCCTGTCTAATCAATTCTTTGCAGAGCATAATGCTGTCCACAGTTCCTCAGAGGAGTTTGTTGGTTGTTTCGTATTTAATGAAGTTCATTACAGAGAACTTTCGCTCTGCTGCTGCGAAACTGTGGGGCAAACCTGCATAGTTTAGAATAAACTCAGAAAGTTCTTGAAACATTGGTTTCTCGGCTGTATTTTTATTTGTTTTAATTCACTCCAAAACATGACAACACCTATTTCGGGTGTAAATTTTTTTACAAATCTTTTGTTTTCTCCTTAAAGTAAACGGCATCATCACTGCGAATTTTATTCTTCCGAATCTGAATTTCCATGAAACGGAAACGCTTTCAAAATTGGCAGAATAGTTCGCATGCTACCGTTTTCTATTTTTTTGGATTTAGATATTGAAGTGATTCCACGTCCGTATTATTAAGCTTAAATCTTTTAAGGATTTATTTACACAAAATTAAATAAAATTGTAATCACCTCAAGTCGAGGAATTTCATTTTCAGTTTGATTTTGTTTAAATTTACCCATACAAAATATTTCTCAAAGAAAAAAGAAGTAAATTTGGCCTTCTTTTTGTAAAATTGAAGTAGGTTGAAGCAGAGATTTTTAAAAAAGAAGCAGATTACAATATTTTGGTGATGGTGCGAAGTAGGTAGTAGATTTTAAAATTAATTGAAAAAAAGAAGTAGATCTACTTCAGTTGAAATAAATTTTCAAAATCCAAAAAAAAAGTTATTAATAAAATGTTCAGAACTCTTTGTTTGCTATCGGGAACTCTAATCAGAACTCCTTTTTTTACTTTTTTGGATTTCAAAATTTTTTGTTTTAAGTCAATGGGAACCTTCATTTGCCCTAACTTTTTCAATTTTGCAGAATTCTTTCTAAAACCCATCAGGAACTCTAGAACTCTTGATTTTAAGTTGAAAAACATGTTCAGAACTCTTTTTCTCGAAAAAGTCCTTGCTGCGTGAAGTTAGCAAAACTTTTTTTTCTATTTTTAACACTTTATTTTCCAGAACTATTGACAAAAAAGTATGAGGAACTCTAGAACTCTTTGGTTGCTACCGGTAACTCTCATTTTGTATTCAATTTTAAACAATTCTTTTGTTAACTTCACAGGACTCTCCGTTTGCCAGTAGAATGGGTTAGCTACTGGGCTAAATCATTATAAAGAAATTCAATATTTGAAAATTAATAAACTAATACTTAATAAATTAATACAATAAGAACATTGTACCTATAAGACAGCATCTGATGGTAAACTTAAATATGGCTAACATACTTGACAATAAAAAAAGACATTTTATTTTGGATTCGAACCCACAGGCTTCTGTTAACTAGTCGATCGCGTTAAGATGTTATTATAGCACTTCAAAGTTTGTATGTACATATTTCCGTAAAAAATCCATAGAAACAAATTTCAAACGGGTTGAATTGTTGGATTCTCGTTGTAATAAAGATTCTTCTTAGATATAAATCTTTTTAATTGATGCGATAACCAGTTAAAATTATGTAAGAGGCAAAGGTCACGGATATATGGGTTTGCAGGAAATTTCTCAAAAAACATCAGAATTAAATTGTTATGAAAAAGGAAAATGGATCTTATTTTTTATGGAACATTAAGGTGAAGGTTGTGCCTGACCAGTTGGTATCTCTGTTTAAAAAAAAAGAAACTTTTTTAACTCTGTTTTTAAAAACAACAAACTTTGACTGTCCTCAACAAAGTTAAAACAACGCATTAGGTTGTCTTTGAAGACGAAATCTAGTACATTAGTATAATGGCTTCTCAAAATGCAATTGGAAATATCTTACCTACTTAATATTCGGCAAGCCCGTTGACTCTATAAGCATCGAACCGATGCTTTCCATACTGCATTGACTACATGATTCAAACGAGACTTTTATTAATGCTGAAATCGGTGATAGCAAGCTAAAAGTTCGGACGTAGGAGTGGTACTCCATACAAGGGGTGTTCTTGTCACGCGTACGCTGATGTCATCGTGATGTTGGCCTTAGGGAAAATGATCCCCACAATGTGCGAGCTCCCACAAACATCATTTGGGCCAGACAAAAACGAAACAAAGAACGATTATGAACTTAACTGATTAAGATATTCAAACAGACTATATACGATACCACACATTGATTTTAATCCGGTGACCGGGTCACAAATGCAAATCATATATCGGTTCTTACAAATGGTTCCAAGATGGGCAGAGTCAGGCATCCTTCCAGAAAACACACCCTTTAATAGATCAATAAATCAACCGAATGTTTGCAGTGTCTTTCAAACGGAGCAATTTGCAGTCTTTGAGGTCGCAAAAAATCTTGCCACTTGTAGATTGTTATCGCAGCGAGTTAAAATAACTTAAAGAAACAAACACAGTATTACCCTACACCTACATATCCCAACTAACAATTTTCCTCTATAAGGTCCATTTCTATAAGTTATTATTTCGACAAGGCTTGTATTTAGTTTGGATATCGAAGTTGCAAATTTTCGAAGCTATATTTTTTAAAACAGCTTTCTACAAACCTATTACAGGCAGAATCTATAATTTTCTGCAAGCCTGAATATTTACAATTTGGTTACAGTTTTAGTAAGGCTTCCCAGAAATTAGTTCTGATAGGCATGTGAAATAAAAGCAAAGAAAAAGCTTTCACAAAGAAGCACTGCCAAGAGCTCTTGAATGGCCTGCTTACAAACGCCTGAAACAAGCTATTATGCGTACGAAAGTCTAATGGAAGCATAATTGTCAGTGGAATTCTGTCAGTTTATTTTGTTTGTGTAAGCCCCCTGTTTGAACAAAACTACACAACTACATTTGCAATGTTTGAGTGTAGTTTTGTTCTATAAGGCCTTAGCGAAATAAATTGAGTACTTCCCATAAACCTGTAAATGATTGCTTGAAAGCCTTTCGAGCTTCTCAATGTGGGCCAAATGTGTTTTTCTAAGGCCTTATAGAGTCAAATTTCCTGATTAGGAAATAACTTCGATAGACCCTTACAGAAGTTAAATTGTTAGTTGGATGGGAAAAAATACAAATATGAATGAATTTGCAAATATTTCTTGTTCTCTTCCTTCTTAACTTTTTCATTTTAAAACACACTTATTATTTAGTAAAATCGAATAAATATACATACATTCAAATTATTCTTTTGCCACACAAAATAAAAAGATGCTTCGACGGCCAAGAACAACTGTCATTTTTTTACTTTTTTTTTGAAAAATTGAGGAATGAAAGTAAAAATTGAATTTTGTCTGAAAAAATTTTGAGAGTGGAAATAAAATTGGAAGTGGCCTGGAAATATTTGACATTAAAATGAGATAACTGAAGGGATCGCTTTTTTCCACTTTCGCTTTTGAGAATAATCTAGAGCGAAGACGGTCGAAACTAATATATTTTTTTCAATACGATTCACCGCGCTTTCCAGAATCGGCCTACAGGCCGTATTTTTCAAAGAAAAAACAGAATACTAACTAACACTTAGCATGTCTAAACTGTCTCTCAATGGGAACCCACTTGAACAGAATGGGCATCATAGCAACTGATTTATAAAGAGGCGGAGTAGGACTCATTTCACATTCTTCGTAAATGGCCTAGCTTAGCCTAGCTTAGCCCAGCTAGAACCAGAAAACAGTCCGCAGAGAATACATACGACGAAGTGGGTGGACATCTCCCCGAATTTCTCCCTGAAATTCATTCAGAGTTCGGGGTGGTTCAGGAAGACTGCCCTTTTCTTAAATTATCGACTTACTCCTTTCCTCACCCTTTTTCAATGGATCCATTCCATTTAAATCATTGTTAAAAAATGCATAAATATGAAATAGTTTTAAAAATCGAAATAAATAATAAATGTTCTTCGGACACACATTTTTAAATTTTGTTATTTAAAAATATTAGCAGAGGCTTTCTTGTAGGTAATACCATTCAGTTTATACACATAGAGGAACCACGTCAGAGTTATGATATCGCCAATATAGGTGGCGCCCTTATTTGCATCTAGAACAAGAACCAGTGATAGGCAATACAAGAACCATTTTCTCCTTAAAGTAGACTATTTCTTCACTATTTTCACAAATAGGCTACCTATAGGTGTAAATAGTCTACTTTAAGGAGCAAATGGTTCTTGTATTGCCTATCACTGGTTCTTGCTCAAGATGCAAATAAGGGCGCCACCTACATTGGTGATATCATAACTCTGACGTGGTCCCTCTATGTGTATAAACTCAATGGTAATAGAGATATGTATATATTTGTGGGTTTAGTAAAACGATGTTCTGTTCCTTTCAGATTTTTCCCCGAGATTTTTAGTCAATTTACAGAACTTGGGACTTATGCAAGGTTTCCACTTGATATTTAAAGACACAGTTTGACAAGACAGGGTGCGTTATACTTTCCCTCTACTACTAATTTTTTGTGTTTGTCAAAGTGTGTCAATTTACGTCTTTCAATGACAAGTGGAAACCTAGCATATAAAATCACAGAAATTCAGAGTAAGGAACAGACATAAAAATAATTCTTACAACTATATTTTTAATAAAAATAAATGTTTGATTGAAAAGTTATAGAAAATTCAAAAGTTCATATATCCAAATTAAATATAGTTTTTTTATCTGTTTTTTTTATGTACAAAAAATAATAATTACAGTATTTAAAATAATAGGAAAAATAATAATTGTCGATAGAATATCTAACAACAACAAAAATCGATCCAATAATGTAATACTCTCTTTTGAACTACATTAATGCGCATCATAAAGAATTAAACCTCTGTTAAGGTTCATCTTATCAACAATTCATCAATGGGAGGTTAGGGTCTTCTCTTCTGCTTCAGCTCTAAAGTAAAGCCTTAAAGACCGACGCAACTATAACCATTAAGAATGTGTTCCTCCATCCATGGTTTGTATCGGATGAATTGCATGGATATTCATCAAGATCCGATCTAAATAAAACAATTAATCAATAAGAAATGAAAATACAAAAAATATAAAATCCAAATGTTGATTGTTACACAATAAGACCCGAAAAAAAACATTTATTAGATAGCAGTCCCCAAAAAATAAACAATTATAATGTATGAACAATTTCTTTTTGTTTTCGACAGAGTACGAGTAGGTAAGTAAAACAGTATTAATCTATGCGTTATTTCAATTTTGATTGAAATGGATTAAATGGTTGCAGTGCTAGAAAAAGCTTTTGAATGACATATAGGACACAATTACACAAACCATAAGACATACATATTTCAAATTTTGATTATTAAGTGGGCTGTCAGTATATTAATGTCTTAATTCATAGACATAATTACCATATTAGAAAATAAAACACAGACTTAACAACTAACACAAAAATTATACAAAAAAAACTATTTGACAAGGACAATTAACATTAAAACAAGAAGTACACATGGAAGAGATATAGCTTTTTACTTGAGTCCGATTACACCACAACCAGCACGTCCACCAGCATTTCCGGTCTTTTTGGAATCTGGGTGCTGAGTCTTGCCCAAGTCATCGACTCCATCGTGAATAACTAGACCACGTCCGATAATTGCCCGTTTGCCGGTCAATGTGATAACGTGATCTGTAATGGTTGTATCGACTATGCCTGATTCATTGGCCACAACATTTCCCAAATCTCCAACGTGACGTACTTCGTCTTCGGGGGCGCCATGGTTCATCTACGACGGAAATAAAAATAATTAATTATTATTATTGTACATATTATTTCTCATTAACAAATTTGTTTGATTTATTTTGTTGGAGTTTCTTCTGATTCATATTTTGGTTAATGAGAATTTGTTAGTCAAGTAAATAAAATTAATTATGAATTTACACTTTATAGGTACTCTAAGGGGTGCTTTGCTCAACACACAACGACAACAGGGGGCTTGTATTTGACTTGTTGACAAATAGCGGTTGGTTGACATTTCTCGTAAAAAATAAAGAATTGAAGGTTTTTTGTATTCTGATGGATACGTTTGGTAATTAATTATCTACCCTTACGTACATGATGTGTACATAAATATTCTATCAAAAAATAATGGATTCCTAAATAATAAAATCGGAATCACTCGAACTTCTTGTTGTGATTGATATTGGACAGTAATTTATCAGAGAAGTTTGGCATAAAACTGCAGTTTCTATTACGGAATGTATAGGAAACCTTACATTAGCTTTGTTCAGTGACGTTGTTCCGAACAGTTTGGAACAGTTTAGAACAGAAAAGTACAAGTTTGTGTTCTGATTTGCTGTTCAGTTAGTCTGTTCCGAACAGTTTGGAACAGAATAGAACAGGATTTTCTGTTCTTACTTTTTAGGTAGAAGAACTTAGAACAGGTTTGTGACAACTGTCAAAATCAGCTGCTGGGAACATGATGGTTGATATTTTTTTAACAAACATCGTGGCTCTTTGTGCTTTTACTTTGGAAACAAACAAATAAATATTTAAAAAACAATACAAATTAATAGGACGGGAGGCGAACGTAGATTTACCTATCTCATCGCGGCTTCAGAAAAGAATGATGCCAATTCGTAGCTTTAGTCTTAACATTAACAAAACCGCTGTTTGGACAAGGTTTTTCAGGTGCCAATGGGTAGAAAACGCACTTTCAGGGTTGCATTTTTGGCTTAGGATACCTTAACCATGATGGATATGTTTTAAAATGCTGCCATATGCTTTTCTGTTCCTTGGCAATAAATTTCCGTCGAGTTTCTTGCAAAGCTTCCGTCGCTGAGCCGGTCGAAAGGAAATAAAATTAAAAATTGTTGTAAATATGTAATATATACAAATTTGAAAATAATATTTGAAATGCCAAAACAAAATGTCAAAATCACAGTTAGACCAGTTTTAGACGTATTATGTCCTAATACTGACTTGTGAACTTAGATCCGGTACTAATGTTGTGAAGAAATGCTAAGGTACTAACTTTTCGTTAGGACCGAGTATCAGAGATAGTATCTGGTCTAGCTAGACTGGGTACTAGACTGACTTAATACTTTTGTGAAGAAATTGGCCGTTAAACTTACTAAAATTTCTAGTGCCACCAAGAAATTTCTATGAACAATTTCTAAGGTACCCTTGGATTTATTCAGAAACCATCAGATTATACCAGGCGAATTGTACAAAAATAAATGCTGAAATTCAAATAATTATAAAGTGTTTTTTTTTTTTCTTTTAATCGTTAGAGCTTGTTTTACAACGAAAGGAAAAAATGTATTGAGTACAATCTATGCATATAATGTCAACTGATATTAAGGTACTTTTGTACTTGAAACTTGGTGTAAATGTTCCATTTCTCATGAAAACCAAAATTAAAAAGATTCCATAAAAATATCTATGGTAAAAGGGTGCTTTTTGAGGGGAAATGAAAAGTGTGGGACTATACCATAACACTTGTGAAAATGGGTTACCCTCATAAAACTTGGTAAAAATGTAAGAGTGTAAAAAAAAATATTTATTGGGGAATGGTGTTTTTTTAGGGTTAGATACTTTTGGGTAATTATACAATATTATTAATAAATCTTAAATACCTATGGACATTTAAATATTTTCATGAACACCTGGTTATACCTTATATTATTTATTATGGATCACCTGATGGTCTGGAGACATGCTCCATGCTCCGTTTTATTAATACTCTTAAAAATTTCCCGCTACAGTCAAATGTTTTAAATATTTCCATAAATTATTTAACGTTTTAAAATATGGTGGCTTTCAGCCGTATATATTCGTCGCGGTCTCGTCTCCGAAAAATACAATTTCCGGGCAACCTGTTCATTATTGGAACGAAATATTTTCGATACGTCAAAATATAATTTCTCCCCCATATATAGTTTGAATATAGAATATGTGCAGAAGAAAATAAATATATAACTGAAATTGGATTTTTCAATTTATTAGACTCTCTGTAAACATCGGTCCAAATATACATAGTCTAAGCTCTAAGAAAGATAGGATCTGACCGGGGAAAAATTAATTCATGAAATTTTATTGCTGGGTATCGACGCAGAATTTTATCCTCAACAACATATCCAAAGTCCCCCAAAATCCGCGCATTGGCTTTTTGTATAGACGCATTTAAAGAGGTAGAGAGGGATGGGAGGTGTGAGTTTATTCAGCTGAAAACTTTGTTATAATATAAGAGACCAAAACTGAAAAGATACATGTATATTGGAAAAAGTTAAAGTCCTTTTTATGGAATGATAACTTTTTTTCAAGGACAACAAGTAAAAATATTACCCAAATCCATTTTAAGATAATGGGATATTAATGAAATTTGGTAAAAATGTTCCTTTTGTCATGTTTACTAAGAATCCCCAAAATATCTGTGGTGCAAGGGTGATTGTCTTAAAATGGTTTTGGGTAATATTTTATTTGTTTTACTTTAAAAAAAAGTCATCATTCCATAAAAACAACTTTAATTTTCTACAGGATACATGTATCTGTTCAGTTTTGGTCTATTTAGAATCAGCGTTAAAAAGCACCCTAAAAACATGTGTCATATGATAAGATTGTATTATAACAATTTTTTTCAGCTTGATAAACTCCTGCCTCTCAACCTCTTTAAATGCGTCTATACAAAAAACCAATGCGGGGATTTTGGGGGACTTAGGATATGTTGTTGACGATAAAATTCTGCGTCGAAACCAGCAATAAAATTTCATGAATTAATTTGTCCCCCCTTGCCCATATTAAATTTTCTACCTTTACTAGACTAACAGTCTCGTGTCGTGGCCAACCCTAGGTGCCATATTTAAGCTACCGTAGATGACGGGGTATAGGTAAGAAAATTGCATATTCTTATGGTTAAAGGATAGGTATACAATAAATATGAAAATTATGGATAAGAAAAACACCGTTGGTGTAGGTAGGTCGGTATAGGTATACAAAAATAAGCAATGGTTATGTATCTATTTTATTACAACAAGAAAAACAAGAAAAATAAGTTGTTTAACAATAAACAATATTTTACACAAATTCTATTTTTCCAGAAGGTTAGAAAGGAAAACATCGTCTCCCAAAATGTTTGCGCAACTTAACAAATTAAAATGTTTTCTGCAACATTTATCACACAAATACTACATTATTTGACCGAGCTGTCAAAAAAAACAACACTTCTATGTGAGTTTAAAAAATGTCCTCCGACTTCCTCCCAAATAAATCATTTCACACAATTTTTTCTTGCTAAACTATTTCATCACTTACCTTGTCAGGATTATAATGTGAACCAGTACTAGCACATCCATTTGTTAAGTCTCCTTTCTCATGAACATGGAATCCGTGCTTTCCAGGTTCCAATCCGGTTATAAAAACTCGAATATAAACATTTTCGCCGCAGGCGTTTTGTGTAAATGTAACATTGCCTTTAACTTTTCCTTCGCTTCCTTGAATAGTAGCGATAGCCACAATTGGTGTTTGTTTCTAATTAATTGTAAAACAAAAAAAAAAATAACATTTAAACTTATAAATTAATGATATAATAATTTTTTTGTACTCGTCGCGGAAATTACCTCAGCTAAAGCTGCTACAGCACCAAAGGCTAAAACTGCCACCACAAATTGTACAGAAACCATATTAGCTGCTGAGAAAAACAAAAAAAAAAAAAATTAAAAATCAAATAACTGTTAGGAAATATTTCGATGTTTAAACAAATATAAGATCACGACAACCACTCTCAGACCCTCAATGAAAACGAGTCTCACTTAAAATAAACAACATGATTTCTTGATTGAACCAGCAGCGGCAGCGATCGCGTTTCGGCACCACTTAAGCACAACCAACGTCATCAAAATTCACCCGCAAGCAACAAGGGGAAGCAGACATTCAGTCTATTCCTCCACACTTGATAGCCAATCTCAGCTTGATATAACAAAGGTGAGATTGGCAATCAGTGTTGCCACGCGTACTAATTTAAAGAGGTGACAAAAGTACATTAAAAATGGGAATAAGTCGTTTGTACTTTATCTAATGATAGATAATTATGATGTACCAGATAAGAAATAAAAAAAAAGTAAAACGAAAATCTAAACAACATTAACAAACAGGGTCATTCGACAGGGAGTCTATTTTTAGAAAGTGAAAATAGTATTAAAAATGGGAAAAAATAATATTTTAAAAATGATAACACTTATCACAACTATGAACAATCAGCTTAACCAAAATCGATAAAGCGCTAGTTAAAAAAATAAAATCACACGTTGGCAATCGTTTTTTGCGATATTTTTTCATGCGATTTTTATTGGAGGGACAGATATCATTGAGATCTACTATCTGTCACTTGTTGTACATAATGTGCGGGCCTAAAGTGATAGTGAATGGTTGGCAACTGAATTGAATCATAACTGAAAAATTAAGTTACATAAAGTGGGTCAGGGTGGAAATGATGCCCCTGTATCTATGGATTGGATTTGCTGAAATCGAGTGCTAAAGCACTCCTTGTGCAAAATATAAGAGTAGGTAGGTTTTATAATCAAAATATCTGCTGGATAAAATTGCAAGCATAAGTTTTCTTCCATTATGAACGTACCTACTCCTACACGTTTTATAAATTAAACCACGTATTGTCACTTTTTTGTATTAAATAAAATGATGCATTGTCGTCATCAAATATAATTTCTATATGAATGTCACTAGACAAAAGTGTCAAGTTGCGGACTGTGCCAAAAACCAACGACAAGACGGGCGACGGACGCCATCGCCACAACCAGACACGCGCTCCGCCGACCTCTTTTTACACCACTTGTAGACTCAAATTAATTTGTATGATTGAATTAAAGAATTGTTTCTTGGAGAGGTTTTTACTCATTTTTATAGAATTTAATAGAGCATAATATTTAGTCATGATTCCTATATGGGAATTTAAATGTGAGAAGAGTAATATTGGAGAAGAATTTTTTGTTTCCCATCGTTAGATCATTTAATAAAAAGCTAATGCTATGCTTACACTTGTGGAAACAGTTTGACAGGGCGGTTGGGTGATTCCAACTACTACTATTTTCTTTGATTTTTTTGTTGGTATTAGCCACCTCAAACACAATTTTTCAAGATGAATTTTTGGGAGTTTTTAATTTGTATCTTTTTAAGGGATATATGACTTTAAAACTTTAACATTTTAGAGACGATGAGAATTATTAGTTTTGATTTTTTGTGTGAAATTTGGATTCACAACGTACGGATGAGCCGGAAAATCTAGTGTATTAAACTGCATTTTAAAAGCTCACCCGCAGTAGATTTTTAGCTCAATATTTTATAACACACATAATGTGTAGGATTAAATTTATTATTATTTTGTATGTCATGAACAATTTGTCGATATAATAGACCAAGAGCCCACAGCAAATTTCGGGAGTGGATTGATAACCAAAATATGAGTATGAGGGTTTGTAGGTGCATATATCGCGGTATCAAAAACCTCCGTCTGGCAGGTTTCTTTTTCAGCCTTTGTCGGGGGTGGGGGTTTGAAAATAGCGATTTTCAAATTTATTTTGTCAGTGCTATTACCATTTCAATAAATTTAAAAAATATATGCCGTGATGTTCTGTCATTTTCTTTAAGTCAAAACGTCAAAATCTTGGCAATACGACCAATAGAACTCAAAATATAAGCTTTTCAAGAGGACCTTTTCGTCTTTTTCTTGGAGAATTATAAAACACAAAATATCAATAAAACAAAGTCTCCAAGAAAAATCGATTAAGGTTCGCTTAAATACCTAATATCTTGAGTTCTATTGGTCGGATTGCCCAGACTATGACGTTTGGACTTCAAGAAAATGACAGAGCATCACAAAATTTATTGAAGTGTCAATACCTCTGACGAAATAAACGGGAAAATCGCTATTTTAAAACCCCCACCCCCGCCAAAGGCTGAAAAAGAAACCTGCCAGACGGTTGTTTTTGATACCGCGATATATGCACCTACAAACCCTTATACTCATATTTTGGTTATCAATCCACTCCCAAAATTTGCTGCCGGCTCTTAGACTATAGTGTTTAATAAGTTACAAGCTAATAAATTTAAAAAAGAAAAAACATTTTTTTAAAAGTTTTGATAATTTATAACATTCCTTCTAAAAACAAAAACACGAAATTAAGAAGAGTTTGATGGGCTCTTAATTCTAAACAATGATGATACACTTATTTTTCTATTTTCCAAAAAAATAAAAAGATGAATATATTTTATTAAATAAAACGTTTTATACCGGCAGCTCGAGAATGTTAGGAAAAATATTACCAATATTTCAAAAAAAAAATTAATTCTTAAGACATTGATGATATCGACGCAACAAAGTCCAAAGTGTCAAAACATCTTTGCATCGTGTTTATGTGTAGTCGCTTTCAAAGTAAAGGACAATGTGGAAGGAAGTTTAATTGAATTTTGAAATATTTGTTTTGGAACAATATAAGCATATATGACATCTGATACAAGGGTATTTTCCATTGTCCCATTCAATTAGACTAAAATTGTAGCTATAGTTAATAAACCAAATTTAAACTTTTATTGTATCAGATTTGTTCGTAAACAAAGATGCATTGTGCTCACGTGAAAAGCAATGCAATGCATTTTCAACTTCAAAGCTCACCTTTATTCAAGAATCCAATTTTAGCTCGCGAATTTTTCGTTGTAACTATTTATTCATGTTATGATTGTCTGAATTCTACAACATCATGAACAATAAACATAATAAATCAAAAATCAAAGTTTTTATCAAATCAGCGGTCTGGTGGAGACTATACGCTTTAATTAACACTAACTAAGACTACAGTTAGGATATCAGCATTGTTCACAAAGAGCTGCTTTTGTTACATTACCTCAAAAATTACAAATTTAATATTTCAGTTATGATTTTCAATGAAAACTATAACTGGCCTCTAAGGATTAAAATACATACATAAGTACATATAATTATAAATGTAGGGTACATACGTGCAGTACAAATAACTCAGAGAAAAAATGTTAAAAATGCAATTAAAAAAGTACATATTGAAATTTTATCACTTCACAGCTTGACAGATCGAGAATTGACCCCCTGGTACCAAATATTTTTGCCCATTCTCCATTCAGTCACTTACGACTTACATTCCGCTCAACTTGAATAGAAACAAACTTTTGTTTACTGTCTGAGCGTGTAGCGCTTTGGTAAGTTTATAAATTCACATTTTGGTTTTAGTTCCTATAAGAGGGATGTATTGCGAATAAAACTGCAGAGACAGAATAATTCAGGAAAATACGATTAGGTTATTTTTTACCACTTTTCTAATTACTTCATTTAAAACACAGTTTTTTTTTTGCGCCACTTGAATAGAAACATTTTCTTAAATATGGAAACAAGTCAAAAACTGCAGTAAAATTGGGTAGTTTTCTATTCGTAATCATATTTTAATATGTTTCCTACCATCTTTATTTTAAATAACTTGAAAACCCCATTTGGAGACTGAATCGTGCAGTTATTTTATATAATTTAAGGAAATTGCACTTCATGCTTCTTTTATTGCAGCAATAAGTGATTCTTTGTCCTGATATTGTCGGTCAGAATAGTAAAATTTACGAACCATCCATCCTCATACGATTTCAATAATATTTATGTCCGGAGAATACCGTGGCTATTGAAGTAAGGTAACTTTTTTGTCGGATATCCAACTGTTAATGATCCTTGCGTTGAGGATTGGGTCCAAAGACATCGGTTAACTTAAGGAAAGCTTCTTGCAGCATTTCCTTGTAGGAGTTTGTCATCATTTTCAATGTGGGAAAGTCCAGAACAATTGTTCAAAACCAGAAAATCACACCCCACGCTATTACACCGCCTTCTCGGCTATGGTGGCGCTCCAGAAACCTAGGTTCCTCCCTTATAACATGAACATAGTAATTAAATCCGTCCGGGCCATCAAAATTGAATTTTTTCCTCAGAAAATACCACTTTTGTCCATTCTTCCTTCCACGTCATATTTTTCCTGCAAAAATATTCTGTCTTCGTATTGGATTGAACGGTGGTTTTTTCTTCAATTTTAGGCGCCTTAAATGTTGTGACCCACGAATAACACGTCTAATAGTGTTAAGACTCGCTGTAATACC
Source organism: Melangyna quadrimaculata (assembly GCA_949320155.1). NCBI lineage: Eukaryota > Metazoa > Arthropoda > Insecta > Diptera > Syrphidae > Melangyna > Melangyna quadrimaculata. The sequence goes on along the minus strand of OX439485.1, from coordinate 73,140,304 downwards.
ACTCTTAGCCTTGATTTAAGCAGCAGAGCCGCTTAAATTTGAAGCCAGTCTAATTATCTTTCTTCGGTCTGCTTCTGTTGTGGCTCTTGATTGTCTACCTTACATATTTTTCCATAGTTTTCTTTATTTCTATGGTTCAACCAAACAATTTTCAGACTTCTACTTATTTTTTTGGCAATTGTGCACAGGTGAAGCTTGTTTTCTATTTTGGCTTTTTCTGCAGGGTTTAATGGTTTTCCGCGGCCCATGTTTTCTTTGATCAAACAATTATTATTTTTAATCTACACCACTATTATTATAACAATATTTTTTCTTCCTACCGTAATCTATAGAGACAAAACGCACACTATTTCTATTCAAGTGGCGCAATAAAAATAGTGTATTTTATAAAGTAATAAGAAGAGTGGTAGAAAAATAACCTTATGGTATTTTCCTGAATTATTCTGTCCCTGCAGTTTTATTCGCAATAGATTTCTCTGAATTGAAACCAAAAGGTGAATGTATGTATTAACCAAAGCGCCACACGCTCTGATAGTAAAAAAAAAAATTGTTTCTATTCTAGTGGAGCGGAGTGTACATAATATGTATTTGAAAGAGTTTTTTTTTATAAGTTGTCGATAATTATTGTTTTTCAATTTGGAAATTATTTTTTTATTAAGCACATACTCGTAAAAATAAAATTTCCATATAAAGTAATGGTTATAATTTACAGCGGGCCAATTAAGAACCAGAGGTGAGTACCCAAATTTGATAGAGGGAAATATAAGACAGCTTAAAATCTACATAGCTGAGTCTTAACCAACACTTCTGGATATAAACCATGTAGATGACCTAAAGAAGGAATGTTGAGCTAAAGAAGGAATTGAAATTGTTGGAAGGTTTTTGTAGTCCAAGGTATAGTTGTTGAAGACATCTTTTGACATTGGCGACAGCCAGTTTTTGAATCTTAATTATTGACAAAAAGTGAGTTAAGTTCACCTTATTCATATTATGTATTTTATTTTATTATATATAGTAGGACCACATAAATACTCAAAAAATAGAATTTTATTTAAAAAAAAAAATAGTTTGGGTAAAATTAAATTGCTTCAAAACTAGTAGACATCAAAGCATTTGTCAGTTTTTGATTGACAATTAACGGAAATTGTGAAAGAAATCAATTTACATAAGGTTGTTTTTTTGTTAAGTTTTGAGTTTGAAAGAATTTTTTCAAGAAGTAAACATAGGTACGTTCTTTTTCATTTGACGTCCGGAAGCGTGCAGAAGCGTTCGGAAGTCTTCTGAAACCATTCCATTATCAAAAAAAAAAAAAATACACTTCTGACGATTCTGAGAAGAGAAATTCGATTCTTTATTTCAAATCAGAATCCACTCAAGAAGCATTTACCCATTCAAACTCAAACGTCACAACAAACTGCAATGCAATTAATTTGCATCCAAAATCAAAGTTTTTGGTAAATTATAAAAAAAAAAATAAATTAAGAAAAAAGCAAACAAAAAATATTATTTGGATGTTGTGAGTTGTTACACTCGTGTTACAAACACATCACTTTTTGTGTGGTAGGAAATAAACCCCAGAATTGAGTAGGAAACCAATGGAAAACGCCATAAGTCTGAAAGTCGAAGTGTTGTTATTGATGGACACTAACCCCCTTCATATTAATTTTACGAAACTGAAAAAAGTAAACCTAAATGATCTACCCTAACGGAATGTACTGTACCTTACCAGTAATTACAACAATACTTGAAATGTCTTGACATAATGTTATCACACCCATTATATTAAGACTAGCTTATTGTTTTGAACTCTCCAGACGTTGCTTATCAATCAATTTTTATAGAAGGTACTCGTATGTCTTTCAGGGGATTTGTTTTAAGAGCTTTATACTTGTATTGTGCGTTATTGTGAAGTTTACTAAACGTTATCTACAATGTATAAAAACATGCATTTGGTTTATGAGGTATTAAAGATAAGATAAATCTCAGTGAGTGTCGAAGTAAAAACCATTAATTTTCTTATTAAAATTTCATTTTAATATTTTTATTAAGGTGGGTCAAATATAACCTCAATTTTTTTTTATTTTATTTTATTTGAAACCATGAAAAATCTATTCCATAGGGGCCTTAGGGAAAGCTTTTAAAAATGTGAGCCCTTAATGTAGGTCCCTTTTCTTTAGCTTTTAACTTTTAAATACTAAAACCGCCTTTAGAACATGTAGATATCAATATAAAGTCTTAATGATATCATATGATTCCCCCCAATTCGGGATACTAATTTGAGATTACAATCTTCTGCAGGCTAAGAAAAAAGAAACTCTAACATGGTAAGGTTATACAAGTCACCTTAAGGGTGCCTGGTTACCTACATACTCCAATTAAAATGAATAACTTGATGATCTTGTTGGCCGTAAGAAAGGTTTTAGATTCCCCAAAATTGTATTAATCTGATTCAATTGAAAATTGAGTTGAGCTCACTTGGACTTTTATTTGAATTTGTTTTTGAGTTATGTCAAAAATATTAAAAAATAAATCATGGGTGAATTTTAGCAAATTTTTAGTTCCACACAATCGATAAATAATCAAAATCCGTAAATATAATGTTGGTAAATAGAAACCCCAAGTTGTATGTTCTTTAGCAAGTCGGGCCGTTTCTGACCAAAGTCCTGATGAAACCGCATCATATAAGACGTACATATATTTCACCCGGGGTTTAGACAAGCGAGTATAACTAGTAGCGTTTATGTGTGTTAGTGTATCAGAACACGAGGGAGCCAACTAGTAGCCCAAATAGTATAATATTTTTGCCTGCGAGTAGCCTGCCAGTTATCCTACTAGTGTAGTGTATTTTTTCATTTATTTGTTTTGTTTCTATAGTTTCCATAATTATTATATTTTTCTGTATGAAATATTTAAAAAAAATCATACTAGTTGACAAAACGCGCAGAGAGCTATTAGTCACACATACATCCATAAAACTAACACTATGATACAAATGCTACTAGTTCTACTCGCTTGTCTAAACCCCGGGTCAGGCAATAAAAAAGTAGCCTTCTGAATAGGAATTGTATACTGACCCGAGGTTTAGACAAGCGAGTAGAACTAGTAGCGTTTGTGTGTGTTAGTTCATCTGAACACGAGAGAGCCAACTAGTAGCCCAAATAGTATAATATTTTTGCCTGCGAGTAGCCTGCCAGTTATCCTACTAGTGTAGTGTATTTTTTTCATTTATTTGTTTTGTTTCCCAAGTTTCCATAATTTGTATATTTTCTGTATGAAATATTTTTAAAAAATCATACTAGCTGACAAAACGCGCAGAGAGCTACTAGTCACACATACATCCATAAAACTAACACTATAATACAAATGCTACTATGTAGTTCTACTCGCTTGTCTAAACCCCGGGTGAGCAATATTCAATTATTATCTTTGTCACCCTTCAAAACATAATTTCAATAGAAAACGTTTCGCCAATTATAAGATGTTTACAATAAAAGTCTTTCTATTACAGATCGTCTCGACCACCACCGTTATCTCAAGTTTAAGTTTATCTCGTTAATGGGCATTACAAAAATAGAGTCAAATAATTACACCACAATATGAAACTAATATTAAGTATATACGGTTGGTATTTAGGTAACCTTTAAAAATTATTCTATTTAATTTTGTATTCCTTAATTTTTATTTTTTGGAACTCAACTTGTTAAACTTGTCGGTGAAGTTATAGGTATACCTAAGAAAAGGTACAAATTACAGTAGACAACGGTTATAGCGACCGCCAAGGGACCAGCCAAATGTGGTCGCTGTCGCAATAGCCGGCGGTTGTTATATCCGACTTACCGAGAAAATGATTTATATGTAAAAACAAAAGTACATAAGTATGCGCTTTTAAATTTTAGGTACAGAATAATAAAGAACCTAGTTAAATTCATTAGCGAAGATAGGAATTTGTGTATATTAGAACACGTCCAGTTTTGAACTCTCAGTTACCTACTTTTTGTTTGAATTTTTCGTCATTCCGTCATTGTAAGCAGCGAAACTGAAGTATTTTTTAGACGACGATTTCACGGCGTTATAACCGACGACAATAAACTAATACAAATTGTATGAAAACCAACCAAATGATGGAAAAGTGGTCGTTAAAAGCGACTTGTCGATATAAGCAACGTCGTTATAAGTTGCGACGACTGTATATATTTCTTTCATTTAAGTTTTCTGACTCAGCTTAAATAGTTAAACAGGTTAAGGTATTTAATAAACTGCCAATAACCAAAATATACTAATTGATTATAAAAACATTGAAATCATGTCTACGATTATATCAATTGAGAATACACACATCTACTCATTGATAAGTAAGTTCTCAGGCACGTACAACTAATATCAAGATAAATTTTGCCACAAAATGAAAAGTCACGCAGAAACCGATAAGTACCTAAATATAACCTACAAACAACCTACCCATATAACGATATCAACAAAAACAATTTCATTAACTGAATTTCAAGAGGTGCTGAGTGATGATTCTTCTAATTCTCGATTCTATTGTTATTATTATATGCATAATCTTCCTAATAGAATGTAAATTATTTTTTTCAAGGTAGTTTTTAATTATCATGTTTCAATATAATATATATGTATGTATGTATATGAGTAACCAATACGAAAGGTGCTGTATGAACAATAGATAGTACTCTAAGAAAGTGCATGGGGCCTTAAACTTATTCCCACATATGCAACTCCAATAGGATCTATTATGTTTTAAACGAATTTGTTATTATTAAACTTCAACAACGTTATGCTTCGGTGGCGCAATAGGCTTAACCAGCGCCAGCCAACGGCTGCATTAGCAATACTTAAGGCAATAAATTGACAATTTCATTTACATTTCTATGAATTCCGCCAATGGAGATGCTCTGTCAGGGACAACATTGCTCAGTAGATGAAGAGCAATTATTGCTTTCCAACTTCGCGTCAATGAATTATAACGTTTTGCCTTGTTGGACAGTTAGCAATGCAAATTTATTGCCTCAAATATTGCCAATGGAGCCGGATGTCTAGTTTCAATACTCGCTATGACAAACACAGTTTTCCAATTAAATGAACCAACGACAAAACATCACTAAAGATAGCAATCTGATGATCGAATGGCGACGGTGAAAAACCTAGAACTCCATTGGTAGCACACTTAAATTGTTGTTGTTTCATTAAAAATATTTTAAATTTCTGGTTTTTTACTGCAAATGTCCAAATCGTTGGCGTTCGCTGTGAATACTTTCTTTGGAATCATTTCGATCTGGAATCGAAAAGAATTTGACTTTTTATTTTATACTTATTTAGACTTATAACTCATTTTTCAACTCCTCAAAGAAAATCAAATTGTTATGAAAAACCTACCGGAAATTAATTAAAAAAAATTTAAATAAATTAAAACATTAAAGAAAAACAAATTTGGTACGCCATGCCATTTTATGATCAATTAATTTGCGGAGAGAAATATTTCTAAAAATCAAATCAACCCTTGTTTCAAAAAAAAAAAAGTTATTCGGTTACATGCCGCCTACACAGGCCATGAACGATGGCCGAACTAAAAAACATGTCTAAAAAAAAATCCAATGGAGTCGCAAAAATCCATGTCCAAATAGTGAAATATCCATACAAATCAGATTGTGGATTGGATTGTAGATTGCATTATGGACATCGTTCACGTTCATGGCCTGTGGAGTCCGGGTGTAAAGCAACGTCGACAACCCATTATAGAGAAATCGGAAAACAAACGAGCAGTCCTACCTATTGCAGATAATAATAAGTAAAATTTTTGATAACACTATGGGCCTTACCAATAATCAAATTTAGCCAGGACTTAAATATTCCACTAAAATTAACAGAAATTGTACTGATCCCAAATAATGTAACATTCATGGAATGTTAAATTTTTTGCGCTCAATCCCATATTTGATTCATTATTTAGAGTCGTACCATATTAAGGTCGTACCATGTATAGTTAATAAGTTAGAGTCCATGCCATTATGGTTAATTTTACAGAAATATTTAAGTCGTCACTTAATTTGATTATTGGTAAGGCCCTATGTGTCACATGTACGTACTCTGTAGGCTATAGGGCAAATAGTGGTTTCGTGCCAAAAAAAAATTTAATCAAAACGAAGACGATAAGATAATGGGGAAGTCAAAAAAAAGTGACAAGATTTTAAAGAGCTTAAAAGGTTTAACGGATTTGCTTCAAAGTTGGTCTGAAACATTTTTATTTGATTCTCTAAGAGGAGAAATTCAAATTTTTATTTAAGCTCATCTAAAACGAGTAGCTGTCTAGCCCAGGAAAATAAGATATTCCGACAAAGCTGAATTTTGGGTAAGAGCTTCATTTTTTTGTCCTAAATATTTCCTGAAAAGTACCCTAAATTTGGGGTGCAGCTTAAAATGTTAGTGGGGTTAAAGGGGAAAAATACACTTTTTTTCTAAATTACTCGAAAGCTATAGGTTCTTCTGAAAATGTTCTAGGTACAAATTCTACACAAAAAAGATTGTGACACGTTTGTTATATACAATTGATAGATTTGGAGAAAAACGGTCGAAAACATTTGGGTGCAGTCAAAGAAATATAATATTGGAGGATATTAATTATATTTTTGGATGGGGAATTTTTGTTTGGGGTTATGTTTGGAAACATAATTTCTATTAAAGAACCAAGTTTTAAGAGTGGTACAGGAAAGGAAATGCCGCCATCTTGAAAAATTGTATTTATTTTATTTTGTTTAATAACTCCCAAGAAGTTAATTTGTTGACAAAATGATTTATAAAGAAGTTGTAGACAGTACAATTATCTACAAAATGACATATTAACGTGACGTCTATTCGTTATTCGTTCTAAAGTAATAGCGGTCAAAGGTTCAATAATTATTTGATTATTTCTCTAAATTTTTACTTAGCAAGTGAGTTATAAGAAACTGATATTGTATTTAGAAATTCTTTCTTACAAATCACTTTAAGTATAAGTAAGCTCCTACATGCAAACCATTCATTTTATTATTTGTTATCAATATTTTTTCTTAATCTCTTAACCACGAAATCCGGCCAAACCACAGCTATCAAAAAACTATTTGTTACTATGTGATTTTGTAGCTTCATTTACTATCTCCTTGTTGTTTATGGACCATTTTGAGTAAAAATAAACTTTTCGAGAGTTATTAAGCTAAATAAAAGAAATCAAATTGTTCAAGATGGCGGCATTTCCCTTCCGGTATCACTCTTAAAACTTGGTTCTTTAATAGAAAATATGTTTCCAAACATAACACAACAAAAAAGAAACAATTCTCCATCTAAAATTATAATTAATATCCTTTTTAACTAGATGTACTGTACCAAAATGTTTTCGAACGTTTTTCTCCAATTCTATTAACTGTACACAAAAAAGTGTTATAATCTTTTTTGTGTAGAATTTAATGAGCAACAATGTGTACTTAAAACTTTGGCTCCGCGAAATTAGGCCCCAGGAAATAAGGCCTAAACAAAAAAAGAAATAAGGCCCAAGAAAAAAAGCACACAAAGCAACAACAACGAAATTTCTCAAATTTTGGTGTGTTATTTAATTTTTTGGGGCCTTATTTAATTTTTTTTGGGGCATAATTTCATTATGAAATAAGGCCCCAATGAAATAAGACCCGAACACTAGTTTTGGGGCTTAATTTCATTTTATTTTAAAAACAATTTGGGGCCTTATTTCATTGTCTTGCACAAAAAAATTGTAAAAATCGGGGACCAGAGCTGGTAAGGTACCGCAAACTGTTAAAGAAATACTTGAATTGTATCGCGCAATTTTTTAAAAGCTATTCTTTTACTGACTAATGCTTTTCAATGTAAGAATCGGGCTGCAAACCATCAGGGAGTAACAGAATAGCTGCAAAAAAATCGCACGATCCCTGATGGTTTGCAGCACGATCTTTACATTGAAAAGCATTAGTAAGTAACAGAATGGAAGAAAAAAATCGCGCGATTTTTTGCAGCTGTTCTGTTACTTACTAATGCTTTTCAATGTAAAGATCGTGCTGATAACCATCAGGGAGTAGCTGCAAACATTTTTTGCAGCTATTCTGTTACTTACTAATGCTTTTCAGTGTAAAGATCGCGCTGAAAACCATCAGGGAGTAACAGAATAGCTGTAAAAAATCGCGCGATTTTTTGCAGCTATTCTGTTACTCCCTGATCTTTACATTGAAAGAAAAGCATTAGTAAGTTACAGAATAGCACCACAAAATTGAGCGATACAATTCAAGTATTTGCTAAACAGTTTACGGTACTTAACCAGCTCTGGGTCCCCGATTAGCGGATTTTCACAGTTTTTTTGTGAAATACAATGTTATTTTAGCATTTTCATGTAAATTATATAATTAGGCCAGAATAGTTGCAAAAAATCACGCATACAATTCAAGTATGTGTTAAACAGTTTGGGGTGTTTTTTTCATTTTTCCAAAAAAAAAATTCAAAACAAGTTGGGGCCTTATTTCATTTATTTTTGAACCATTTTTTCATTTCAGTGAGGCCTCATTTCATGTAGGGAATAATTTCATTATGAAAAAATACCACAATTTGGGGCCTTATTTCATTTTTTCTTTAATGCCCTTACTTCCTGGGGACTAATTTCGAGCAGCCAAAACTTTTTTCAAAAGAATCTACAGTTTTCAAATAATTTAGAAAAAACCTCTACCCCAAATTTAGAGTAGGTACTTTTTAGGAAATGTTGAGGACAAAAAATGAAGGTCTCCGCCAAAATTCAGCTTTGTCGGAATTTTTTCGAAGTAAGGACATTTTGTTATCTAATTTTCCTACGACTATACAACAATTTCGGTTTAATAAAGTTATCTCAAAAATGGCTTTAACGATTCGAATAAAATTTCATAGGTACATGATTTTTTTAGATCAGTTTTAATAATACTGCATACCAGGATTTTGCCAAAAAAAAAATCAAATAATGGAATAAAGTTTTGAGTTTTTTTTTAGAAATTGCCTTAATTTTGGTATTCCTACTCCCGAAAATCTTGCCAATGGTTTGGTTGATTTTTTCATAATTTTGAATTTTGGTTTGTCCAAATTAATCAAAAAATATTGCATTTAAAATTAGTATGAATTATTTGTCTACGAAGAACAAATCAGGTTTTTCTTTTATTTCGACTTTTTTTTAACATTTTCTTTTTTTCCATTTTATACAATTTTTCTTTGTAATGGCCTATGGCCAGGACGATTTTGGGTATCTTATGAATCTTGCTATTATTACATATCATTCAGAATCAATTTTAAAACTAAAAATATTTTTTAAAGGGTCTTTCAGAGTTAAGTAGCCGAAAAGTTACCATTTTTAAATTGACTGAAATTATTGTACAAATAACATACATTTATGATATTGTCCAAATAACACTGGACCTCAAGGTAAAAAAAATCCATGCCGCCGATGAGGCTTTAGCCGATGATTGAGATACACATAATTACAAATACGAGGTACCACCTTTTCATCGTTATGTCATTGGTCAGAACATAAGACTATAAATATGTCATCCACTTATAATAATCCAATAAAATAACTTGTTCGAATGTAACTTCTCCTCTGATTTGGGCCTTTCGCAGTTGTAAAGGTAGTCCGCCACATTATTTTAAGACAGTCTCATATACATACCTATATTGTTTGGTTGAATCACGAAATTAATAACAAGCTGATGCATTTGGTATCAGAAATTGTTTACGATTTCATTTTAATTTTATTATTCTTAATGGAAAAAATAAATGCCAAATGGTCTTGCCTTTTTTGTTAATACCTGCATACCAGACTATATCAAACTGCGACTTATTGATTTGCAGTAAAGGACTGGAAGGAGTTGTTATGTATTTTAAAAAAAAAATCAAAACCCGATTTTAGTAGACACGGTTTAAGCTGATTTCGCTTCTCGCAACTTTGACTCTCTGAAGAGTATATTGGGTCCCTGGAAATACTCCGGTTTTACTAAACTACAATTTTAGACAAATTTGGCTCAATGAATACAGTAAATCTACCTATACATTTCGTTTTCATTATTACAAATTGTTAACGTTTTTTCTTGACTCAAACCCAACATTAAACATCAGTATAGCTTTTTATAGCAGCTTATGAGAATGAGCATGTTTGTACATACCTTTACATATTTTATTTGTTATTCACAAATTTTTATTAAGATATCAAGTATTTCTTTTTATGTGTCTTGAAATATCAAAACTATACAAGAGCTCCGTTAGCTCGAAATATTTGGCTTATAAAATTGTACACTTAAACGGTAATGTCTTTTTTATAGAAATAATATATGCAAGTAGGTATGTATGTATGTTTGTCTGATGATTGCATTTTTCACTTGATTTTTTCAAATGAAGTGATAATGTTAAGTTATAATAATAATTAGTTTATTTCACTAACTTTTTACTTAGCAAGGGAGTTTTAAGCCACTAATATTGTTTTAAATAAATTAATAAAATATTCCATAAGCAATTTGAGCTATATGAGTAAGTACCTACATACATGCACGAGCCAGTTATTTTATATTTATTTCAAGTATTAATCTCCTAACCACAAAAACTGGACAAACCACAGCTATTAAAAAAAATGTATCCCCAACAAAAAAATAACCATTGCGGTTAATTATTGATTTAATAATTTGGAAAAAATTTTTAGAAATTAAGATAAAGAATGTAATTTGTTTTTTTTTTTTTTTTAAGTTAAACACCACATTTGAATCTCTGCATTCAAATAGCACATTGAATTATGTTTCTTAAATATAAACATAAAGTAAGTTGATACGTACTAGTTTTAACTAACTTTAGTCGAATCTGTTTAATTTAAAATATACTCACTTAATAATTTTTATTTAAATTGATAATGAACTATTCACTACGAGAAACAAAGCGAGACTGACAATCATATCATTTCGGTTACAAATATTAAGCTTAAAACTCTCACTTGTTTATAGTTGTTAATCGATCTTCAGGGATCGGATTTTTAACTGTATTAACTCTGTATGTACATATATATACCTCTTACTACTTGTACTATACCAACTACATACATATGTAAATATGTATTATAACTATTCTTATTGAATTTATGTATTTCAATATAAAATATTTCAAACAAATTGTAATGGTACCTAATCTCAATTTTAATCATTTCATAAGTGATTCATACGGTGATAAAACTGACGCTTTTATGTCTTTCGGCAATTTCATGAATTTATTAATTATAAAAACATTATTTGTATGAGACAAATCACGTTTTGGTTTAATAATTGAAGGTTAATTCAGAAATTAATAATTAATTTATACTTTATTTTCCAAATTTATTCTGTACAACAAATGTGGCTAAAGTCCCAGTCAATCGTAGCATCAGTGCTGTAGCAAAGGGGGGGAGGAGACTTCAGGGTCTAGCTAGAGCCAAGCGTAAAACAAACAAATTGTTTTGGTTCAAATTGAATTTCTGAAATCGATAGTTTTAAGTTTTGAGAATTCTCTACAATTTGTATTCCAAGAACAACAACTAATATCCAATAATATCCAAATCAAGAAAAATAATCAGCCCAATTCTAAATGAAAATTCCCGGGGAAATGCTTCCCTTTTCCCTACTCTCCTATTATAAACTATAAATTCCTGGGAATTTCGTTCCCTTTGCCTACTTTTAAGCAAACTTCGAATATGAGACTTTATACTAGGAGAAAGAAGCTGGCATTCTAATAAATGTCCAAAAAATGGAAAATGTAAATATACTTGATATGATGAGCATTTTAATTTTGAGAGAAAAAATCTCCCGGGGAGTTTTATTCCCGGAGAATATTTAGAATTGGGCTGAATATATTTTCAGTTTTCCTAAATGATTTTTGAAGAGCTGTGTTCTCTGTAAAAGTGGTAATAATTGAGATCATTTACTTGAGATATCTGACTTTGAATGATTTTTGTATCACGAATATCTCAGCATTTATGTATAATACCACTGAAAAAGTTATGGAAAAACTGCAATGAAACTTAAAAACTTAATTTCAACGCCAACTTCTTAGCTTATGAATGAAAAATGTCAAACATGTTAGGTACCTACAACCTACTCGTAGATTATTATTGCAAAATCTCCAAATAATAAGTAAAATTAGATAATAAATGATTAGATACTGACTAAAATTTGGTAGATTCACTGGTCAAGTTTTTTTCAATTAAAATCTTGAAGAATTGAGTATTATAAGAGAACTTGCCAAGTAAACCTTACAAATTTTCAATTGGGTTTTTTGTGTGATAACAGACTCGCAGTTAGGCTGCATAGCTTTCGCTTCGTCATTTATATTATTTTATGAATGTTTGAATGTTCAACAACCACTTGAGTGGGCTACCACCATTGTATTTGGCTGGAATTATTTTAATTTCATGGCTGCCACACCAACCATGAGATTCCTTATTAGTGGTGCTTAGTCTTTATGTTCAATTTTAATTTATAAATTATTAGTGCCGTCAATTGGAATCGAACCTAGACCAGCTACCTTCCTAATTTTAGTCAATGGAAAACTTCAAGCTTCTGATTTATTTCCTTTGTATGCACCACAACACCTACCATTTTAAGAAATTACAATGTTCTACGGTATCGGGAAGTGCTCCATAATTTTGATTTTTGATGATCTGTCAGTCTCAGACAGTCGGTTAGGTTTTTTGTAATATCCGCAGTCCTATATCTCAGGAACCACTAATGCTAAGGAATTCAAAGTTGGTACGGCCAGCAGCGCATCAGAAATTAGCAAAAATGCTGTGAATTTGACATTTTTTAATTTATTGTAATTGAAGTTAGTTAAAATCGCCTGCTTGATTCTGTAAGAAAAAGTGTAGTGTAGTGTAGAACTTGGCTAGGCACTATTGTACCCTTTGATCTAAAATGATAAACAAGAAGCACTTTTGGGTTGGGGTCGAGATTCTGTATGGTCAAAATTCTGTTTTCAAAATTCTGCATTTCAAAATTCTGTTTTTCAAATTTCTGGTTACACAAAATTCTGTATGATGAAAATTCTGTATTCTAAAGTTCTATGATCAAAAATTCTGTATGAGCAAAATTCTGTATTTCAAAATTCTGTATTTAAAAAAAAATCGTTTTGATAATGTAAAACATTGCGCACTTTTTTACATTATCAAAACGATTTTTTTTAAATACAGAATTTTAAAAAACAGATTTTTTTTATAATAAAAAGCTTGTTGCTACGTAAGATCAGTCCATACCACGCTTCTTTGCTTAGAACATTTGAAGATTAGAATATTTTATAACTGCTGCCAGTTTAAAAAAAAATGATGTTGCTGAGTTTAATCCTACCTTTAATAACTCAAAGAAAATAATGTAAGTATTCCAAAGCCCGTAGCCCGTAGCGTAATGGTTAGTGCGTTCGACTGTCACGCTGGAGGTCTGGGATCGCTTCCCAGCCTCGTCCACCTAAAAACTAAAAATTTTTTTTTCAGGGCTACTGCCTCTTGCGAGGAATTGTCAAATCTTCCAAGAGTATCACTTGTCACGAATAAGTGCTTCTCGTCTAGCCGTTCGGATTTGGCATAAAATTGTAGGTCCCTTCCATTCCTGTCGAATGGTTGCGAGTTGTTAGTCACTAGGCCCTGGTTCTTCATGAGCCGTTGTGCCACCCGATTTTTGTTTTTTTTTTTATTTATTTTTTTTTTATGCCAAAGATGCAAAACAACGTTGAGACCTGTGGCATTAGAATGTATATATCTCGTTTAAACAATTTCCACGACAAATAAACACCACAAATACGATTTTAGATCGGATTAATACTAGATTTAGAATAATGATAAAATATGGACACTCGTAAGCGATGTTCTGCGCTTCTCAATGTTTGTAGAAGTGAAGTTGGATATACTTTTGGAATACCAACATACGTCTACCTATAGTCAAATACGAGATTCAAAATATCTCTGATCTCATTTCGCAAACGCACGCAATGGCAAAAATAGGGATCAGAAAGAGACCTGATTTGAGTCACATTTCCTGTTTGAAGGAATACGTTTAGCCGGTTATCTGGAGTTATTTTTGATTATTTTTTTTTTAATTCAAATTTATAAATAGAAAATTATTGTTGTTTTTGTTATGTTTATTCCTCTTTAAAATACTGAATTTGGGCATAAACAGAATTTTGCACATACAGCATTTTGGATGTACAGAATTATGGACATACAGAATTTTGAAATACAGAATTCTTTAATACATAATTTTGGTCATACAGTTTTTTCGAAAAAATTTCACACATAATTTTGGCCATACAGAATTTTGAAATCCAGAATTTTGACCCGCTCCCAGCACTTTTATTATATTTAAAAGCCAATATTTTCTCTATTCCGAACCCTATGCTTTAAAATTTTAAATTTAAATTGTTGCTGAATTAATGCAAACATGATTATCACAAATCAGGGATAGGGGTACTGGTAGTGACGTAACATATCATGGAGAATTTTATCGAAAGTGAATATACCTACATACATATGTACTGTACAGTGTACATACATATATCTAAATATAATTGTGTTTGCTTGTGGTTTATATTATGTTGCATTTTACAAAGGTAAATGGTAAACTGATCCCTCGGATCTTTTTACATGAAGGTTTTATGTTTAATTTGCAATACAATAGATACAACTGGCGCCTTCTCTAGAAAATAAAGGTAAATACAAAAAGGTTTTTCGAGTTCAGATTCTAAACAAAACAGAACAAGGTTATTTTGCATTTGATGCAAACTTTTTCAGTTTAATTTCATTAAAAAATAAACTGCACGACTGGATCGCACAAACTTGCTCTCGTATAGCTAACAACTTTAACGTAGCTAGAAACTAGCAATATTCATATGTATTGGTTCCATAACATAACGATATCATTAATTGTTTGTTTTTTTTTTTTAAATAAGTTAAAATATAAATGATTACTATAAACTACTACACATTTGTTATTTTAATAGCTAAACCGGCTAGAGTTCAAAAAAAGTATGCCATCTGATTTGTTTGATAAATATGAATTTATGAAAACAAAATTTCAAAAATCATAAGAGCGGTTTACCTAAAAAAAAATTTAAATATTAAAATTCTTGAATATTTTTAAAAATAAAACTTGGTATGCCTCAATATCATTATCATATGATATTGAATTTTCAAGAAAAAAAAATTCAATCGTTTTATTAAAATCTAAAAAATATTTCTTCGAAATTTTGGATATGCAAAATTGTTAAAATTGTAAAGAACCTCTTGTATTAAAATTTTGGTCGAAATCGGTGTAGCTGTTAATGAGAAATTTGAAAACCAAAAATTCGTTTCAAAGACAGCTTCCGTTAATAGCCTACTTATATTGTTAAAGATGTTTTTTACCAAAACATTAACCATACTGTTAATAAAAATTCGTAATTTTTTTTTGTCAAAATCGGTAGAGCCGTTTTTGAAATAAATACATTTTTGTATATTGGCTGTAAGGCAGGTACCGTTATTTCTAGCTAAACGAAAATTTCAATTTCCCCTCTAGGGAATACCCAAATAAGCTTAAGTCCAAGTTTTGAAGAAAATAGCTTCAGTGTTTTGGGCTGCAGGTCGAGGTACAGACAGACAGAAAGACAGAATTGTTAGGAAAAACAATTATCTCGAGTTCGATTTTTTGCACGAATCCTAAACTTGCTCTTATAGTACCTTTATCGCAAATAAAAATATAAGAAGACTTAAGATTTAATGTATCTACGAAAAAAATAAACGGGGTATGTGCGAACGCAAATAGCTACCCAGACAAAATTCACATAGACCGTCCCTTTGAAATGCCTTTATTAGCGGTCAGTTATATTAAGTACTTATCATTGAAACTCTTCGCTAAATTTATATGTTTAATTTTACGACATCTAGTAAGCAAAATCAAAAATGATTATTTTGATGACAATAAGATTTCCGACTTTATTGTTATTATTTACTTTGAAAATTTGCAATGCTTTGGTTTGTAGTTCATTGAAATAATAAATAAAGTCATTTTAAGCGGAAGGTTGGACTAAAAAATATCATTCTTGGCTAGAAATAATAATTAAGTCAGGATTTTTATTTTTGCATTACAGGAATGATTGATTCTTATAAACGCCAGAAAATTAAATATACCTAATACATTTTTCAATGATGATTTTGAATGATAGCTATAACAAAAAAAAAAAAAAAATCGGGTGGCACAACGGCTCATGAAGAACCAGGGCCTAGTGACTAACAATTCGCAACCATTCCTGTGTGCGCCTATCGACAGGAATGGAAGGGACCTACAATTTTATGCCGAATCCGAACGGCTAGACGAGAAGCACTTATTCGTGGAAAGTGATACTCTTGGAGGATTTGTCAAATCCTCGCAAGAGGAAGTAGCCCTGAAAAAAACTTTTTAGTTCTTAGGTGGACGAGGCTGGGAAGCGAACCCAGACCTCCAGCGTGACAGTTGAACGCACTAACCATTACGCTACGGGCTACTACATGATAGCTATAACAGGGGGTCAATAATTCTCGATCAGTGAAGCTGTGAAGTTATACATTTTTTCAAAGCTTTGCAGAATAGGTACATAATATAAGTAATTCGATTCTGGATGTGTGTGACCTGTGACAAAGTGAAATCAAATGTGGAAATACTTTAATTTGGTTCAAAGTTTTGAAAAATGTATTGTTTAACAGATCAAGAACTGACCCTCTGGCGTCTTAGCGTAAGACGATCAATCCAAATCAGTTTCTCAGATACAGAGGGCTTCTTTAAAAAAAAATATTAGAACAGTCAGATCTTTTAAAGTAGGTACATAAATATATTTGCTACATGAAATTTAACTCCAATGAAAAATGGCTTCAAGCGAAAAATGGCACCAAATTTGGGCTTTTTTCATAATGGAAAATGGTCTCAAACTTGTGAAAAATTGCCCAAACCAAAAATGAAAAACTGCCCCAAAATTAATATAAGAAGCAACAACAACTGAAAAATTACGATCATACAAAAAATGTTTATATATGCTGACTAATTATTATAAATGGTGATTTCCAAAATCCTCCTCTACAAAAATGTTTAAATGGTTTTATGGTTGTGCATTTATCAGGGAAGGCATTTTACGATACATGAATCAAATTTTCACCAGTTAAATTTATTTTCATTTTAAAAACACTTATTAAACCTCGAAGAAATGGGTTTTTTGCCACTTAATGAAGTTTATAACTTCAGTTATATTTGTTCAATATTTTATAATGAGGTATTCAATTAAGGCGCATGCCGTGACAAAATGTCATGTGTCATATGGCCATATTTAAAAAAATATTTATAAATATATTATACACTATTTAATGCGTTTATTCACCTGATAATTATTTTGTTTTTAATTTAAAATTGTTTGAGCCGAATTGTACGCTTTTAATTGATTTATGTATTTTGAAATTTCTTGTACTTGATTGATAATAATGGGGCGTATTCATAGTCATTTTAGACCTGGGTCTAAGTTAAACATAGCTTTGGTTTAATTTTCGGACGTTGATTCTATTTTTTTAAGTTTATCATTCCAAATTATTTGAAGCTATTTGTGTAGTATACCAAGTTAATTATCTTATAAAAATATAAAACCAACAATTTGTAATTAAAATCGGTCTGTATTCATTGAGCCAAAATTGTCTTAAACTGTAGTTTAGTTAAACCTGGGTGCGACTATGAATATGCCCCAATGTCTTTTAAGCGACCAAACCATAAAACGAGAAATTGTACGCTTCAAAATTCTGCAGAGTTCCAATATACATACATTACGGTTCGAATTTATACATTTTTGAAGTAAATTTAGCCAAAATTTTGATTTTAATCTTTTTAAATGGCGGTTTAAAAAATCTCAAAATAACACCAAATTTAGGTGGTGTTAATTAATATGTGTTTGCTCTCAAGATATTCGAGGTGAAAAAGATTTTTGAAGAGTTTTTAGTAGTTTTTTGTGCAGTTTTATTGCTCTAGAAAAAAAAACTGTATTGGATTTTTTTTTTGAAAAAATTACCAGTTCGCTGGCTCAATACTTTGATGTTCTATGTTAGGTTTTCATTATTCTGAGATAATCGCTTGTAAAGTTTTACGTAGCTGATTTTGGGTCAAAATATCATGATTTATTAAAAAAAATGGTAAAATATTAACTAAGTAACTTCATTAAATTAGGGACCAACTTTCTTTTTTCTGTATTCAACATCGATTTAATTAACACTTTTCAATTTTAACATAGAACATTTTTCTAACTTTTTTGTTAGTTTTTTGTTCTACGAGTATGTTAGACATAAAACATTATAGCACTGAGGGAGATATATGGAATGCAATGGATAATTGGAGAAAAATGGAATAAAATATGCAGTCAAACTATTATTTATGCTCAAAAATTATATATAAACTACAAAATTCTAGATTAAAGTATCTCAACACAGATTTTCCCATTTGCCAATACTGTATGATAATTTACTTATTGATTTAATTTATTTTATTGTGTAAACGAACGTTTAAGTACTGAGCATAACTAAGAATCTTTCAAAAGTTTATGTTTGTTAGGGCTATAAACCGGCTATTTGTTGAAGAAAAAAAATGAAAGATACATTTTTTTCAAGTCGACAAAAAGACGAACATTTTGATATAAAAAACCTATTTTTGAATTTTATATGACATAGAACATTAAAGCGTTGAGCCAGCGAGTTGTTGACTACGTCATTATGTGTAAAAAAAAAATAGACTGAATCGGTATCATTATTTGTTCTTGAAACATTTGAGACGAACATTATTTTTCAACTGTTTTTTTTTTTTAATTTAAAAAAAAGTGTTTGTTAAATTTTCTTTAATTTTTAACCAATTATTCATTATTACGTAATTATGTGTAGAATAAAATTAATCCGAAGTCGATATCTTTTTCCGTTCTCAAGATATTCAAGACGAATGATATTTTACAGCAGTATTTTAAATTGCTGAAGTAAAAAACGGTTAATTGAATTTGTCAGTAAACATACACACAAACAAACAACTTTCTAGAAAGACGGATTCTGATTTAAGAGACCTCATGACGTGAAGATATGTATGTTAAAATTTTCAATTCGACAAATCGCTCCAATTACAATAACTTCCGTTGGGAAATTAAACATCCTGTACAATTTTAGCTCTTTATATTAACGGCAACCCGGCCCCAAGACATCTGAAGTTTTATATATGGGAAGTCCCATGCATTTTTGTGAAACATTGGCTAAGTAGCCCGTAGCGTAATGGTTAGTGCGTTCGGCTGTCACGCTGAAGGTCTGGGTTCACTTCCCAGCCTCGTCCACCTAAAAACTAAAAAGTTTTTTTTCAGGGCTACTGCCTCTTGCGAGGAATTGACAAATCCTCCAAGAGTATCACTTGTCAGGAATAAGTGCTTCTCGTCTAGCCGTTCGTATTCGGCATATAATTGTAGGTCCCTTCCATTCCTGTCGACAGGCGCACACAGGAATGGTTGCGAGTTGTTAGTCACTAGGCCCTGGTTCTTCATGATGATGACAACCGAGCATTTGTAGATATCCTTGTTTAACTTTACAAGATGTATCCACTGTTGAAATTAGACCCTTCTGAGAGGTCTAGTTCGCGAAATATTTCTACTTATTAAAAGCTGGCTTGAGTCAAAATTCAACAAGTCTATTAAATAGTACTAAGTCTTTTACATTACTGATTTGATTTATTTTAGCAATTTAGACTCTGTAGGTATTATAAAAAAACATATTTTTTTTTATATTATGAGCGCACAAAAGGGGTTATGAATACCCTTAAAATGTTTTTAACATAGCACGAGCGATTAGGTACGTAGGAGAGGATTTAAAAGGAGATACCGATGCACATTGGTTTCGAATGTTTGCACATCGAAATGAGAGGGGGAAATTGGGTCGGGTAAAGCATTCCACATTCGTGTGGTGCGACTGAAGAAAGAATCTCTGTACTTAACAGTACGTCCGAAGTTGGACTCGAGGGTAAACTGATGGGCATTCCTAGAAGCGCGAGTATTACGGTTGAATTGTTTAAGGGGAGGAATGCAACTGGATATTTCACTAGAACACTGATTATAAAAAAAAGCGGTAAAATAGGTTAAGACATGAAACATTACGGCGGTGTTCGAGAGATGTAATTGTTTCCGTTATAGATCTTTCACCTATCATTTTTAAAACTCTCTTTTGTATTTTGTCCAATAAACTCAAGTGAGTTTTTGGAGCTCCTGCCCAAATATGAGAGTTGTACTCAAGTTTTGGACGAATAAAGGCTTTGTAGATCACAGCCAGATCAGAAGGGGAGATCAATTTCTTGCATCTACGGAGAAAACCTAAACACTTAGCAGCATTTTTGGCGACCTCAAATATGTGGTCATGGATTTCATGTGGGGTGGATTTCGCTTTAACGACTAGAGACAGCATTGAGTTTTTGAAGCATTAAATTCTACGCGGGTTTTGATTCCCCATTGGACAATGCTGTCGAGAATTTAACGAGCTTATCATATGCTGCCGTTCAAGTTCCACATCCGAAGGACATGGATGAGAATCTGTAAACGAATATGAGAAGCTGAGGGTACTATCGTCAGCGCAACAGTTTAATGGATTAGAAGTTTCAGACAAAAGATCATTTATAAAAATAAGGAAGAGAGTCAGAGACAAAACGAAGCCCTGGGGCTCCGTTGGATTTCAGACCTGAAACCGTCCAATACGACTTGTATTGAACGGTCCGAAAGGTAATTTCTAATCCATCGAAGAAGAGATTCATCGAAACCAAATGCGCGCATTTTCAATAAGAGAGCTTGGTGCCAAACTCTATCAAACGCTTTTGAAATATCAAGTGCAATAATCTTACTTTCTCCAAAACGATGTAAAGATTTGTTCCACTGTTCGGTAGATATACCATCAGATCACCAGTGAACTTATTGCTACGAAAGCCGTACTGCTGGTCATTAAGAAGCTTTCGTTCTTCGAGATATTTCTTGAGCTGAAAATTGATCAGCGTTTCCATGACCTTGAAAAGAAGGGATGTAAGTGCAATTGGACGATAGTTAGAGGGTGAAGAAGATACGCCTTTTTTAGGGACAGGCTGAACAAATGCTGTTTTCCATCCACTCGGAAAGATACCAGTAGAGTAGGACAGATGGAAAAGCTTTCGCAGTGGTTTTGCCAGCGTTGAAGAACACCTCTTCAGAACAATGGGAGGGATACTATCCGGGCCAGCGGATTTGTGAATGTCGAGATCTTTTAGAAATCTAGCAACTGCATGAGTGCGAAAGAAGATTTGTCCCATAAAATCATTTACGCTCTCAAGTACAGGAGGAGTCATAACACTTTCTGGCAGCGTCGAATTAACAGCAAACTGTGCTGCAAGCAAATTGGCTTTATCTTGCGAGCTGACAAAAGGAGTATCATTGAAGACGAGCGTTGGAACCGAGGAGGAAGTGGTATTTCGTATGATTTGTCAGTTAAGGCTTAACAATACATCCCAATATTGATCAACTTTGGGCCCTTTAATAAAACATCGTCTTTGAAATATCAAATATGTAAGGCTTTAAACAATATTCTGTGTATGTACATTTTTACATACATATCTTTATTTTGAATTAAACTGATATATTTTTATTAAAAATTTATATTAGATATTTGTTTGTATTAAACTTTAACTTAAAAATAACACAATGGAAGCTAATACATATTTATTTTAAATCTAAGTTTAAACTAACTAGCTCCCAAAATTTGCACAATTCCTCCTTTAAAAAAAAATATTTATATTTTTATTTACATACATTTATAAGGTCCTTAACAAAACCACCAATATTTAAATGTATACCTAAATTAAAGCCTATTTACAAAAATATCCTTGGTGGGCTTTGATGTTGCAGAACGAATAAATTCGCCAAATCGAATTTCATTGTTGTTTTAACAACTTGCAATAAGTTCTACTTTTAATGTCCTTCTCATATTTCAGTAATCAGTTTGGTTTCTCATCGTTTTTCTTGAAAAGAACATTCAGTAATTTTCAAATGTTATGCTTTTGACGGCCTAGCGATGAAGTCGTGTGCAAGGGATTGCAATTCTCAATGAGAATTGACTCCTGCGATTTTTCTGTAAAATGGGCTCGTTTGAGAGATCTCTTTTTATCGGCTTCACTGATATTTGGATGTAATTCAACAGTTTGAAGGCTCTGGGCTCGTTGCAGGGATAGTCTTAATGGTTTCTTTGGTGGTGTCGGACGAACTCGGTTATCAGATAAACTATCTCCTTTGTGGGACTTTTTAGTTTCATTTTCAGCATCGAAATCTAAACTTTTGACGCTTCGTGAATCATTGGAATGCTTGCGGGCGCTTTCTGATTTAGATGGAATTTCTCGGCGTCTTTCGTTCCTGAAATTAAAATAGGTTTGCAACGTTCAAAAATGTATTGAATAAAAGGTTAGATATAAATGAGAGAGCTAACGATGGTCTTAATACCTCATGTTCAGAAACATGGATAAAACTATGATCAGAACACTCTAAATCTAATGTTTGAAATTGATTCATATTCATACAAAAATCTAAAAATTAGGACTAAGGAGCTAGACCGGGTGGCCTTAAATATTTCTGAGACCAAATTTGTATCCTTTTTTTTTTAAGTAATACACTCGACATACCCGCTATAATGATTTAAATGTTCCACACTTCTGGCATGCAAGTTGCTTCGATGTTGTTCACTCAGTCTACCAGGTCGCTGCAGAGATCTGTCTCCTCCATAGCGATCCTTACGCTCCTTCTCCTTCTTTTGCATTGAATAAGCATGTGAGTCACTATTTATAGATATTTTGGATGCAGACAACGATTTCGTTGGCAGATAACCGACACTGCTGCGTTCTCTCTCATGTTTGGCATCCTTAATCATTGTCTTGGTTACATGAGTTGAACCATTGTGATGCGGTGTTCCTATAATTTCAATTGGCTTTCCACCAACCAAAGTGGTTATGTAATTCCCTCTCTGGAATACCAATGGCTTTTCAGGCGGCGTCGATGGCGGTGATGAGATGCTGATACTGGTGACATGTCCCGAAGTTGTTCCATTCGTGGGATGCTCTTTTGTTTGTTGTAATTCTTTGACTTGTTCTTCTAGATATGAGATTCTATGTTGGAGACGTAGATTGTCTTCTTTTTGCTGATCGAGTTGTTTTTGTGGAATAGTTGTTGCTTTTTTACGCAACACCACTAGTTGGCATTCACCAGAAATTCCAATAAGTTTTTGTAATTCTTCTTTAGTTTTACAAGTGACTAATTTTCCGTTGACTTCTAGGAGGCGGTCACCTTTGTAGAGACCTTCGCCTTCGAGTGCCCAGTCAACGTAGAGACCTGGAGCTTCAGGTTTCACTTGGGCATCCCAGCGACCAACTGTCGCTTGAACAGCATGCAGGCATAGGTTGATTCCAGATGTAACGAGACTATAAAACACATTTTTTTTTAAAGATTTTGTTTGGGAATCAATAAATGAAATAGAATTTACCTGTACAACGAGTTCAACTCGGGTTTAGATTTATCCAATCTCGTTTGTAAGGCTCTTGCTTCTTCCACTATCGACAACAATTGCAGCTCCTCTCGCCCCAATGCATACTCAAGCTCAGCTTGTCTTATTCGGATGTCAATGTTGCTGTCAAAATTTAAATTAAATTAATATAATTTTTTAGATTAAGGAATTTGATTTGAAAAATTTTACTCTGTTATATCTAGTTTATCAAGAGCTGTCTTCAAATTTCTAATTGCAATACGTTTGTTTTCAGCATCAGCTTTTAGTCGTATTAATTTTTGCTCTGCAGCTGGCTTTTCTGAATCTTCTAATGGTGGTCCTGAAGGGCGCGGAAGCTTGCCCAAACACAATTGAATTCTTAGATTTTGTATTACGGCTTCGCGATCTTGTAAAGCAGAACGCAACTCTTTTGCTTCAGTTCGGGCAGATCGTGATGAAAGTACTCCACCCAGAGATGAACCTTTTTTTCTTCGGTTATTCAATTGATTTGAAGAACTCAACGATATTTCGAGATTAGACATCTGAAAAAATAAAACAAAAGAGTTAAATTAAATATATTGGATAATTACTGGAAAGGATTCCTTGGACAGTGAAAGGAAGAATTAATACTATTTCCTACTTCAAAGGCTATACATAAATATAAGCTGTGTTTTTCGAATGTTTAGCATACATAAGAATACACAATTGCCATTAATTAAACACAAATAAGACAATTTCGAAAAATCGAATTTTTAAAAGCGTTTTAAATCTTATCCCCACTATTATTAAACAGAACTAGCGTTATCATTATCTCGTCGATTAGGAGTAAGATTTCTGCCACTTACAAACTAGATAAACCATCAAGGAAGGTAGTTTAGAGAAGGGTTAAATAGGAAAAATAAATATACGTTTTAATTCACGAGTTATCGAGCTAAGTCATGGTCCAAAAAACCAACCGGAAGTGGCCCGTTTTAGACGTCACCTACCCAAATTTCGCTAGGCAACCCATGTGCGTTGAGTTTCTCTTGAATAGATCTATCGATTAAGGGGTATTAGAACCTCTTACCTTATGAGCTAAGTGATCCTACGGTCGCCGCTTGGACTATTAATCCATGCTTAAACGAGAGCTCGAATGTTACATGTGAGTTTAACGCTGTTTTTATTAATACGGCTATATGTGTCTTCAATTGGTAAAATAAATCAATTTATTTTTGATTTGGATCTGTTAAAATGTAGATTTTGCATTCAAAAAGGCAAATAAATCGATCTATTTTTGATTTAAAATCAATTTAGTTTTAAGCTGTCAGCTTTTGTAATTGTTTGAATTCATTTCGATAATTTATCTTCTGAAAGTGCATCGCAAGTGATGAAGAGAATTTTGAATTTATGAAACAGTCATGCTTCACCATTTAGACAATGAACAATTTTAAAAGAACCTTTTTCTATAAAATCTAAACCCAAAAACAATGGTTCTACTAGAGGTACCAAAAATAACCATTTTTGAACGTTTATACAGTAGCTGTTCCTTATTTTAATTACTTGAATTTTGCGTTGAAGAAAAGGAGTATTTTACCGTTATTTTTGTTTAAAAAAACGATGCGAATATTACTAAAAAAAAACAATAGATTAGGTAGATACAAAGTTTGGAGAAAACCATTTAGCCGTTTAGGCTGTAGATGCGCGGAAACACAGAAAGGCAGATTTGCGAGACCCACTTATTTGGCTTTCTCTTTTATCGTAGTGTTAGGTAAAATTAATATGTCGAGCTCGATTTGTTTACGAATTCATAACTTGACATGTGTATAATATATGTACCTTCATAATAAAATATACACACGTTGGAAAATTAATTTTGTTTGAGTTAATTGAAGAACAATAATGGTTTATGTTCAACACTTTACCAACCCAAACAACATAATCAACAAAAGTTTTAAACTACCCTAATTTTTGCAAGGAAATATTTATGAATTTTTTTTTCAAAAAATGATTTTATGTACAGCTCAAATAATTTTTCTGAGGTTTTACGAACTCTCTTGATAAGTTCAATACCATGTTTGTAGGTACTTACCTTTGCTTCTAGACTTTCTTTATCCTGTGCTGCATGCTTGGAATAGTTATTGTAGTTTTTTTGTGAAAGTATAGTCTGCAATAAAAATGAGAAAAAGAACAAATTATATACAGTGACGAACCATTCTCAAAAAAAAATAAAATTTGTCTACTGTACTATAAGAAACAAAATTTAATGGTAAAAATAATTTTCGTTTCTGATTGCACTTAAATAAAAATTGCGCTGTAAATAATTCGCGTTTTCCATTATGGCAGATTTCACCAGGGCCGCGAAGGGCCTGAAAACCGGGATTTAAGCTTCTTAAATGGCCTTTCCAGACACTAAATCAACCAACCTAGATTTCGATTCACCAAAAAGTCTATCTTCCCTGTACTATTTGTAGTTATACAATTTGTTAGGAGATTTGCTCACTCACCGGTGGTTGTCTAGCTCTTTACTATTTTCAAATGCCCATGCTAGTTAGACAAATTAATAATGTTGTTTCTAATTTATAAGGCTGTGAACATTCTGTTTCAAATATTTAATTCAAGTTAATCGATTTTCCACTCTAAGATTATCTGGGCAAACGCTCGTATGTATTGTAAAATTTATTAAATTTTGTGTCTAACAAGTTCAGAAACAGTAAAGGTCCTTTATAGCGAGTGTATATTCCGAAAAATTCTTGATAGCATGGACCTAGTATAGGGGAGACTGGGTACGGTTGAAACAATTTTGCTTATATCGTCCATAGTATTGCCATTTGAACACCGAGTGATGTTAATGGTATGTTAAATGAAAGATCATGTTTTTATCTACATATGGATAGTGTTATTTTAGAACCATGTGCAATATTTTAAGTATACATCGAATTAAAAAAAAAAATCCAATTTGTTTCAACCACACCCATACCAGGGGCGGTTGAAACAGTGATAGGGGTCAGTTGAAGTTATACATGTTTAAAATTTTTTTTAAATTATAACGTAAATTATGATATTGTGTGAAAAGTTTTATTAGTCTTCAGTCTTTCAATATTTATCACAAAAAAACAAAATAAAACAATAAACAATAACAATGAAATAATTTAAAGCCCTTATGATATCAAGATACATATATATAAGGAAATATCATTAGCGTTTTCATTTTTGTTCAGTTCTGCGCATGTGTCATAATGGAAGAAAAATGGCTGATTTCAGTGCGGTTGTGTGTTCTGTCATTCTGTCTCGTGTGTGTCCATAATTTAAATTTCTTTTCAAAATTCTGCAAAAGTTTGGTTTAACTAATTTTTCCATAAAAATAACAAAAAAGTATTTAAAAAAGTGTATCCGGGCCAATTAATCAGTGCTTAGCAGTTAAAATAAAAAAAATTCTACGAATTTGTTTTTTCTTTGTTTACCTTTCAGATGTCATTATTGTCATGATGATTTTAAAGCTGGCTTTAGACTTTCGTTCTTCATTCGGTGTCCGTTGTTCGGTGTTCGTTCTTCTCTCAACAACGAACAACGAAGAAAGCATTTACATTAGAAAGTTAAACTCTATTTACAAAATTGTTTATTTATATAACTAGGCTTCTTGTGCCATTCAGTAATTAAAAAAAACTTCGAAAATGTCCCTACAAGTTGCACGACACTCCAAAACAATGTTCATTTAAACAGTTTTCGCATTTAAACACAAGTTGTTCGGGTAAGAACGAACAACGAACACCGAAATTTCTGACCTGATTTGAATTAGCACGTTCTTCATTCGTTGTTCGGTTTTCTCATTTACATTTTCGTTGTTCCGCGAACGAACAACAACGAACAACGTACACCGATGATAACACCGAAAGTCTAAAGCTGGCTTTAGATATGTGTACTGTGGTATGATTCTACCTTTTTTTCTCAGTTTTAAGGCATTACAAATGAAACTAGAGTAGTTCAAACAATTTATAATTACAAATACCGATATGAGCGAGCGCGTACACAATAACCACATTAATGTAAAAAAGACACAAAAAATGTATTAAAAATTAACATATTTCAGATTCTGGCAGCTTTTTTTTTGAGTTTTCAGAAATTGAAATTTGAAAATTATTTCAAAGTACACTGTGACTACAAAAGTATACACGGGACTCATGAGAACACTAGTTTTGGGTGTATATTTACTTTTGTGGACATTGTAATTGTCAGAACATAATGTCGTTGTTTTCATAAAAATTACTATTTTCTCTTTTCCTTTTTGCTGACAATAAGTCATGATTTAATGAATTAGAAATGAGAAAAAAATGTATCATACGGGCTTAAATAATTTAAAAGAAACTAAAAGAAAAGTTTTCTTCAATTTTGATTGGTCAGAAACCAATAAAATTACTATTTCGGAATATTCCAGATGACAACTGTCATACCCAGATACATTGTTTCAACCGTCCCCAACCCCTCAGGTAAACAAATATAAATAGTGTCGGTAATAATACTGACACACTGAAAATAGTCACCATATTATATTCTACATTCTTCACTTCGATCACAAAAATATACTCAGTACTCTCCAACATTCGAACAAAAAAACTTAATTTTGGATGTCAAAAAACAAAAAGGCCTCCCGTAGACAACTGGAGCATGCTACGACCGAAGCAAGATTGAAGTTCGTCTTTTAACCTGTTGCCGCTTCGTGCGTCTATGAGACCCATTCACCCACCACCCACGGTTTGCAAGATATTTGCATTGTTTCAACCCTCCTGTGTTTCAACCGTACCCAGTCTCCCCTACCTGGACACCAACAGCTATTCGATTGTCATTCCCATACAAAAGTTGCATTGAAGATGGTTCCACCCATGCACCTATTAGGTATTCCTATACTCTGTGCAACAAAAATAGTCAGTACATGCCTTATGCGAGAGCTGTTTGCAATACACTGGTGCCTGTTGCTTAATTCCCACTGAAAAAACCACTGAGTTTCATACAAATTGTTTTTGTAGTCTTGTTAAAACTCGCGTATATTCCACCATGACCTACCTGCTACACATCCGAGTGCACATGCATTCTGCTGATTCTGCTTTGCTTGTGCGTTCTCCATGCAATCAAACCTCGTGTTGGGTGCTTTTAAAATAAAAACACAGTGCCCAAACTTAAAACACGTCTGCTTGATAATAATTAAAATCAAATCGACCTGATATTTTGAATACTTCTGGTCATGGTATTGCTAAAATAAATTGAAAACGACAGTGCCGTCAGAGACGGCTCAAGGTCGCGTTTCTGAAAATTATTGTTTTTAAACATAAATTTTGAAAATCGAAGCAAAATTAAAAATACATTCCAATCTTCGGCTAAGACGTAGGTCGTAAATGGAAGACCCATAACGTATACACTCGTTTTTAACAGAATAAGTACACGTCTTTTCAAATGAGAAATATCATTCTTTCCAAACTTGTGAGCGAAACTATAATTTTGTTGATAGTAATCGATTGATTGCAATTTTGGCTAGTGGATTTAGAAAAATAATTCAAAAACCTTTGGTCTTTCCCACTATAATTGGCTCCCAAAGTGTTTAACATAGAAAAAAAGATATTAAACAAAACTTTTATTTACAAAAAATATTTTATTTATCAATTTTAGTAATGGGTACTACCGCCCTGTTCCATGAGAACCTCACAATTTCCGCTTTGGGTTGAATCGTTTCGTAAAGTTGATTTAAATAATCTAGCAAAATTAACCGTCAAGCATGTTTAATTGCTGCACTTAAGGATTCTTTGGCTTAAAAGTGATGATCAGACTCTTAAACCTTGCGGACTAATCAGTCCAAACATTATTGATTAAATTTAGGTCTGCGAAAACGGTGACCATTGAGACAAATTCTTATTCTGTTGCTCAATACAATTTTTGACTATGCGTGCCATCTCGATGGAAGCGTTGTCTTGTTGAAAGTTCCAGTTTATGGAGCCGAAAATATCAGTCATTTTTGTATGTATTTGCCGTCGTTCTTTATGATGGTAACTAGAGATAACATTTCCATAGTAGCTTATCGCTCCCCTTACCGTAACACCACCTTCCGTCAATGATATCTTGTTAAAAAAGGCTCATCCTTTCTTACATCATGATAGTAATAATTTTACTTATCTGGAGCATCTTAATTAAATTTCTTTTCATCGGAAAACACCACGTAGCGCCAATATTCCTTTCAAGTCATATGAAGTTTTGAAAATTCAATAAGCGCATACACTTCCGTTGGTGGTTTCTTTTTAAATTTGAGACATTTACCCCCAGTTTCACAGTTTCGTTTAAACCTTGAACTGAGTTCATTTATACTGGTGATCTAGGAGTTTAAACTTCCACTGTGAAACTGGGGGTTAAAGTTATTTTAACTTTTTATTACTCTTCGAAACTGCTGTATACCTACCTATTACGTTGAAAACAAAGATAAACATATTTTTTTTCAATGAATTCTTTGCAATGCAATTATAGTGGAAAAATCTCAGTGGTTTTTGGATTACTTTTTCTAAACTCTTAAGTTAACATTTGGATCATACGGTTACCATTAAAAAAAACAGTGTACCTATTCTGTTGAAAAGGAGTGTAGGTATAATTGTATTAGAATAATTCATTCATATATTTAAAATCAATTTATTTTGTATCTTTAAGCACAATTTATTTAGATACATTTTAAATTAGTCTAAGAAAGATAGGATCGGACCAGGGACAAATTAATTCATGAAATTTTATTGCTGGTATCGACGCAGAATTGTATCCTAAACAACATATCCAAAGTCCCCCAAACTCCCCGAATTGGCTTTTTGTATAGAAGCATTTTAAGAGGTAGAGAGGGGACGGAGGCGGGAGTTTGTCAAGCTGAAAAATTTGTTATAATACAATCTAATCATATGACACATGTTTTTAGGGTGCTTTTAAACGCTGATTCTAAAGAGACCAAAACTGATGAGATACATGTATCCTGTGGAAAGTTAGGCCGCTCCCTGACTTGTCGGTACGGTATCGGTAAGCGGGTTTTCTTACCGTACCGAAAGCATACCGATACCGCATCTGTCTCTTCACTTGTCGGTATACTTTCGGTATTGAATCTAAAAACTCAGAATCCGGAAAAAACTGTCGTCCTCAGAAGAAGATGCAATTGCTTGTTATATTTATACGCGTTTGCGTATAAAAAGAAAATAATACTGGCGACATCCATATATTGAAAAAAATTTGTTTTGTCGACTGTTTGTTGTGGCCAAAGAACTT
The DNA here is from genome assembly GCA_949320155.1 of Melangyna quadrimaculata. Classification (NCBI taxonomy): domain Eukaryota; kingdom Metazoa; phylum Arthropoda; class Insecta; order Diptera; family Syrphidae; genus Melangyna; species Melangyna quadrimaculata. The sequence continues at coordinate 73,109,493 of OX439485.1, read as the reverse complement.
TCACAAGATGATGAATGGTTCCAATCCATGTACAATATGAAAAAGAATACCTATAACGAGCTTTTCCTTCTCGTTGCTCGTATTTTTCCACTTCCAATACAATTTTAACGTGGACGTCCATATCTGACGATGACATTTTACACAATACACGCGGTATTTACCGATTGCTTACTGCCCATTCGTACCGCGGCTCGGTATACCGCAAGTATACCGTACCGCTACCGTACCGATACCGCATAATCAGCATGCACCCATTGAAATACATGTAATCGGTACACAAGCGGTGCGTCAGATTTTACTGTACAGATACCGTACCGCTACCGTACCGACAAGTCAGGGAGCGGCCTTAATGTCATTTTTATGGAATGATCACTTTTTTTAAAGTACAACAAGTCAAGTAATACATTACCCAAAACCATTTTAAAACAATGGGATTTAAATGAAATTTGGTATAAATGTTTCATTTGGCATGTGTACTAAGAATCCCCAAAAATATCTGTGGTAAAAGGGTGTTTTTTTTAGGGCAGATGTTAGTGCGCCATTATTACCATGCTATGAATAAGTTTTGACACTGATGAAATTTGCTTAAAATATTAAATATGTCATGGTTTCCAAGTATCAAAAGAGTCCATTAAAATAACTTGATCGAAAGAGTTATTTTAGAGAGTTTATAGGTATTTGACCTGCCCTATACGGAGCAAAATGTTAGGTCTTACGAAAAATTGTATTTTCGTGTAATCGAGATGGTACATATGACGTATGATATATGATTTAAAGGTATTTTTTAAGGCCGAATCTACTAAAAGAAAAACCAATATGATACAAGCAACCTAAAAAAGTTAGATTAATTTTCAAGCAAAAATTACTGTATTTTCCGTTAAGCAGGTCAAACATTACACCCTCAAAAACACCCTAGGACCTTAGATATTTGTATGGACTCTTTTGATCCTTTTTGTATGAGTGTACGAATTTGTTGATGAATGTTATGGTAATAATTACTCAGTTGCATCTCTCCGTCAAAAAAACACCCTTTAACCACAGATATTTTTGGGAACTCTTCTGATTCTTGGTAAACATGCCAAATGAAACATTTATACCAAATTTCATTAAAATCCCATTATTTTAAAATGGTTTTGGGTAATGTATTACTTGTACTTTAAAAAAAAGTGATCACTCCATAAAAATGACATTACCTTTCCATAGGATACATGTATCTTTCACTTTTGGTCTCTTTAGAATTGGCGTTGACACTTGGCGCACCCTTAAAACATGTGTCATATGATGAGATTGTATTACAACCCATTTTTCAGCTTGACAAACTCCCGCCTCCCTCCCCTCTTCACCTCTTAAAATGCATCTATAAAAAAAAGTCAATTCGGGGATTTTGGGGGACTTTGGATATGTTGTTGAGGATAAAATTCTCCATCGATACCAGCAATAAAATTTCATGAATTAATTTGTCCCCGGTTGCCCATATTAAATTTCCTATCTTTCCTAGACTAAATATGATTCTTTAATTCATTATACTAGTAAACTAGTTTTATTGTTTGTCTCGGAATCAACTATAGGTGACTTAATGCGGTTCAACGTATGGACTCTTTTTAATTTGTTTTCTTCGACGTTATGAAATGCAAATTAAGTCTAGTGAATTTTGTTATATTACCGTTTTTTTGAAAATTTTCTTTCGTATTTGAGTAAATGAAATACATTTTCTTTTTTTTACAATTTAAAAAGTTTTGTTTTATTCAAACAATTTATTTTTATATACAAAATATAGCTTTTATCTGTTTCAATTCAATCATGGAATCTAGGAACTGTTAAATAATTTTGCTCATGGTGCTAAGCGCTCGAAAACCCAACCGTTCTCTCCACAATGAACTAGCGTCTCATCAACGTCTTCTTCTTTCTTGGATCCTCTACGAAATCGAATTCTATCATGCAGGCGATCGGTTTGCCCCTGCCAAAACTCAACCAAACGTGGCCTTACGAGATAACCACCCCAATTTGGCATTGGAACTTCTTTGTCTCCTAATTCAGCTTTTATTTTCGATTCAATTTCATCCAATTGTTTGCGGCTTTCTATAACCGTACTCTGAGCACTGGCTAAAGCACCAATCTGGCTTGCGCGTGGTCGTTGATGGAAATATTTTAGCGAATCATCATGTGAAATTTTATCAGCTTCTCCCTCTATGCGAATTGATCTTCGTAGTGGACACCAATAAAAGGTCAATGCCACATTTGGATTGTTGAGAATGTCTTGTGCTTTTCGACTTCCATAGTTTGTGAAGAATATAAATCCATCTGAAGTCACTTCTTTCACCAAAACAAATCGATTCGATGGAAAACCGTCCTTATTTACTGTTGCCAAACAGGCAGCGTTTGGTTCTAATATTTCTTCCGTGTTCATTGCAATTTGCATCCAATCGTTAAACAAGGATATAGGTTCTTTAACTTTGATGTTTTCTTCGAGAAACACTTGTTTCTTTTCCATATATTTCATTCTCAATGAAGACATATTTGCGTTGATTGATGACATCTTTTTAATAAATTTAATATATTTCATACAAATAATAAAAATTATAATTAGGGAAGTAGGAGTAGTTTTAAATGCACAAGATAAGATTTGGAAAAAATTACGTGCAATTTTCCCATTTCACAATCTGCAACCTGTCAAAACAGACATCTGTCAACGAGAGATAAATGTCAGCTTCTAAACATCAACCTGCAGAAAGCCATCTGTTGGTGAGCACAAACATCAGGGGAAAAACCAGTGCTGTCTTCTAGAATTAAAAAGGATTATGTCGTTTTCGATTGGATTTCGGAACAGTACTACTTCTTTTTGATTCCAATCGAATTATTTACATTTGTTCCGAGACTGATTTGTAAAATATTTATGTGTATGTGCGTTAATTGTCTGAAATGTGTGTATATTTTGCACGTTCAGTCGAGTAGAATTAATTTGACAAACAATCCGATGAAAGTGTTTATATGTATGTGTGTGTTCCGGGTCTACTCCTTTATTAATTCCGGAACAGAAAAATACTCCGAAAACATTACTCGGAACAGCCAATCGAATTATTTTGGAGTAAGCGGAGTCAAAAAGGAGTAACTCCGAACCTCCAACCGAAAAAGACATTAGATTGTATGGTCGTCCACTAGGCGTACAACGCACAAATTTCAAGTTCAACACATTCAACTCTAATGTACGATGTCCTCAATTCTATCCAACCAACAACTTTGATCCGGTTGGAGATCGTTGCTCAACGAATTGTTCAACAAGTTAACGTCTCGTGTACGAGCTTGTGTTGCTCGTTGAAGATGTTTGATCAACGCGTTGTGCAACATTTTCGAGAGAATGTGTTGCACATTAGTGGTGGATTTACATGTATCTGCATTTGGTTTCTGCACAAAAAAGGGGATGCCAAATACAAAATGTTTATTTGAATGATGATAGAGAGAAAAGATCAAAATGCAGAAGAACTTCGTTTCAGCATTATAGGAAAGTGCCATAATGCAGAAATGAGGACGAACATGTTCATCTTCTTGATGGTTCTCTTTTACTCGCTCGGATTTTTTGTATACATCTGTCTTGCTCTACTTTTCTGCATTTTGCAGACGAAGATACATGTAAGTCCAGTATATATCTTCAACTCGTTCATCAACTTTTTTAATTTCGTCGGGTGTTGGTTGAGGTAGATGTGAAGAAATTTGTTGTGCGTGCGACGGAATTCGTGTGTTTACGTGAGTTGAGCTATTGTGTTGACATTAACTTGTGCTGACATCAACTTGGTACATTTATTGATGTAATAATAATAATAATATTTATTAATATTAACTAATATTATTATTATTATTCAATATTATAAATACTGCAGCCATTTTAATTCTTTGAGAGGAAATCATGCTTTATACAGAACAAATTTAAAATTTAAATATTTTCCAGCAAAGAAATGCGTGGACAAAAAAAAACGTGTACCGAAGTCGAGTCAAAAAAAAATCATCAATATCGGAGTAGCTACTACCCTGCAAACCAAAACTCACTAGTTTGCCTTGAAACACAATCAAAAACAAATCGCATTCTATAAATGTATGTGTTTCTTTATTTACCAAAAACTCTCCCCTCAAAAAAGTAGTTTTGTTTCTCCTAAAAAAATAAAACTCTTCTATCGTAAAAGGGAAGAAAGAAAAAAAAACATTTATTTTATCGGTGAGCGCGAGTTATAAATTGTTGTTGTTTGGTTGTTGTTTACATAAGAAACAAAGAAATTATATTTAATTATTGTCATTAAATTTCAATGGAAAATACAAATGTTTTTATTAGTGTTTTATACTTTTTTATTACTGCATTTCAGATTCATCAGGGTCAATGAAACCATTTTCGACGATCGTCGTGTATTTTGAGATTGCAGCAAATTGTTCAATTATTGGCTCTAAAGTCTGAACAATTTTTGTATTTATTTTGATATAACTAGCAATAAGCTGGGGCCGAATTACCGCATCATTGAGTGAGCAATACGTTGCTGAATTATCTGCATTTGGGATTCCTTCCTAAGATATCGAGTAAAGTATCGAGTATCGAATTCGATTTTTGGTATTTCCTCGTCAGATGAACGATTGTATTTTCATACGATAGATGCTAGGTAGACGAGTGAGCAGTAAAATGGCAGAAAAATAAAATTATTCTCTTTTCTGCAAATATATTCCTACACAAAATCAATTAATGGTGTTTCAATTAAATAAATTAAACATCACCCAGAAAATTATTCTTGCTTGATTTTAAGGCACAATAGTTCGATTTAGCCAAAAAATATTTTTGGCCAAATTAAATTCCAAAGGCAAATGTAAACAAAACATGAGCCCAACACAAGCAGCTCTGGCAATCCACCAATGAAAAGTTAGGAATATTGACGTTTAGGAAAATGTACTAGAATTATCCTAGTACAATACGAACTCAATTCGATACGTGATACTTCTTATAACATCATCCCAATATGATTACTCGATAGTTCGATAACGTATAAAGTTCCTCACTCGTTCACTAAAGACGTAATTCGGTCCCTGGTGACGAAAACTTTTCGTAAAATTCAATTTATCTTATAAATTATTTCATATATTATTTCAAAAGGCTCAGTTTCAAATAGTCTAAGGGCCAGGAGCAGATTTTGGTCGTGAAAGGAAACCAAAAGATATGAATAGTATACGTAGTCCTGGTGAAGGTGATAACGAATACGTTCATCTGCCAGCATGTAGTGGCCCCGTTACCACGTAAAAGTGCATCAAAAGTACAACTTTTCTGAAAATTAAAATCGGGTGGGAAACCATTTCAAATGTAATACAACTTGACGCCATGAACTCCCTGATTACAAAACTGGTTTCGACAGACGTGTAGGTGGCCCCAAAACCCAGACAGACGTCCCCGAAAACGCGTTTTTTCGCGATTTTAGGCTTTTGGAAAACCACCTGAAATGGATCACAACTTTTAGCCATGGACATCCTGTGTGTGAATATGTACGTGACAGACGTCTAAGTGGCCCCGAAACCCCTGACAGACGTCCCTGGAAATGCGTTTTTTTTGGTGTTTTTTGTCAAAAGGGAAACCACTTGAAATGTATCACAAACGAAAGATCTTGACCCCCTGAGTGCGAATATGTACATGACAGACGTCTAAGTGGCCCCAAAACCCCCGACACACGCGATTAAAGTCGCGGATTTTTTAGTGAAATTTTTAGATAATTGATGTATGCTACCAAAATGTATCGGAAGGTCTTGACTACCAGAGTATTAATGTATAAAAGAAGGAGTTTATAGTGTCACCCAAAAGCTGGAAAATCGCGAAATAAATCGCGGATTTTTTCTTTTATTTTTTTAGTAAGAGGATTTTGAGGGAAACCACTTGAAATGTATCCCAATCAAAAGATCTTGACCCAAAAAAAAAAAAATAAAATGTAAGTGACAGACGTTTGAGCGGCCCCAACCAACTGACAGCCGCGATATAATTCGCGGATGTTATTATTTATTTTTTAATTGTATATTAGTGGTAGCTTCTCAAGAAAGTGATTTTAAAAGTTACAGGCGTTTGAGTTACGCCAAACTGCTGCAAAGCGCGATAAAAGTCGCGGATGTAATTACTAGTTTATCAAAAAGATTAAAGATACAAATCTCTTGAAATTCATCTCAATTTATAAGGCTTTTGACTCCCTGAGTCGGAAAATTTAACTGACAGACGTTTTGAGTTACGCCAAACTATTGAAATCCACGAAATAACTCGCCTTCAAATATTATTATTGTTTTTTCTTCCAATTTACATAATTAGAAGGTTTTGACCACAGATAAGCAATACCTAGATAGGAATCTTTCGTTCGTATCACCCCCTAAAACCCATTTGTTTACATTGTTGTTTTTGTAATTTCATTTCGTGTCGATGAATAGATGTGAACTGCAACAACAATTTAACGCGGTGAATTTGATTTGTTTGACAGTTCATTTTTTTTGTTCATAAATGTGCTGTGCGAAGATTTTTATTCCGGTGTTTGTGATTTTCATTAAAAAATAAATTAACAAAAAAAATAATTGTTTCACCAAGCACAATGCCCGCATGGCAAGCGGAACTTGAACGAGTCCTTGAATTTCAATGAAAAATCTTTTGGTGCTTTTATGTTTCTTTCTTTCAATTCGCCAAAAAGCTACTTGGGCAGACGATGCGCAATGAGAACTTTTTGTAGAACTTTGTCGCCTCCGAAGGGGCCCTTTTTGAGCAGAGTATAGCAAAGGGCAAAAGACCTAATTATGTTTATGAAATTTAAAAACATAATTTCAATTTTTTTCAGCTCTACAGCACAATAATTATAAACAAAATCTCGCCAACCAATAATAAGGTTCGAGAAATCAACAAAAATTAAATTCACCATGGCAAATTTGACAACTACTATATTCTTAGTTTTAGGGTACAGACACACTTAATATATGAAATTATTTTAATTTATACGTAAGGGGTTGGATTGCATCATTGTCAAATTCCGACGTAAATTTTTAGAAATTAATTTAAGGTCCCCCAAACCGATGCGTGGACAACATTTTTGTCAGTCATCGGGTTCATATGGAAAATTGCACCGCTTTCATTGAGGGTACCTACTCTCAATTATTTTCATGTAACTTAATTTTAAAAAGTGAATGTTTTGTTGTCGTGAGTGTTTCGCTCCGATTTAAGGCTCACCCAAACCAATGCGAAACATTCGTTGCGGCGAAGAAACATTCGTCAGTCAAAATAAATTCATATGTTTCTCCGCCGCGTTGGTGTGGGCAGTCTCATTTATCACCATGTAAATAAATTTTGACATGCGAATGTTTCTTCGCCGCAACGAATGTTTCGCATTGGTTTGGAAGAGCCTTTAACGTTGATTTGAAAGATCCTTTACACAATTTAAATTGTGTTGCAACAAGAATGGTCTCCTAAGCCGATGCGAAACATTTGGAATACCAACAAAACCTTCATCTGCCAGAATTAATTTGTATGGGGATAAAAGAAAGCACCCACAATGGTGTGAATCTCATCTGTTCTTAATTGCAAAAACTGAAATAAAGTCAATTCTGATTGAGGAAAAAACACAATAGGCGTGCTTTATCACAAAAGCCATCCATAGTACAGTTCGATTTTACAGGCATTACAAATACAACATCGCTAGTAGCTCTACAGCCAATAAGAAGCTATACTACGTTTTCTGTCAAAAAAATTTTTGTATGTTTTCTTGCAAGAAGGTTTCTTTAGCGAACATTTTAAATTCTCACTTTTGTACTTTTTTGCAAAAGTAGGTAGGTATATGTAGTTAAACCTAAATTTAACTTTCATTTCAACAAAAAAATCAAATCTGTGATAGAAAAATTTGATTTGTTTAGAAAAAAAGATCAAAAGTCAAATCTTTCATATAGAAAATTTACACCGGCTACACGATTTTTTTTGCGATTTCCTTACAACAAAAAAAATTAATCTGTAATCGTCGAAAGGAAATCGGCATACAAGAACCTAGCACATTTAAACAAACCCTTGGATTCTTAAATTATCCGCCATTTTGTTCACGAACCGAGGTGAAACTCGGATTTTTTTTCACGTACACTAGTGCAAAAATCCGATTTTCACCACGGTCGTCTGCACGTACACTAGTGCAAAAATCCGATGTTCACCACGGCCATTTGACGTTTGAGCTTGTAGGCAAACCGAATTGACAGCCGTAGATTCCCATCTAGGTATTGCTTATCTGTGGTTTTGACTTTCTGAAAAAGAAGTTTTGAAGGAAACACGTTTTAAACAAACCAAACCATTCAAATAAGCGATATAAGAAAGCTATGTCGTAGCGAGCTTACTACAATATCTAAACGTGAACTGAGTGTGAGTGCAATTTCACATTTCATTAAGAAACGAATATGTAGAAGCCACTTATATCGTTTATTTGAATGGTTTGGTATGATAAAAACGGGTTTCCTACAAAATTTCTTTTTCAGCTAGTCAAAACCTTTTAATTGAGTAAATTGAGAGAAAAACAATAATAATATTTGAAGGCGAGTTATTTCGTGGATTTCAATAGTTTGGCGTAACTCAAAACGTCTGTCAGTTAAATTTTCCGACTCAGGGAGTCAAGCCCTTTATTTCAAGAGATTTGTATTGATAATCTAATTGATAAACTAGTAATAACATCCGCGACTTTTATCGCGCTTTCCAGCAGTATGGCAATTACATTTTGCAACTCAGGGAGTCAAACCCTTTAAATTGAGATGCATTTCAAGATATTTGTATCTTTAATCTTTTTGATAAACTAGTAATTACATCCGCGACTTTTATCGCGCTTTGCAGCAGTTTGGCGTAACTCAAACGCCTGTAACTTTTAAAATCACTTTCTTGAGAAGCTACCACTAATATACAATTAAAAAATAAATAATAACATCCGCGAATTATATCGCGGCTGTCAGTTGGTTGGGGCCGCTCAAACGTCTGTCACTTACATTTTTTTTTTTTTTTTGGGTCAAGATCTTTTGATTGGGATACATTTCAAGTGGTTTCCCTCAAAATCCACTTACTAAAAAAATAAAAGAAAAAATCCGCGATTTATTTCGCCATTTTCCAGCTTTTGGGTGACACTATAAACTCCTTCTTTTATACATTAACTCTGGTAGTCAAGACCTTCCGATTGCGATACATTTTGGTAGCATACATCAATTATCTAAAAATTTCAATAAAAAATCCGCGACTTTAATCGCGTCTGTCGGGGGTTTTGGGGCCACTAGACGTCTGTCAGGTACATATTCGCACTCAGGAGGTCAAGATCTTTCGTTTGTGATACATTTCAAGTGGTTTCCTTTTTGACAAAAAACGCCAAAAAAACGCGTTTTCAGGGACGTCTGTCAGTGGTTTCGGGGCCACTTAGACGTCTGTCACGTACATATTCACACTCAGGGAGTCCATGGCTAAAAGTTGTGATCCATTTCAGGTGGTTTCCCAAAAGCCTAAGAACGCGAAAAAAACGAGTTTTCGGAGACGTCTGTCTGGGTTTTGGTGCCACCTACACGTCTGTCGAAACCAGTTTTGTAATCAGGGAGTTCATGGCGTCAAGTTGTATTACATTTGAAATGGTTTCCCACCCGATTTTAATTTTCAGAAAAGTTGTACTTTTGATGCACTTTTACGTGGTAACGGGGCCACTTCATGCTGGCAGACGAACGTATTCGTTATCATCTTCACCAGGACAACCTATACTATTATAATCTTTTGGTTTCCTTTCACGACCAAAATCTTGTGCCAGCTCTCGGTCTAATAAGAAACAAACTACTTATTTTACGTACAAGTTTCACCTGTTATAGCCGTACTTCTAGATTCGAGAACTCAGTAATTGTAGTAGTACGGATATAACGGGTGAAATGTATGCGCATGAGAAGGACAAGTTTCAGTGCTTTGGCTATGGTTTAAGAAACTACTGGCGAATAAACATTGGAAGTACCTTTATCAGTACTTTAATGGAGGGGAAATTCACTACATTGCGCATGCTAGAAAGAGGTAGCTGCTTCATGTATTCTTATGTACAGGAGGTATATAACTGAGTTTTTTCCTTTGAGTATATATAATATGGAGTGCTCGTTTACATTCCAAAAACGTAACCATCATAAGGGGCGCGGTATTCTATGCAGTAATTCAATTTTCAATATAGAGAAGGTTTTTACAGCAACACCGTCATAGCTGCAGCTGTCAAAATACCCTCTCTATATTGAAATCACGCCCTCTATCACAGGCTCAAGTACTACAATGCATTAGGGATAGGAACGAGCACTCCATAATATATATACTCAAAGGTTTTTTCCCGAGCCCCTATCTTTTTTCAGTGGAAAAGAAGTACTTCTATTACGTACATAATTCACCGGTTATTTATGTAGTTCTACATTTGCTGGGTAGGCTATTTAGTGCGTGCGTTGAATGCGTTCCTGAACGAATGATTCTTGGTTAAGTGTACGAAGGTTTCAACTCGTCCATCAACTTGTTGAGCAACCATATCAAAAATACAGTTGACTAACTTGATACACTTTTTTTTCTGTCAAAATCGACCAAGTTTATCAACTAGTGTACGAGGTTATTCAACATTTGATTAAGTTTGCCAACTATGTGTACGGAGCTATTCAACAATCGAACACGTTGATCAACTAAGTGTACGGGGTTATCCAACAATTGAACGAGTTGATCAACTATGTGTACGAGGTTATTCAACATTTGACTAATTTTGTCAACTATGTGTACGAGGCTGCCAACACGTTTTGTTCAATTTTACCTCTGGCTTCGTTGCTCAACGTGAAGAACGTGAGTTACTGCTTTAGTGTAAGAGATACAAAATTTGTTCATCCAACGTTGAAGAACGGAGTTGGTTGAGCTTTTCTTGCACTAAGTGGACGATCGGCAGACTCAGTGTTTTGGAATCTCAATACAGTAGATGAAAGTGTATTCTCTCGGAAAGGGTTGAAAAGCTCGAGAAAATTGTCAAATGAGTAATTATTGAAAAAGAAGAAGTTACGCACGTTACGCATGCTTAAGGTTTAACTACATAAACCTACATTTGCCAAAAAGGACAAAAGTGAGAAATAAATATCTATGCTGTAGACACCTGCTTTTACAAGAAAATCATTGAAAATTGTGTATGGTGGTGCTTTAATTTATCTGTCAAAACAATTTTCGTATGTTTTTTTGCAAGCAGGTTTGTTTGGCGAACACTTTGATTTCTTACTTTTGTACTTTTGGCAAAAAAGTAGCTCTTTGTAGCTACCCCTTGAACACAATGCAAGTCGCTGGTTGCGGTAAAAATCGCTGTAGCACAAGCTGTCATTAAAATCGCTCACTAGGTCGCAAAGGTCGTCCACAATGGTGTAGCGCAGAAAGAACGTTTTTTTGACATTTAGATTTGTTTGGTTTCGTTCAGATGTTTGGAATTCTAATTTTTACAAGTCGTGTTCCATATGTTGCATGTTGTTTCCATTTCTATTACAAATGCGAGACTATCATGTTTCTCTTTTAATATATAAAACACAAAGTGTGCCGGTATATGACACAACAGAAAACAAACAAACAAAATTCAACATGGCAGAGCACAACACAGAATATTGTATTGAACTTTTAAAAAGAAATAATATTTTGTGCAGCTGCATTGTGGGCACATGAAAAATAGCACGCTATGATAGCTATTTCAGCTATGGCTTCAGTCCCAGTTGCGGCACTCTTTTGTATTCACCCAGTTAGCTGGGATAGGCCTACATTTTGCAAAAAGTGCAAACGTGGAAAAAAATATCTATTATAAAGACACTTGCTTGCCGAAAAACAATTGAAAAACGTGTAAGGTGACTAAAATTTTCTGTCAGAAAAATTTTCGCTTGTTTTTTTGCAAACAGGTGTCTTTACCATGCATGTTTATTTCTCACTTTGGCACTTTTTGGAAAAAGTAGGTCTATGTAGTTAAACCTTTCCCTTGAAGGATACAAAATTGGAAGGGGAAAAGGACAACAGTATCTAGAAAAATTCCATCAGTTTTATAAATGTGAAGAATTTGTTTTTTTTTCATCCAAGCGTTTTTCTTTTTTGGCTCTAAATAAACCTCTGAGCCCTCAGACTTATTTATGAAACACATTTGAGCACTGAACTGTCATTTCATAGGTGTGTTACTAAAATACATTTTTATTTACCTGATTGAGACGGGCGACTGTCCTGGGAATCCATTTTTAATTTTTTGTATTTCTTTCGTCTGCCAAATCACTGAAAAAGAGTGAAGTTGACTTCGCTCAGCGTTTCGCTCGATTTGCTCGGTCATTTTATTCTGAGCTAATCGATTAAGCTCTGAGCTAGCTCAGATGGAAAAAAGAAACGCACTTTTTGAGCTCTGATATGTCTGAGCTAAAAAAAAACATAGAATTTTTGTTTGACAGTTTCGTGATCTGCTCAGAGTTAAAAAAGAAAAACGCCAAATAATAAGACTTTATTCAAATGCTTTTTTTCTACAATCATTGCTATCGAAACCAATTTTTTCCAAATTTCAGTTCATAATAAACATGAAAAAATAACTCAATGAGTTGAATGAACCCAATGTCTAGTTAACATACAGTGTTTTGAACAGACCCACAGATATGTCAAAAAGTAGCGCGACTAAAAGCAGAAAGTTGAAAATTATTCAACTTTGGCGACAGCGATGGCTGCAGCTTCAGCTTCTCATTGTGGCGCTGTGTACTGTTTTCGTATATTTCAACTTTGACAGTGCGACAAGTGGCCGCTACAGCGACTCCATTCTGCTCGGGCCCTGGGCAGTAAAGCCTATAAAGGAAATGCGCAACTCAGCTTAAAATTGAATTAAGGCGAAATAATAGGCGTGTTTTATTGCAAGACATCCATAGTACACTACGATTTTACATGCATTACGGCCAATATAATGTATAAACACCATTTCCATTCACTATTACAACAAGACTAAAGTTTATCTCAACGAAGCGACTGAGGACATGCAAATTTTATTACAGTTCTGATTAGTACACAAGTATTAATTAGGCGTGTTTTATTGCAGGTCATCCATAGTAAAGTACAATTTTAAATGCATTACAAATACAATATCGCTAGTAGCTCTACAGCCGATTAGAAGCTTAAGTAGACTCCTAATGTGGATAGATTTTTGGCGTTTATTAAAGCCTCTATTCTACTTAAGCTTCTTATCCGCTGTAGAGCTACTAGTGATATTGTATTTGTAATGCATGTAAAATCGTACTGTACTATGGATGGCTTTTGCAATAAGACACACCCATTATGCAACACCCCAGAGTGGGTTTTCACAGCGCACGGATTACGTTGATAATATGTGCATTATTTTATGGAGTCGCTCTGTTAAAATATTAAAAATTGGCATCTCTCTTGTCTTGTATTTAAAGACGTGTAGGTAAATTATATAAAAATATGTATTTTCTTTGTGGGTACATTTGATAGAATCTAACTTAATATACAATTTCAATGCAGCTAAAGCATTTACTTTGGAATGTCATAAACCCCACATTCACGGTTTGCTGGGACTGCTTTATCTGAAAAAGAGAAATGTTTTAAAATATAGTTAACACACTATTATAACAAGTCTTACCAATTTGCTTAGGTCTGGGCAAGTTTAAATTGTTCATTATTATAACAAATTCTTCAAGACTTTTTGTCAAACGTGGATTCAAGTTTTTTTCTTCATACACGGTGCTTTCTAGTTGACCTCTGAAAGGATTCATTGAGAAAAATCAGTTCCTATTAAAAAAAAAAACTCCCACGTTCTTACTTATAATCATGAGCAGGATAAATACGAAAGTTATCAGGTAACGAAAGAATTTTCGAATGAACATTTTCATACAATTTCGTTGGATCACCTTCTTGGAAATCAGTGCGACCACACCCACGAATAAGCACAGCGTCTCCAGTAAATATCGTACCTTGTTCGTGAATGACATATGACATACAACCATTTGTGTGGCCTGGATTTGCTATTGTGTCGATTTGATGCCTTCCGAAATGAACTTTTTCACCATCCTCGACAAGTCTATCGGCCTTTGCACCACTATTAGCTGAAATTACACTCTTAACATTGGGAAGGAGCTGTTTTAACCAACCACTGCCAGTAATATGGTCGGCATGCATATGAGTGTTCACTGAAATGCGAAAGAAGTTGGTTTTATAAATGGCGGGTTTTTAAAACTAAAGGACCATTCCTATTTGAATTTGAAAAAAAATTATGACGATTTTTTCCATACAAGTCATAATCACAAGATATTAGATTTGTTCCCAATATTTTTGGGCAGAAATTGTTAGTCTGTCAAAGTTTAAAGAGTGGGGATGAAATTCTCTCACAGAGAGAAAAACTGCCGAAAAAGTTTGGAACGGTTTCTGGGCAAAAATTCTACCAAACACCCAAATATTCTTTAAATATCCTGCATCCTTTTTTATTCCAACGCGAAGCAAACCCGGTTTACATTGAACGTTTCTTCCAGTGCCGATCTTTTGTTCGTAGGTGAAGGGAGTGAAAAGTGAGGGGTAGGGATCAAATCGTTTGTACCTCAAAACTCCAACGATTTTTCCAGTCTGTTTATAATCTCTTTCACCTTCTTTCCAGTTTTTTGTGTGTGTTCGGTGTCATTGTGCCGTTTGTTTGATGGTGTGGGTGAATATCAATGAAAAATGAAGAGCACTGCAATACAAAAATGGAGAAGACAAGGAAAAAATCTTATGGAAAAAATCGTTCTGTGTGTACATTTCACACGATTTCTGGAAAAATCTTCGTGGATAAATCGGGCAATGTAGATCGGGACAAACAGTAAATTATTTATAGAACCTGAAATTTGACAGACCAACAATTTCTGCCCAAATAAATTTCTTGAGCAGAATTTGTCAGGAGGGGAAATTGTTTTACTCTCTCGTGAGCGCTCTCATCTGCCCAAAACTACGAAAATTGTGAGGTGTGGAACAGGATTTGGGCAACAATTGTTGACAATTGGCAGTTTTGGTCAAGGTTGGGAACAGACCTATTGTTACCACAATATCGGCAAATGTCGAATATGCAGGTTTTTTGCATAAATCTTTTAAACGTCAGTTGTATTGAAAAATAGTATTAGCAACATTTTAAATTTCTTTGATTTGCTGTGCAATTATGTGATTTTTAGTCCAAAGCCGTTTCCGTACTCAAAAGTTTGGCAGTTTTTGACAAAAGACAACGCACACGAGAGAGTAAATAATTTCCCCTATCTGTGATTTTTTGTCCGAGAAATTTCTTCGGGCAGAAAATCACAGCACAGCGTAATGTCATTGTGAGAGTAAGAGAATGAATGCCAAACATCGTGCCGTACTTGTCTTACACATTAGGTAATATGGAATTTGGTTGAAATTGCGTTCCCGTACTTTTGCACAGTTTTGATATTTTTGAGAATATTTCAACGTTGCTCTCCAAAATCTGACAGTTTGTGATTTTCTGCGCCCAACGTTAAGGATCGGACCTAATGTTTCTCTTACTCTTTACTCTTAAATGACGAATTTGACGGAAAATGTTTTGAACTTATTTTGTAGGTTCTAATATTTTCTAGAAAAAATATTATGACTTATAAAGAGATCAGTTGCAAGATATTGCGACTTCAAAAATAGTTACAACTAAATAAATAGTTAAAAGGCTGAAAATTTTATTCTTATTGATTATAGTTTAAGATGAAAATTGGTATTATTCTGAATTGCATGTGAATTCTATAATAAACAACTTTAAACGTTCCCATTTATTTTTTTCTATCTATTTATTAAACATAATTTGCGAATTCTTTTAATCTCAATTTCAAAAACGCGAAAAAAGCAAAACAAATGCTTCACAACTCATGTCGGCTTGAGAGTTTATTCATAACCTCAACTCATCCCAGCGAAAAACTAAGGTCTACTTCATGAAGAGATCAAAAAACACAAAAATAGCCCGCCAGGATGAATTCCAGTTTTTTTTTATTTCAAAAAACGCAGTGGGGCGAACCCAGTTTGACTTCAGAGCTCAAACAACAAACCTATTCGCTCATCTTGCAGTTCTCCCTCCAAATGTGTTTATCACAAGAATTTGATTATTTAAAGTATCTTCAGAGACGGTAAGTTACTCTCTGCTACCTGGTAACGTCCCAGGTGCTTTTTGTCTTTGGTGAGCGAATGCGTCACAGCTGCCTAGAACATTGTCCTTATGATTCCACATGTGTACGCACAGCTACCTAGAACATTGTCCTCATGATTCCACATGTGTATCACAGAACCTGGATACGACGCTACTTGCAAGGCCAAGAATACTAAGGTGCCTTTTAATTTTGTAGTAGTCTCTATTAAGGACATCCATTATTATTCCAAGGTTTGTCCTAGTTAAGCTAATACAGTCGTGAAACATTGTTGGTTATAATTCCTAAGAAGTATATTGGCCTGCTTCAAAGTGGAACGTACTCTCTTCTAATTTTTGTATTTTTGTGCTCCTCCTTTTGCTTTTTGATTCTTTTCCTAATCACATTTTCTCATATTCCGTTGTATGGTTCAGGCTCCGTTAAGAGAATCGTTGCACCTATTTTTGCTAAGGAGTCTGCCTCCTCATTGCCCTGGACAACTATGTGGCCACGAAGTGTGGCAATATTACATAGTTGGTTGCCACTAATTTTTAAAATACACTAAGGAGTCTGCCTCCTCATTGCCCTGGACAACTATGTGGCCACGAAGTGTGGCAGTATTACATAGTTGGTTGCCACTAATTTTTAAAATACACCAATTTTTAAGTTTTCCCTGATCAAATTCCAATTTTTTTTTTTGAATTCTTATTCAAATTTGAAAAAACACTAAATATCTAAATTTAGCATTTTTCATATAGGTTAAAATTATTCTGTTTTATTATCGATTTATCTGTTATTGTTTTTTTGTTAATAAGGATATATTTTTTTTTTTTTAATTTCAAGGTTTACAATCGTATTATTATTTTTACCGAGATCATTTAACTTGCCTCCACATTCCCATACTAATGTACAGCTGATGGAGTATGAGCTCAGAGCCTTGAGTGCGGCTTGGCTAGCTTTCATTCTGCTTAGAAAATGCGAGGGGACTGCCCCATCGGTATAGAAAGTTTGGTTCTTGGTACAAAAATGTTTGTACCAGACCAGTCCCTTTGGTCGTTCATGATACATCAGTGTACCAGTTCATGGCATTTGCTTCAAGAGTGTAGATAACAGTTTCTCCTACCCACTCTGTTTTGCTACTTAACTTCGATTTAAAGTTTTTGTCAAAACTATATTTTTTTAATCTTGGAATGTCAATAAGCTTGTTATTGAAGTCTTTGGAATGCAGACTGTTTCCTTAAGACTTATGCATTTGTCAGTACTAGTTCCCTCTTTGGAATGTATAGGTATAACTTTCAATAGCCTCGTGGAGAGGAGGCAGGTGAAGGATAAACACCATAGCTGATGCAGGTCAAACTCGACTGTTTCTAGAAATGAAAAGTATCCGATTATAGGATGTTCGGTGTCTACATATTAAGATCTTACCCTTAAACACTTACAAAATGCTTAGTAGATTAAATGGATTTGATATATTTGATATTCTAGAAGACGATTAACTTCTTAAGACTTTTGTAGATATAAGTTTAATCGTAGTAGGTACACTGCTGATGCAAAACGAAAATTTTCGCTGGTCTCCAATAGGACAACAAAAGTCCTAAGAAACACACAATGGAACAATTTTAACTAATTGCAAATAAATAAAGCAATAATAAACGAAAAAATAAACAAAAAACAATCATGCAGTAAAAAAAAAAAAAACATGTACCTATAAAACGCTTTGTCATTTTTCTGCACACAATCAACGTGCAATAATGTCATGGCAAAATCATTATGTATGAAAAGAGAGTAGAGACTTCTTAAAAAAATCTTGTATAACCATCATGTCATTGTTGTATGAGATTTTTAGTTTAGCATCAACAGCGTACTAGGTTTTATACTTTATCATAAATAACATGCTATAAGAATGATTTAAGAATTCTGAATTCTAATGAACTCAAGATTATCATGTCTTCTATTTCTAGACCGCCTATCTTTTAATTATGAAAACACCTAAATGATGAATTTACCAAACCAAACGGGGAATTATATGAACGCGCAGTTCAAAAATAATTCATTTCAATGCCTAGCATTCACGTATTCATTATGAAATTCTTCAAACGAAAGTAGGTACAAAATGCATAGGGAAAATAAAAAGAAAATCTCATCGGAATATTTATAACTTACTTGCATACTTCAGTGTGAAACCCAGTTCATTAATAAGCTGGGCGTCCCGTTTTGCATGCTCCAATACTGGATCAATTATCACAGCTTCGTGAGTGTTTAAATCGGCCAGCAAATATGTATAAGTACTGCTAACCGAATCAAATAACTAAATTGGATGAAAAGTTTCACAAAAATTAAAAAGAAATATGACAATTTTCTCTTACTTACTTACCTGTCGGAAGAAGAAATCCGAGGAAAACGGGATTCGAAGGGGTATGGCCATGGCTCCCTCTTTGCAGTGATGCAACCGACAAAAGTTCACTTTGTTTCCTACTGCAATGACAGCGTGTCTCTTGAAATTATTTTCACACGGTCGTGAGAGACTTGCAAACGGTCTCAGTGCTGAATGTAAACTGACAACTTGCCGCATCATTCTCATCGGTGAACCTTTTCCTGATCTCATGTGAGACACTAGTTTTACTTTGTGATTTGTTGTTGTTCCGTTGGATTGGATTTCAGAGATTCAGAAACCTTGTCTGAATACAAAACTACTAGGTACTCCTCTTTGTTTCTGACGCTTGTCGACGAATGAGTAACTTAAAAGATAAACAGAATTAATATGAATTTCGTCATGGTTTGGATTATTTAATAATAAATTCACTTATGTTGTACTTACGAGAAGCATCTAATTAAACTTATCAGCGAGTATGTTTTTATTTTCGATTAGATTAGCATTAGCAACAATCGGTTCCGGTGATGAAAACAAGATACACCTTGAATTCGTCTTGGAATAATATTGTACCTATGCACTTCACTACACACTAAATAGAATTAGTTAAATCAACATTTTATACACGTTTCGGGAACTCTGAGTATGTATGTAAACAAAGTTTAATGGCGTTTTTTTAAACATTTTATTAAGTTAATTGTCTTTTTTTAGAAACATTTTTGTTAACAACAAATTAAAGAACAAGAGAACGATAAGAGAAAAATTCAAAACATATGCGTCAGCTGGTTATGACATTTGGATAGAGCTTTTTCACGATGTTTTTTTTAACTTAACGAAACAAAAAGCAAAAGCACAAAAAGTTTTAATTCGTAGGGGAGAATGCGAGTAGGTATTCCTTTTTATTAAGGGTATTCCTGCACCGAGATAATTTTCCACTTTGCACAAAAATATAACTTTCCTTAAGATGTTTACATGAACGCCCCCTTAAAAATACTTGCTAAAGGCTCTCCCAAACCAATGCGAAACATTCGTTGCGGCGAAAAAACATTCGTCACTCAAAATTATTTCATATGTTTCTACGCCGCGTTGGTGTGGGCACTCTCATATATCACCATGTAAATAAATTTGAAACATTCTTCACTCAAAATTATTTCATTTGTTTCTCCGCCGCGTTGGTGTGGGCACTCTCATATATCACCATGTAAATAAATTTTGACATGCGAATGTTTTTTCGCCGCAACGAATGTTCCGCATTGGTTTGGGAGAGCCTTAAAGGTGGCAAATAATCAAATTAAACGTCACAAATATCGTATCCCAGTGTATCAGGTTTTTTTCTACGCTGTCCGCTTCAAATTTGAGAGATAAGATTCTCTGTTTTGCTGAATATTTTTTCCATACACATTTTGACAATTCCTTTTTACCGAGATAAAACTATAGACGATGTTCACATTGGACTGACTCCTCCGAATTTACAAAAGAGAACGTCAAAAAAAAATCAAGAAGAGGGAGTGATATAAATTTCAGAGAAGTCAAAAATAATTTCTGAGAACTCAAAAATAGTCGGAAGAGTCAGTCCAATGTGAACACCGTCATATGGTTAATTAAGCCGGATCCACATCTGTATCGTATGTTGTGTTGTGGAGTCGTGTGACGCTGTCATTCCATATATTTTATGCGCCACTCTGCAACACAACACACTCGACAAATATGGTTCTACGCATATGAAATACATTGTAGCGATAGCGACAAACGACTCCACAACACAACACACGACATCACAGGTATGGTTCTGGCCTTATAAGCTTTCGATGGGTTTTATGCGTTTGCATGAATACCCCTATTATTTTTTAAAGAAGAGAAGTATGCATACAAGACCGCTTTCACACAAGGAAACTGAGTTGCCAGAAACTAACTAGTTTGTTGGCGAGAAGGGTGAGCAGAGATTTATTTTCTTCCCCTTACGCCCTTCTCGCCAACAAACTAAAAATTGCTGAACTCAGTTTTCTTGTGTGAAAGCGGTCTAGGATTGTTAACATGGGTTGTAATTTGAAACTGCAATGATTCGAAATGAGCTTCAACTCCAGGAATGAAATTTCTGCTGAAAAACCTAGTTTGAAGAGTTTGTTTTGCACATTATAAGGTAAGATTATAAAGGGTTTTCTAAAGGTTTTCCAATAGGGACGGGTTGATTTTGACAGCTCGTGGCAGCCATATCTTCTCTTTTTTTTCTGTCAAAATATCGTCTTTTAATCAGTTACTAAAGACAAATCATCATGGTAAGCGTCGAGCAACACGTGCGTGTGTTCGCTAATTGGGTTTTGGAGCAGTTGGAAGTTGATCCCAATTTTGGTCGAAAAATCATCTTTAGCAATGAGGCCCATTTTTGGATGAATGATATGGGTACGTGAATAAGCAAAATTGCCGGATTTTGGACGACACCAATCCACGCGAGATTCACGAGGTGCCAATGCATCGAAATAAAGTTACTATTGGTGTGGATTTTGGGCTGGAGGCGTCATCGGTCCGTACTTCTTCGAAACTATATACTCAACAACATAAAACAGAAAGAGAAAACAACAAAAATAAACGTCTAACTGCCATTCCAAATTCAAAACGAAATGAGATGTCAAATGAAATTAGCAAATTTGATAATGAAAACAAATTTCGAAGTTACCTCATTTCGGCGCTAACGGGCCATGAACGATGGCCGGACTATGAACATGTCTAAAAAAAAATCCCATGAAGTCCAAAAAATCCATGTCCATGCAGCATCATGTCGAAAAAAATAACGTTTTGAACAAGACATGGAGGGCTGTTCAAAGCTTGGCCATGAAATGACGTTTCATGTGCGTGTGAGTTCTTTTCTGGTTTTTCTTGAATGTGTAAGTGAATTTTGTTGTAAAAGATAGAAGTAGTTGTGAAAGGCTAATGAACGACATGAAATGATTTGCCCAGTGAGTAAAAATGTATTGTTTGTTGATTGGATTGTGGTTGTGATGTTGGACATCTGTATGGCCTGTGAAGTCGGGGTGTACTGCACTGCACTGCAGCGGAACTGCGATTCACAATAATTTGTATGCAATTTTATGAAGTTAAGTTGCCGATTAGTGCGATATAGCTCATACAATTTCATACAAATTATGCTTTGCCGTGTCGTGAAGTGTAGTTCTGCTGCAGTTGTGTGTGGTCTAGCCTTTATTTTATGCTCTGTCCAAATTAAAGTCCAGTTGTACAAACAATCAAACCCAGTTTAGACTTTATTTTACGTTTTTTTTTGCCCTTCCACACTAACTTACTGTGTATTAATACATGTCAAATTGAAAGTCGGAAAGAATTTTATGCGACTGCCAAATTTGTGGGAAAGAAATGACTTCAGATTTTGCTTCCACACTTGGCTATGTATTAAAACATTACCTTAACATAAAAAATGTGATAAAATGTGGGATAGAATTAGAACCATTCCTAAATTTTGTATGTATTAACACACATGTCAAATCGTGTAGGATAGAATATTGCGTTGTGTAGGATGAGCTGTCATATTTTGTTTCCATACTATTATACATGATTTCTTTCACACTTTTTTAAGATGTGTAACACAGTGGGATAGTGTGGAAGGGCTTTAATTAAGAAACACTAAACAACTAAAATCGGCTGATTAATAAATTTAATGATTAGCAAATTTTTGCTAAAAAAAATGTTGGTTAACAAAGACATTCTATCATTTTTGCCAGTTGCATAATAGGTATTAATGGATTGAAGATAATTATCTGTGACCAAACTGAACTTTATGGCCAGTTCGTTCACAGCTTATAATGGGGCATATTCATAGTCGCAGATAGACCCAGAACTAAACTACAGTTTAAGACAATTTTGGCTCAATGAATACAGACCGATTTCAATTACAAATTGTTGGTTTTATATTTTATAAAATAATTAGCTTAGTATACTACACAAATAGTTTCAAATATTTTGAAATGATAAACATAAAAAAATAGAATCAACGTCCGAAAATTCAACTAAAGCTATGTTTAACTTAGACCCAGGTCTAAAATGACTATGCATACGCCCCAATATCTTTAATCCATGACTATTGTTTTTGTTTGTTTTGTTTCCATTTTTTTTTCAAAAAATCCAAGGTTTGAGTTGTTAATCATGGATAAGGCTAATAAGCTGTTTTTGGTTGATTAGCGTTTATTGATAAGAACATGTGAAAGGCATGTACCAAATTTATATGAATATACCCACTGTGAACAAACTAGCTTTTAATCTACTAAAATCGGTGGGCTAACATTTTGATCTAAACAACCACTAAAATTCCAAAACTGGCCATAAGAGAATAAAAATTGTTAAAAATAAAAGATATTTTGTGATATGATGTGATGTGCAGACAGGTGAGTAGGTAGGTACACCTATCCAAGAAAAAAAACAAGGAAGTTTTTTTCTATTTTTTTTTTTTAATTGCCATCGAATGTAGTGAAAGTATAATGAGTTATAGTTCTCATACTCGCAGGTACATAAGTAAATTAATTTTATGCGAAAAAATGTTTTTACTTTTTAGTCTGTTAATTTTCGACGAAGTAGCGGGTGAATAAGCTTATGAATAAAAATATTATTTAAATTTTAACATGAAAGTATATTTTTAAAGGTAGGTAAAATATTTAATAAATGAAAAGTGAATTTTCTCTTAATAGGCAAACAAAAAAATAGAAACAACTCCTTGGTTCAGTGACGCGTAACGCGAATAACTATAAGGTAGATAAATGTGAAAAGGAAACAAATCTGTAAAAAAAATAGTTAATTAATTAATTTATAATCATTTTAAGCGCGTGTTATATGGTGATTAAGAATAAGTTTAAACAAAAATTATATTTTGATAATAACTTTATAAATTATTCAAACAATGAAGATAGTAACTTTATAACTATACCTAGAGTACATATAACAATTGGTATGTTATGTAAACCTACGCCTCTATACTATATAAATATTATATTTTTATAAACTCTTTTATTTCCACGTGTTTTGTTTTGTCTTGAAATTGGTTTGATTGCATTTCACACTTACTATGTATTCAATTTTATTTGTAAGTAATATAATGTGTTATGTTAAGAATATACATACATGCATAGCATAGGTAATGTTCACATACGATTAGAACTAAATACGTGTATATCTGGTCTTACACATTTCAACTATTTAACATGAAATTCAAGTTCATCTAGATAATGTTAATTAAAGAAAATATCGAAATGCAGATTTTTACTAGTTTGGCGTTCAATTTGGAAAATAAATTGATTTTTTAGTTGATTTAAAATCAACTTTGAAGATCTAAATTTTTCGGATAATTTACCCCTCTTTGCACTAACACCAAAATTATTCAGTCTATTTGCAAATAAGTTCTTTCATTAGCCTCGTTCACTAATCAATTTTAAGCAGATTGGTTTGTGTTGATGATAAAACAGCTGTTCTCAAAAAAGCTAAAACAGCTGTCTGGAAAGTCAAAAGGGGCTTACAGACGATCAAGATCAATGTTTACTGTCAATATTCGCTGAAAATGTTATTTTTCGCTGGGTATTGACCGTTTATATGCTCTTCAGTCATTGTCAATGAGCATTGACCACATTGATGAGAAACAAAATCGATTTGGTTTTCATTAATGTTAGTGTCAATTTCAGGATTGTTTTTTAGCAGCGTAAGGTTATTTGTCGATGTTTAAGTTGTGTTGTGCAATTTGAGGTAAACAAAACCAAATAAAAAAGATATTTTGATTGATTTACGACTTAATTCTCGCGAATTAAAAAGAGAATTTAATGAATTATGGTCAATATTCATTGATACGTGTGTTTGCATTTTTTCATAAAATTTTTTTCCAGATAAAATCTTCAATAATTATTGTCAATAAAAATTGATCGTGTGTAGGGCCCTAAAGAAGATGCCACCCATGTGAAATATGGAGCCTGATACGGGTTGTTTTTTCGTTCGTTTCGTCTTTCGTGTTTTTGACAGGCACGAATATTCATGAAAATACGTAATTTCTTATTTCTCAAATATACTCATATACAAAATACAATGCATACTCAATTACGAAAAATAATTTTCAAATTCAGTAATTTTTGTTTAAATCATTTTTTGCTACCACCGAGGAGCATTGTGGTTGCCAAATCCGAAACGTCAAAGTTTAACCAGAAATAGTCTTGAAATTTTCATTCCTGCTTTCGTTATTTCCTTCTTTCTACATTTCTACACACCTCACCCAATCTGTCAAAAAGATGAAAGACGAAACAACCGAAAAAAAAACGAATCGTGTAAAGGCTCTCCCAAACCAGTGCGGAACAATCGTTGCGGCGAAAAAACATTCGCATGTCAAAATCTATTTACATGGTGAAATATGAGAGTGCCCACACCAACGCGGCGGAGAAACATATGAATTAATTCTGACTGACGAATGTTTTTTTTGCCGCAACGAATGTTTCGCATTGGTTTGGGAGAGCCTTAATCGGGCACATGGAAATGAAGTCTTTATCTTTTTTTCATTCTTACTTCAGCGAGATTTCAGTTTTTCTTAAGTGAGGTGCGCTAACGAGCACTAGCTTCCCTTCCAAAAGTAATAGTGTTTTCTACCGTTAAATAAATCAATTTATTTTTGATTTAAATCTGTCAAAACGCAGATTTTGCATTCCAATGGGCAATCGATTTATTTTTTTAATTTATTTTTTCGGTAGATTTACCCCTCCATGCACTTACACCAATACAATTTAAAGTTGTCACTTTACAAATTTGTTTTATATTGTTAGAATTTATTTCGATTAAATGAAAGTTATGTGTTCCAAATATGAAGAAAAGAATACAAATGGTTTCTAAGCTTTATCTGGGTTTTACGCGTTTGCATGAATACCCCTAATGACAAAAATAAATCAATTGTAAATGGCGTTCTATTCACCACGAAAACAGTAAATTTTTAGATTAAAATCAAAATTTACCAATCGAAAAAATGATAAATTCAGATTCATTTCATGGTGAATGGAACGCCATTTCAAATTGATTTATTTTTGTTAGGGCTGGCCACGAGACGAGACTCTGCGAGACTTTTGAAAGTCTCTTTTGGTTTCGTTAAAATCAGTCACGTCTCGGTCTCGTCTGGGTCTCGTCTCGGTTGCTTAAAAGGCAGTCTCGTCTCATCTCGGTCGGTCCCGTCATGCGAGATCGAGACCGAGACTTTTCTCGTCTCGTGACTAGCCCTAATTTTTGTCATTGTATTCGTTTAATTTATTGCCTGTTTCATTACTTCAAAAAACTCGTCATCACTTGATGCACTTTCCGAAGAGAAAAATGAGCTTCATGAATTTAGGTACCAATTAATTTTTAACTCCTTTCATTTTATATCAGAAATGTTTTTCTTTATATTTGGAACACAATTTTCATTTAATCGAAATAAATTCAAACAATAAAAAAAAACAACAAATTTGTAAAGTGACAACTTAAAATTGTATTGTTATAAGTAGTGCATGGAGGGGTACATCTGCCGAAAAATTTAGACCTGGAAAATTGATTTTGAATCAAAAAATAAATCGATTTATTTGCCCATTGGAAAGCAATTCTGCGTTATGACAGATCCAAATTAAAAGTTAATTGATTTATTTTACCAATTGTATACACCATAAACAAAAAGCATCAAACCGCAATTATTAACGCTTCATATGATTTCTTTGTATTCGCTTGTTTCTATCCGACCGCTTCAGTGCCCTTCCGAGTATTATAGTTATGGTTTAAGTAGTGTTTAACTTTTAATTATTTCAATTCTGTTGTTTTTTTGTCACAAAGTAAGATGCTATTCACATATGTTTGAACCTGATATATAAATGATCAAAAAGCGTTTATAATTCATTAAGTCCTAAGAGATGTGGTGTTTAAAATTAAAATGATTTTTTTGTTGTCTTTTATTAGTGGGTCCCTTATCGGATCTCTGACCTTTTTCTATAGTTTAAAAATCTGTCTACCTCTATTACCTTTGCTTTGGGTTTCCTTTTGATTTCTCAAAAGAAAAGAGATCATTTGAGTACCTAAATGGGACTATTAGGAAATCCATTTAAAATCAAATAAGCACATATGGCATGAGCTGGGTATCCCTAAGTATCTTTGTTGTCATCTATGATGGTGTATCCTTTTAATGGCTTAAATATCCCATTATAGAGTCCAAGGTGATAACATCAATTTAATGTATGGTAACAAACATATGCTAGTCTCACTTCTCACATCTTAACATATTGTAATTCTATTGTTATAAAATAATAGTGACACGTCACCACGAAAGGAAGAGAACAATGACACCGTGCGCCGCATCAGGATGGTATTATTAGCTACTTGCTTTTATTTTACTCAAAACGGATATAAGGTTTTATAGTTCAATTCCCACATGTTATGGACGAAAAGATTAATCTTTATAAACATATTTTAAGAAGATTTTATGATAGTTGATCGGAGGTAAGAAATTTGAAAAAAAAACTCACCATTGAAGCTGATTTTTGTTTGCCGTATGATCGATGATGTGTAGTTATGGGTTCACTCATAATACTGCCGGAGTCCATTTCAAATCATTTGTATTTCTGCAATAACAAAAAAAACTTATATTTAATACAGGATATAAGAAACAAAAGGAAAAATTAATCTAATGACGTCATAATGTTTAAAAAGATCAAACGGCGGTTTTTTTTACTCCATTCATTTACAAAAAAAAAATGTATAATATCATTCGTATTAATGTGAGTATGGGACACCCTGTACCTACCTATATTATATGTTATATCTGATTATGAACTCCACAAAAATCTCAGTTACTACATTATGTTAAATCCATATAGTACGTATTTTTAATTTGCCTGGGCTAAACAGTTTTAACTTGTTTTAAACAATTTCTTGTTAATGACATAAAAACATTTTCGAATTGGCCAGGTTTCTTTTTTAAAATGCAATAAAATAAACTAAATTCAATTTTGTCCATGTATTAGGGCTTTATTAGTAAAAGCAGACATTTTCATTTATTATGGAACACAACGTCGTTCAAGTGGCTGTCTCGGCTGGCTTCGCAGTAGCAAATTCTGTCACTCAAATTTTCCAAGACCTTATTGATGGTTTCGGGCTGTAGCCAACGGATTGCTTGGATGATATTGGCCTTGAATGCTTGAATCGTTTCCGGATTGTTGGCATAACATCGGTCCTTCACGGTTACCCACAAAAAAAAGGCCACAAAAAAAGGATGTGTTGCATAGTGCGCCATCCTGCATGAACCAGAGGTCGTCCTCTCTGTTGACCGAAACGTTGTTTCCAGCCTCATTTTCGAAAAAAACGATGCCACGGCCACCACTCCCAAATCCGCACCAAACTGTCACTCTCTGTGGATGCATTGGCTTTTCGACTCTTAGTCCCCTTTCACACTAGGAAACTAAGTTGCCAGCAACTGGGAGTTTGTTTGGCGAGAAGGGCGTAAGGAGAAGGAATAAAATCACCCCTCACACTCTGCTCGCCTATCTACAAACTTGGTAAGTTTGTAGGTAGGTTTAGTAAAGCGGTCTAACGTACGGTTTCTCCAAGCTCCATATGCGGCAATTTCATTTTTTAACATAGCCGCCGACATGAAATGCGCCTAGTCAGAAAAGATGATTATTTACCTTACTCACTTTGGAAATTAGTTTTCAATATTTATCAACGTTGTTTAAGCGTAAAGTGACTCATTTCGTTCCACAGAGATATGATACTGACTTTCTTTCAATATTTAGAGCGGGAAACAGCTGTAAGTGTCAAAATAACATATGATTTAAATAGAAACCACAAGATTGCTCACTCTTTACGCATCACTAACTGTGTGTAGGAGTCTTAATTTAAAATGTTTTAAGCACCAGTATAGTTCATTTCGAAGATGTAGAAAGGAGTTTTCAATTTTTTCGTACCTACGTTACGTACATAATTCAGGGAAGTAGTAACTATCCATTCATGTCAATTCTTTATGCAAATCTTTCACGCCCAAATATTAATTATGGGCTTTTGGACTATTATTATCGCTTAAGCCCGAAAAGCGGTTACAAGAAATGTAAACAATGAAATTCAAAAACGCATAATGTCCATCTGCACACACATGTCAATCAAAATAAAATTCAGCAATGTACCTACCCGTGCCACAATTTTTTTGTAATGCAAATGCATCCATATACCTACTCTTGCAAAAGACCATTTCCGCCTAGCTGTCATTTAAACTGTCACTTCACTCACTCCCTCTGGCGTCAGTTCTAATTCAAATGGTAATCAAGGAAATAACATGTTAAGCCAGAATATTTTTCATGTAATTCAAATCCCAATTTTTCTTTTTCACTTCTAAACCGAGGAAGGTACCTATACCTAGCATTTAATAAACGATGAAGTCCATAAAGCAAAGGGTAGACTGCACCAGACGTATATCATTACAAGACCCGGGGTGCCTTTTTGTAATTTACATAAAAATATACTCCTAAAGGTTTCCTTTCATTCTTCAACACTCACCTATAATGCAACCAACATCAATGATATACGAGAAAGTGCATTCAACCCCCATTTTAAAATCATTTGCATTTGATTTTGAGGAAGAATACAAAAAAAAAAATAATAATAATAATAATAATAATCCTGCTTAGTTGGATATAAAATGTAAATCCTTTTCGTTGAACCTCAATTTGTCAGATCGGTCCGACGACGGCGGCGACGCTACGAGCCGGCCCGGCTGGCCCGCACCATTCAAAGGGAAAATGTATTAAATTACTGAACCTAATAATGGTCTTCATGTTCAGGTTTACTTAAAATTTGTAAATTTTATCCAGAAAATATGACCGGATCAGGGTTTGATTTTTTTTTTCTGATTTCTAAATGAAAATTACAGTCTCCTTCAAAGGAATATTTTTTGATATCCACTCTTCGTGTAAGATAGGCAATAGGTACATAACCAGTAACCACATGGGTCTAGGAATTCGAAAACAAGTAAAGGTTTTAACATGGGAAAAACCTTTGGCTCTATAGTAATTCTTAATTTATGAGGTTGTGACATCATTTCTTGGAAAAATCTTATGAAACTTATGTAGAAAGAGGTTTCTAATTCTAATGGATTTCTTCTTTATTTCTTACATTTTTCATATTATGCGATGATCTGAGTTAAAGGGTCGCAATTCAAGATCTCATAAATATCAACAAAAATTAACTGCTTATCGGCATGTAGAGTTCACTTAAATCCCTTCTAGACAAGGACTTTATTGTGACTTTCACTCATTCTGGGGAGAAGACTAAGAAGAATGGGTTATTCTTTTATTTCGTTCCCCTTTCGCCTAAAACAAAATCTAAAATTAGGAATTTAATTTCCTTGTTTGAAAGTGGACTATTTTTTTTTCTTTTTTTCAATGATACCGAAAACTGAATGTTTGTTTCCATGAACGTACATAAAGTGGTGCCATTATTGCCGAAAAAAAAATACATACTAACGAAATATTTTTCTCTTCGTAAAAAATGAGTTATTATGAATTTTTAAAACAATTTAATGATTTTAGAATTTCTCAAACACGATTTATCTGATTTTATCAAAATTGTCTACACCGTTTAAATAATATTAGACGTTTTTTCATTGGTAATCTATAGCTAGCGTAGTAATGAGTTTAGTGAATAAAACATTATGTATATGCATTATTTATATAGATTCTTATCTTACATCCCTGCAACCCTGCAAATAATATTGTTTTAAGAAATGCTGAAAAAAGGCATTTCTTCTTGTCGAAAACTTTATTTTAATAAAAATAATACTACGTACTACTAAGAACGGAATGGTTTTTAACAGTATACCTACCGTAGAATTGTTTTGTTTGCATCTTATAAATAAATTTAACCCAAGTTAACGCAGAATCAGAAGTTAACAACTTTAAGTTATCAAAAATCAATCTTTGACTTTACGAATACCTATAGAAACAGAAAAGTTGTCAATTTTGAAAGGGCAGTTTCGATAGAGTCTATTTCGATAACTTTTTGACACACAAAGTCTGTCAGAAAAATCTATTTAGTTGATACCCAATTAACTCACCAAATTTGTTGAGTGAACTCGAGGTCTAAACCTATACTGAATGATAAAACGGGTTTCTGGGATGTTCACGTAAATGTTCTTCAAGTAAATAATTGTGTCTATCAATAAAATAAAGAGAAAAATGCCAAAAATAATGAACATACCTACATATCTACATATACATAATGTAGACCTGTAGACAAAAGACGATTGATTAAATTGCCTTCAGCGTTAGTCTGTAGCTTTCGCACTAAAAACAATGGCACAACGGCCTACCTAACATTTTTCTTATTTTATAAATTTTGTTATTGCTAGTATATAAAGTTTGTACCATTCTTAACCAATTTCTATCATAAAATCCGACTGAAAAGTCAAACAAAGTGACAGTTAGTGCAACAAACTCACATACTTCATTTTGACATTTGTAAATGTCAAAGTGTAGGAAGCTTAAAAGACGAAATAGCCATTTGGTGATTTTAACTTTAGTTAAATGTTAGGAGATAGTGCGATCCTTGGCTCGTTTAAACTTTAGAATTATCAAAATACAATTTTTAACCTCAGTAAATATCGTACTTAATCGACTTAAATTATGCGTTAGTAATTTTTCGATTTTTCTTAGGTCAATTTTGTTTTTAAATGTTTAAGCTTACATTTTTTTTAAACCATTCATTTTGATAGAAAATTTAATTTACAACAATAAACCTTTTAAGTTAAATTCTCAAATTCAGCTGAGTTTTCGATTTATACCAAAAATATTGAAAAATTATCAGTGTTACCATTCGCTCAGAAATGCATGAGTTAATTTTGAGTTCTTAAGGAAGCTTATCTTCCACACAATCATATTCAATTCGTTACTGAAAGGTTTATACAATAGGTTAAAGGTAACAACCTTCATTTCCCCATTAACAAAATATTAATAATATATTGGAAAATTTGTCGTTCTCTTTCTGGGAAGTTTTTTTCACGTAAAAAACTACATGAAATCTAAATATACAAAAATGCAGGAAATTGAATGCTTTTTTAAAAAGTATCGACTTTTTTTTTATGAGTCGGACATTCTCGGATATTTTTCAAAAATAACTTTTTATTGGAAGGAGCTGTCAGAAATTTGTTTAAAACAAAAGTTTTAGAGACATTTTTTCCTACAAAAGTAAACAAAAAGAACGCTGCCAAGACTAATATTACAGACGAAAAAAAAAATCAAATGAACATTTTTTAAAGCGTTTTGCAAAATGGAAGACGACGCAGAGGGGTTTTTTTGATCGAGATTTGTGGTTTTAGAGGTACTTTTTGAAATTAAAAAAAAAATTAAATTCTCCTTACCTATTATTCTAGATATTTTGGCTAATTTTATTGCACTTTAGTTTCGGAAACATAAATACAAATTTTCAGATAATTAGTTTTTCTATATTTTTTTTTCACGAAATGGGACTATTTTTTAACAGCACTTATAATATAGTTATCCATTAGCTGCTTTTGTAGTTTTTGGTTCATGGGGAAAAAATATCTGAATATTAAATGTACTCAACCTATTAAAGGAAATCCTTCGCTTCCACATCAAAAGCTTAAACAAGTTTCATTGAAAATAGGTTTAACAGATTTACGCAGGAACTTAAGTTTGTATGCTATATTTTCACAAATATTTTTCTATTCAACAATTTCATGACCGTTTAAGTTTACTTGAACTTCCCTAACATTCATTGCGAAATTCCGACACAAAATAATGTATATAGAAAAAACCGAAATCCCTTCATTATTCAGGGCAAGTTAAAATAATAAACCATTTCCTACTTCCCGGCAATTCTCCACCCCATTCACATACTATACTATCTCGGAACATAAACATCAAAAGCTTGAATGCGAAGAATAAGTAGACCGACCGACTGACTTGACAGTGACAATGCTTCCGCTGGTGCTGCTGTAGCAAAAAACTTGTTGCAACTTTATTCATAGATACGATGTAGAAAAATGTGCATTAAAGCGAATTAATTTCTGTAATTGCGTGGAAAGTTTTATGCAAATAACATCAAAGTAGCGCGCTACACGGTTTTTGTGTCTGCTTAGTTGACTCACAAAAGCCCTCGCTGAGCACGACAACGCCAAGACACAATACCAGCTAAACCAACTATGCAACACGAGCATTAAAAATCTAAATTATTGTTCTAAGCCATCAGACCATAAATAGCTGAACATATGAGTATTTGGTTCTTTTTGGCTTAGGTTTCCAGAAGAGTCTCCCTAAATGGAAACAAAATAAACATAATAAGAATAACAATAGAACATCGGTTTAGTTGAAGTACGTATTTATGGGAGTCCGGCGCAATAGGAAAATTCATTGGAGGAACGTCAGTAAGTGTTGGCCGTCTGTCGTCGGTCGTAGGCATCACACACATATCCGATTATTCGGATTCCCCATCACCTGATGTGCCTAGATAATTATTTCTGAAAAGGTATAATGGTTTTGGTAGAAGAAATTCACAACAATGAGGTTAAAAACCTCCATGCTTATAGCAGGCCTACATACATGCTATAACAATAGGGAACTGAACTGCTGCGCCTAAACTCTTCCTACACCTCCATATAAGATTACACTACACCGCTGCCACTGGTACATACTTCTATTTGCATGGTATTGAAGACGCCACCGAAGATGGTGTCTTGGTATTTTATGTTTTCATCCACCACCTATGTTTAAGTTTAAGGCGTGTAAATTACGGAAACAAACAACATCGTTTCGGGCTGTAAAATTAATAAATCATGCAAATGAACGAATTAAAATGGTTTCGGGGGATGCGTGGAAGTGGAACTGCGTGGTTTTTGTCACTAGTTGAGCGCGCACATTAAACTATTTGAAATTATCATCAAATAAATTATTAAAAGCTTTTAATCCTACACTAAGCCATTTTTATGATATCAAACATTACCGGATTTTTCCATAAAAAAAAAAAGAATTGGTTGAAGAAGTTGTGTGTAACTATCTATCTACTAAGGTTAAATATGTTTATATGTAAAAGTAATAACAATAATTGTCCGTCTCATATTATAACGAGTATAATTAGCTTCAATTACAATCGATAGACGAAAAAAAGGAATAATATCTATGTGATTCATTCAAAACTCGTTACTGTTTTCGAGGTCAATAAAATCAAGGTTGTCCTACAGATAAAGGTGGTACCACAGAGGTAACTTTATTATTATTTTGGGGGTACCGATCTGTTAAGGTTTTCACAACTTTTAGTAATTTTAGCATAGTGTTTTTAAAAATTGCACATATGTGTGTATATGTATCTACGTGACAAAAAGTTTGATCACATCACCGAAAAGAGTCATCATCTCCAATTTGAGTAATATTAATACACTAACAATGGTCTGATTTCATGACCCTTTCATCTGATTAAAGAGGTTCAGTACCCCAAAAAGTAAACTGAAAAGAATCGTTCACTGTGGCGTATACGTACCTTTTCTATTTTATTGTATTTAACACTTTTTATTAAATCTTTCTACGTTATCGTAAAGAGTTATTTTTTCCAGTTTGTTGCCGTTCATATAACCGCAACTGTACGTAAGTTATCTATGGTTATCTATGGTTTATATCAAGAATCAAATTATATCATGTAGACCTACGATTTGTTTTTTTTTTAGTATTAGTACGTTGCCTTCAAGCCCGAATACTTAAGGTTATGTTCCATAGATATCAGCGCGCATGTAGAGGAAACTAGTTCGCACGTACTTGATCTTATGTTCCAGTGGTTTATGTCAAATTTCATAAAAACATGGATATAAAACAATTACAAAAAAAAAACAATAGATTGATTTTTTCATTTCTTAAATTCCTTAACTGCTATAGCAGTTTGAGCAAACAAAATAGATGTCATTTGATGGTCTTCAAAAAATTGTAGGTATACATATAAGAACATTTAGTTTAGTCTATTCAACCAATAATGGGAAAGTCGAAACTATGAAAAATGTTTATTTGGGAAGAACTTACTGTCAAGAAGTTATCTGTACTTATCTGAAAGTAGATTGCACTAATTGTCACAGTTTAAATCTTTGGAATGTTAAAAAATCATATAAAACCAAGTTTCAACAGAATTGTCCAATTCGTTTTCGAAATATTGAGTTTGATTTTCTTTTTCAAAATATTTGTATAGGTTATTTACAAAAATAGGTAAAGGTTCTATTTATACTTTTTAGAAGCTTCTCAGTACCTACACAAATTTATGATCAAATAATAATGTTGAAAATCTAGCTTTAAGATGAAATAAAACGACCGACTTCGATAAAGAACAAACTGTAACTGACTCTTTTATATAAGGAGAAAATAAGACAAAAGTTTCAATAATTAGAATGAACGATATTCCATTAGAGCAAGTAGAAAAATTCAAAAATATAAATCATTATACTCAACACTCCCACTTTTGAGTAATTTAAATTAAAAAAAAATTAACTTTTGTATTGTTTGGATTGTTTACAACTCCAATCAAATTTCTAAATTTCACAAATTTATCTTTGCTTAAAGCTTTGGTAAAAATGTCAGCAATTTGGTGTTCCGAAGGAACATAATTCATATCAAACTCTCCTTTCTCATATCTTTCACGAATTAAGTGATAGCACACATCAATGTGTTTTGTGCGCTTATGGAACTCGGGATTTTTAACTAGACGGATTGCGCTCTGATTATCCATTTCAGCTCAGCCACACTAACCTCTTAACTGGCACCAGTTCTGCAACAAGCCGCTAAAGCCACACCATATCTTTCACAGCTTGTGATGCCGCAACATACTCTGACTCGGTGGTTGACAATGCCACACACTTTTGCCTCTGCGATGCCCAGGATACAGGTCCACCCCAAACATAAAAATGAATCAAGAGGTAGATCTTCTTGTGATAATGTCACCAGCGTAATAGGCATCACTGAAACATACCAAAGATAAATTTATAGTTTTTTTTTTTTAAACATACCCATTTCCTTCACTGCATTAACATGCATTTTAGTGGGTGCTTGTAAGTATCGGGATACAACTCTCACTGCAAATGCGATGTCCGGCCGAGTACCCACTGCTAAATACATAAGGCATCCTACTGCCTCTCTGTATGGAAACCTTACTTCTCTTTGAGATGGGTCATCTACACATCCGAGGTTTTCAGCTGGTGTTGAAACAAATTTACTTTCGGCCATATTGAATCTTTTCAACACACGCTCAACACAAGCTTTGTATTTTCTCCGCCCATGGGAATCCATGTTCTTTATTTTGAATACCCGTTTGTTGTCGATGATTTTCCTATTTGATGGTTGTTGAACCAAGTCCCAAGTGCGGTTTTTGTCTAGACTTTTCACCTCGTCGGCCATCGCTGCTTTCCAGTGATGCGCATCTACACAAGAAACAGCTTCTTTGTAACTTATAAGCTCACCTTGGACAAGGAAAGCATGTCTTTCTGCAAAGTTTAGATATCCTGAACTTTTCCAGTTCTGTATACAACGCAGTTTATTTCTAAATGAAACATCATTGCTTTCAAGTTCATCTTCAACATCCTCTTTCTTATCCCCATGTGTCGAATCGAAAACATCGAAAGTTGGCTTCCTGAAAATCTGATGAACTACTGGAACCCTTCCGTGTTCTTTCGTTGACATCTTGTTCAGGTACATTATCAATTAAGTCAGCCCTCTAGATTTGCATGCAAATAATCATCTAGACTATCAGAATCAGCTTCCACAAATGAAAAAACTTTAGTTGTATCCTTATCTCTACCCTGATGCTGATTTTGAAGCTCACCCTTTTTAAATGTGACGTCCTTAACTATTTGGATTTGTCTTGACGATTGATTCCAAATGCGATACCCCTTCGTGGTTTCGGAATATCCCATAAATAAACCATTCGGTACATGTATGACCGCCTCAGTTCCAAATGTTTTCAGACCGATAGCACTACTTACTCTTCCCCACCAAAGTTCATATGGATTTTTGCCTTTTATCGGACTAACACCAGTTCGGTTTAGTACAAAAACTACAGTGTTAACTGCCTCTGCCCAGAATCCCTTAGATAATCCACTTCTACAGAGCATAGGTCTGGCGGCTTCTACAATGGTGCGATTCTCGCGTTCAACACTACCATTCTGCTCCGGAGTGTAGGGCACTGTCGTTTCATGGCGAATAGAGTGCTTGATTAGCAGTGATTTGACACTCTCGTTCGCGAACTCTGTTCCATTATCAGTACAAAGCGTTCTTACTACATTCCTACATTCACTTTTTACTCTGCTTAGTAACTGTTCAATGTATGAACAAACTTCGGATTTAGACTTTAAAAAATATACCACCTTGTATCGCGAAAAATGGTTTTTAAACAAGAGCAACACCTACTGAGTTTTCCTCGATGGGTGCACATACGTCAGCATGTACAAGTTCGCCTAATTGGTCAGCCTTAAAACTACTTTGAGGAAAAGGTAAACGATGCTGTTTCCCATAAACGCAGTCACATGAAAATTTCTCATCACTTTCAAATTCTATGCCTTCTTTTCTTAGCTGATTGCGAACCTGTACAATGTTTTGGTGTACCATGCGTTCATGCCAAACTTTAAGTGGCAGTAACTGACTAGCCAAATTCGCTTTCCCAAATGTTGGTGGTTGAACCTCAAAACACATTTTAAATAGCTGCTTATGTCGTTCTCCCGCTGCCATTACTGAACCGTCCTTCACAAACCTGCACTGAGAACTATCTGATATAATGCTCAGATCTTTATCTAAAGCTCTTGTCTGCGAAAAAAGATTCATAGAAATCTTTGGAACGTATAGAACGTCGGTCAAATATTTTTCCGTCCAAAAATCACCATTTGAAGCAAGAATATTTATGGCTCCAATGCCCTGTGCAAAGATCTTTTCTCCGTCTATAGCATAGAAACCATTCTTTCCTGCACGTCATATGGTCACTGGCACCAGAATCCAAGTACCAACTTTGACTGACTGTGGCATCCATAGCCACTAACGCATTGCAATCAACTAGAGATTCCGCTTTAACCTCACTTGTATTTCTGCTCCATCTCATTGCCTCGTTTTTGCACCTCACCTGCACCTCCAGTCCATCCTCGATTAGAATTTTGTAAGCTAACTAACCCTGATACCAGTGCATTTTTGCCTTTTTTTCCCTCACTTGAACTTCCAGTCATCACTTTGTCATCAACACTGCATAAAAGTGCATCACCCCTTCGTACCTCACCTTTACTTCCAGTCCACCTTTTGCGATCAACTACCGCATTTCTCTTAAGACAATCTTTCTTCCAATGACCATGCTCATTACAAGAAAAACACTTGCCAGGCTTTGAAGATTTCGGATTCCTCTTTTTGGACTTTTGCTTTGCGACTAAAGCAAAGGATGAACTTGTCGCATGCGATGACATGCGTGTTTCTTCCATGACCAGTCGTGACGAAAGGTTTTCGAAGGTTTGGTACTCTTTTGCAGTCGACTCCCATGCGCAAAAAAATGCTTAAAATCACTTGGAAGAGTCATTAAAACTTTCGTTATGATCATGCTTTCTGAAATTGCCTCCCCAACATCTCGTAATTGCCTGACAATATTCTCTAACCTAGAAATGTGGGTTGAGACATCGTCATCTGGATCTTTTTCAAACCCATAACATTTTTGCAGTAACATGTGGACATTTGCCTTGGAAGTCTGTTCATAAACCGACTTTAGTTTAACCCACATTTCTGTCGCAGTTCTGCAATTAACGATGTGTCGAAGCGGAATAGGACCGATGCTGGTTGCAATTATCTGTTGCGCTTTGCTATCAGATTTTTTCCAAGCCAATAATCGTTTATCGAAAATTTTTTTTTGTTCCCGCGTAGACTGGTCCCATAACCTGTTGAAAATCAAG
This sequence comes from Melangyna quadrimaculata, assembly GCA_949320155.1. NCBI lineage: Eukaryota > Metazoa > Arthropoda > Insecta > Diptera > Syrphidae > Melangyna > Melangyna quadrimaculata. Next base: position 73,071,052 of record OX439485.1, on the reverse strand, counting down.
CTTTAAGATGAAATAAAACGACCGACTTCGATAAAGAACAAACTGCAACTGCCTTTAATGTATAAAGACAAAATAAGACAAAAGTTTCAATAATTAGAATGAACGATATTCCATGAGAGCATTGCCATGTTCAAATATTCAAAAACATAATTCATTATACTCAACAAATAATTATAAATCAAAACAAAAGTATCAAAAAGATCATTTCCCTACATTATATGTAATTAACCGATTTTTTTTTATCAAACTCTTTGAACCTGTTTTTGATAAAAATAAGATTTTTGATTTTGGCAAACAAATATTGGAGCATATTCATAGTCGCAGATAGACCCAGGTTTAAATAAGCTACAGTTTAAGACAATTTTGGCTCAATGAGTACAGACCGATTTTAATTACAAATTGTTGGTTTCATATTTTTATAAGATAATTAATTTGGTATACTACCCAAATAGCTTCAAATATTTTGAAATGATAAACTTAAAAAAATAGAATCAACGTCCGAAAATTCAATTTAACCTATGTTTAACTTAGACACAGCTCTAAAATGACTATGAATACGCCTCATAGTCACAGCAACTTCGATCAAAATCTCGAGTTCAATTTTTGTCTACGAATCTTCAACTTGCCCATAGGTAAGCAGAGCGACTCGCATAAGGGACCGGTTATAGCGTTCAGTAAAACTCATCAGTAATAAATTTTTTTTGTGATGATTTAATCTTTAATGTATTAACGAACGATTTCAAATATAAAATGAATACGAATTAATGAGTAATCACCACTGAATGGTCGAAAGTCCCCATAGATCAAGTGTCGGAAAAATCAGTTTTTCGCAAATAACTTCTGAACTGTAAATGGCATGGAAAAGTAGTCTAGGTACGGTTTGTGAATCACAAAATTTTCTACAAAAACGATATAATGACACTATTTGCCCACGACCTATGACTACGAAATTATAGCTTAAAAAAAAACATAAAATAACGAAAAATTGTTTTTATTGAGTGTCGTAGGAAAAAAAGTGTGTTAATCTTTTGTGTAGAACATTTTGTGCTCTACAAAGTGTACCTAGACTTTTTTCGATAGATATCATCGGTTTAACAGTTATGTATTCTCACTCAAAAAAACAATATTTTAGTAATTTTATGTTTTTGTTTTAATTAGCTGTACTTTCTTAATAATTGGTCGTAGGAAAAAGTCTTTTTTGAAGAGAATTTTGTGATCTACAAATTGCACCTAGACTACTTTTCGATAGCATTTACCGTTCAAAAGTAAGTTTATTGGATAGAATTGAAAAGAGAGCTCTTAAAGTGATAGGTGAAAGAACTATAACGGAAACATTCGCATCTCTTGAGCATCGGTGAAATGTTTCATGTCTTTCGTTATTTTACCGTTATTTCCATAAAGAATGCTCTAGTGAAATAGCCAGTTGCATTCCTCCCCTTAAACAATTTAACCGTAATACTCGCGCTTCTAGGAATGCCCATCAGTTTATCCTTGAGCCCAATTTCGGACGTACTGTTAAGTACAGAGATTCTTTCTTTAGTCGCACTACTCAAATGTGGAATGTTCTACCCAGCTCAATTTTCCCCTCCCATTGTGATCTACGTTCAAAACCAATGTGCATCGGTATCTCCTTTTAAATCCCCTCCAATCTACCTAATCGCTCGTGCTGTGTATATCATCTTAAGGGTAGTCATAACCCCTTTTGCACGCGCTAAATATATATAAAAAAAAAAAATTGTGGAAAACTGATTTTTTTGACACTTGGCCCTGCGTAAAAAGATAAGCTCACGTCGGATCGACGAGGACTTTTTACCATTGCTTCTGTTTTAACTGGGTACTATTCATACCACTCAATGTCTCATATTAAAACATGGACCGTGCATACTTCAATCTTTAAGAATGCAAATCTGATATACACATTTCCTTTTGTTTAGTGTAGATAATTATTGATAACAAAAAAACGTAACGTCCCAGACTATAAGGTCAATAGCATATTATTGCGTATTTAATATTATTTATTTAGAAGGTGAATAACTTGTAGCAATGATAATACTTTTTTTTTAAAAGAAAAGATATATTTAAATTTTCGAAATAAGAACAGAGTTATAAGTTGATTAGTTATTTGAATTTTAAAAACTCATTCCTAGATAAACAAAACCAGATTTTCTTTCTGAAAAAATAGATACAAACGCCAGGTAAAATAACACCCAGGTCATCATAGAATAATATTTACATATTTTATTGATACTTTGGTTATAATATGACAATAAGAATGACCAACCATACTGCGAAGAGATAAAAGATCTTAATTTGTTAAGGCCATACACAAATAAAATATCAACTTAATAATAATTTATCATCACCAAATAATAATACTCCAGCCTCAATTTTTTAATTAAAATTAATGGCGGTGTGCTTTTGTTACGGATGGAACCCTTCAAGATAAATTTCATTCAATACAACAACATTATTTTTTTGTTTCATTAATTCTTGTTAGAGCCGATTTTTCAATCACCAATTAAAAATCAGTTAACTATTAAAGGAATAAAAATAGGAATAAAAATGTTTGTTCTACTTGAAAAATAAGTATGTAGATACAACTCATATCTGACTGTTAAAAAGTAAAAAAAAGTTGTTTAGGAGGGGGGGTGTTTGTTGGGCCAAGTTTATGCGGGTCGGACAAATTTTCTAAAAAAATTACTTAAAAATCCCTACTTTTATTTTATTTTAAATAAAATTGTTTTATAATAAGATGAAGAATTTTAATATTAAAATATTGAAATTACTTATTCATTCACTCCACTTAAAACAGAAGTAATTTCAATATTTTAATATTAAAATTCTTCATCTTCTTATTATAAAAACCCTGACCACGGGCATTTATTTTCTGGGTACACGAATTTAAACAAATTCCCCTAGAATAATAAAATTGACAGTATTTTTTTGCTGTGATTTTTATAAGAGTCGGTAAACATCGACCAAAATTTGTGTCTTAGTAGGGTATATATATATATATACCCTATACTGACAGAAGAGCCCACTGTTATACCTTAGGCGAAACACAATTATTTCTGGAGTTGAGGTCATTTGTACTTTTTGATTGAAATTTTTAATTAAAATTGTTTTAGTTAACAGTTTTTGAAAAATTAATTTTTAAACTCAAAATTTTGAAAAAAAATATTTTCTAAGTCAAACATTGATAGCTAGCTGATTCTAGAATTTTTATCTTTCAAAATATTAAACAATAAGGAGCCCAGCTTCTTTAAAAACAAGAAAAATCAAAGCTGGTGACAATGACAACCAACCGGTTGCTGAAATGAAATGAACCTTTAAAAAAATTATTTTGATCCACCATTATTAAAGGCTTGAGCATCTACTTTGTTTCATTCTGATATGTTTTGAGCAAATCTTTGGTTAAAAAAGTTATGAGCAATTTAGTAAGAAAAATTAAATTAAAAATTAAAATCAGTTATTGTTAGATTGCCCTGCTTTAAATTTTTATAAATTTTCTTAAACCACTAATTTTGATAGCAAAACTAATTTTCTACAAAAAGTGAACGTAATTGTTCCTTACTAAAAGGTTTATTTAATAGGCTTTGAAAACGTTAAATTTTGAACAAAACTAGTTTTTTTTCAAAATATTGACTTTGGAAATAAACTAAAAACAATTAGTCTGTAATTTTGTATAAAATTAGGATTGCAGCACCCCCCACTTTCAATACGATTTTTAAGGTCCGATCCTTTACTTTGTGCACAGAAAATCACAAACTGTCAGATCTTGGAGAGCAACGTTGATATATTCTCAAAAATATCATAACTGTGCCAAAGTACGAGAACGCAAATTCAACCAAATTCCGTATTACCTAATGTGCTGGACAAGTAAGGCATGATGTTTGGCTTTCATTGTTTTGCTCTCAAATTGACATTTTGCTGTGCTGTGATTTTCAGTCCGGAGAAATTACTCGGACTGAAAATCACAGGTAGGGGAAATTATTTACTCTCTCGTGAGCGTTGTTTTTTGTAAAAAAAACTGTCAAATTATTGAGTACGGGAACGGCTTTGGACTGAAAATCACACAAATGCACAGAAAATCACAGAAATTTTAAGTAAAGGAACGGACCTTTGCTGTCTCGACCCAGCACACAACCTTTAGCTTTTTGCACATCGCACACTGCGGCTGGTTGTATGGGGAGCATGCTCAAAATGCAAAATTTAGATTAACGGTTTCTTCCAAACAAAATTGTTTGCTCCAAAGCTGGCATAACTGTCTATCAATCCGTACAAAATTGAAGATCGGAGCGGTTATAGGCTAATAGAGAATAAGCGGTAAAAGTTGTGGTTTCCGTAAAAAGAATCAAACGGTGAGTTAAAATAAATAAAAATATGGCGTCATAGAGCAAGGTCATTAGATAAGGAAAAAGTATTTTGTATTAAAATAGAAAAAAAAACAATCGTGTTGATTAAACAAAAAGTGAACCAAATTAAATTATTTTTTTCCAAATTGCAACAGTGATTGTTTCGTTATGGTTAGTAGAAGGTCCGTACCAAATTTAAGCGTTATCGGAATTTTGTTTGTTTTGTATGTCTATTTTGACTGGGGTATAAAACGGAGCAAGTGCTCATAACAGCTGCTCCTTATACAAGTCTGAGCTGGTGCTTTGAAAATGATAGTATTGAAGAATTTTTGTTTGGTACCATTTGGAGCACTTGCTCCAAAAGCTAATTTTTGAGTAGGTTAGGTTAGGTTAGGTTAAAAGGGGTGATGATTCGGCAAGCCGAAACACCTCAGTCGGATCTCAATGGATCCATTGCGCTCCCCAGGATTTGCGAAAAGGAAGGAATAGGGAAGGGTAAGGTCAGGAGTAAGTGGAAGATTAGGTAAGGGGTGCCTCCCTGAACCATCCCGAAATCTGAATGAATTTCAGGGTGTTCTTTAGTGGCAGAGACGAGATGTCGCCCAGTTCGTCGAAAAAGTATTCTCCGAGGGCCGTTTTTTTTTGTTCTAGCTAGGCTAGGGCATTCGCAAAGGAAATGAAATGAGCCCTCTTCCGCCTCTTCATCTTGACACCCTCTACAGAGGTTGGATGCGATGATCCCCATTCTGTTTAAATGGGTTCCCATTGAGTTGTGACCAGTTAGGATTCCAACCAATAGAGATAGTTCAGGCCTGCTTAGCGAGAGTTAGTATTCAGTTTTTTTCCTAGAAATATCCGGCCAAAGATTTCTCGAAACCCGACACATGTCAATCTGTGACCACCTATCATTGGCGGCTTCGAGGAAGCTTTGGTGAATTCTGTTTTTTTCTAGCCCCAGTGGCATAAGTACTGACGATTCAGTTTGGCTCGGATCAGAGGATGACCCGTATTTTGCCAATTCGTCTGCCTTTTCATTGTCATGTATGTCACAGTGTCCTGGGACCCAATGTAGGGTAACTGTGTTTGTTGCGCTAAGTAATCTCAACTCTTTGCGACAACATTCCACTAGTTTTGACTTTGTGACAACTGAGTAGATGGCTTTGATGGCCGCCTGACTGTCTATGAAAATGTCAATGTTCTTGTTTACTAGTTCACATGTGGCAAGATGCTTTGCTGCCTCATAAACTACAAATACCTCCGCTTGGAAGACACTGCAGAAGTTCGGAAGCTTTATCGATCTATTTAAGGTTGGGTTTTCTGAAAAAATTACTGACCCTTCCCCTACGCCCGTCTTGGAACCATCCGTGAAAACCGACACATGATTTGTGTTTATGACCCGATTTTCCGTCCAGACATCTCTTGTAGGGATATCTATTAAGGCCACCGGATTGAAATCAATGTGTGGTATAATATAGTCTGTTTGAATGTCTATATTAGTAAAGTTCATAATCGTTCTATGACCAAAAACGCCCCTTTTCCAGTGATTGCACTGTCTTAGTCGCAAAGCACTATTGGCCGCCATTTCCTTCATGAAAAGGTCAATTGGGGCGAGTGAGAGGAAAGTTTCTAGGGCTGCGGTCGGTGTTGTTCTCATGGCACTGGTTGTGCCAATACACGCTAGTCTTTGGATTTTAGTCATGGTTTTGAGATTGGTTGCCTTGTCTAAGGCTGGCCACCAAACCAGACATGCGTATGTCAAGATAGGCCTTATTATGGCTGTATACATCCAATGAATGGTTTTGGGGCTGGGACCCCATCTTTTACCAAAAATTCTACTACAAGTATAGAATGCTATTGAGGCTTTTTTCTCTCTTTCTTTAATGTTTTCCTTCCAGTTTAGTTTACGATCAATTACTAGACCAAGATATTTTGCCGTGCCTGTGATATGTAACGGAGTCCCATTTATGGTGGGAGTGGGTTGACATTAAGTCCACAGCTTCTGGCCCAATTACTGAGCTCGTTGAGCGATGTTTGTAGTAGCTCGCACAAGGTGGGGACAAATTTCCTTGAGACCATGATCACGTTGTCATCAGCGTATGCAACGACTTTGACATCACTTATATTAAGTTTAAACAAAATATGTTTAACGACCAAAAGCCAAAGCAGGGGTGACAAGACTCCGCCCTGTGGAGTGCCCCTACACGTCCTAACTTTTAGCTTGCTATCACCCATTTCTGCGTTTACGAGTCTCGTTTGAAGCATGGAGTCAATCCAGTTTGACAGCATCGGATCGATGCCTACAGAGTCAAGGGCTTGCCGAATTGCAAAATTTTCGACGTTATTGAAGGCCCCTTCTATGTCAAGGAAAGCTCCCAGAGTAAGTTCTTTGAAACGGATTGATTTCTCAATCGTGCCGACCACCTCATGAAGAGCTGTCTCAACAGATTTGCCCTTCATATATGCATGTTGGGCCTGTGAGAGAACTCCACCATTTAGTAGGTAGGTACTCCATTTCATTCAAACCGCCTTTTGTCAGGTATATAAAAATAAAAAAGTGATATCGATGCAAAATAATTTAAAAAAAAGAAGTAACATCATTTTCTTAACAACTTACATATTTAACATCCGTTGGTGTTATTCACAAAAGCGTTTGCTTAAATCATGCTAATCCGACATTGAAATTGATGAATTAGAAGATTATTAAAATAATTCTTAAACAAACAAACAATTAAAGTTAAGCATTTCAATAGATATTTATGCGGTTCCATTCTAACAGAATTAAAAGTGAAAAGGTTGATTGTTATCAAATATCTATGCTCGTTTAAACTCAGAAGGCTTTCACTCTTTTTTATATTTATTTGTTCCATGCCCTGATTTTAAAGCAAGAATAACGATGTGAATTTATAAACATATTTAAATAATATTTTGTTTTCTTTTATATCTAAGGTTGTTCTATATCAAAGCGTAAAAGAAGAAACTTACTATTTTAAATTAGATACAAAAAAGATTAAGAATTGAAAAACAAAACCTATCCAAGCCCAAGCACAAGAACAAACTTAATTTATTGGGTAAAATTTAAATAAATACAAAATCTTGATTTAAAGATAAAAAAAAACTATGTTTTAATCAATATCCAATTGACCGTGACTGGCATTTTTGACTTTTAATTCAGGGCTTTCCGAAGAACGAAATAAATTTTGTCAAGTACATAATCTACAATCTACCTATCTTTGCTTCTAATTTATTTTGCTTCTTAGTGGTTCATTATGTTCTATCTAAGGCTTGAGTAAATGAATATCGACGTGGATTATGTATATATATATGGAATGTGGGGGACACCACCTATCATTTTTTTTATTAATTGACATTTAATTGACGTTTAAAAGTTTTGAAAATTTCAAAACTATACTATACTATAATTTACGTTACATTTTTGTTTAATTTTTGATAATGCATGAACAAAAATGAAAGCAAACAAAATCTTATATCTTATTATACATATTCAAAAGTTTATTTCATTAAGGAGCCGTCAAACACTGAAAGGAAAATACTTTCAGAAAGCGTTTCAAAAATTCCGATTTTGAAATTTTCCTGAAAGTGCTTTCAGACAGCAGTCACACTATGAAAGGAGAGTGCTTTGTGAAAGCGCTTTCTGAAAACTTTTTACTTTCAAGAAATCAAATTTTCTGAAAAGATCTTCGGGTCGTCACGCTATGAAAGCGAAAGCATTTTCTGAAAATGTTTTCTGAACGTGTTTTGTGTGTAAACTAGTGTGATAGTTGAGTTTAGTTTCGTTAATTGTATTATTCAGAATTTGCCGCCAGATCGACCGTTGCCCAGTAGCACAATGCCCGTGCCATTTTGTATTGTTGCGGACGAGAAATTTTAGCGTTTTTCAACGTGTGTACAATTAGAACTGTGCCGCGCAGGCCGCCGCACCGCATCGTTGAAAACGCTAATGGTATCGCATCTGCTCGCAAGCGGCATTTTTCAGTTTTCACATGTTTGTTTATGTTATCGCCTTTTCCAAGCAGCAGCTTAAACACTCTCTCATTAGTCAAAATACACTCTAAAAATCAATAATACATAAATACATATGTAAACACATATGTAAGTAAAATACAATAGATTTAACAACCTTTTTTGCCATTCCAACCAGTTTTTGATAAAATAAATACACGACGTTTCCAAATGAAATAAAAAACAGAATGAAATGAACTTTTATTATAACAATAGAATCTACAAGCGCTTGCTGCAAGTGATTTTTTACTTTGTGGTTGTTTTAGCGGAACAGAGGGCCCTGAAGGGAGTTAAAATCCTTTGAACCTGCTAAGCGGAGCGGGCCATCCAAGATACTATTATCCAAGAAAACTTTTGACATTGGTGTCTGCCTAGCAAATATACTACCACAATTTTACTCCTACCACAAAAACAATAAATGTGAACTTATGACCTACTCCCTTTATCATATTTAGATCATTGTTGATTTTTGGTCTCCTAGAGTGGGTTTAAAGTTCACAACTAATTTAATTAGCCACTATAGAAAAGTAATTCTGTGTAAAACATACGTTCGTTTTCAAGAAAGTAAAAAACTTTCACAAACAGTTTCGGAAAGCAGAGAGCGTTTTCTGAAAGTGATTTGCTTTCTTGAAAACGTTTTCAGGAACTAGTCACACTGTGAAAGTTTTTTTTTCTGAAAGCGTTTTCAAGAAAACTAATCATATTCAGAAACACTTTCAGTAAAGTACTTTTCAGGTCGTCACACTATGAAAGTTTTCCTTTCAGAAAGTTTTTTGCTTTCTGAAAGTACTTTCCTTTCAGTGTGTGATGGCACCTTTATTCTATGAGCTTTTATTTTTCTAACTTAAACAAAAATTGAATAAATTTAACAGGTGTACTGACTTTAGGTGCGTTTTGCTATAGTCTTCCATATACAAATATTACCCAACATCCTTTGATTTAATTTGTCTATCAAGTTATATTAACCCAATTGACTTAGTCAAATCAACTAAGCATGACCGTAAACACAGACAGGTTCATGTAATAAAATTAACCGTTTTACACCTTACTCATGTCTATTCTGATGCAATTAACGACAAATAAATTTCCAAATTGTTTGAAATAGCAACTTTCCATCGTATACAATACATTGCTTGGTGCGTAAGCTTGAATTAAATCAGCATTTAATTACAGATCAAACAGAGCCAGATAGTTTTAAAGTTAATTGAAATAATAAAACAAAATATTTAAAATAATAAACTTCATAGCACTCAGCTTTTGAACGCATTGAGTTGCTGTACCTCACTTTTAAGTATTTATATAAATAAAAAGAAGAAAAAAAAAAAATAGCCGGCCGATCAATGACCACATATTTTTTACTTCGTTTAATTTTGTATCTGCAATCCGAATATTAAATAATCTATAGTGTTGACTTAAGCAAACAAAAAAAAAAATAATACTTTGATATACTTAAGGCAAACTAATCAAACCATTAAAAGGTTGTAGAATATTTTGTACGAAATTTAGGTAGGTATACCTACAAGTACTTAAATAATGTTAAACAATTCGTTACTTCTTTGACTTTTATCATTTCCAATTGAGAAGATTGTTATTGTTTGGAAAATAATGAGCTTAAAAAAAAAACAAAAAAAAAAAAACTAGGTAAGAGTGTTAAGCAAATTAAAAATCTGGTTTTATGTTTTAGGTTAAATGCCTTTGTTTAATTATTCATTATATGAAATTATAATTGAGACACACATTAAAGCATTACGACTAAAATAGGTATTTTGAAAGAACCAGTAAGAAAAGAACATACTACATAACACGTAAATTTTGCATATATTTGAGATTATATTTTAATAATGTATAGGGTAAGGTTACGACTTCTAACAGGAAGGTTACAAACATATAGACTTTTCGGATAGACGAGCACTGATGCAACTAAATTGTTTAATTACTAATTGGCCCATGAGGAATGAACTCTGACCAGTGGCGTAAATAAAAGTGGATCAAGATCGATAGTTTTTTTGTTGTTTACGAAAAAATTATAAAAACAAGTTAAAGTGTCGAAATTGTTTGATTTAATACAAACAGACGATTGTTTATTTTTTCATTGATTGTATTTTTTTGTTTTGAAAAATTATTCATACAAATTTCAAATGCAACATATTTCTTACTAGCTTTTAAGAGTACTAATTTGCAAAATTATGATTAATCAACCAAGCCATTGAAGAGACAGATAGGGAATATCCCAAAGCAAGTAAAAACGACCATTTGCTCAGAAAAATCCAAACGCTTATTTCCGTTATTTGAATTCGTCGACAAAAACCTGGTAAACAGCATTATTGAAACTTTTCTAGAGATAACATGAACGAAGTTTAATCAAAATAGTTAAAACTGTTTTCGAGAAAACTTGATAAAACCGACATTTTTGCATGGCAGCTACCCTAGACAATAATTTTGAATTTTTTTTTCCTGTGGAATCACATAAAAATACTTTGCACCGAATTTCAAGCGAATTCGTCTATTCGTTTAGGCTCTAGCTCGATGTACATCAGGACACACAGACAAACAGACCGTTCGTGGGACGTCGAGTCGAAAATCACTTTTTTGGACTTCTACATAATAGTAATGGTAGTTTTGATTAAAACGACCACATTTTTTTGCACAAAACCAATCAGGTAATTGAGTCTGACTTCCTCCATGTCAGTTCCAGTACAACTTTAAATAAGCATTGAAAATAACAACTTTCAAATAGATTTGAAAGTAAACTAAAGTTACCCTAAGTTACAATTTGATAGTGTCACTCATTAGGGTTCAAGTAGGTGAATAATGATTAAAACCAATGAGATGCTTGAACCCAAGTTGAACTCCAGTTATTCCGTCAAAATCGATAGGTTAAAATCTTGAACCGAATTTGAACCACGTTTGTAAAACTGACCCTTAGTCTCAAGAAAGTAAACCATAACGAAAGAGTTCACTTTAGAGAAAATATCAGCATGAGCAATTAACGGGAACGAATGATGTCCTGTTAATTGCTCATGCAATAAACGATAAAAACAGAGCGGTAAACTCGGGCGTATTCGCACTTTTCGTATTTTATCAAATTTAAACTAAATTTCCGTCAATTCGAAGATGATGATTTTTTTTATTTTTAACATTTGAACTCTGAATTGAACGGAATCACGGAATGTGCATTTAAATAATATTCACATCATTTTAAAATATATATTTATATTCTCATTGTTATTTTTTGATTTTTATAATACAAGACGAAACGTGCAGGAAACCTGCTAATACTATAAAATAAATGTGAAGACGTATTAGTGCTCAGCCAAGTTCTGGCACTACACGCGTGGTACCCGCCCATTTTCAAAGAATTGATATAAATTACTCGGAGTATTTCTGATTGTCGTAGATTGATGAAATTTAGTGCAGCGGTAGAGCTTAAAGTGCAGGCAAAGGAAACATTTTAAAATTTGAGATTTTTCATTCAGGGGGCGTGGTATCCGCCCATTTGAATAAGAATCGATATCAATTATGGTGAGCACTTCTGATTGTCTTAGAAGCAAGTGCAAAATTTTAAAATTTGAGATTTTACATTTAGGGGGCCTATTCTGAAAAGCGCGGCGGATCGTATTGAAAGCGATATTTCAATTTCGACCGTCTTCGCTTTAGGTTATTCTCAAAAGCGAAGGTGGAAAAAAGCGATCCTTCCAGTTTTCTTATTTTAATGTCAAATATTTCCAGCCCACTTCCATTTTTACTTCCACTCTCTCAATTTTTCCAAAAAAATTCCATTTTTACTTCCACTTCTCAATTTTTCCAAACAAAAATGACAGTTGTTCTTGGCCGTCGAAGAATTTTTTGATGTGAAACTTCTTCATTAATATTTTGTGCCAAAAGAATAATTTTTTGTATATTTATTCGATTTTGTTGCTATTAGTCATAAAATAAAACATTTAAATGAACCAAATAAGTGTGATTTAAAATGATAATTTTAAAAAGAAAGATAAGAAGATATATTTGCAAATTAATTTTTTTTTGCATTTTTGTTTCAATTCGCCACCAATCCGTCACCTAGAAACCTATCGCTTTCATACAAAAAATGGAAACCGAAAGCGCTTTTGGGAATAAGAAAATGACAATCCGCCGCGCTTTCCAGAATAGGCCCCCAGAGGGCGTGGCATCCGCCCGTTTTCGCGAAATTGATATCAATTAAATGGAGCCCTTCTGGTTATCACAGAATGATGAAATTTGGTAGAGCGGTAGAACTTGGACTGCAAACATAGGCTAATTTTAAAATTTGTTATTTTACATTCATGGGGCGTGGCATCCACCCATTTTCTCAGAATTATTATAAATTATATGTATCACTTCGGATTGTTGCAGAATAATAAAATTTGGTAGACTGGTAGATCATGTGGTCAATACAAAGAAAATATTCCAGGTATTCCGCCCATATTCTCAGAATTAATATCAACTATGTAGAAAACTTCTGATTGTCGTAGAGTGATGCAATTTGGTAGAGCGATAGGACTTGACATGCAAGCAAAGGGGAAATTAAAACTTTGAAATTTTAGATTCAGTGCGCTTGGCAACCACCTATGTTCACAGAAACAATATTAAATATATTGAGAGCACTTCCAATTTGTGCAGGATTATGAAATTTTGGTAAAGTGGTTAGTTTTCAGGCGTGGGTATACAAAGAAAAAGTTGAAATCATGAACTTTTTCATGCAGGGGCGTTTCATCCACCCACTATTCCTGATAAAAAGAATCTAAAGTAGTGAAATCACAATAAAAACATAAATGTTAAAAAAGAAGCCAAGTTCTTCTATATACAAAAACCTATGCGTAACAAATCAGCCGTAAAAAGTAGTGAGATCTAAAAGTACGCCAAGTTCTTAGTTTATTAATGTTAAATATCAAATATTTTAAGTAGAGTTATATGGAAGAACCTCAAAATTATCAGAGAAATCTGTTATTTAATGATTACTGACTTAAATTGAGTTAGTTTACTTGGCAAGTTTTCTTTATGTACCTAATTTCTCAATGAAAACTTGACTAGTAACCATTCAAAAAAATTTGAATAGTAATAGTTTTTGTTGTTTTAAAAAGTGTTAAAAATAACGGTATTTCCTTAAAAATGTTTGAGTGATAAGATTGAAGTTCTCCATCAAAATTCAGCTTTTTCGGAGTTATTGTTTTAGTAAAAGCTTAATTTTATCGCAATGTTTGGGAAAACTATTTTTATTTTTGTTTGATTTTGAGCCAGGTCTGATTGGGTTCAAATGGTTATTAGGTTATAACTTTTTAGCTAAGCATATTTTTGGAAAGTTTCATACCTTATTAAAAACTACAGAAAAATTAAAATTTTTTTAAAAGATTAAACCAGTATTGAGTCATACGAATTTTGTTGAGGTGGCTATTTAAAAGATTGAGATCAAAAATTATGTTTGGATTAAAAATCAAGATTATCTATTAATTTGTAGCCAAATGGTTATGCCAATATAAAATGCTTTATTCAATAAAATTAGAAAAATTATTAATTTATAAGTAACTATTTAGTATAAAAATTATTAAAATTAGAAAAACAAAAATCAATTATGGACGTGGTGAGCAAAAAACTAGTTCAATGCAAATTTTTTTCAAAATTCCAAAAAATAAACGTTACTCGAAAACTTTTATGATTCGGTATGAATACGTTACCAAATTCTGATCGGTCGTGATCTGGCCTTTTAACAGATTTAGTTTGGAACATTGATAATCGGACACCCTGTATCATTTTTTTTTTAAGTTAGCCAGTTCAGTTAAAGCTGTTCAAATAAAACCCATTCCTCTAAGTACCTTTAAGATATAAATATTTTTGTAAGTACTAAAAGTATGGAACCCAAAATATTAATATTTTCAAATATTCACCTACATTATAGCATTTTTATGTTATTTCCTTGAAAAAAAAATACTAATTTTTGTTCTAGATCATTTCTCGAAATCTGCTATAAGGACAAATATTTTGTGCTAAACAAGGAACATTTTCAGATTTAAAAGCTCAAAAATATAAAAGCGCAAATAGGGTTCTAATAATAATTCTAATTTTTTTGAGAAAATTGCCCTATTGTTGGATTATTCTATCATAACTCGTAATTGCGGCTTGAATAATTTTGATCATATTTAAAGGCATTCCAAAATTTTACAAAAACAATTTTTTTGTGGTATAAATATATGATTCTTTTTAAAACTTAATGAATTCTATCTTATAATGCACTAAGAGCGACGCAGGAAATGCCAGATTTAGATTACAAATAAGAATGGCTATCTACACTAAAATATATGGACATAGATATAAGGCACATACAAACAAGATTGCCAAACGACATTCTTTTAGTCTTTTGTTGGATTCAAAATTTGAATAATAAGCGATTAATCAATGGCTTATTATTGGAATGACGATGGTAGTTCGAAATCTATAATCTGACTACTTTGAAATACCGATCCTACAATAAGCATACAAGCAAAACAAATATCAAATATGTATGTGTTTTTAATAATATTTTTGCATTGATTTCGTATAGTCAGAATATGTTAATAAATAAATATAAATTCATATGATAGCTAACCCTTTTGACCTACTCTTTATGATTTTGCAGTTAGTGATTTTCCTTAATCTGTTAACAGGCATCATTATTCTTGTTTTCTGCGCATTTATTAAAATATAATAAATGGTAGACGGCCATTGGCCAAGCCATATTAAACTTAAGGTTCAAATTGTAAATTAAAGCTATTTTGTTTAAATAAAGTTTTAAAAGCTAAACTAAAACTAATAAATGATCGTTTTTATTTTTTGATTCAGCAAATACCTATACAAATTGGTAAATCTATAAATTTTACACTGTGGAGATGATCAAAACTTTAGAATTTAAAATTTTATTGACATTTAGCGGTGACAGAATAATTGAGGAGTGACGTTTCAAAATGGGATATAATAATTTTTCAATTTTGTTCTAGCGAAGTTTGCAGTTTTGTTCTTCCTATTCTACTCGATTTAGCATTTTCAGGTTGAATCTTAGCAAAAAATAACCTTATTTTGATCCTGAAAACACCCTGCACAGAAATCACTAAATGGAAATTCAGGATTTCACCTCTTGCTTTTTCGGTTTTCTAAGAAATTACTTAAATTGTTTATTTCCCCTTTTAAAAAGTTAGCTTTTCAATTTATTTATTATTTTAGTAGTAGTTTGGAGTTTAGGTATAGAACTATGATTGGCAGCTCGGCACTGAAGCTAATGTCAAAAAGCAACGACAAGTTGTTTTCCGAAAAGGAGAAACCAGCCATATTGCACTTAAGTAAAATTAATCATCTTTCTTTAATTGCTTTCCTACATAACCTAGACGTCAGTTTTGCTTAAGTGAGGTGCGCTTGCGAGCACTCTTGGCCTCTGAAAGCAAGAAGTGGGAACGAAACTAAACGAAAAGTATCAATCCACAGTTAGAGATGCATATCGTATGATTTTCACGTGTTCGCTTGTTTTCGTCCGAACACTTTAGTGCCCCTCCGACAATTATAGTTGCGGTCTAACACTTTTCTTCAAAATTTACCTACAGTGAAAGATGCAGACAAAATTCTCTAAAATTCTCATAATATCAAATACATATCCGTTCCATAATCGAATTTTCTTGAAAAAAAAATAATAATTTCATGCATACTGCCCATGCGAAAAACTATAAAAAAGGGACCCCTATTTCCCTAAACCTCTTAGTCGACGATATATTTTAATTAAAAACAAAAACAAAACAAAAAAAAAAAAACAGCGCAAAATTTATTAAAACGCTCAACAAAAGAAAAATTAAAGTTTATGAGATAAATACCTACAAAAAAAAAATAGTAATTCTAGATTCTACCTTCACCTTTATCACCCTTCGTTTTGCTCGAGTGAATTTCCATTCCAACAACATGTTGCACTTGAATTTATTATTTTTATATTTCTTCTTTAATTTTTGTTCATTATTTTTGATGGGAAATTTACTTCCCTTGAGAATTGCATATAATATACGTAAACTGCAAACGTTTTCTAGACCACACCTTCTACTTCTTCTGGTTTTGGCTCCCACAGAAATTATAATATGTACGAGAAGATATACCTACCTACCTTACCTACATCATCCAGGAAACCGTTCGTTCGTTCCACAGGTGCACATCCCATCATTGCACATTAAACTATTACGCGACAGGCGATCATTCGTGTAACTGAAAATTTTTCTCTGAGAAATTCCCGCACTTTGCCAATTAATTCGAAGCAAGGTGTTGTCATGCCGATCGATTCTAGTCAGCCAACAACGCAGCACCGGTTAAACTCATAGCTACATATCTTGGTGACAGTTAAAGAAAAATTCTTTTACCTTAAATATCTTCTACTTCTCGGGGAAGGAATATTTTCCCAGAAGAATCCCATCCCAATCCCAGTTGAAGAGTAAGATTAAAGTAGAACAGCACTTGCCATTGCCACCGCTTTGGGTGGGCATGGGCATAAAGAGTGTGTGCATGTGCACCACAACGGAATTAGAATTAATCAAGATTAACACGTTTAAAGTCGAATCGCATAACCTAGAGAACATCACGACGGAGACGCACACAAACCACACATTTATACCTATCTGGTGGGAACATGTGTCCAGATGATATTCGATTCGGATGCCAAATGAAGGCCATGAAATTCATAATACGGAATCCACGCTAATCACTGGATCATCTGGTGGAACGATATAATTCCATCTAAGGCTTCCGTGCCGATGAATGCCGCTGCCGTAGTCATTGCTGAAGATGATGATGATGACGAAGACGATGAGGCATGTCCCTGATGAGGCATGAACCTGATTAACCAGCTATCAATGTTTCTCCAAATGTGCATCTTTCTATTAACAAGTAGTAGTGGAAAAGGTTTATCTGCGTGCGGCAGATTTTCTCCATTTGTCAGATCACTGGTTCCAGATTGTCAGTGCGTAATAAAAGATAGGCGAGTATATTCACGATGAGTGTCACCACTTTGACGATTTTTTGTTTGATTATATTCGATTTCTTATAGATCGTTTAACTTGCTCGTAGGACAAGCATTGATTTTGTGTAAGAAAAGAATTCGAGTTTGTATTGTAATTTAATATTACGATTATAGAGCATTCCGAAAAAAGGGTTTTCATCGTATCACGTCGTTTAGTATAAGACTAATCCAAATAAATAATTTCTTTTTACATATCTATCAACTGTCCGATCTCAGAATTCTTATTCTGAGGTCAGATTCAAATAATGGAACCCATTTGTTGGCAGTCAACCTAAAATTGAGTTTGTCAACTCTCAGAATTAATAAATTTTTATCAGATTTGGTTGAACAAAGTTTTCAAGAATTATCACACAAAAGAGTTTTCTAATCCTTGGGGAAAATTGCACAAAATTTTCTAATTTTATATTATTTCATATTGTTTTCTTAATTCACTAAATTCCTGGCTTTCTTTCGAATTTCGAATCATATTCTGGCTTAAACTTTAAAGCACCCAATTGGAAAAAAAGATAATTACTTATTAACAAAATTGAATTTCGTGCAGTGAAACAGTTCTTGACTAAGCAAGTCAAAACACCGAAAGATTATACCCCCTCACCCTCAGACCGGCCAATTGAGGCGACTTCCTCACACTCATACACCGTCAGAAAAGTCGAAAAACTTGGTTGAAGTATCACAACTATTTTTAATATTCTGCACAATCACCTTGGGATGTCTATGGTCCAGCGCACGATATGGGTGCCCGGAATGCTTTCAGGGGTTCCGAAGCTACACCGAGTGAATTGCTCACGTACGTTCTTGGATGTCTGTATCGGGAGCAGCTGCAAATTGTGGTTGGAAATGAAATTTGAGTTCTTCATTTTGAACCTGAGTCAAAGCAGAGTCAAGTCAATGCAGTGACTCAAAGAACATGAAGTTCCCCCTTAGAAAATAAAAGATCTCACAAAATTAGCTGGAAAAATCATGATTCGGAGCAGTTGGAACTAATCGTTTATAAAGAACAAATGTGTAAATGTTATCGGTGCGAACTGTGCAAACCTGCTGCATAAAATAAAAGAAGTCATCAAAGAAAAACGGAAAGGAAATAGACAAAAGGTGTTCTGCTGTTGCACGAAAACGCCGGAGTTCGCACAAGAGTCATGTTGCCACCACGACTGTCTTACAGATGTGGGAGTTTAGAATATTGAATCACCCTCTTTATAGCCCAGATCTAGGGCTTGCCACGAGACGAGACTCAGCGAGACTTTTGTAAGTCTCGTCTCGGTCTCGTTTAAATAGAAAAATACGATTTCCGGACAACTTGTTGATTATTGGAACGAAATATTTTCGATTATAGTTTTAATACGTATAGAAGAAAATAAATATTTAACTGAAATTGGATTTTTTAATTTATTAAACTCTGTTAATTTCGGGCCAAATATAAATTCTCGTCTTGGTCTCGTCTCGGATGCTTCAAAGGCAGTTTCGTCTCGTCTCGGTCTCGTCATGCGGCTTTTTTCGTCTCGTTGTCAGCCCTTCTCACATCTGGCACCTTCCGTTTGTTCCCAAAATTGAAAAAAAAAAAAAATATAACGATAACAAATAAAGTCGGCAATTTCTGCCTATTTTGAAGGACTTGACAACATTTTTTTTTTGTTGGTATAGATTTACTTTTTCACAGATTTGAAAATGGTGAATAGTAAAAACATATTTGATTTTACCTTCACTTTTTTGCCATAAGTATACAAAATACATATGCAAGGAATGCCATATCAGAAATCATCATAAGAACTGTTCCTTTTTCAATTGGGCATAGCTTTCGCTCCGTCATATATTAATCCTTCTTTTTTTTTTGCTTACAAAACAAACAGAAAATGTAGACACTTTTTAATTTGTGTATCTATGTACAAATTTGCTGAGCTGGCTACACATTTTTGGAACAAAAATTGATGAATTTCAAACAAAAAATAAAAATCCAAAATAAAATGTAAATACAAATTTTCATCGCTCTCAGGAATCTATGCAGATACCAAATGATGATGATATGTATCTTTAAAATTTATAAAATCAAGTTATCTATCTAGTTCTTGCATTCAAGTAACGATCTTTAAATTTCCCTTCACTATTCATTAAGTATTTGAATAAACTAAACTTTTTAAAACAAATATATATTAAGCATAAGTGGCAACCCCGTTTGTGCATAGATGTAGTTATAAAATAATTCTTCTTTTCTAACGTTAATGTTCTCTTCCTTTTGCGATCCAGGAATCCATGTATGTATGTAGATTCTCCAGTTATATAAGTTATATACCTACATACATATGTAGTTATATAGTGTGTGAATCACAGCAAATGGAAAAGTAGGACAGACAACCACCGTTTTGCCATTCCGAAAATCAGATGTAGGTAATACATTTTATTTGTTGTACCAGGGACATTAACTTCTTGACATTTTTTTTTCTAGAATTAATATAAAATAGATCAACTATGTGTGACAATCTAGATTCTATACAAATGTTAGATGTGCGTCAAGTTAGCACCGACATTTTGGAATTTCGTAGAAAAAAATGTTGTGCCCAACTTGTGCTGCCATGTGCCGTATTAAAAAAAAAAACCGTACTAACGGTTTCTTTTTTAGAGGGTTTTCATTTTTTTTAACGTAAAGTTAGCACCGCCATTTTGGATACAAAAATAAGTTGTGCTGTATTGTGCTCATTTTGTGCTGCCATGCGCCGCCGTCAATATTAAGAAAAAATTCGCAAATTTTACGGATGAAATTTTTTTGAATTTTCCGGTAATCTTAAAAACCAGAGTTGTGATGTATTGAGCTCATAAAATGATGCTAAGCTCCGAAGAGATAAAAACCAAATTTAAATGTTTGCAACTTTTACGGCCAAAACTAAAACTTGCGAAGAGTGTTAGCGTGAAGTTAGAACCTCCATTTTTGAATTTCAAAAAAAAAGTTTGCTGTGCTCAACTTCTGCTGCTATGTGCCATAAATAGTAAAAAAAAAATCGCAAATTTGCGAATTCACGCTTTGCAAAATCTAATTTTGGTCGTAAAAGTTCGAATTTTTTCATTACCCCTTCGCATGATGGCAGCACTAACTGATTACAATGCAGCACAAGATTTATTTTTCGCAAAATCGCAAAAACCAAAAATAAAATCGTTCGCAAAATATGCAAATTTGCGAATTATTACACTTTTTACGGCACATGGCAGCACAATGTTGGGCACATTACAGCAAAACATTTATTTTACGAAAATCCAAAATGGCGGTGCTTACTTCACGCACATTAATGTTGGGTTTTCAATTGTTTACTGTCTGGAATTATCGGATTATGGAATCTTAGATTCGTTTTCAACGGATTTTTGCTACATTCAAATTGGACTTACTATACCTATAGGTTCCTATGCTAAAGCAAAATGTTTAGGAGAGTGATGAGATATGAAAACATAAGTTGAACGGTTGACCAATTGTTTTAACTCTTCATTTGGTTTCAAATCGATGACAAAGAAAATCGTTGGCAAAATAAAAAAATACTCCTTTTATTAACAATAAAAAATAATATTTAAATATCAACCTTTCTGAGCCAATGACAAAACTATTTCGTGCAGATAATTAAATACCCCCGGGTAATGCCTACCTACTTATTTATTATTAAAGTTCAAGGTAACATATTATATTTGTGTGACCCCAAAAATTTTAAATTCTTAACTTATTTTTGCTAAAACAAAGGGATTATCTTTTTAAAAATTTTAACATAATAATAAAATAATATCTAGGTAGATGTTCATATTCAACCTGTTTCTAAAAAAAGGCTTTGTTTCTTTCTTAAACATGTTTGAACGTAGTAGAGATACACACAGTTATACACATCGTTTATAATTGCTTACTTGAGTCATTCATTTATAACAAAAAAAAAAAAAATAGGTATCTATAGCCGCATTTCTTTGAATTGATAGAATTTATTAACAAAAACGACGACTGACGACTCTACGTCAGTTTTTATCTAGAAGATATTAAAACATCAAGCCTCTTTAGCTCAGTGGCAGAGCACTGGTCTTGTAAACCAGGGGTCGTGAGTTCAATCCTCACAGGAGGCATGTATACTTTTTACTCCTGATTTAATAATTATTAATTAATTAAATTCATTATAAACAATAATAATTGTTAATTTTCTCGTAAAGCAAGTACTAATAGATAAAAAGGTCTACATTGGGCGCCACTTAAATATAAATATATTGTTATCTCACGATCAAATGGTTTAAGGCTTAGGCAAGAGTTGAGGAAACAGCATTTTTCAGCTTCATTTTACAAAACTCAATTCATACCATCAATAAAGCAGACAGTAAGTTATTTAATTTTGTTAATGGCTTTCTGTTTTTTCTCTAAATAATAAAAACTAGTTTTTTTTTGCACCACTGGCCACTTATAAACAATTATTAAATATTTTGGAATATGTTCTCCGAAAGTAAAAAGATCAATTTAATGTTATTATAAGCAATTTCCCTGTGATTCATTTTTCGATGATACGATTAGAAAATTTAGATAATTATGGTAGACTTAAAAATAAAATACCAATGTTCTTACTTTTAGCTATAAATAATTATAGGAGTGCCATTTTAATGTAAAATCAGAAATCTAGATACAGATGTTACTGAAGTATGTTGTGTGTTGTGCCAGAACTATAAGATGCTTGGCGATAGATTTTTATTTGCAATATTCGCCGGTTAATAATATTCGTTAATATAGCACACCTGTGTCAGTTGTTGAGATCTTATTTTGAATATACATATTGTGTAGGTAAGTTCGCGGTGACGTTTCTTTTGAGTTTAAATGATGAAGAAATATGCTAAGGTTATCACAAACAGTAGGTAGGTATAGATATTAATAGATATTTAAATTAATTATTTTATAATATTAACCAATCGATTCGATCATAATACTAATAATAATTTTTTGTAAAGCAAAACAAGGTTTGTTTTTATTTGAACATTACTAGATACATATTTTTAAGAAATAAAATGCACGACTGGATTACAAACTTGCTCTAGTATTTTTAACAACACTATAGACTGCAGCTTGATATTGACGGTGTTTAATAATGATGGTTCAATAATATTTGTTTATCGTTAACGAGAAAATAATAATAAAATGTTTAGATTATAGTTTTGTTTTGATTAAATACGAAATTAAATTCATAAATACAAAAAATTTTTTTTTCTTTGATTTTATTTGTTTGTGAACAAAATTATTTACACAAATTTTAAAGGCATTTTTTTGAATCCAAAATTAGGACAATATTCACTATGTGCCATTGACGAGATTTTTGGGAATGTGGCAAAAAAAGACCTGAAATAGCATTCAAAAGAAAACCACCAGTTCTGATATGGGTTGCACTTAGTCAACGAGGAGTTCCGGAAGTCTACGTGCGGACGGTCATGGACATGTATGAGCAAGTTAAAACAAAGGTTAGATGCCCATTCTTTGCTGACGATGGAACCATCATAAGTGAAGATCCTGTGTCCTTGCAACGAGCACTTAATGTATGGGTGGATGTTCTGGAGAGAAATGGATACCGCATTAACGCGAAAAAGATCGAATACCTATGCTGCTCATTTTCTGATCTACACAGGCCTATTCCGGAGGTCTATTTGAATGGAACAGTGCTTCCCAAGTGCGAAAAGTTTAAATATTTTGGATCAATGATCAATAGCGAAGAATCTTGTGATGACGACATCAAACATCACGTAAGCGTAGGGTGGATGAAGTTGCGGGAAAACTCTGCCATATTCTGTGATAGAAAAATACCCCCTAAATACCCCATAAGAAGATGCCATGAGAACCCAGTTCAAAAGGCAATAGCACAAGACGTTCCAACACTATCGCAGAAGAAAGGCAGGCGCTAAAACTCCTGGATGAAACAAATGCAAGGACACCTGCATTTAGTTGGCCTCAGACAACAATCCAAAACCGGGAGGCCTGTCGACGTTTTCTGAGGTCAACCCGGCGAACCCCACAAGTGGAACCTTAGGTGAAGCAGTTGAGTGGGAGAAATGTGGTCCCCCTCGAGATCATGACAATCGCCGGTTAAAAGAAGAAGAAGTCAAAAAAAAAGACCTGACAACTTTATTTCCGTTAATCGCATTTTTTGGAAAAAAAAACTGTTATGTAGTATTATTAAAATTTTCCTTAAAGATTAATAAAAATCGTATAAGCTTTTTCGAGTAAATTTGATAAAACTTAAATCGTTTTGTGGCAGCTATCCATTCTTGATTACCTAAAACAAAAATTTGAATTTCGGCTCTAGGTAATCAAATAACAATGCTTCACACCAAATCTTAAATAATCCGTCAATTCATAGGCTCTAGCTCGATGTAAATCAGGAAGCACAGCCGCACAGACAAACAGACCAGCTAACGCACGGAAGTCTTTCAAAAATGTTAGTCAAAAATACACTATTTATATATTCTAGAAGCTTCTCCGTAAAAGAAAATCAACTTTAATTGCTAATAAAAACTGAACACAAAGGGGCGTATTCATAGTCATTTTAGAGCTGTGTCTAGGTTTAGTTGAATTTTCGGACGTTGATTTTTTTTTTTTAAGTTTCATTTCAAAATATTTGAAGCTATATTTGTGTAGCATACCAAGTTAATTATCTTATAAAAATTTAAAACCAACAATTTGTAATTAAAATCGGTCTGTATTCATTGAGCCAAAATTGTCTTAAACTGTAGTTTGGTTAAACCTGGGGTCTATCTGCGACTATGAATATGCCCCAAAGTAGGCCTGCTTTTAAGTAGTCAGTGAATTTATTTTATAAAAATCGTAAAGGAACCGTTTTTGATAAAATTAATATATTGCTTATTTTCGGCCCACCAAGTATAGATATCAAGTTGGAAAACAATAAATAAAAAAATAACAAAATGCACCAAAATGTTGAACTAAAATATCCCAGAATTAATAATTAGCTACCCAGAAAAAAATAAATAAATTGGGTGGCACTACGGCTCATAAGTCCCTGGGCCTAGTGCCTAACAACTCGCAACCATTCCTGCGTGCGCGTGTCGACAGGAATGGAAGTGACCTGCAATTTTATGCCGAATCCGAACGGCTAGACGAAAAGCACTTATTCATAACAAGTGATACTCTTTGGAGGATGCGCCAATTCCTCGCAAGAGGCAGAAACCCTGAAAAAAACTTTTTTTTTTAGTTTTTAGGTGGACGAGGCAGGGAAGTGATTAGCTACCCAGAAGTCAAACAAAATTATGGTTTTCATTTGAAGGATAATTTCGCCGCTATAGAATATTTCTGGTTTTTTGATTGTAGACAGTAAACACCATGACTTATATATTATACGACTATTTTGTTCAACGGGTATCTAATTATAATTGCCTTAATAAGATATTTTAATTTTATTTTTTGTCTTTAGCTGATTTTGGCATGATTCATGTTAATGTTCTTTTTATTTAATATTTTTAAAAAAATTTCTAAGAAAACAAATACACACATAGGTGATGTACTTACATATATAAAGTAACGTTATAAAGTCAACTTAAACTTGGTACTAGTACAGCACCAGAATAAAAGTAAAACATTACTCAATGTTTACAACCATTAAATTTGGTAACTTCTAGTAATATAACCCAAATTAGTCACCACAATATTAAGCTGAGCGTAACGGTCGAGGTTGAAGTATCAAAGTTAGTTAAAGTTTGTAACAAAATTATGAAATAGCTACGTAATTAATAATTACTTAGATTCAAAACATCACTGTAAGACTGTAATAATAATTGTGCAGTTAAGTTGAACACCTTGTACAATGTACATTTAAATGTAGTATAATAAGTAATTTACTTAATGACTATAGAATTTTTTTCTTTAATTGTTAGTTCATTCATTACAAATGTGTAGCAACTTGTGTAATCCTTGAACAATATTATTTGGTCCAATGGCTTGAGTTTTTTTTTTTTTAATTTGATGTTCTCTTTTTATGAGTGATTAATTAAATAATTTTTAATTGTGCGTAAGTAACAGGATTTAAAATAAAATTTACTTGTTGGTGCCGGTTCAAGAATGATATGTTTGTACTTGAAGAACAACTATTCTTTTCAGTAGTTCGGTACTTAAAGTTTTTTGTTACACTAAATGTTGTGTGCACTGATTGGTTTCCAAAACCTAAACATACAAATTTAGAGGTCTTAATCAAAGTAGAAAGTACGACTATGTGTATACCATGTAAGTTGGTAGAAAGTTCAAAGATGTCGAAAGAAGTGGGTTTCGGCATTCGTCATATCGTTTTGTAACTCGTAATGCATCGCATCAGTCTGTGTGTCATTGAACATTGACCAAGCTAATTTGATGAAAAAACTTGTTCGAAAATCACTACGATGGACGGTCCTCGTTTGGTTTGTTCACTTTTTTTTTTTATTTTGTGCGCGCACTAAATGGGTTTTTACTTATACCCTTAAAATGATTGAACACAGTACGAGCGTTAGGGAAAAAGGAAGGATTTGAAATGAGATACCAAAATTCTTTGAATATTGAAACGGAGAGAGAGTCGGGTATAGCATTCCACATTCGTGAGGTGCGGGAAAAGAAAGAATCCCTGTACGATGGGCATTCCTGGAAGCACGAATATTACGGTTGAGTTGTTTAAGGGGAGGATGAGGAAAGCAACTGGCTCTTTCACTAGAACATTGTTTATGAAAATAGCGATAAAATAATGAAAGACAAGATGCAAAAGCTTTCGTTACATTTCTATCACCTATCCTTTCATAGGTCTTCTTTGTATTATATCCAATAGACTCAAATGGGTTATAGGAGCACCTGCACACCCAAACAAGAGAATTGTATTCAAGTTTTGGACCAATAAAGGCTTTAAAGATTACAGCCAGATCAAAAGGGAGACAAATTTCTTGCATCGCCGAAGTAAACTCAAGCGCTTAGCAGCATTTTTGGCGATTATTATTATTATTAATTTTATTTGGCAAGTCTTCTACGAACATCCTCTGCAGCAGAGAAAAGCTCGTTCAGAGTATATCATTCAGTAGGAATCAAAGTCTCTGAATTCTAGTGCTTGTTATAAGTCAGATTCTGATTTTTAGGTACAAGCCTGGAATGGTATCCGTTTACCCGCTACGCTGGCGCTATGGGGATAGGCGTTCAAAAATATGGACGCTTAATACAAGTCCCTTCTACGGCTGATCCAGCTCCAGAGGATATTTTAAAAATAATATCATGCAACTGCTGATGTGGATGCGAGCGTAATTGTGCTTGATGATGAAGTGGTCTTAGCTGCTCGGCAATGTGTGGTTATTGCGCCGGTCATGGGTGTGATAATAATCCAGAATTCAACGATGAAGACGACGACGGCGAAATATTGATAAAAAAGAAGGTAATGATTGTAAGAAATGTTTGCGGAAATAAGGTGTTTCAATTTTTCCGTTTTTATCTCCAGATATCGAGGAGAGCAACCGAAGCTGCTGAACAAATTTTAGAATTTATACCACGATAGTTCTCCTTTTTTTATAATTAACTGTTCTTACGTTCTTCTATTTTATTGTTATAATTAATACACTTCAAGAAACTGCTCCTGGCATTTTCATAATAGGAAGTTGTGGGAAAGTTAACACATATGATTATTGTTACTGTTCTGAAAATGTCCACACAATTTCGAAGTTGCATTGCAATTATTCACTCTGTTATGTAGTAGTATATCATTAAAAATAGTATATTGCCATAAAACACCTCTGTTACTAAGCTTGTGTGCGGTTCACTGATTTTGAAGTCGAAGCCTGGTCCATCTTACGCTTGAATGGTATTTCTAGGACAATTATATACCTAGATATAGCCAAAAGCCGAAAAATACATATGATAGTACTTTTTTTTTAATGGTGGTCTAAACCCAACAGGGATTTTTTTGTAACGTACACATACGATTGTTGGTACTGTTCTGAAAATGTCCACTAAATTTCAACTTTTTAATAAATATTTATGGGGCACGGGTAATTGTTTCGAACTTGGACCGCAATTAACTCTGTTAAATTCATTTAATTCAAAACAGTAGCCATGCAATACCTGTATAACTAGTTTTAATTTATTTCCCTGATTTCGTCAATCTAAGCCCGTCCATTTGTCACTTAAATAGTCTTTCTATGGCAACAAGTTCCACAAATATAGTCTTACGCCAACGCGGATTGCTTGGGACTTTTCACATATGATTAAGGACATTGTTCTGAACATGAACACAAAAAAATATACCTGCTAAAAAATAATTTGACTGGACTATAATCATAAAAATCAATTTTTAAAGATTTTTACGAAAATTGCAATTTTTTTTTACAAAATTGACCCAAAAAAATGTCTAAGCCGATAGCTAAGATGTAACACTTCAAAAAAATCAGCCAGAAATATTTGAATTTCGAATTTGCCATGATAGTATAATTTACAATTTTACTGTATTCTTTTTAATCGGGCTTTGATATTCACTTTATTTTGCATTGTTTATGACTTTAAACTAATAAACTATTTAAAAACTATTCAAAAATAAAATTCCTTCGCTGCAAATAAATCATTTTCAAAAAAATCCGGTTTCGATAACTTATCATCTTAACACCTAAGTTTTGTTCTTCTGTTGCTCAATTTATATAGTTTTCATAACGAAATAGTTATTAATTTTATCAAATACCTGTTTTTCTCCTAATTCCACGTTCAATTTCACTTATTTTTAGATATGTATGTATGTAGGTACGTGAAATTTACTTGAAGTAGGTAAACTTCTGGCTTCTGATTGCAGTAAAGTTAATTATCAATTTTTGTTCGATAACCCACAGCCCAACGTGATCAGAACAAAAAATATGTATAATATTTAAACTATGCAAATGCAATCCAATGATAAGTCATCGCACCTTTTGCTGACCTAATGACAGTTTGTCATGTCAACATTGAAAAGGTAGATAAACTAGTATTTAATTGTTTTTTGCAGGTAAGTAACTATGAGTTGGGAAATAAAACAAAAAAAAAAAAACAAGAATAAAATAGGAAACTTGACCTTAATGGTAGAATGAACCCTCTTAGTATATAAATAATGCTGATGGCAATGACAAATTTTCAAGTGTTTTTCTTTTTTTGTTTCTTAATATATTTTCCACACATTCATCGTCTTCGTCAGCTAATTTTATTGTTCAACGTCAATAAGCGTGACGACCAAATTACTTTAAAGTAATTTTCGGCAAAGTATATAGTAGGTACAAAATAAGCGATAAGCAATCACTTGTTCTACTTGGAATGTGCGCATAATTTTCTGCTTGCCTGAGTTGAGTATGAGTAGGTCTGAGTTGTTCTGAATAAAAGAAAGATCACTGCTCCACAGCAACTTGTTGAATGAAGCTCACTTATCTAATTTGATAATGATCACTACTTAGATGGGTTCAAAGAATAAAGCAAGTATTTTTATTTAATACAAAAAAAGTAAAAGTGTGATGGTGTTTTGTACTACACGATCATTCGTGAAGTCTGCAAAAGTCAAATGGCGTCTAAAATTCTGAGCATAGTCACAAATTGTTGCTTTGCTTTTGGGCAGTGTTGCCAGATGCTTGAAAATTGTTCTCTGAGACAATATAAGACATTAAGGAATAGATAACCAGTACCGAGATTTAGCTAATTCGAAATTGTCATTTGTGGTTTAGTCTCCATGTTGTGTGATGGTTTATTCATAAATTTATAATTTATTTCAAAAAATTGTCAGTACAGGGCTTATGGGTGAGCTTTAAAAAAAAAAAAACAGTGGCACGTGTGTATACTTTCACGACAATGAATTGAGAAAACTGCCAATAAAAAATATTATACACCACTGAACAACGTACAGGAATTGGGCATTACAAATGCCCTGCAAAATATCGTACACTCCACCATGACCGCCCTCATTGCATGCCCAAGAGCCCAAGGTACACTGATCATATAATCCTTTCAACTCTGGCATCTGGCTGTGTGAGCTAAAAAAATCATATATTCCAATTCCAACAGAGTTATCTTACCCATTGAAATTTGAAAACAATACAAAAGAGCTTTTTCAGTGGTTTTTATAAAATAGCTTTCTGTTTTCAAGCTTTTGAGAACAGAATTAATTAAGCTGAGATATAATGCAAAGTACGGAAACCCTATGAGAGCTTTTACTTGAAATAGGTATATGCAAGCCAATGCGACCAGACAGAGATACAAACATCAATTAGTTTTTATGAATGTAAATGAAAATAAAAGCTCCATTTGTTAGTTAGTAGTAGCCCGTAGCGTAATGGTTAGTGCGTTCGACTATCACGCTGGAGGTCTGGGATCGCTTCCCAGCCTCGTCCACCTAAAAACTAAAAAGTTTTTTTTCAGGGCTACTGCCCTTTTACTTGTCACGGATAAGTGCTTCTCGTCTAGCCGTTCGGATTCGGCATACAGTTGTAGGTCCCTTCCATTCCTGTTGAAAGGTGCACACAGGAATGGTTGCGAGTTGTTAGTCACTAGGCCCTGGTTCTTCATGAACCGTTGTGCCACCCGAGTTTTTTTTTGTTAGTTAGGACAATTTTTGTTGGCAAAATAGAATTAAAATTATCGCAATGGTTTAACTTTTTATCTTTATTATTTATTATTCAATGCGAAACTTATTACATATAGCTGTCACACAACTAAAAAAAAGACAACAAAACAAAGGATAGTCAATGTATGACCAGAGATAATCTATGTAGATAATGAGGGTCACTTATGACATTTAAGTGTTCGAAACTTAATTCGAAGTTACCCATCCCAGTGAAGTGAGATGAGTCGGTGAGTGAGGTGAGGCATTTCACTCGACTCGCTGAAATAGCTAAATCTCAGCAGAAGATCGTTGTTGTGATTGCCTCAAAGTTGAGCATTTTCCCAGTATGATCCAAACTCTGGGGACTAGCGGGAAAGTAAAATAGTTCTTCATATTCTATCGCCACCCTTACATTACTCAAATTGAGATTTCTTTCTTTCTTCCTTTTTTTTAAAAGCGATGAATATTAAACTTGCTTATCTAGGATCTAGCATACGGATAATACCGCGCCTATTTTGTTTCTCATGATAGAACATCCAATTGCTTTCCAATTTTTACAACGAAACGACTCTAACGATTTCGATGAAATTTTCACGGTTTATTTTGTATGACTTACAGAAAAACGTTAAAACTGTTTTCATTTTGAAATCCACTTCCACGCACACATTAATATTTTCTCGTAAAAAAACATCTTCAATGTCTAGCTAAGCTATACATTCTAGGCGTTAGCTAAAAGAGCAAGTCTGTGCTAACCAGCCGTGCATAAAATAAAATACCGAAGTTAAACAAAATAAATGTCCCAGAGTCCCAGTAATTATTCAAATATTTATAAATACTTACATTCCTGCGTAGGTATATTCATTTTATCATAACCACTATCAAATTATGGACCCTTTCAAGGTCATCTGAAAAACAAGGCCGTTTAACTATAAATCGCTTGTCATTTGTAATGCTGACACTAAAATATTTACATACATTCCTAGTATTATCATTATGTTTGAATGTCAAGACAAATCGTATTTGTTTCAAATGAAAACAAAAACCATATCCACACGCTTTCTGTATTAATCAGATCATCAAAATTCCACAGCAAAAATTGGCCCACTTTTTAAAAATAATTTAAATAAATTTCAAGCTAATAGATTATTGCAGAAATATTGATGCATAGAAATCTTGCTTACAAATGAAACAGTTTTTTGTAAATTACTATGTCGATTAGTATGTGAATATTTGTGATGACATTTGAATATTTTTAATCTGCTCTTAATTTCTATAATTAAAAATATGCAATATAAAACTAAATATTAAAATACTTTTACTTTAATTTGTTTAGAAATTATAATATCAAGGCCTTTCAAACTAAATTTATGATTTGATTACTTAAAAAAAAAAAATAAGTCTTGTTAAGAAATCAAATAAAGAACAGGATGACATTTTTCTATAAATGATTTTAATACTTATTTGTCTGAAGAATAAATACAAAAAAAAAAACAGTGTTAACAAGCTGAGTAAATATGATGTTTGAAATAATTTTGTGTGGGAGGGATATAACACTACCACAAATTGATTTAATTATACCTACCTATCAAACAGTCTTATAAAAAAGTAATTTCTATTAAATTTTGATGACATTCGATTAGGAGTGGGATTATTATTATTTTTTTAGTTCACTTTATACAAGTCATGATGGCTAATGAAGCGCATCATTTCAGTTTGTTATGTTCTTTACTTAAAGCTAAGAGATTACTTGTATGCACATCCCTACTCGTACACAAATACAAAATATTATTTACAATAAAGCAAGAACAAGGTAATTAAATACTTGTTATATGTATTTGCAATTTTAACGGATAAATGATCCTATAGTAAAAATAGAACTCATTGTCTACTAGAATTAAATTTATAAGTATAAGCACATGCCTGTTCAAAAGGATGAAATCACAGCAATCTCAGGAATAAAAACTGGGTTCCTAAGAAAAAAATAATAAATATCTTAAAAAGGGGAATATGCTTGGACCTCCCAATAAAGGAGGAATGAAAATTTTACAAAAAAAAAAGATAATTAAAATGAAAATATCTGTTATGTACATAAAATCAAATGCACCACTGGGTCGCACGAACTTTATCTTGTGTTCAAGTGGCTTATGTAAAATTTAAAAAATGTTATGTATGCGAGCATTGATTTAAAAAATGGATATTGAAAAAATTGTTAAAGTACGGTATCATTTTCTGAATATACCTTAATATTTGATTCCTGAAATTAATTAAAATGAATTGAAATGAATTAATGTAAACAAAATTAAAAAAAAGGTTGGAGGGTTTTTTTAAAAAAGTAGTTTTAAAGAATTTTTAGTAGAACAAACGCAGATACAAATTTAATTTAAGAAAATTTCAACAAACCCTTTTAGTCCAGTCTAATATTTTTGTGGTCAGGAAAAAAATATAGAAGTTTTTTTCTCACTCGCCTTTTATGTTTTAGGGGTCGCTGAATCCGAATTTCAACTTTGCTACTTTTTACGGATATTGCTTCACAGCGAAATTCGCAAAAAAACCTAAACATTTTCAAACTTCTTTTCAGTTTTTTGCCAAAAAGTCAAGGAAGTAGGAAGTAGCAAAGTTGAAATTCGGATTCAGCGACCCCTAAACCATAAAAGGCGAGTGAGAAAATAACTTCTTTATTTTTCCGAGAAACTGGCACTCCAGGTGACGATTTGACTGGACTAGTTTGGAAAAAATCATTTTTCGAAAATCGAAAAAACATTTTTTTAAAAATGTTCGATAAACAAAAACAAGAACATCGAAAACATATACAAATATAAATTAAAGTGCCATTCAAATAATAATATTCTATAGATTATTTTTTCTCAATTGAAAAATTCAATTTTGCTATTCGATTGTTAAAGAGCCAATTAACTTTATTCTTCGAGTAAACTATTGAAAAATCGGTTCTAAAAGTATTATAATCGTACGAAGAGCCGATTTTTCAATAGTCAGTTAAAGAGTCAGTTATTTACTGAAAGAATAAAGTTGTCATTTGACTCTCTAACAATCGGATAGCAAAATTGAGAAAAAATAATCTACAGAATATTATAATTTGAATGTCACTTTCATTTATGTTTGTATATGTTTTTGATATTTTTGTTTTTGTATATCGAACATTTCTAAAGTAATTTTAATTTTAATGTTTATTTTAAAGCAATACTCACAAACAGTAATGTTTGAAAATATTTATTCCTATGAATAACTTTATCTGCATTCTCAATGAGCAGATAAATTTACTGTTCCTATTCCTAGGAATAAGTTAGATCTGCGCATTGATAAATAGATTTTTGCTCTATCTGAGGATTAAATACTAACTGACTGCTTATCTGACTATTGAAAAATTGGCCACAAATAAAGAAAAACCCATACATTTTTTTTATTTTAAAAATTAGTTTATCAAAAATTCGAATTGTACTTTTTAGAAGCTACTTCGTGAAAAATTGAAAAAATTCAACTGAACCGTTTTCGATAAAATCAAAAACCAAAAAAGTGAGGTTCTGCTAGAAACAAGGGGTACCTAACAATAACAACAAAAAAAAGCAATGTACTAAAAATTGGCCATTCCTTACAGTAACGAACTCATTTTTTTTTTTTTAAACCGTATGGGTCTTTTTGGAGAATAAATAATACTTTTCTTAGTGGCTAAGCAATTTCGTATGGAGTTTACCCGGCTGGAAAAATACCAAGTTTATATCTACTTAGGACAAGGCCCTAGTAAATCTTCAGTAGGGAAAATCTAGAGAAAAACTTGTCAAATACTTGACAAGCCCTTGCTAGATTTTAGTACCAAAAATTTAGACGATTGAAACTTTTCAACGACTGGTGATGCCCTCCCTAGTAAAAACTTGTTGGACATGTTTGGATACCCTATCAGGAATGTCTCTTGTACACCAAAAACAAAAATTTTAAAAGCAAAATGCAATTTCAGTATCATAACGACACTTTTTTCTCTATTTCCTTTCTCTTCGTTTTCATATCACAATTATTTATGGATGTGAGACATTATTGTGTATATGTTATGGAATAAGGTATGAAACATAAGAGTATGAAACTTACTCACTTTCGACATCGAATCTTTGTATAGCGAGTCCGCCCAGTGGGTAGCGCAGTAAACTGACGAGCAAAGATAAAGGGATCAAGTCACACATAAGCTTTTTTCTTTCATTGTTTTGCCTGATGAGGCTAAAGGGTTCATAATTACCAAGGCCATTGTTTCTAGCCTTTGCCAACCCTGGCTAGTCCCTTCCCAGAATCTGTGTAAAACTACATAACATACATATACATTATACCATACATACATACATATAAAATATACATTATAGCAAGTACTTATTATATCGAAAGTAAAAACTTGTAAACCTAAAATTTTGAAATGTTCTTACTTGCATACTAAATTCGGTCCTTTTATCAATTTTTATTTAAAGTTTTGAGAAAATTAATAATACGAAAAAATGAAACATACCAGGGTTCATAAAATATCACTCGCAAATCATAAAATACCGATTATTTTCATTCTTTTCACGCACCATAAGAAAATAAGTGGTTTGCGAATGATGAAATTTACGATCCAAAAAAAATTATGTCTCGCTCACGAACAAATTGAATGTCTTTTTTTTCTGTATCTCTCGGTCGTGATCGAACGGAACCGTTAACTTAAATTGAGGTAGAATATGGATCGCTCGAATAATTCCTCTTAAGAATAAAACACTTCGGTTGTGAAATGGTTTATTTTATTATTTTTAGTTTAAAATGCTTAAATAAAGATAAATAGTTAGATGGTTGATTAAATGTGATTCTTATTATGCAGAGAATTGTTTGTATGAACAAAAACTTGAAAGGAAACACAACTGGAAAGATAAAAAAAAACCATCATACTAGTGCAATTCAGTTTAAATGACTTGGGCGTTAATCAGAAAATAGAATAGTGTTAGTTGTAAAAAAAATTGGTTTTGATTTATATGAAGAAAATTGATTTTTAAGCATTTTTTTAGTTATGAAAATATTTAGGTGATTTTTTCACGACGAATTTTGTTCGTACAATTTATTTAAAGGCATCTTACCACAATTGATTAAACAAATCGTATGAATATGAAAAATTTTGCACACTTTAATTTATATATTTCTCTCTTATTTTTTCCCTTTCGATCTTCAGCAGTTTTTTTTTTGTTTTTATTGATAATAATTAAGTAATAAGTTTTTAAAGAAACTGCATTAAAAAAATAACGAAAACCGATTAGAAATAATTTATTTCGTTTTTTCAAAATATTAAATTTTTTTAATTTTTTAACGTTTTTAATTTTTTTTTCTTATCAAATAAAATTTTTTTCTATTAATTTTTAAATGTGGGTTTTAAACAAGATATTGTTCAACATAAATCATTCAAAAAAAACTTTATTTGATAAGAAAAACAAAATTAAAAACGTTAAAAATACAAATATTTAATATTTTAAAAAATCGAAATAAATTATTTTTAATTTGTTTCCATTATTGTTTTTTTAATGCAGTTTTTTTTTTTAAACTTATTACTTCATGATATAGAGATTGAGAGAGAAAAATTAAGAGAGGAATATATAATATTAATTTATTTATTAACATACAAAATCGAAATAAATTATAATTTAAATTTTTTTAATACCTTTTAAATGCAATTTCTTAAGGGACCAACAAATCAATCAGAATTCCCCAAAACAAAAAAAAAAAAACAGAATAACTGTTATAGTTCCAGTGAAAAAAAAAATAAAATGTGAAGAGTGTAAAATTGCCATACAAATTTGTATTGGATAAGTATGACGTTAGAGGCACGGGTAATGACCTCGGCAAAAAAAAAATCTTGGTCAATAATTTTGTCTTTCGACATAAACTTCCGATTGACGGGGTGTGCTATCCAAAAAAATTGAGTTTGGAAAATAACGGACACTTTAATGTACACACAATAGCCGTGTTTTTTCAGAGAGTGTAGGTATAGCAAATCAGCAATTTTTTTACACGGAAAACACAAACTTAATTCTTTATAATCATTTGTTTTGTTATTGTTTTACGTTTAAAATGTTCGCTGAGCTGCTATACTCTCTCTAAAAAACCAGGGCTTCTTTGTAACGTTGAATTCTAAATATCTTCAATT
Organism: Melangyna quadrimaculata; assembly: GCA_949320155.1. Taxonomy (NCBI): domain Eukaryota; kingdom Metazoa; phylum Arthropoda; class Insecta; order Diptera; family Syrphidae; genus Melangyna; species Melangyna quadrimaculata. The sequence continues at coordinate 73,034,935 of OX439485.1, read as the reverse complement.
TATATTTAAAAAAAAAATTTAATTCTTCTTTTTTGTTCCATAAAAAGCCTGATTGTTTAATTCTTCTAAAAAGCGTAACAAAATTTTCTTCACGGATACAGATGGCTTACGAAGAATTTTTCACTCACAATGTTTTGTGTTAAAATTTCAAATAAGTTTTTGTGTTTATAGTTTAATTTCAATTATTGGTAATTCTAATATTATCTACCATTGTCTATAAAAAAAGAACACAAATATGTATTTTCATTGTACAAAACGTACATGCAAACCAGTCATGCATTTTATTTTACAAATAAAATTTAATTGTGTTTAAGATCATCATGCTATCTATACATACGTAGGTATGCATATTAATTGTGAGCCAAGTTAATCTTTCTGACTTTCATTTAAATATAATTCAATCGAATGCGATTAAAAGTTTTCACTTTTTTGTTTCTTTTATTTTATTGTGCTTTGTAAACAAACAACAAATTCGTTCATTTGCTGAATTTGAGATGCCTTTGCTTTTGTTTTATTTGAGTTTAATTGCACATTTATTTACAACTGCAATAAATTGCTGACATCCTAAGTGACGTGTTCAATTCGCAAGCAAATAATGCAACGTTATAATAATAATTGGAATTTTTTAATAGTTTACCGTAATAGTTTATTATATGTTTGTTGACTTTTGTTTTCGTAGATGATTATTGTGTATAAATAAAAATGTATGCTTTTATTCCTAAATTGTTAATACGAGATTTCGATTTCATCACAAGCTATTTTTTTCTGGTGAAAATGTATGCATATTGGACAAATTTTAAGTCGCAAAATAAAATATAATAAGAATTAGAGGCAACGAACCTAAATTAAATAACTAAATCAGTTTTAAATAAGAGAGTAGGCTCACGCTGGATATTATTGCCTACCTAATAATAACACCTTTCCTACATCTTTTTTGAAATTCCATACGCACACACTCTTAATAGTTTTCTTAAATCTTGACTGGAATTTCGGGCAGCATGCCATAAAGAAATCGTCTTATCAACATTGATTGAAAGAAAATAGGCGTATTGGAGCGAATATCAATATAATTTTAAACGGAAATGTTGGCCCTGACATCCGATACCACGCACATTGTCACTCGCTCACGATCGATTGCAAGTTGGCAATGGAAATTATTTGTATTTTATTGGAATTGAATTTAACTTGACTTGCATTAGAGATTTTGCTTCAAGTAATATTATAATTGATTATTATTTCTTGTTTGGTAATTTAACTCTAATAAAGGTATTAACTATCTATTTAGTTTGTGGATTCTTTTAGAATTGAATATAGTCAGCTAAAGTTTTAAGAGTCAGCTATTTACTGGAAGAATAAAGTCGTGTTATTTGGCGCATAAAAAGTACTTATCCTAAAATGTCAGACTATACTGAAACGAAAAGGTAGGTGTTCTTTTTTATTATCGACACTTTTTTACTTGTAAAAAAATATTATCGAGGTATGAAAATTAAATTTTAGGAAAAATGACACGTTTAGTTTTATGTCGTTTCTCATCAATTGTTTTACAATTATTTTAGTGCCCAAACATTTTATTCACGTTAAAACATTTGTTTTTTAAGTGATTTTTTAAAAATTACTTATACCATTTAATAGAGGACAAAAAAGTAAGTTATATCTGCCCATTGAAAAATAGATTTTTGCTCTGTCTGAGGATTAAATACTAACTGGCTGCTTATCTGACTATTGAAAAATTGTTTGGTACGAGAAAAATTATTTTCTTAAGTCTTTTAGAAAATTATATGAAATCCGTTAGCTACATACATATACATGTATCAAGTTGTAACACAATTTACCAAGTTCTTTTCGTAATATTAAGTTTTCAAAAAAATAACTATTTAATTTTAAATTACGGGCCCTATTTTGACTCGCGAGTCGAACGTTCGACTCAAGTCCGGACGTTTTTAAAATCACTTATGTCGTGGTTTTAAGAATAGCAAACTTCCACGTTCGAATTGAGCAACATCTCAATTCAACATATTTTTGACATTTTAGCCGAATATAGTTAGGTGAGCCACAAACGGTAATGCCAAAAGTCAGATTCGCCAAATATTTCTTACGACTCGCGATTCATAATAGGTGCCTACAAAACATAGTTTTAAAAAATGTTGGCATACAACTCAATACAAAAAAAATCGCTTTTGATGCCCATTTTACAGCGAGCTCGAGCCAAAACGAGTTGACCAATTTATGTAAAATTTGGTACAGATATGCATTGAATTTAAAATAAATGATTTTTTTTTATTTTTGAAAGAGATTTTCAAACATTTAAATTTTTTTTTAATTTACGATTTAAGCTCCTTTTTTTAACATACCTCAAGATTGACTCACAATGAAATTATTTTAATTCCTTGCAGTTGTTTTAAGATTCAAAATTAGAATTTCCTATTCCGGCTGGAAAAATGTCAAGTTTCTGTCTAGTTTGGGCAAGGCCCCTAGTAAGTTTATAGTAGGGAAAATCTAGATAAGGAAAGCTTGTCAGATACTTGGGAAGGCCTTGCTGGATTTCAGTACCAACAATTTAGACGAGGCAAACTTTTCAAACACTATCGAAGCCCTCCCTTGTAAGAACTTGTTGGAAATGGTATCGGTACCCCATCAGGAATGTCTTTTGTACGCCAAAACATAAATTTTATAAGCACCATGCAATTGCATCACCATACAACACATTTTTCTCTTTTTCCTTTGTCTTCTTTTTCGTATCACACTTTTTACTATATGCGTGTGTATAGGATTGTTCATAATAACCGGATAAAATCCGGTTCTATTCTGTATGTATTTGTTATATGCAATATGGAATGAAACTTATGCACTTTCGACATTGAATTTTTGTATAGTGAGTAAGCCCAGCGCATTGGGCTGACAATCAGAAGATCGCGGGAACAAGTCCCACATAAGCCGGCTTTTTTTCAGATGAGGCAAAAGGGTTCAAAATCGCCAAGGCCCGTGTTCTAGCCTTTGCTAAATCTTGCTAGTGTCTTGCAAGAATTTATGTAAGACTCTCTAGTGCCTTGTAGAAAACTAGATTGTTTTTCTGCACGGGAAGTGAAAGCTTTAAATATGCATGAAAGGTAGGTACCGTTATTTTTTGATCCTTAAGAAAAATCTAAGAAATGAACATACATAAATGTAGGTACTAAGTTTGAATAAAATCTGAGGTGCAGCCCAGAGTTGCCACAGGAATCATTTTCTGAAGTCGATTTACGAAAAGAGTGCATTAGGTAGATTAATTTTTTTCGCCGTAGATTGCTTTTTCAAAAAACCCAATTTTTTTCTTTTACTTGAAATTTGAAAAAGCTTTGAACTAAAGATTTTAGAAATCGGACATTTTGGGGAGCAAACGGCTTATTTTTTGAAGGATAACATTCATTTCCATTAAACAAAAATTGCAGTAGATTTGATTTCAAGGCAGTTGATTGATTTTTCGAAAAAAAAATATATGCAATCGCAGTGAAGTCACAACACTGGTGTAGCAGCAAGGACATACAAACAAAATTGCTAGATTAACTTCATAATCGAATAAAGGGTGTTTGTTCAGTTCACTTACCCTAGCACCACGTGTTAAACCGGTTCAAGTCCCCGAAGAAAGGAAACCGGGCATCAAAATGTTTTTTTTGGGAATTTTTTTTGCTACCACACCATGAATGACTTTTTGTTTTAATTTTTTTTTAACTATGCGCAATATTTTATTTTTTTGTTATCTATGACACAGTATTAGGTATATTGTTTTTTTTAAGTATTTTTTTTTTGTATTTGAAATACAATTTACAATAAGAGATTATGTTTTAAACGATTCAAAAACACTTTTAGGTATTTTTTTGTATTCAATGATTAGATGTAGGTACATTTTGGAAGCTTAAGATATGCTTCCATCGTCAGTAAATGAACATAGGTATACACCTATCTAAGCATTGAATAATGAAATCAAATAAGTTTTTTAAGTTGTTGTTAAAATAATTTTGTATTTATAAAACAAAAAAACACGTTAAAAATTTCCACCATCAAATAAATTCAAAAATGCTTTGTTTTCCTTTAAAGAGATCATTTTCGACTTGTCAGGCCTTCGTTCAAGTAACCCCACACACTGGTCCAACTAAGCATTTAAGAGTAGCTCCTTTTCCTCCATTTTTTTTTTTTCAAATTTCATTAAGAATCAAAAAGTCCTTTCCTTTTTATTGATTTCAGTTTCTTAGCTTTAATATTGATCGGTTGACAGTTATGACAGTTATGAGACTTCATATGCAGAGCAGTCAGAATCGCCCTGACCTTCACTGTACGTAAAAACGGAATATAAGGGAGGTGCACCAAATAAGGCCCACCTAATTGTTTTTCCTAAATAACTTGCAAACCTTATTGAATATGTAGATGAACTAATTAAATTATAAACAATAGTTAAATTATGCGCAAGCAGACAATTCATTTTTAAAAATTGAAGCGAAAATTTATCTTTGGAGTATTTTGAAAAACGTCATGTTGGGCCTTATTCGGAACACATAATCCTAATAAGGGTCATATATGTATTTTACTTTGAAACTAGATGAGATTCTTGCTGAAACAAAATTGGTTTTAAGGAAAAAACAAAGAAAAGGGAAAAATCTTAAATCAACATAATTTTGTTCAATTATTTATTTAGCATAAACAAAACAAAAAAAAAAACAGTTTTTTTGACTTACCCTGAGGCTACACGGGCAAGTACTGGCAAGCAAGTTGGCTACATAGATTGACTGTCTAATTCCTATACGTTAATATACGTAACGTAGGCGGCAAGCAACTTGCCAGGCAAGTTTCCGGGCAAGTTGCTTTCAAGTTTTTATTGGCTACGTTCTGCTAGCCTTTCTAGTGTTTGATCTAATATTTTTATTAAAATTTCTTTAAATATGGTAAATCGTACTTTAATGAAGAAAATGAAAACAAAACCACAAAGTCGAAATCTCACATGGATTTGTACTTCATCTGAATCATAAAATTCGGTTTTTTAATTTAAAAATTTAATTTCCAAAATTTCGATTTTTTTTGTAAAAAATTTTAAAAAAATCGGATTTTTTGGATGATTTTTAATCCATCATTATCATAGCCATCCTTTAATGGAATTTGACAATTCATACCTTGACAGATAGGTAAGAAACTAAATTGTGTCGTATGAGGAATATTTCGTTCCAAATGTCACCCAAAAGCGCTAAAATCGTCTTTTCCCACGCAAAAAATTGAATATCAAAAAACTTAGATTTCTTTAAGTTTTTTTCAATGCATCATCTCCGTAGCAATCTTTCAATTTAATTTGACAGGCTTGAAAAATTGGTAACAGAATGTTCCAAATCTCACCCGAAATCCCAAAACTCTCATTTTTTCCAAGCAAACAATATACTCTCAAAAAATTAGGATTTTAAAGAGATTTTGTATAATTTATCATAATCGTCATAGCCATCCTTCTATCATATTTGACTGTTGTCGCCCATTTTGGAAGTGTTTAAATTTCTTGGTCCATCCTTTCATTCAAAGTTGTGGAAGAAAGAATATTTAATTCAAAATATTACACGAAAAGCTATCTAGATATCGCTTTATATACAAGTTTGAACGAGTCCACTTGCCTTTCAACTTGCTTCTCTACTAGCTTCAGAAATTCCATGCCAGTTGAGGAGCAAGTTGCTTTTTTGAAGGTTTTGAATGAATAACAACAACTTGTGTTGCCTACCACCAAGTATTACATTAGTCCTTTTCATGTCAGATAACCTGGGTTTTGGCATTTTGCATGAAATCAAACAAAAATTTAATGCAATTTTTCATGTACTTATTAAGGTCCGCTCAAATTTTGTATGGGCCTTATTGGGAACATGAAAGATTTTTATTTATAAAATACACAAAAATCTAGCCCATATATGTATATAAATAAAACTTTGCAATAATTAATCTACTTTTAATATAGTTTACCAAAATTTTAAAATTAATTAATTAGACTTGCCGAGAAAATAAAAAATTGTTGAACCGTTTTTTTTATAAAACCCCACATGAGCTCCACTTCCCAAAGTCTTTTAGACTCCCAAATTCAACACGAATGAAGCAGTTGGTTTTTTTTTGCTAGTTTTGTGTTGGAATGCAATGGGCTTACGCATACATAAAACAAAAAGTCCCATTAATTGTTGGTTACCTATGAGTTTTTTTATGCACTGGGCTTATTAGTGTCCGGGCCTTATTTGGTGCACCTACCTAACGTTAAATGTTCCGAAATTTAGTGAATTAAACGAAATTGCCTCTCAGCGATCAAGTCAGAATTAATCTTAACTATTTTAATACTCTAAGTTGAACGTCATTCCCATACCTACCTACCCCTTTTTAAACGTATCTTCAAATCATGTTTTTTTTTAAATCTGCTAAAAATCACGTCACACAATTTTGTACCTACATAGGTATGTACATATTTTGTTTTAAAGTATAAATTATTTAGATACCTACTCACTACAGGTATTAATTTCTGTTTCACTGATTCATTCATCTATTAGATTCCATCGATCAAATGTTAAAACATTAGAATTGCATACTCGCATTGAATTCAAACAACCCTCTTTTACATTTTGCCGCCTTCATTTAAATTCCCTAAAGGTATCCCTTCCATGCCAAATATAGTCCATTCGCAAAGTTAAAAAAAGAATAAATTAAAAAATAAAAAACAGGTAGGTACCTTTGTCGCATTATTAGATATGCAACGGTTATCTTCACTTTATAATGTTTCCTTTCAAGATTAACATAGAATAATAAAAAAAATCCTTACAGGCAGCAACTGTCACAAATCGATGTAAGTATAATGACAAACGTGATCAGAAATCTTACATAATATACATAGTGTAAGGGTGCTTCAATAAAGTTGTTACCATAATTGTAAATACCTACTACATTTAGTATAAGTACGTGATAAGGTTTTTTGATTAAATTTCAATATTTCTACGTCAAGAACGCATCAGAAAAGGTAGTTTTCCTGGCGTTAATCGATTGGAAGTAGGTTTAATAAATAAATACAGTACATTTTAAAAGAATAACACTTACCACAGAACGTCACAAAAATAAAAATGTATATTTTTCCTTTTACACAATTATTATTGTTGTTGTTGGTTAAAAATGTATTTTTATATCCTTTTGTTTCGCTTTGTCACTCGCATCCACTTAAATCTTTATCTATTTATAAATAGAAACATTCACTCACAAAGTTGAAATCCGATATTCGAACGATACTGATCACTTTCCCGCAAAGCCACCAACCACAACAATCCTTTGAGTAAAAAAAAGGATCTCAAGGCAAAAATGTATTGCTTCTTCTTATTCACTATTTCAGTAATTCGATATTAAACATCTGTATATTGTGACACTGACCTGAATCCACAGGATTTGTTTTCTTTTCCTTTTTTTATGAAAACCGTGAAAAGGATATTTATCTAAGAAACAAACAGGATATGAACACTCAACGAGAAAATAAAAATTTATGAAAGAACAAGCAATAAGAAGAAACCGATCGAAATATTATGTACTTAGTTGAAGATGTGGGAATTTCTAATAGCATTAACAACCACAACAAGAAAAAAACAAAAAAAAAAATCATCCACTATTTCGTATCGAATTCGATAAAGTCGTTCGTAAAATATCCAATGACGAGAGCATACAACTAAACTCGAACTCGACGGCACAAAAGTTCGAATGGAACTGAACTGAAGTGCAATTTAATATTCAATTCAAACCAAACCAAGCCGAGTTAGTTGCGTCTGTTTTTAGTGGTCTTTCTGTTGTAGCGCTACGCTTATTTTGTTTTCCTATCAGAGATGCAGAAGCAGATATAAAATGAGCTCACACTCGCATTACGAAAAACTATAGAAGAAAGTCAAAAATTTAATAAAATAGTATAAATTCAAAACACAAAAGAAAATGCATTAACCGCGGTTACTCTGAAAAATGTATCTCTATCAACCGGCTTTACGTGTTTGTAAAGTGCTCTATGTTGTCTACCTTTTGTATATTTTTCTTTTCTTTTTATTTAATGAAGAAAATAATTCAACCCTGAATTTTTAAATGGAATAATAGAATTGAAACGAAATAATATTTGGTTCCATTCGAACACAACAAAACATGCTTGAAGTTAAATGTTTATTCTTCGGATTTTGTCTGCACTTTTATTGTTGTTGTCTGTGGACGTGTGGACTTTGATGCACGTGGTGTGGTGCACCTTGAGTATTTATTTCAATTTATACCTATTTAATTTGTAAATTTGTTTAATTATTGTGTATACTGTAAATGATACTAATAACCTTAATGATAAGTGATAATTATCATGAAACTGAAATTTTCTTTTTTAATAACTGATAAAAAAGTTGGCTTCTTTTTCTTTGCTCTTTTCGCAGTCATTCAGAGACTATTTGCAAGATTTTGCGATGTATGACAAACGTTTGATGCAATATTAATTAAATTTTTGCACCTCTAATAATAAAAAATTGTTAATTATTGTCTTCTTACTCAGAAATTAACTAAAACGTTGATTAAAAGATAATTCATGAATCAGGCTTTCTTAATAATAAAAAAATAAACTGCGTGCAAGCTAATTGACGTTTAGTAATCAACACGAACGAAAATCTACTACACCAACAAAATCCCTGATGTCACCAAAGAGTATAAGCTATTTTGCACAAATATTTGCTCATATATTCTGAGATTTTACACACATACTTTCTCATTAAATCGTGAATTTCGTGAACATAGCTGAAATGAAAATGACGTCCTTAAGCTTACGGGAATGTGTCCACCTCGTCTGTCTCCTTTAAGCTGGCTTTAGACTTTCGTTCTTCATTCGGCGTCCGTTGTTCGGTGTTCGTTCTTCTCTCAACAACGAACAACGAAGAAAGCATTTACATTAGAAAGTTAAAATCTATTTACAAAATTGTTTATTTATATAACTTGGCTTCTTGTGCCATTCAGTAATTAAAAAAACTTCGAAAATGTCCCTAAAAGTTGCACGACACTACAAAACAATGTTCATTTAAACAGTTTTCGCATTTAAACACAAGTTGTTAGGGTAACAACGAACACCGAAATTTCTGACCTGATTTGAATTTGCACGTTCTTCATTCGTTCTTAGTTCGTTGTTCGGTTTTATCATTTAAATTGTCGTTGTTCCACGTACGAACAGCAGTCTAAAGCCAGCTTTAAGGTCTTCGCTAACAATAGCAATCAGTTTTCCCATTTTATTCTTGGAGAATCTATATTTGCTCCTAAAATCACTTTCACTTAGCTCACATTTTACGCGTTGATTAAGGCTCCAACATATTCAACATTGCAATTCCAAGCAAAAATTCACAATATCGATGTGCCATTTTAAATTTATATTAACAAATATATCAATTTTCAATTATTTTCAACACTTTTAACTTAATTTCTCGTTAATACATCTACTTTGGTGACTTTTTTGTTTTATGAATACATTTTTGGACTTAACTAACTGAATAAAGATAATTCACGTTTGAGTTGCGTTTATGAATACGGGTATTGGAGTGCAACATTTTAATAAGTAGCTGGTTTTCTTAAAGATATCTAGGTACTAATTTTACTTAGGAGAACATTTTTTTTTTTATATTTAGAGGAAAGAATTTCTTTTGGCGCAAGAAGACAACCCGGCTAGAAAAACTCCAAGTTTCTGTCTAGTTTAGGCAAAACCCTAGTAAGTTTTCAGTAGGGAAATCCTAGACGAGAAAAACTTGTCAGATACTTAACAAGCCCTTGCTGGATTTCAGTACCGAAAATTAAGACGAGGGAAACTTTTGAAACACTCTTGAGGCCCTCCCTAGTAAAAACTTGTTGGACATGTTTCGGTACCCCATCAGGAATGTCTCTTGTATAAAACATTAGATAATGAAACTTATTCACTTTTGACATTGAATTTTTGTATTGCGAGTTAGCCCAGTGGGTAGCACATTGGAATGACAAGCAGAAGATTGCGGGATCAAGTCGCACATAACCCAACTTTTTTTTTGTTTGCCTGACGAGGCAAAAGGGTTCATAATCGCCAAAGCCCTTGTTCTAGCCCTTGTTAATGCTTGCTATCCCCTTGCCAGAATTTATGGAAAACTCTCTTGTTCCCTGTCGAAAACAAGATTGATTTTCTGCGCGGCAAAAAATACTAAAATCCTTTACTGTCAGAATGAAATGTAAATATCCCATCTTCCTTGTGCTGACAAATTTGTGGACAGAGTCTCTCTGTAATGCATGATGCTTGAGAATTGTGCCAGATTGTATATCCATCAGTAGGTACATATCGCACAAATTATTACACAAAAAATTAAATAAAAATAATGGTCCACTCGGGCGTATACGTACTATTATTAAATGAACGTTCAACATTTTCTACTTGCACTTCATAGGTTCTAGTAAGGTCTACAACCTACCTAGAACCCTTAATCTTTTCAAGACGCAATGGTACAAGACAAAAAATAGTTATATGGACTTGTACTACATGCGTACCGAAAGGGTTAAATGACAAGTTCTGAATTCATAAAGAAATCGAACTCAAGATTTTGATTAAACTTGCTAACAAACGATTTAAATAAAATAAAATGTAGATAAAATATTATGTGTTCTTCAACTAGTGCATTCGATTTTTAAGGAAACAAAATACTTTGCATTGTCGTTCTCTTGTTTAACAGTTCTTTACATAGAACCATTTTTTCGTATTTTCGACTTTCTCATTATTGGATGAATAGATTCAAATTAATTTTTATGTACGGAAGTTTCAAAAAAGACTTTATAATATCACTTATCAAAATTATCAGAAACATGTTGTTTTCATTAAAAAAAAAATATATAAAATATGTATTATATAAAGTGAATATTTTGGAAATAAATTGGTACAATTACCTGAAATTGGTGATCCTAATTTCTTTCTATTTTACATTATTTTTTTTTTTAATTTTTTATAAGCCACTTGAAAAAAACACATTCTTGTTAAAACCAATTGAACACAAGAGCAAGAATGTGCAACCAAGTCATGCATTTGATTTGTATTAAATAAAAAAAAAATTGTTATTCCAACTTGTTTTTAAAATGTTTCGTTATTGATATACAAACGTAATCGAAACATTAAGGCCTTTTCTGCCAGATCTGTTATTCTGCTATGAATTTTCTGTTATGAATCATAAAAGATCTTTTATAAAAGTCTGTTATGGAACTTCGAAAAGGATTTTTTTATAGGAACAGACCTAAATTCTGTTACCAATAACGAGCTCAGCTGTGGTAAACAAAATATTTCTTTACTGAAAGTTGTTGAATGATGGTGTTTGTAGTAAGCGTAAATAAATGACGCAATTTACCTAAGAATTGTTTTATTTAATTAAGCAATAATAAATTATTTAACAAATAATTTATTTCTAACACATCAGGAATATCAAAGCGACTACAACTTAATTTTCTTTGATGACAAGTGTTTGGTGCTTCCGTGTATTAAAATAATTCTGTGTGTTGTGTAAAAATAATTTGTGTTCCTATATATATAAATATGTACTTTATTATGATTTAGTTGTATTTGTATCCCTTTTTTTGACGAAATAAAAGATAAATATCGATTTTTTATTTCATTTCTTGAATTATGATAAAAGTCACAAAAATTTGTCTTTTATTCTTTTATGATTCATAAAAGTTTCCATAACAGATTGTGGCATGCTGATTACCAAAAATTCGGTCCGTAAAAGATTTTTCGAACTTTTGACATCTCATAGCAGATTTCTTAACAGATTCCATAACAGTTTGGCATGTCGAATACCAAAATTATAATTCATAAAAGATTTTTTGACAACTCAAACTTTTGTATGGAAATTGATAACAGAATAAAATACCTCACTGAATGAGCCCATTTAGCCCCCGTATTTATAAAGGAGAAATAGTAATTTCAGCTCCCGTGTTTAGGAAAACAACATCATGGAATAAGAATGTTCCGGACTCAAAAGGAGGAGTATAAGAAAATTATTATCTTTACTTTGAGTCCGGAAAATTCTTATTTCACGATGTAGTTTTCCTACACACGTGAGCTGAAATAACTATTTTTGCCTTATAAATACGGGTGTAGGTATTCAGACACACTGCAAATGTCTAGCTACACATTTGTATGGTTGACTCTTGACTGTAACATAAAGAAATTCGTGGGACCCAGTCGTGTATTTTATTTTTAATTATTTAATTTTTCTCTGAAATTTTTAAAAAGGAATCGACAAATTTGATGAATTAGAAAGTCTGTGACGACCTCAAAAAATCCAAATTGATAATATTTTATGTGGAGTTTGAGAGTCCCTAAAAATAATTCCTTGTGATTCAACACAATTATGTTATTATTAAAATTATTATTAATTAAGCAACCTTTTTCCGCTGTGATCATGGCTGCGATAACACTACAAATAGGTTACCTTTTGTGGTTTATTACTTTTTTTTGTTTTGAATCACTTCACTCCCCTAATGATTGTCGACACTTTTTTGACATAGTGAGTGAGGTTTCTGAAAAAAAAAAACACATTACCCGACATAAATCAGACCATCGCTAAATTTGGTATCTGATGGTTTTATATAATTTGATTAATCGTTATTTTTATTTTACATAGGTTAAGTAGGTACCCAACGCGACGCTTGGCTGAGTCTATATGAACCTCTCATGGATTCATATAGAAAAAAGGGTTTTTAGTTTGTCTATTGTCCTAAAATATTTACGACTTTGACTGGAACGACGACGCGACATACCACAATTACCTATTAATATTTGGAGTAAGTACAATAGCTGATGTGTGTGGTTAGTTCATTATTGAAAGATGGAAATTATTACGAGATATGATAAACATTGTGTAGGTTGCATTACTAAGAATTATATACCTACCTTTTTTAAAATATCAAGGTCAACAATAACAAGCGATGTATAACACCTCATTGTCCAATTTCGAAGAAAAAAACACCTTCTTGTTTGACAATTATTATTGCCTTAATGGTTTGCCGGGTCCTGGACGCTTATGTCTGTATGATCATGATTATCTTCAGGCTTTCATATGGGTTACCTTAACATTTAACATATGTAAACCCTTTTTTTCAGAGTGTACATAATTTTACTTGACAATAACGGGGTTTGGTTTCGCCCATATACCTACATATTCCCACTTTTTTCGTAAAGGGTGTAGTTGAAGAAAGAAATTGTCTCACAAAAGAAAATTTGTCTTCTCTTGAAACCAAACAAAATTTATTGCTGCATAAAAGATTCTAAAAACATGACATCTCATTATATTATAAAATTAAAAAAAAATTATTTGCAATAAATCAGGATGATCAGTTTGATATTGATTAATTTTATATTTTTTGAAAATAAAATAAAGAAATATTTTACCCATGATTGAGGAATCTTTGATTTATGCGTTTATTTTCTGGTTTGGGAATTTTTGAAAAAAAAAACATACTTTATTATAAATATAAGGTGTAGTATAAAATTATTAATACACGCAATAATGTGTTATTCCCCTTATGTTTAGGTTTCAGAGTTTCGTAGCTAGGTGTCGCACACCGAGCGCGAAACACTGAAACTGAGACAAAGAAGCAAGACAAAAAGTTGTTGGTCTCGCTCTTAGTTTTAAATTTGTATTTTAACGTCCATTCTAGTTCTCAAACGTGTCTAAGCAGGATACATAAAAGTGCTTAAAAGCTCAATTATTATATTCGTTAATAAAGACAGTAATTTTGTAAAAAATAAATATACCACAAAGGTATGTTTTTTTTGTACCAGCATACCTACATCCATTTTCCGAGATCATTTGTATATTTTAAAGGATGAGTTAAGTTTCTTAAATTTTTTCGGGATAATAGAACCAAAATGTTTTAAAACAAAGTAACAAATAGGAAACTAGAATGTAGCACTAAATATTGACAGTGTATAGTAATGGTTCAATAATATTTCTATATCGTTAGCGAAAAAATAAAAAAAAATATAGACCAAGGGCGAATCCAGACTTTCAGCCAGGGAGGGGTCACAGGACACCTGTTCACATATTTACAAATCCAATAAAGCATAACACTGAAAACTTACTTATTTACTAACTTTAGATGGCGCTCACAGCCCAGGATGGGCTTCGGAATCAACTAACAAGTCCCTCCAGCCAGGTCTGTCCCTAGCTAGCCGCTTCCAGTTGCGCACACCGAGTTGTTTAATGTCCTCCTCCACTTGTGTGCGTACACCATCGGGGTTGGATTCGAAGGCTCGTGGGGCAGGTGCGTTGCTGTGCATACGCTTCAAGTGCCCCAGTCATCTCAGCCGCTGTATTTTCAGCTTTTTGACCAGGTCAACGTCGCTGTAATAGCCCGTTTAGCTCGTCGTTGAATCTTCTCCTCCACACTCCTTCAATACACAACGGACCGAAAATCACACGAAGAATCTTTCTCTCAAAGCACCCAAGCAGATTTGTATCCGATTTTGTCAGTGTCTATGCTTCTGACCCATAGAGCAGAACCGGGATGATTAGGGTCTTGTATAAAGTATCCTTGGTTCTCTGATAGAGGACCTTACTACTTAAATGCCTTCTTAGACCGAAGAAACAGCGGTTGGCAAGAGTAATTATTCGCTCGATCTCTGCATTGATGTCATTTTGCGAGGTAATAGTGGTACACAGGTAGACAAAGTCCTTGACAACTACGAAGTTATAGTATCTGTCCGTCGTGATATTTTACCAGAGTCGAAGATAGCACTGAAAAAATTACTTAAATTTTGTTTAGTAAAACCTACTGTTAAAAAATGAAGATACCTGCATAGGTACGCTTTGGCTTAAAAGCGTTAAATCTCGTTTATATGTCTTTAAAGTAGGAAATACATTTTTCTTTTTCTATCAATCGATCAAAAGATAACTTTCTCTGCGTCTACTGACACAGCTTAGTGGACATTTGCAGTTATTGTAGAGAACCATCTTAATTTTAAACCCTTTTTTATAATTAGCGTTGTAATCTATTTTTTAAACGTAAAACAAAAACGAATACAATTACTAAGTACTGCGAATAAACAACGATGGGCTTACGGCTTATTTTATGGACTTGAAAGAGGACGGGGAAAAAAGATCAGAGAGTTTATGGAGACTTTCTCTATTAATTAAAGTCGCTCAAAACTTATAATAAGCTGTTCCATAAAAGCAATTCAATATAAATTTTCTCGGATCAATAAGGTGTCTACTTGGTGGATGAAGATTTTACGTTGAAAATCCATACTAAATATTTGATTTTTAACCTTTAAAAAGATACAAAAGAAAAATAACCAACAATTTAGGTATCTAGAAATATATGTCTAATCAAAACTACCCATGCAAAACAAACAAATACATATTGATCATAAAGATTCCTTAAAAATAGGTAAAACATGCTTTTATTTCCTTTACACAATATAAAATTAACCACCATAAAATATCGTCCTGATATATGGATAACTATTTCTTTAGAAATTCTCAATTTTGTTTTTGTAGTATTTATGTTTGTCCTTTTCTTACGAAAAAAATCAATGGATATTTTTATATTTATATCTCCCTTCCTTCTTTCGTTTAGAAAAAATAATAAGAGTTCATGCTTTTAATCAAAATGGCGAAAACCTGGAAGGTCTGGCTGTGATCTACAAAGCCTTTATTCGTCCAAAACTTGAGTACAACTCCCATATTTGGACAGGTGCTCCAATAACCCACTTGAGTCTATTGGATAGAATTCAAAAGAGAGCTCTTAAAATGATAGGTGAAAGAACTATAACGAAAACGTTTACATCTCTGTAGCACCGTCGAAATGTTTCATGCCTTTCGTTAGTTTACCGTTATTTTAACAAACATTGCTCTAGTGAAATAGCCAGTTGCATTCCTCCCCTTAAACAATTCAACCGTAATACTCGCGCTTCTAGGAATGCCCATCAGTTTACCCTTGAGCCCAATTTCGGACGTACTGTTAAGTACAGAGATTCTTTCTTTAGTCGCATTACACGAATGTGGAATGCTCTAGCCAGCTCTATCTTCCCCTCCCATTATGATCTACAGACATTCAAAACCAATGTACATCGGTTTCTGCTTTCAAATTCCCTCCAACCTACCTAATCGCTCGTGCTAACCCCTTTAGCGCGCGCTACATATAAAAAAAAAAAAATCAAAGGGGTTGATGGTCGACTCAGGACTAAGATCATCTAACGACGACGACGGTAAAACAATAACACTTTTAATTATCATGCAATTGCAGATATAGTTTGTTATCTTATATATCTTTAAATTTGTTATGCCTACTTATACATATGTACATACCTACATACCTAGATGAAAATCAAAATGAAGTAAATATTGAAATTTGAAAAAAAAGAAAAATAAGTGCGAGCGATGAGATTTTTGTTAGAATGTAGGCTCAAAGCATGGAATAAACGACACTTTACTATTCCACGAACATTTTGTTTTATATTAATAGGAAATTTTAATCCATGGCTTAACTCTTATTCCATGGTCTTGTAAACAAGTGGAATAAGGGTGGAATAAGCGTTTTTTATTCATACGGTTGTGAGAGAATAAATAGGGTAAGTAAAGCCAAGACAATTCATAAACTTACACCCTTCACTACAGTACGCTGGCGCTGTACTGTAACCTACAAATAAAAATACACTTCAGAGGCGTGCCTCCATTCCTTGTGCCATAATACATTATTGACTAACGACAAAACGACAACGACGACGAAATATAGGCGAACTGAAATTCCATTGATTGTCACAGTTCTGTTTCAGGGTAATGTGTGACAATTTGTCAGGAGGTCTCACCGAGTGTGTTGGCGTCAATCTTCCTCCTCCAGCAGCAACAAGCAGTAAAATAGCAGTTTGCGGTTTGAAAAGCACAGCTGAAGTTTGAATTTGTGAAAATCCATTAGATATCGGGTCTTGTGTCTTAGATCTTACAATACGATAAAAAGCGAATCCCATCATAGCGAGCTGCGTTATTATAAAATTTGATTGACTTTCCACGACACATTACGACATTTTTGAAGCCACTGCGATCTACGAGTTGCGGTCTTTGAATTTCTGGTTTTAGCTCCTTAGCTATACATGTGTAGTGTATAAATCTTATTTGCATGGATGCAGGCAGTCAGTGTGGGCGATTAAATAATTGAATTGAAATTTGTTTTGATTCATCGTATAGTTTTATTCCCATCAGCCCACTTGAAAATCTCATAATAATTAACACGGTAAGGCAATCTATGAATAATGAATGGTATTTAATAAAAATAAAAATGCATTTTCCTTCTATCAAAAGACTATTTTTTATGATTTTTTGTATCTATCGAACCTCATAAAAATAACATTTTGTACTCAGCTTGATGTCATTTGTCAATATGGCACGCTTGAGTTTGAATGAAACTGACAGCAAAAATTGTGACCGACATAAAAGCGTAACGACATTGCAATTGAATTGCTCGGATAAAAGGACTCATCATCATCACCAAAATCATCAGAAGGGATGCTCTGAATACGAGATGCACCAAAAGTCATTGTCTGAAGTTTATCGGTTCATTGATTTTCAGAAGCAAATTCTTTCCCCTTTTCCATTAAAAAAAAATCTTTTGTACTTTTGAAAATGACAATAAATTGAGTGATTCTTGTCTGTACCTAATAATAATTCCCCTTGACAGTTTTTGTATGCCCTGCGGGATGCTATAGCTACTATCAGGATATTTTTATTTCTCGCAATTCTATACACTTCAGATAAATGCAAATTATGTATGCTTCAATATTTGTAGAGTGCGATCCGAAGTGTGCTAAGAAGGTGCACAGAATACATTAGAATGGTTAGATGCAATTATATGACATTATGTATTTAATTAAGCATATTTTGTTTGGGTTTTTGCGGTGCATCTGCCTTCATTAATTTCCTTCGCCAGAGTAAATGACATACATGCATATCTACATACATTTAAAATTCAGAAAAAAAGGAATTTAATCAGTTTGCATGAAGTGTTAGGTCGTGTGAAGAATATCACTGCAAAGCTTTGATCTAAACGTAATATTTTCAGAGAGGTCCTTCAGGAATTATGAGAATTCCGCTGTTACGTGTTTTCAATAGCCGTGGTGAGAGTATGTATACTGTATAAACCAGCTCAGAAATGTATGTATATGTGTAGTCAATCAACACCAAATTATTTTTGTTTTCTTGCTAGAGCGTGTACCGAGACGAAACTGAACATTTTCGATTTTAACGAGACCGAGACGAGACTTACAAAAGTCTCACCTCATCTCGTCTTATGACTCTGGTCAACAAAAATTCTCAGTACAGGAAAGATAGGACGTTTGTATCTCTGTGTGGTCGCATTGGCTTGCATATACCTATTTCAAGTAAAAGCTCTCATAGGGTTTCCGTACTTCGCATTATATCTCACCTTAATTAATTCTGTTCTCATAAGCTTGAAAACAGAAAGCTATTTTATAAAAACCACTGAAAAAGCTCTTTTGGATTGCTTTCAATGGGTAAGGTAACTCTGTTGGAATATATATTTCTTTTAGCTCACACAGCCAGAGTAGAAACGATTGTATATATGATCAGTGTGCTTTGGCCCTTTGGGCATCCAATGAGGACGGTTGTGGTGGTGTACGATATATTGCAGGGCATTACAACAACAATTCCTGTACGTTGTTCAGTGGTATAGAATCTGTTTTATTGGCAGTTTTCTCAATTCAGTGTCGTGAAAATATACACACGCGCCACTGTTTTGAAAAAAGCTCTCCCATAAGCCCTGTACTGACAATTTTTGTTGAACAGAGTATAATAAGCCCGGGTATTTTCAACTTTTGGTTATTTTTTTGAATAATTGATGTCATAGAAATTATGACTGCCAGAAAAAAAATGTTCATGCGATAAGGTTACATAATGTTGAAATTTTGAGAACGTAATTTTTCGATAAAACTTACCGTTTAAAAGAGGTATCCAACAAACCTGTATTTTTGACCTGTATTGATGCAATTAAAGAAGCAATATCTTTTGACTTATGTTGCACAACATCGTATGTCCTTTTGAGAAATTACATTTTTTTGAGGTGCCAACAGTTTAAACCTAAGAAGAAACATAATTCTAGGAGGAATAAAATTCCACCAAGAAAAGATGATTGGTTGCAGTGTATCATGTGCCATAAATGTGCACTTCATTTAAGCATACTTGCAACGATTGTGGCAAAATGAATACAAAGTAAATCATGCGCCACCTCACCCACCACGGTATACCACCTCACACACCCCGTAGGGGGAGATGGTTTTTCTTAATGTTTTTTTATTTTTTTAGTTAAAAATTGAAGTCTGCCTTACAAAACATTGTAAATATAGTATATAATAACTAATTTAATAAAGATTGTGAATGTAAAATAAAAAAAGGAAATGTTGTATATTTTCGAAGATATTGTACAAATAAAAAAGGTATACCATCTCACCCGCTTTTACCCTATAATGTGACTTAAGCAGTAATTAAAATATGCTAGGAGTTTGTAGTAATAAGGCTCCAATTTTATTTTTCCAACTTTGGACTTCATAATAAAGACCTAGCCTATTCTTTCAATGAAAAAAAAAAAAAAAAACTGCAAATTTGAAAGCCTTACTGCAAATAATTGACATGATTGGTTCTCAAAATACATTGTGTGACCTGCTAACTTCACTGTTCTACCTATAAACTTTACAGAATCGAATAGCAGGTCACAGATCCTATTTAAATACTGGTAGTACAGAAAAAACTGCATTAGTTTACATTGCATAGAAGAGAGTCATTGTCCAGATTTTCAAAATATTAGAATTCTATAATCTGAGCAGAATTTGTTGCGAGCAAGAGGAGGTGAGGAGTTGGAAAGGAAGTAGAGAAGGGAAAGGGAGAAGTTAAGGGTAGGAAGCTAGGAAAAGGAAAGGTTAGGAAAAATGAAAGAATGAGTATGCACGGCATCAGCTCGTCGGACGGGGGGGATCTTGCCCCCGGTAACTTGACCTCGCCTGCAGGCAAAAACATAGATCAGGCATGAGGAAAACTAGGAAAAGGAAACGGACTAGTTAGGACCACGGACGGATTATTGCCACATCATGGCACTGCAGATGGTATCGTAGTTACCCACAAAACCTTAGGAATTCGTGGCCATTTTTGAATTCCCGCATTTTGTTGCGAGCAAGAGGAGGTGAGGAGTTGTAAAGGAAGTAGGATGGGAGAAGTTAAGGGTAGGAAGCTAGGAAAAGGAAAGGTTAGGAAAAATGAGAGAATGCCAAGTCCCGGGGACGCGTTGGGGAAATCTAAATATGGCCGCAGATTTCCATGGTTGGGTGGGTAATGGCCACACTGCAACAACATCAGCAGTGCCCTTGGGTGTGGTAAGTGTCCGTCCGCTTTTTCACCTTTTGTGAGTTCAGGCCTGATATGTGTTTTTGTTGCTGGTGAGGTTAAGTTTCGTGGGCAAGATCCCCCCCTATTCCGGCGAGCTAACTGCCGTGCATCGGAAGCAGGCCGCGTCCTTCGGAACTTAGCATTCGTTTCCTTTTCCGTACACTTCCTTTTTTTTTGGTTTCCTACCTATTCCTTTTTCTTACCCTACCTCCACACTAATTCCTTTTCCTTCCCCTCCTCTTGCCTCGCAACAAATTATAAGAAAAGAATGCTTCTTGAAATGTTGCATATTAGAAACACAGAAAATAGCATTAATAGGCGATCTGATTGTGATGGACTTAGTAACATCTATAGTCAGTTCATACACAGACACTAAACATTTGTAGACATAACTGAGCCTTATACATATACTTACATACATAAATATTTTGAATGAGTTTTCAAATACATATATTTGGATTTTAATATTTAAATATAAAACAATTTGCTCAAACGTCTTTTTAAATATTTTAAATAAATTGAACAAAAACATAAAAAAATAAAAAACAAACTACATAATCATCAAATCTTACAGAGAATCTTAAATACCCAAGCTGTCTGAAGAAGGTTGTAATCACAACCGAAACGTCACTTGAAAATTTAAAACAACAAAAAACAAAAAGTGACCTAAAGCCCATTAGAAAAAATAGATCGGGTGGCACAACGGCTCATGAAGAACCAGGGCCTAGTGACTAACAACTCGCAACCATTTCTGTGTGCGCCTTTCGACAGGTATGGAAGGGACCTACAATTTTATGCCGAATCCGAACGGCTAAACGAGAAGCACTTATTCGTGATTTGTCAATTCCGCGCAAGAGGCAGTAGCCCTGAAAAAAAACTTTTTAGTTTTTAGGTGGACGAGGCTGGGAAGCGATCCCAGTTCTCCAGCGTGACAGTCGAACGCACTAACCATTACGCTACGGGCTACTACTACTACTAGCCCACTAGAGGGAAATTTAGTTTACAGACTTTAATGCTGGGTTTCCACTTGTCATTGAAAAGACGCCAATTGACAAACTTTCCAAGACAGGGTGAGTTAAGCTATGATTAGACGGTCAATGAAAATGGTCAACGCATTGACTCTCTGACGTCAGAATGACGTCAAATTCTGTCCCATGGCTTTCAAGTCGTGTGATTGTCATTGCAAAACGTTGTCAGCGCACTGACATCAGCGTTGACACTTGCGATGACATGGTTTGAAAAGTCAACGCGTTGACTGTTTTCATTTACCGTGTAATCACCCCATCAGAATTTTTCGGACACATTGACAGATATTTCCTGACTGCCCTTCAAGGCGTTGTCCAGGTACCAACGTTGACACGCTATAATTTTCTGCTGTGTCAAAGTAGCTGGCGTTGACATTCTATTCATTTAAAGAAACAGCAACATAAAAGAAAACAAAACATTTCCAAACGAAATTATTTAAAGTTAAATTCGTTTGAGTTAAAAAAAATGAGCCTAAGCACCAGTGAGTCGGATAAGTAAATGCGCGTCCTGCTGATGAATCGAAGGAAATTTTGTAGGAGAAACGTAAACGAAAATTACTTTACTCGTGGACCAAACAATACGAGGTCTCCGCTTTGATTGCGGCAGTAGAGAAACGACCAGCGCTTTGGGATGGAGGATGCAGCGACTATAAACTAGTTAGTACAGGCAACGGGGAGTCAAATAAGGGCAATATGAAAAAAGTTTTGACGTCTGAAAAGTTTGAACGCAGTTGTGAAGAGGGGTTGGTTCTCAGCATAAATCTCGATTTGCGGGATTTTTGGTCTTGTGGGGCGTCCGCCATCTTGGTAAGAAGAAAGAATTTTGAGTTTGAAAATTATTTTCTCAAAAACTGTTTGCTCAAACAACTTGGTTTAAAAGGTTAATTTAAGAATAGGTTTTTGGCTTTCAAAAACGCTATAACATGATATTTTGATATTTTTTTTAGAAAATTGTCCCTTCTGCCTAAACCCAAATTGCCATTTCCATTTTGTTTGCTTTTAACATTTTTCCTTGCTTTAAAAAAATTTAAACCGAATTACATAAATTTATTTGACTGTGTCACAGCGCGCCACCACTATGTATGAGCCTCAACTCGAAAAATTACAGATTTGTACTTTTGTCAACGGTCAAAGCGCGTGGACATGGTCAAGCCGTGTGATCGTCAACGATTACTTGTCAGCGCATTGACACCGATTTGGATAAATCTCGTTGACACATATTACCTGTCAACGCATTTTGGGACAACATTGACGGACTTGTGTCATTTGTGTGATCGTCAATATTTCAGGTGTTGACACGGTGAGCGTTGACGTTGCCATGTCAGTGCTTTGACCGTTTTTTTGGTGACGTCAGAGAGTCAACGCATTGACCATTTGCGTTGACCGTCTAATAGTAGCTTTATAGTTGCTCGCTACTACTACTTTCTTTGTTTTTTTGTGTTGGTAAAAGCCACCCTGTCCTGGAAAGTTTGTCAATTTGCATCTTTTCAATGACAAGTGGAAATCTAGCATAATATGTGTCTCTCTAACGAATATATTTATGTGTGTGTAATCTTCAGTTTCTTAAGTTATATATAAAATAGCTATTCTCTGAAATTCAGCGGGGCTGTTAGCTACCTAATTCCATACAAAATTAGATTATTAAACCGATTAAATGAGCTAAAAAAAAACAAAATCCTTTTTATTAGCGTGAAATGCATACACAAATCATCACTCCCGATTAAATCTAGAAAAAAAACCCCTAAAAATTAAGGATTACACGTTAATTCAGTGGAAAATACCAATCAATCAGATACCGTATTAGAATAGTCTAGCAACACAAACAAATGCCTACCTCTTCTGCCACTGAACATGAACACTGATTATTCCGACGGAATTTACCCTTTAAAGGAACAACTAAAAAAAAAAGAAAGAATTCTTACACAAGGGGTACCTACAAACCAATGATCGTTCATCAATCAAATTATGAAAGATGAAACACAGAATTCCCACATTGACATCTTTTGACATAGAAACAAGCATTCAACTCAGTAGGTACAAGGTACAACACACACAAGCATTATTCTCTGTATACAAATATAATGCAATAAAAACATCTGCCTCTTGTGTTGATACAAAACCGTTAGAAAAAAAAAAACAACATCAACTTCATGATAGAAAAACTCGACTATTTTAAGAAGTGTCGTTTCAACCCCTACTTGTAGACCTACATATGTAGTTTCCATGATGTTGAAGGTAAGTGCATTGTTTAATTGCACTGCATAAAAATAGAAAATCAAAATGCATGTTTTTACCTCCTGTCCTGGTTCATGCTGTACCTCTGAATAAAAAAAAAAAAATACCTCGTAGTGAATTAGGAGATCGGGCAACATTATTTCTGAACCAATTCACCATGTTCATTATAAAATTGAAAACAAAATGTCAACCCTTTTGTATTTTATTTCTATGGGCGCAATGTTCCTTAATATTCACGATTGCACTTTGTTACATAGGCAGTGCATTGCCTCAATTAAGAGGGTTGATCGTGTTGTCACAAAGTAAAAGCACCCTCAACCCTTTAAAATGCGTTAGATAGGCGTTAATGCACTCGACTATTCGGTGTATATTTCAACAAACTATAAACAATGATGAGTTTAAGATAAATCAACACTTTAGGTGACATAAGACCACGCAATCAAGTCAAAAATTGAAGTGCTGGAACACACAATAGAATGGTCAGTTTATTTTCAAATATAGGTACAGAGGGTTAGGAATAAGTACAATAAACTTAGAGAAAGATAAAATACCAAACAAAAACTTCTCTTGTTAGTTTTCATTTGTCCGAAATTGCAAACTTATAACATGCATAAATTTGGGTTATAACAAGAGGATTAACGTAGATAATCGCGAAATATGATTTACTGTTTTCTTTCTATTTTTTAGTTTTTTAGATTAAAAACATGGAGAATTGATACCTTTAATAATTGTGTTTTTTTTTTTAAGCGTGTGGTTTTCAAGAAGAAATAAAACGCATATAATTTAATGTTATGGCCAAGAGTAAAGCTTTATTATAAAGATAGGGGTTTGCCATTATGTTTAATGGCAAGTGGCCGCAGCTGGAATAAATTCCAGCCGAGATGCCCAATTTTCGACCACTTTTTGCAGCAATTGAGGCCGTATGTCAGCAATAACGCGCCGAATATTCTCTTCCAAGGCAGCAATCGTCTTGTGCTTATCTGCGTAGACAAGCGACTTCACATAACCCCACACTAAATAGTACAGCGGTGTTAAATCGCATGATCTTGAAGGCCACACCACAGGCCCACGACGCAAGATAATGCGTTCACCAAAAGTTTCCTTCAATAAATTGATTGTTTCGTTGGCTACATGGCATATAGCGCCGTCTCGTTGGAACCAAAGGTCGTCCACATCAACATCCTTCAATTCAGGCACGAAAAGTCATTAATCATGGCTCTATAGCGTTCTCTATTGACTGTAACATTATGGCCTGCTTCATTTTCGACGAAATACGGACCAATGAGTTCCTCTACCTATAGAGCACATGAAACAGTGACTTTTTGAGGATGTAACGAAGCGGCGTCTCAACAATGGCTTGTGGATTATGATCACTCCAAATAAGACAATTTTGCTTATTAACATACCCATTCAACCATTGTATATGAAAACTATAGTATTCTCATGGAGTCGTTTTTATTTTCGCTGGATTTGTACGGCTGGTGGCGCATGTGTTTGCAACATGTTCTATGATTTTGACAGCGTAGACATTAATTTTTAGAAAGAGTAAGTCTTGTTATATTGTAAGGGAGTAAGGGAGTTAGATCTCGACTTTCAAATTTGTTTCCTCAACAAAAAGTGTTGAGAGAAATTGGTGGATTTCGACACTACGTGACTCAGTAGTCGGCGCTTCTCATGATATTAGGTACTAGTTTTCATATACAATGATTCAACCAAAAATGAGCATCATCGCTGAACAAAATTTTGTTGTGAAAATCGGGATCGGGGGCCATCTCGTTTTGGGCCCATTTATTTAGTCAAAGTTGAACAAAACTGGGATTTTTACATTCAACTTCAGAAATAGTTTTTATTCTTTCAAAGTTGACGTTTTCAACTTTTGATTTTCAACTCTAGAGTTAATCAATTTTCGTTTTTCTCAACTCCCCGAAATAGTAGAAGTTAGCGCGCATACTTGGGATCTTTCATCTATTCATTCTTTCTGTCTATTTATTCATGCTATTCAGTTCTCGACCGATCACTGAAAACAAGCATCGTCGGGTGAGTTAGTACTAAGATGGAGGACCGCATGAGTTTTCTTTTGGTTTCATATTTTTTTTTTTTATAATTGAAATTTGTTTACAAAAATGGTGCCTTACCCCCACCAAAAACTAGAACAGGTTCACAATTTCAAAAAACAGATCACTTTTCGGCATTGTGTTTCATGTTCTATGCGGAACGATTTGCTGGTCTTGTGATGTTTAAGTAGTGGGCGACACGATTTCGCCGGACAAGCATAAAACATACTCCATTTCACAATAAAAGTTCTTACGTTTCATGGAGTTGTTGACCCTGCATTATTCTTCTCTGTGAAAATTTGTGTTTCTTCCTTCATAATTTCATTTTAGGAAAACAAAATAGTAGGAACAAATTATAGTGTGTGAAAACTCACCTCTTATTGCTAGACATATGTATATTATTTTCTTTAAAAATAAAAGTTGTACCTAATCCGTTTTGTATAGCTTTCAATTTTGCTTGGTATTCTTTTGATTCCGGGCTTCACATGGAATTAAAAATCCATTTCAATTATTCGGAAAAATTATTCAAAATGCAAAATTATTCTAATGCAAAACAAAAGCTGAAAATGAGGTCTTGTGCGTAACGTGTCACAAATATCCCAAGGATATTTTAGAAACTACAGGTTGGTCAACCGTCAACTTTTGAATTTCGAATCTGGAGTTCAGATTCGAAGTAGTGAATACAAGTATTTTTAAACTTTCAGTTCAACTACGGATTTGAAGTCAACTTGTAAGACCGCTTTCACACGAGGAAACTGAGTTGCCAGAAACTAGCTTGTTTGTAGGCAAGAAGGGTGTGAGGGGAGATTTGTTGTCTTCCTTTTACGCCCTTCTCGCCATCAAACTAAAAATCGCCGGCAACTCAGTTCCCTTGTGTGAAAGGGGTCTAAGTTGGCCAATTTGGAGTTTTCAACAAGTTGAGCAATAGTGAATAAATTGGCTCTGAGTGTCCTACTTTGACCACAGCAATGATGCAAACATTGCTTGTTGCACTTAGTTAACATCATGTTTCTTTCCAACACTATTTGACCGATTTAAATCAAGTTTTCGAATTTCGTCTTGTTATACTATAGGTAGACTACTTGATTCCAAATTTGTATAGCAGAATTAGAAAATGTTTAACCTATTTCGTAAGTGCTTCAAAATGACTTAGTTTTTCGGATTTTTTTTTTAATTCCTGGTTAGATAGCAACACAAATATAACATGTATGAATTTAAAATTGATGTTATTTTGAAGAAAATTTTATAACAATCTAGTTTATGGTGCACGGTTTTTTCCT
The DNA here is from genome assembly GCA_949320155.1 of Melangyna quadrimaculata. NCBI lineage: Eukaryota > Metazoa > Arthropoda > Insecta > Diptera > Syrphidae > Melangyna > Melangyna quadrimaculata. Next base: position 73,007,924 of record OX439485.1, on the reverse strand, counting down.
TAGTTGCTTATTACCAAAGTTAAAGGAAAATGTCGGAAAAATTGGGGTGATTTAAGCGTTTTCGTTTTATTGTTGCATTTTTCTTGCAGCGAGCACAGGTTTTTCGAAGTTGCAAACTCGGCTATATACTACTCTAACATGCCCCAACAATATATCAAAAATGCAGAACTACATCGCGCTTTGCGAATTTAGCACTTTTTTTTTGTTATTATTGACTGGGCTATCGTTTTTATTTTGTTTCACAATATTTAAAAAAAAAGTCGATATTACTTATACAGCCCTGAAAAAGATCCAAACCTGAATTGAAACGACGGCAAATAATAATCAATAAATATTGAATTAAAACAGACAGCATTTTTGGGTTTTTAATTAAAGATTTTATATTATTTATTTACTCAGCGAAAATTTTACTTCTATTTATACTTTTCCAGCTGACTGCACTTCCATGGATATAGAGCACATAATTACCAAAAATCACACCTTTTTTCAATATATTGTGAGTATAAAATGCTCTAAATCTTATCTCCTGCGGTTATGGGGCAATTAAACATTAAGCTTTTGTTTTTCACACAAAAGTGCTTTCGGTAACTTCGTTAATAATTGGGATAGAGCAACGGGGATAATTAATATAACTGCATCTTTAACTCAGTTTCCCGAAAAAGTGGTCTGTGGGGCACTTAAGTACCTATTCGGCCGGCGTTTTGTCAAAAACTGCCAAATTTTTGAGTACGGGAACGTTTTTGGACTAAAAATCACACAATTGCTCAGAAAATCACAGAAATTTAAAGTAAAGGAACGGACCTTTTAAAACAATAACAAGAATAATAAGAAGAAGCTTTATATCAAATCGTTTGGCCTGCTTTTTTCAAATTTGAATTAAAAGTGCTTGCATAATGTCAAATGTCAGAAAAAGAAGAAATAAGAAAATGAGTGCGTTCAGGACTTTTTTTTCAAAGTGAAATGGGTGTGTTCTAAATAATATAATTTTTTACTTGAGGTTGAAATTAAGTTCTATTGTAAGGGAAAAAAAACCGCAAATGTCGCGAAATATCTCGTAAAATATAATATCATAATATCGCAAATGAAATTCTACACCGCGAACTTTAAAAAAATATCGTGCGTTTCGCGGTATATCGCGCTATCTGGCAAGACTGCTCGCACACTCAATACAAAAATCGATTTTTTTAAAAACCTTCAAGTGAAAAAATTTGAATGAAATCGATTTCAATTGGTTGCATTTCAAATCAACATTAATAAGATTTCAGCAGGATAATCTTCTTTTCATTTTCAAACTTTTTTCGACAGCTCTGCTGCAACAATGCGTTTCTTGTCCGCTCTTGTAGATTGGCTGGCTTAATTCCGTGTCCTGTCCCAATCCTTATCAGAAACACCTTATGATTTTGTCTTCATAGAAAAAAAATTGAGAATCATGTTTAAACAAAGAAATAAAAATATTTATTCAATTTTGTATTTAAAAAAGAGTATTTTTATTTTAGTAGTATGCATTGCATATAACATGTTGATGTGTGGATGAAAAACTTTACAAACTAACAACAAAACAAAAATACACTTTTGATTAACGGTGATGACTGGTTGTTGATTTTCAATAAAATAATTATTAAGTCAGATAATAAGCAGAGTGTTGTCTACCTGCTTTCTTAACTTTACTTTTAAGATTATTTATTTATTGATTATAAAAGTTAATTTTAATAACATTTCCGAAATACAAAATATAAGTTATCGACTGTTTAAAAAAAGTGAATATATAAGTTATGATTTTGTGGCGGCCCTTTTTTCATGTCAAGATTTGTCTCAAATTGTTTTTTCTACCGTTGAAAATTGTATCAATAATGAGGGCACATTTTCAAAATACCATTTCAAGTTCGAGATGATTTATGGTCGATATTTTGATATACTCTCACTTTCCCCTCCCCCATTTTGAAAGCGATTATAGAAAAAATTAATACATGGATAAAAATATACTTCGGATATGCTGTAGAGTATGAAATTCTACGTCGATGCTCATCTTAAAATTGTATGAATATTCACTTTATAACCATTATTTTCTGACAAATAAAAACCATTATTTGTCAAGGGTATTTTGCTCCCCCCACTTACAAAGGGGGGAGGGGTCAACAAATTAACATATTCCTATGGCTTAAAGTATTCTTAATCCAACGAGATATTGCACGAAATCAACCGATGTCTGGTTCCCAATTTAAAGGCTAATTTATGTGAAATTTCGTGTAAAAACATGGTCAGAAGGCAACCCTTATATCTCCGGTCTGCCAGTGTTGCCACCGTGGCAACACTTTTTAAAAGTAAACCTAGGATGTGGACTATGAGTGTACCAAAGCTCATCTCGTCAGAATGAAGTGGAAGGTTGGCTCCCTTAACGCCTTAACGCCCTAACTACATACTGTTATTATTCAACTTATCCAACTTGCCATGATAAGTGAGTTCCAGAGTGTCATAATTATACTGAGCAGAATAATAATTTTTTTCGAGAAGCCAAGTTTTATTTCCCAAAACTGTAGCCGATATTATTCCCGAGAAATTTTCGGAAAAACCAGGCAAATCTGACCAGCTATCATTGGAAAAATTTAAGCATTTAAAATTATTTCTTACATCACTTATTTTGTTTCCCGAATAGAATTCCGTCCCAGTACAGAAAATGTATAGATAATTTCCAATGCCAGCAATTCGAAAATCTCTTATGTCATCATCTATTGGTTGTTCTTTCGAAGACCATTGATAAGAAAATACATCATAACACTGCACACAGCCATAATGAAAATCAAAAATGTATAAAATGCCTTTATGACCAAGTATTCTATTTCGTGATCCTGGTTTAGATGGCGGTTGTTTAAAAATCCATTTGCTTGTTTAATAATTGAAAATTTCCATCGAATCAATAAAGTTTTTACTGTCGAATTTTTCGAAACCACCAAAGACACATAAATGCCTGTTTAAATTTGCCAACTGACTTTGGTATCTTTGGTATCAATTACGATCACAGAATGAAATGTTTGCTTTGTCAAAAGAGGAAGTGATCTTTTTCTGATATACCAGGTATCCGATTTTTGATTAAAATATTGAATGTCAACTTCATTTAGCTTATTTAACCTAATAGCTACGACTTGACTGTTTTCTTCGTTTGAAATAACTTCTCTTGACCCCCTATCAAAAGTGAAAGAAAAGTTTTGATGTTCAATTGTTCTTAATTCAGGACACAAATGGTATTGAAGCCAACTGAGAACCAATTCAGAGTTTTCTAAAGTTGTACAAACAGAAAAGCGGTTTTTCGAGATGAAATCAGGAGTTAAAAATTGATAGCGACCATCAAAAGCAATTCAAACAGAAAACGTTGCCGATTTATTTTCTCATATTCGATCCAAGATCTGAACACATGTTCCTCTAAGTATCTACGAGAATTGTCGTTGAACAGTAAATCCTTCAATTGTACTTCGTTCAGAACCAAAAACTCAGATTCCTTTGTAACATCTTCCAAGTGCCTGTAAATTATTACTGATATTTAAATTTTTTTCAAGAAAATCCTTACACACATCGATAAGGTCTTTCATGTTTAAGAACACTACACCTCGCAAAACTGTCTCAATTTCTTCAAGATTAAGTTCAATCGAACCCGAATACATGTAATTAACAATCGACTTTAGAGTAGAAGCTTCAACTTCCACTCCGTTAGCCTTGGAAGTTGTGCCGGTGCCATGCAATATTTCCCAAAAATACTCACTCAATGCAGATAAGACAATTTTATGTGCTGGAATTTTGATGCAATCGTTGCCATTGTCAGCAATTAGATCAGTGTCAAATAAGTTCTTTTGTTCATAGAGCTTCTTTAATTTTTCGTAAAGGCTTGTCACCCTTGGGGATGCTGTACAATACCCCCTCCTTTTTGCCAGTGTGGGGTTGGAAATATATGCACCGTAAGCATCTACTTATGTAGTTTTTAATTTTGCACTTCAAGAAAGGAAAACAGTAAGTTTTCTTTAAAAAGTCGTAGCATTTCTCTACGCCAACGTGGCATAAATCATCATGGTGTGTTTGTATCACATTTCTTTCCATTTGTGCTGGGACATAAACAAAACTTTATTCTCAATTTTACGGTACACAAGACCATTAATCAACTCATAGCAAGGACTTTCTTTTTCTTCCAGCATTTTTATTAATCTTCTTAACACCGTATCTCTTTGCTGTGAAGCCGCAAGCGCAAATTCAAATGCCTCAGTTTCTATAGTAAAAATTTTGTGGCACCTGCTTAGAGCATCAACGTGGCCCATTCTTTTGCCATCCCTATGTTCTATGCTATACTCAAAATCTTGAAGCTCAAGGGCCCATCGTGAAATTCAAGGGTTTAAAACTTTTTTGCTCATAGTCAATGTTAATGACTTGCAATCGGTTATGATTTTATATTTGATTCCAGCTAGATAAATCCTAAATCGTCTAAGTGCAGACACTATCGCTAGTGTCTCAAGCTCATAAGAGTGATATTTAGATTATTGTGCTGTGGCTCGCTTTGAAAAGAAAAATATTGGATGTAAGAGTTTATCCTCTTGACGCTGCAGTAACACTGCTCCGAATCCCAAGCTGCTTGCATCGCAGTGCAGTTCGGTCTCAGCGCTCGGGTTATATATTCTGAGTAAAGGGGCATTTAAAAGCATTTTCTTGAGTGTTTCAAAAGTGGATACGTTTCTTTCATCCATTATAAATTTAGTATCTTTCTTTATAAGATCATAAAGAGTTTTTGAAATAAGAGAAAAATCTTTAATGAACTTCCGAAAATTGAACATAGACCCAAGAAAGAGTGCACAGATTTCGAATTTGTAGGTGTTGGAAATTCTCTAACGGCGCGTAAACCTTCTTCATTTGGGCCTATTCCATCTGCTTATACTTCGTATCCTAAATAAGTTATTTTTTCCATAATAAACAAACACTTGTCCAGACGTAATTGCAAACTATGCAATCGTACAATACGCATAACCTCTTCTAAAATTTCAAAATGCTCATGTTTTGTTTTTGACGCAATGAAAAGATCATCAATATATATCAGGAGTTGTCCAGATTTTATGAGGTCTTTGAAAATTATGTTTATATACCTTTGAAAAACTGCAGACGCGTTTTTGAGCCCGAAAGGCATGCGTAAATACTCAAATTGCCCTAGGGGCGCAACAAATGCAGTGTATTTTACCGATTCTGATGACATCTTCACGTGGTGGAATGCACTTTTTAAATCGAGAAGAAAAAAATACTTCTTACCACGCAAAGTGTCCAAATGATCCTCTATCAAAGGTAGTGGAAAGTTATCTTTCAATGTCATCTTATTTAATTCGCGAAAATCGATGCATAGCCTTAATTCAACTGATTTTTTTTTTCACTAGAACAATCGGTGATGCAAAGTGAGAATTACTTTCACGAATTATTTTATTTGCCAGTAAATCGTCTAAAATATTTTGTAATTCCTGCTTATGCACGTAAGGCAGCTGTCGAGGAGCACAATTGAAAACTTTATTCGCATCAGTTAAAATAATTCTCATTGCAAAATCTTCACACTCACTTAACAAAGCATGATTTGTTTTGTTTTCATTTAAAGCAGTTTTAATGTCTAAAACACTTCTAGTTAGGATATTTGTTATTTTTGTTTTGTCTTCATAACTCAAGTTTTCATTAATATTTAAATTATTATTATCGCGGTCATTACACGTATCAATGTTAAGGATTTCACTAATTTCTGTATCAATATCGTTCTCTTGTACAAAATTTGTTTCTTCATCTTCTAATGTTAACTTAATGTTACTTTTTTGCAAAAAATCCCTACCTAAAATTATCACATTTTTCATCGTATCGTTTTTTACTACATAAAGGTTTAAGTTAACATGCATATTATCAATTTTAATTTTACATAACACCTTACCAAACATAATTAGTTTGCTATTGTTGATGCCATTGAAATCATGCAGCGGGTCTCTAAAGCTGTCTTCAAGTATGCTGGAACATATTTTTGTTGTATCAAGCTGAGCTGAGGAGGAGGTTCCTCCAAATCGGCTGCACAGGCGATTTCTTGCATGCTTAGGACGTACTGCTGGTAGTTCTCGTCCCTCAGTTTTGTTCGATTACGTAATGCATCGTGAACATCAGAAGCTGTGGAATGATGATGGAATTCTTTGAGTAGGGCTGGTTTCAACTCACTCCATTTACGGCATTGTGTAGATCTTAGAAATAGTTGTACTGTGCCTTTGAGTAATCGTTGGGCGTAAATTAAACACTTTGATTCCTCAAACTTGTAGATGAGCTTAGAGTCTTCGAAAGCTTTGATCCATCTCGTGATAGAAAAATTGTCGTCACCTGCTGTCTCTGAAACTCACACTCTCAGTTCTCATGGTCGTTTCCAATGCCAATGGACCATTCAGTTCAGCAAGTCTTCTCTGTAGCTCTCGAAACTCTTCTTTCCTCTTCACGACTTCCCGTAGGGCTTCCAGCTGCTGCGTTGCGTCACTAGTCTGTTCTCCTCTTCAAGCTCTAAGGAGCCGTCGTCATTGCTTGTGTCGTCGACAACACTAGATGGAAAGTAGATATCCACCTGGGCATTAGTTAGTTGTTCGATTGCATGTTCCAAACGACTTTTAAGCGTTGGTTGTATTCCAGTTGTAGATAGATTCATTTCTCCAAGCTTGTATCTTAGCTGAGGTACAGTTGCCATCTGCAAAAACCTCGTTGCGTGCTCTGCCATCTTATCGATCTCAGTAGATTTTGTTCGTAATAATTCGTCGTAAAAACTTGAGTTTTGCATACAATATGCAAAAACTTAATAACACATAACATAAAAGTCGAAATATCGATACAAATGTTCATAAAGTTGACATAAAAAGACTTTGGGTCAGGTACAGTAATCGCACTTCTGATAGTTGTAAGATGCACAGAGCAAAAGTATTAATCCAAAAGTAAAGATTAAATAAAAGGCAAGGCATTGATTTTTTAAAACTATACATTAACTGTTTCTGTTTCTCGAATATTAATTAGTGTGTTATTTATATATTTCATAAAAACTGTGACATCGTACGATCGATGATTTATTATGTATTTGACATATAATACTATACTTGACATTTTATTTAATATAATAGCAACAATTTAAAATAAATAAGCGAATATGCAGGTGCACGGATCTAGGAGATGGATGGGATATACCATTTTAATGTATTTTTTTTTTTGGGTCATAGAAAATGTCCCCTTCATAATATCATTGTGTTTTCAATGAACAATCTACACAGGAATATCAATGTTATGAGTAACTGAGTGGAGAAGTTTTTTGCTTAATTAAAAAAAGAAATCAACAGAGATAACAAAAACCAAACTCCAAACAAAATACAAATTTGTGTAAACAAAAAAAAGTGCATTGATGAACAAAAATAACTGTTTGCAACAATTGACGGTCATATAGAGAAACACTAATTTTGAATTGAATTGATTTATTGAGACTTAAAAAAAATTTTACAGATGTTTACAATATTTCGATTTATTTAAAAGTAAAACTGCGGCTGTTAAGCAGCGTCCACATTATGCTGATTTGTGGATATCCATGTGCTGATCAACAAAGTTGAGTTGATGTGGACGTGTAAATAAACAGAATCTATCAACTTTTGCTGACCCGAACGTAGCCCGACTCAAATGGATAGAAATCAACAAGGTTGATGAATACAGCTGTCATTTGTATTGCGCACGGGCTGTTTTTGACTTGTGTAGGTATTCTGTTTTTTTTATATGTGTAATAAGACACTGTTTTGTTTTCGTTTATTGTCTTATTTTTATTGTTATTTAAAATGAAATAGACGTAGAAAATTGAGTTGGTACCTACGTAAATGAGTGTTTGCATTGACGCAAGACAGTATACACGTACACACTAGTATGTTTATCGACAATTTAAATCAACAATGTTGGTCGGCATAATGTGGACGCTGCTTTAAGAGTATTGCGTGCTCTTATTGATTAATGTTTATACGTTTTTCTTTGTCACTTGGCTGACATTTATTTTATTTGGATAATATGTTTTGACTGCTCTTGCTCAGCAGCCGTATATACTGTTTACTATTGTGTTAGAGTGTCCATAGAATGAACAACTGGTTCTTAAATAATAACTTGAAACTTGACGGTAGAGAGAGACTGACAGCCTTATGCGTTAACGAATTATAACGAGTGCATACCGCTATGCACTCTTTATAATGCCTCTGAACGCAAAAACCTTATTCATAAACTTATGCAACGTTGAATACAGGCAACATAAGCTAAACGGAGGTTGTATAATGCCTACATAAGGGTTGTTTAGTATCGGAATGTCACTTTGACTCACACACAACAATAATGTAGATAGATATTAGGGGGGGCGCTTATTTTTGTAATCTTTGAGGTGTTGGAATCAAAATATTTTATAAAATTAAATACAACAATAAATAATGTTGGTTTTGTTAATTAATTGTACATTTTTGTTGTGATATTGTTCAAATAATTTAAGAATATTTTTTGTACACTTTATTTTATAGAATCTGCTTAATAAATGTGCAAGATTTAAAGATTTTCCATCAAATTTTACAACTTTTGCAAATGCTCGACGGCATGCGTGATTTCAATCAAATTATAAAAACAATCACCTTCATCACTTTCACGGGAAAATACAAATGAAATTTAAGCATTACAAAATAAGCACCACCCTTTTATTTTCCTGCTCAACAAAAACATCACGATGTGAGTGAATGGAACAATTTATGGAATAAATCAAAAACGACGTATATTTTGTTTTAAATATTTTTAATTTTATTTTCGAACACAAAAAAACAACAAAGCAACTGGAGAATTGTAATAATACAAAAAGAAATTAATAAAAAACCAAAAAGAATCCAATCGCCAGGAGAATAACTTCTATTGATTTTTCACGCAGCACACACACAGCTGGGTTTCTTTGTCAGTTTTGAAAGTAAAACGTAATAGATTTCTCCTTTATGGTACTAATTTTGACACAAGCTCATTGTAACTATAATGGGTTGAAAAATATTTTATGCATAACAATTTATGCAACGCTGTATAGTGGCTACATAAATCCTTATGCAGTGCATAACTATTCATCTGTTCAGCGGATTCTAATGAATACGGCTGTGAGTGTAAGTGTCTAGCTCTTTTTTACAACGAAATGTGCGGGCACGATATATTTTTCTTTATTTATATCTGAGTATAGGGGGGTTCACACTCACCGACAAGTCGACCAACCTGAGTCGTTTTGCAAGCGTTCACATTCAACGACCGCATCTCGCCTCGCCTCATCTATTTCATTTGTAATACATTTTTCAGAGAGGAAGCATCTTGATTTATATATTTTGCACGTCAATGGAGTAGAATTAATTTGACAAATAATTCAATTAAAGGGTTTATTATGTAGGTATATGTGTGTTCCGGGTCTACGCCTTTATAAAATCCTAAACAGAACATTACTCGAAACAGCCAATCGAATTATTTTGGAGTAAGCGGAGTCAAAAAGGAGTAACTCCGAACCTCCAACCGAAAACGACATAAAACTAAGTCGTTTTTAGATTGCCGCTAGTGTATCGATTTTTTTAAATAAAGGGAACCATAGTGATGTTGGCTCCTAGCAGTCCAGGTATAATGGGTCGATGGTGTAAGTAATGTGCAAGAAGTTTAATACAAACGTCAAAATTTATCCACTAGTTAAAATTTAAACGAGCTCCTGAGCAGGTTAAATTTTGACGACTGTATTCACTTCAGTAATGTCAAAATTTAAACATGGGACCAAATTTAACGCACTTTTAACAATTGACACACGGCCTAATAAATGGGTGGTTGGTGTAGTAGAAGGGTGACATTTTGGTGTATTTTGGATGTCAAATATAAAAAAAAAAATTAAAAAAAACTAAAATAAATGTATGGATATATGGAATATACACACAAAATATCAGAAAAATCAGTCGAGTCGTTTTGGAGGAGTTCGACCACAAACACCACCGTGACACGAGATTTTTTTACATATAAGAGAAGATAACCTAACAACAAAATCAAAACTGTTCTATTATAAATAGCTAAAATGGTGGTCAAGGGCACCAACGGGAAGCTATAAGTATGGGTCACAACAGCCTCTTGTTTTTAAATGTTCTTTAACGTATTTTGTTCATCGTGTACCGCATTACCTTGTGTGTAACCCTTATTAATTGCATGGTGGTAAAAGTTCGGAAGCAATTATGAAAAAATTTCGGACTGTTAGCAATATTGTTGAAGAAATATAAGTTTTACCAGTCAATTCTAGAATTTCCAAAATATTTATACACTCGAAAACCTATTTAGTTTCTTTCTAAAATTACTGGTTTTGATTTTAATTAAAATAAATTATTAAAGTAACGTATGTAAGTTAAAAAATTGTATTGACAAAAAAAAAAAATGAATGCCCCGGGTGAGGCTTGAACTCACGACCTTAAGATTATGAGACTTACGCGCTGCCAACTGCGCCACCGAGGCTATAAATGCTTTGAGTCAAGGTATATGTTTGATTTGATTGCATTGAAAATATAATAAAAAATCATGTTTTTTTCTTTTAGAAACTGGGATTTGTTTCTAGTGAACAGCATTACGTTGAAATTCAAGATTAAATATAACTTTACCAAATTGAAGGAATCTTCGATGCTATACCTACCACAACTATAGTACAGCCAACTATAATTTTTTTGTTTTTACCATTCACCTTTTAATATAAAAAATTTAAACAATGGTTCATGTCATGGGTAGGTAACAGTTTGAGAGCATGAGTGTTCTTTGAAAAATCGCGGGACATTTTTTTTTTTTTTTTTTTGAAAATTCAAATTTCAAACTGTCAACCTACATAATTTCCGGGTGATTTTTTTGAGACTGAACGTGTGCTGTTGTTGTGTGTCACAGTTCTTTTCTAGGTTTATTCGCCCCCGATTTAAGATGCAGCTGTACTGGGCCGGTTAGGTTACCTCCAGTCGACAACAGTGAACACAACTTATTCGTCGTTAAGGAAAGATTCCACATAAATATCGGGCGAACACATGAAGGACCGCGTTGTGCCGTTGGAAAATGGTCTTCACGAGCCCGAGTATGGCGACGGTCTTTTCTTTTATGAAGATCAAACGGATATGTGGGGATGTGATCTATGACATAAAGAAATAGCCCAGTCGCATTAAACAAAAATAAGTGCTGAAATTACAAAAATTAAATAGTGGATTTTTTTTTTTTAAATCGTTAGAGGGGTTCATAAAAAAGAAGAATTAAGCGATGCAGACGATGACTGTCGATTAAAATAAAAAAACACCAACCAATAATTTTCTCAATTCATTGTACATATGTATTTCGTTAACGTATATACATAGCTAATACATTCATTGCTTGATCTCTTACAAGTTAAATAAGAAATAAGTAATATATTTTTTCTATCGTAAAGCCTAGTACCTACATACTCACTCAGTTAAGTGTAGGTAAGTGAAGTTTCTATATACTGGGTGAATGGTATAAGTTGCACCAAAAAGCTGTAACAAGAAGGTTGGGTTAAGACAAGAAAATAATCTAATGGGAGGGGGTCTATATCCCCTCCCAAAACATCTAAGTAAAAAAGAGATAAAACGAGGTGGGTGGTAATCAACCGGTTGCTGAAATGATCATTTAGCCGTACTTATTCTTGTTAGTTTTATGAGAAAAATGGTTCATTAATTTTTTGATGTCTTTAAAAGTAAAAGCTTTAGAGTCATCTGGTTTTCTGTTTTTTACTAAAAATTAGCAAGAGATTTTTTTTTTGAATTTCGAGTTTATGAAAATTAATTGTTTAACAACTATTCACAAACGCAACTTAATTTAAAATGGCAGGGCATTGCAAGTCTTTTCGATGTTTTTAAATCAATTTTTGTCTGTTTTAAGTCAATTTTTCAGAAAATTGCCCCTCACGACTAAACGGAGGGATATAGACCACCCCCTCCCATACGATTTTTTTCTTGCCTTAACCCAAACTACTCGTAACAGATTTTTGGTGCACCTTATACCAATCACCCTGGTTTAAAAGTGACACTTATTTCACTGCGATGGAATTGAAAACGAAGAGTGAGTACCTAGCCAAATTTGAAAGTAAAATTAATGTGAAGCGGTTTAAATTTAATTACCAAATTCAAGGAATCTTTGATGCTCTTTATACCTACCACACCTAGTACAGCCAACCATACATTTTTTGTTTTCACCTTTTAATTTCCGAAAAACAATATTTCAAATAAAATATTTAAACAATGGTTCATGTCATGGGTAGGTAACAGTTTGAGAGCATGAGTGTTCTTTGAATAATCGTGGGGCATTGTTCAAATTTCAAACCGTCAACCTATGTACATAATTTATTGCTGAGTGATTTTGTTGATTAAGCATGAACATAACAGGTATAGGTTTATTGAATAGGTATTGTTTTTTTTTTTTTTTTTTTGGAACAGAACCCGCGCAGATAAACATTCTAGTTTTGACATGGCACCAGAGAGTTTTAAATAAATTCTGGCAAGGCCCTAGCATGGCTGAGTAATGGCCAAAACTAGGGCCTTGTCGATTATGAACCCTTTTGCCTCATCAGGAAAAGCACTCTAGGCCCCGGACCAGCAAAAACTAGATTTGTTTATATTTTTGCTAGAAACATTAAAAAAGGGTACTTTAGTATCGGTTGTGATCCGATAGTAAAATAACTCAGATCAAACATAAAAACCTGATAAAAATAATAGCGCAGATTTTTATGAATTTAATACGGTATTAAAGCAATTTTAGTATGACACTGGGCATTTTTGTAAAATACTCTTATTATCATATTATTTGATTTAGTATCGTGTTCAAAAATGCACTTAATCTAAACTACATCCCACCACAAAAACAACCGATATAAATCACTTGAGATAAACCATCTGGAATTAAGTAAATTTAGTTTCAGACAATAAATTATAACTTTTTATTAATTTCAATGAAAAGTTCAAAAAGCCTTTGGCGGGGTGGGTGATGGTTGAAAATAGAGATTTTCGAAAGTAAATACCTAAATGATTATCTTGGCAGGATTTGCAAGAGCGTGAAATATTTAACTTTTTTTTGAAAACAAAACTGATCAATTATAAAAAAAGTTAAAATTTTTATTTTTCGATTCATCGACTCAATTTGTTTGGTTAAAATTTTGCATATGTATCAATAACGATAGTGCTTAGTCTGATATCATGCCGAAAACGTCCAATAAGTTCTTACTAGTGAGAACCTCACGAGAGTATGAAACATTTTTCCGTCTAAATCTTAAATACTGAAAACTTGCAAGGGCTTGACGTATATTTGACAAGTTTTTCTCGTCTAGATTTTCCCTATAGAAAACGCGTCGTAATTAGACAGAAACTGGGCATTCTTCCAGCCGGGAATGGTATCGGTATGTCGCTTTCCATTAATTTCACTCAGGGATTCACTCATTCTGAACACCAATAGAATAATACCAGTTTTTGATTCTATAATGTTTTGCCACTATCATTATTGGTCAATCATCAAAAAGAATTTATTTTATAGCGTGGGAAAAGTAAAATGTAAAACAATAGTATAGTCGCTATTCAATATAAATCAAAAGGAATAAACTATGAGCTCAAATTTATTTTTCATTTAAAATGTGACCATTCTTTTTTTTTTTTTCTTGATTTCTGGAAACAGAAAATGAAAACAATCAACAAAAATACTTTAGGAACCAACATTATATTTATGTTCATGTGAATTTTGTACAAAAATTAAAATTCATATTCGCGATTTTTTCACAGGTGAGTGGGTATTAGTGTTTCCTCTGCTCAATTCTCAGTTAAAAACCCTTCTGTGTGCAGAATAATTCAGTTTGACATTTAAAAACTGTAAATACTGTGCAATTCCAATAAAGTTTTTTTTTTTTTCTGAAATAGAGGCATTAAGATGATATTTTTGTATTTTATATTTTAAACATTTTATTTAAGTAAGTAAAAAATGAAATGAATTGGGTGGCGCAACGGCTCGTGAAGACCCAGGGTCTAGTGATAGTGACTAACAACTCGCAACCATTCCTGTGTGCGCCTGTCGACAGGTAAGCAAGTACCTACATATGCAAATATTAAAATAGTTTTCAGTCACATCTTAAACTATGTAAATGTAAAAAAATGTCAACAAAATTTTAAACGATGGATTTAGGAACAAAACAAGGATGATAAGTGTTGTTCGAATGGCTGCTTCAAACACGTATTTTCTAAGAGTGAAAACAATATAACATTTCAAATAAATAATATTTTTTTGTGGACATTTGAGTAAAGTAAATTAAAAAAAAAGTCTTCATGCCTACAAAATGCACTAAATCTTGATTCTCAAGAACAAATTCGTGCGAGCCAGCAGTTATGCCTTTAAGCATTTTATTAAATTCCGATTGGAAGTTATTGTAATTGGTGTGATTTGTCGAACCGAACACTTTGACATACATAACTCCACGTTTTTAGGTTCCTAGAACCCGCATACGTTCGAGACAGCGCAGGGTCAAAAGCCCACAGGTGAAAAGTTTATAATGGACTTTTGACCCATTTGGATGGGTCAGAAGTGGGTCAATCTACCCTATTATTTTAGAAAGAAAGTCAGTCACAAGTTCACAAATATTTTTAATAATTTCATATTCAAATATTGAAAAAAGCAGACAAATTAAGAATTTATTTGAACACTCTAATTTACACATAAACTTAAAGCAAACCCACTGACAATAAAGGCACCTGCCTGGCGACCGAACATACCCTGAACGGAGTGGCGTCAGCGGGACAGAGAATCCAAAAAGGGAGTTAAAATCCTTGAACCAGCAAAGCGGGCCACCCAATGCATTCTTGTTAAAGAAAACTATCTATAAAGTGACCCACTTAAGTGGGTCAGAAATCCACAATCAATCGGGGTGGGTCATCACTCCAGTGAAGTTGGCCCCTAAATTTTCTAAAAATTGATTTTTCTTAGAGTTATGGGTAGATTTGAAAGAGTTCCAGAGTTCTTGCCCAAAAATAGCAATAGTTGCCGGTAATTTTGGCCAGAAACAGAAAAAAAACTATATTGGGGGCCAACTTCACGCGGCCCCCCTTTTATCATGAAAAAGAGATCTGATAAGAAATTTTTGTTCTTGATGAAGAGTTTTGGCGTTCTCAATGGGTTTTGGAAATAGTTCTCCAAAATTAGAATTAGAAAAATTATAAATGTTAGGGGGTGGTAACTTCACACTTAGTTATTTCTATTTTGTCGGAGTTCTGTGGAGTTCTGTTTAGAGTTCTGGGTAGCCCCACAAGAGTTCTAAACAGAACTTTAACAAACTTTTTTCTACCACCTACACATTAAAAGTTATGAGATTAAAATTAAGAAAAATTACCAATGCTGGGGGGCTACCCAGAACTCTAAACAGAACTCCCCACAATTACGAAAAAATAGACAAAAATTATTTGTGAATTTGGCCCCTTCAGCATTGGTACTCTGTTTGAGCCTATAACTTTTTATGTATAAGTCGGACAAAAATTTTTGTTAGAGTTCCGTTTAGAACTCTCGTGGCGCTACCCATAACTCTAAACAGAACTCCCCAGAACTCCGATAAAATAGAAATAACTAAATGTGAAGTTAGCCCC
This sequence comes from Melangyna quadrimaculata, assembly GCA_949320155.1. NCBI lineage: Eukaryota > Metazoa > Arthropoda > Insecta > Diptera > Syrphidae > Melangyna > Melangyna quadrimaculata. The sequence continues at coordinate 72,992,247 of OX439485.1, read as the reverse complement.
CCTAGCATTTGTAATTTTTCTAATTCTAATTTTTGGGCAAGAACTCTAGAACTCTTTCAAATCTACCCAGAACTCTAAAAAAAAGGAGCACATATGGCCTAATTGGCGGAGACTTCAATGCAAGGCATCACCTTTGGCTGGATACCACTGTTTCACCCGAGGGAAAAGCGATTGCAGATTGGTTGGACGCTAACCAGGACCAGCATTCATTGGTGGTTGTTTCTCAACCGAAACCAACTTTTCGTCGAACACCATCTACATTGGATTTTTTTATTTCAACTTCTAATTTTGTTTATATACTTCCAGAAATCTGCAACTTCACCTGTAAACTTGTGACTAGCGACTCGGATCATGATGCTGTTCAGCTTAGCATCAAGCTCCACCAACCCATCTACCTAGCAACAGAGCCAACAGAGAACTTCATTAATTACAGACGACTGGATGCTGAACTGGATGGAAACTCTGTGCAGCATCATAACAACATCCAGTTCCAGAAGGGGCTACAAGCGATCAAGCCAGGACCAGAAGCTTTGAAGAACATTAATTAAATCGTTGGAAAACAGGCCCCAATTCCGGAAATCCTAATTCACAACAATTTTGAAGTATCATCAACACAGGACAAAGTGGAAATGTTCGCCAAATATTTTGAGGGAAACTTCACACCAAACGCACCTGATGATCCAGGGTTTCAGAACGAAGTCGAAGCATCCATTCCGCAAACCCTGCGGCCAAATCCTGAAAGCGTCGTTTTTAGTGACTCCAACCCAGCAAGTGACCCAACCAATAGCACTGCCATATGGAGGAGGTAGCAGACATCATCGGGAATTCAAAGCCAAAAAAGTCAGCCGGACCAGACGGAGTCTCAAACTACATCCTGAAGAGGCTGCCACATGCAGTGATAATCCTTTTAACTATCATCATGAACAACTGCATCAATAACTGCTACTTCCCCCAAACGTGGAAAACAGCTAAGATCGTGGCCATCCCGAAGAAAGGCACTAACAATCGTGTGTCAAACTACAGGCCAATCTCGCTTCTGAACAACATAAGTAAAATACTGGAAGAAGTATTACTTCGAAGAATAAAGAAGTTTTGCAGCGAAAACGCCATCATCCAGGACATGCAGTTTGGCTTTAGGGAAAAGCACTCCACTTTGCATCCGCTCCTGAAGTTTCAGCATGACATCACCATAGCGCTCAACAACGATCGTGTCACCGTTAAATGCTTTCTGGATGTCGAGAAAGCATTCGACAGCGTATGGATTGAAGCCCTTATCCATAAGCTTCGCGTATTACATTTACCTCCGTCTTTAATAAAAATTCTTTTTTCTTTTCTTTCTGCCAGAAAATTCTACGTACAAATGGACAACTGCAAATCACAAGTGAAGAACATCAAAGTCGGAGTTGCCCAAGGTTCGAAGCTAGGCCCCTTCCTCTACAGCCTGATGACATCTGACCAACCATTGCCACCTGGATGCCAAAATCTCCTGTATGCTGATGACTCCCTTACGTATGCCGCCTCGATGTCTCCTCTGGTAGCTTTACGAAAAGTTGAACACCACGTCAATAGACTCTACGTCTTCTATAAGAAATGGGGCATCCGGATAAACACCTCCAAATCGGAGCTTGTGTGTTTCAGGAGACCCAGTAGAGGTAGTTGCAGCGCAGCCAAGTGCAGAAGTCTGGTTCTGAAATTTCCGGACGGATCTACAATAGCAGCCAAAAAGAACGTGAAGTACCTAGGCGTCCACTTCAACGAGTTGTTAAGGTTCAACCCGCACTCACGAAACGTCCTCAAAAAAGTCAACTGGGCCTTTCACCGACTCCACCCATTGATGAGACGCAGAAACGGACTAAGCCAGAAGACGAAGATACTTATGTACAAGCAGCTCCTGCGGCCTGTAATCAGCTATTCTTTCCCTGTCTGGTTCTCCATCTCAAAGACGGCCATGAAGGAACTTCAAATGTTCAAAAGAAAGTTACTAAGGATTTGTACCGGACTACATTTTGATCGGCAGGGAATGAGACATCACAGCAACGAGCGTCTTTACACAAAAGCTAACATCATCCCCCTGGACAGGTACCTACTGCTTCAAGCAAAGAAGCTTGTAGAAGTAACTAACAGGCACCCAAATCGACTGATGAGAAGAATGGCCACTCAGCAGCGACACCCCGAGCCGGGATACCTCAGTACGATGGAAATCCTGGTTGACAACATCATCACGGACAACGAGCCAGCAGTTTCGTTCTACGCTGACACAGGGTCAGCATATTACCGCGGCTAAAGGCCAACCCATCCCTCCACCAAAACCACAATTTGACAACCGGGACGGAACACCCCGAGGACAATAAAGTCAGCCGACTTTTAGATTGAAGTTTTTGACATGTATTTTATATTTCATAATCCTTTAAACTTAAGACAAAGTATAAGATAAGGCCCCCAATGTGCCGATAAATGTATAATATCATCGTATCTAACTAGTTATTATTAGTCAAATTGTACATACTTTTTGTTCAATAAATATACATCTATCTATCTTCATCTCTCTATCTAAAAAAAAAAATCAATTTTTTGAAAATCTGGGGGCTAACTTCACAGGAGGGCCCAGATCGCGTAATACTATGTTTAAACCAGACACTAAATCGAGATTTAGCAAGATTATCAAAAATCTCTTGGAAATCTCGATGATTTGCCATACAAATTTAAATCTCCTTAAATTATGATTTCAAATAAAACTCATTCAAAGCTACTTGGAAACATTAGTTTGTCAAATCAAACAAAATTTCTTTTCGGAGAATAATTGTGGAACAGACCCATTTAAATGCCATGTGTTTTTAATGACAGATGGAAATGTAAATAAAGACTATCTATCTCACTTCCACTTCATATCAAAAAAATAAAACACCATTTGAATGTTTTGCCATAATCCCTCTTTTTGATCTTTTTGTGCATGTGGAAACACCAAACGAATCTCATTACCTAAGTGGTTGGTGGAAACGTAGTATAAGACTAAAACGATTGCTCGATTGAACGATCGTCGTTTTGATTATAGCTGTCTGTATACACACATATGAACATATATGAGATCAATATTCAGCACGACGATCGTTCAATCGTTTTAGTCTTACCCGATCTGGGCCCAGTTTAAACCAAGTTTTAAAAAAACCTAGTCGCCAAAACATTGAGTTTTCAAACAAAATTATTTATTTTTTTTTAATTAAAAAAAAAAAAGGTTTTTAAACATTTTGGTTGACAATAATATTGAAACTTTGTTTTTGCTTCACCATAAAAAAAATGAATAATATCAACTTAACAGTTTTCGAGACAAACAAAAACCAACAGAGGTACAAAAAAAAAAAAAAAAACAAATAGTAGCCTTTTCCTTTTTGAAATATTTGAATATGGTAGACACCATTGTTCTTGGTCCTAAAAAAAATAAAAAACCGCGTCTCGCAGTCAGTTATGTAATTCAAGTTAGGGGAAGAGCATTTGGCCTTGTTAGAAATATTGAAATAATTCTAAAAGAGTTATTCTAACATATAAAGAACTCCCATAAGTGCTCTTCTAACCCATCAAATAAAGCTATAATACCTGATACATTGCTGAGATTTTATCTCTGCAGCATAAAAATATATGTAGATATCAATATTGCTATATGAAAACATGTACGGTTATCAGTTGAGTCCATCGTTCCTGGAAAAATACGTTCAGATCCTTGATTAACTGCAAAAACTTAAACAAATATACATACCTTGTACATAATATACCAGTATACCAACAAAGATGCAAGGACATATGTACCCTACCTACCTCTACAAACGAATAAAAACACATTTCCAAACAAATAATTCTCAAGGTTATTAGGCCTGACACAGTCAATGCGATTAATTTCACATTTATCGGTTGAGCGACTGAATATAACCGCATTTCATTGTCCTGAAATTGAGTCCATACCACCCGCTAAAAACATGCTGATTTTAATTAAAATGGCTCGAAACGTGATTCACAACACGCGCGTAAGGTAAAATAATGCCACATTAAACTATACGACGACAAAATGTGAGGCCAAGCGTGTACTATGCGACGTACCTTACGTATAGGTACATGATGCCATGCCCTTTGTCTACATTAATACCACCTCATTCTGCTGGGATTATCTTTTCGTTCGGTTATCTTTGGAATTTCATTTTAAGCTTTGTCAATATGTGGGTCAGTACAGGAGTCCATAACTTCCGTCCTAGTAATCGTTTATAATGGTATATACCTGCTGCTGCTACAAGGAATTCTATTGGAAATTTAAAATCCACGATGCTTTTCTGTTCTGACGAAGGTGAAACAACATGTTAATTCCATGTTTATTGCCAAAAGGGCTTACGATAATAATGGGTTTTGGTTCGGGGTTTTTACGACCCTTAATGTGAACAAGCACAGTGCGAGCGTTAGGAAAATAGGTAAGGATTTAAAAGGAAATACCGTTGCACATTGGTTTTGAAGTTCTGAAGATCAAAATGGGGGGAGTGGCATGGGGGGAGGGGAGGTAAAGCATTCTACATTCTTGTTGTGCGTCTAAGGAAAGAATCTCTATACTTAACGGTATACGTCCGAAGTAGGGCTCAAGGGTAAACTGATGAGCGTTCCTAAAAGCGCGAGTACTACGGTTGAACGGTTTTAGGGCGTGGGTGGGGGGAATGTAACTGACTATTTCACCAGATCACTGTTTATACAAATAGCTGTTATATAATAATATTCTAAAATTAAAATGATATATATCTTTTATACAGAAGGCGTTAAATTGAAATACATTCATCATTTTTATGAGTACCTACATTATGTAAATAATAATCAGATTCCGTTTTTGCTTAAAGCCTTAAACGGCCTTGAAATGTTGTGTTTTTATTCATTACAAAAATATTACGGCTAATCAATTATTAAAAGTAGTTGACCTTTTATGTGGATTTGGTGTGTTTTTTCGAGTATCCCAAAAAATAAGGTGCTCAAAAATTATTAAAACACGCATTAAAAAAAATGGGCACGACTGGATCACACAAATTTGCTCCCGTAGCTAACAACTTGAACGTAGCTTAAAATTGACAATGTGCATATGTAGTGGTTTTATAACATTGTGATATCATTAAACAAGTTTAAAAACAATTTAAAATTTACATTATTACTATAAATTGTAGCATACAGGGGGGTTATGAAATGTTTTTAGGCTGAAACACCTTAATTCCCAATCATGATAGCAGCATACGGCACGCTTGCAGTGCTCAACATTAGCTCGTCGGAGGGGGGATCTTGCTCTGAGTTTTACCCTGCGCGTACAAATTGTTCGTGCCAAAAAAAAAAGGAAAATATACTAAATGATTTGTATAGATACCTTACATACCAAAGGCAAAAAAAATATTACAAAAAAAATAATTAGAATTAATAGAAGAAATTAAAGGAAAAGAAATATTTTAATTTTTAAAGGAAATACTTGGATGAACCCTTGTATAACCCTGTTATGAGATTTGATGTTTTACCTCTAGAGAATACCCTCCACTAGCAAATGACACACGGTCATGGCTCCATGACTACCCCTTCCTCAAAGTCTGTTGGGGGAGTCCCAATCTTGACTTCTCACACACCTCACTCAATTAGACATTCATCTCAACGATTATTTGATTGTTTTAGTTGAATTTCATTTTTATTTAATACACTTCATTAAGATTTTAAAAAAAAAACATACATACTTTTTATTTTTATATAAAGATTTAGCTTTGAATCAATTTGTGTATGAATTCTTTATGGTTTAAAAGGTAAATCTCTGTTGTTGCATGAAAATATGTTTTGTTCAAATTTTAATAGAATATTTAGAATTTTTTTTTTTTGCTGAAAACAAGGCCGTAATAAAAATTATATAGAAAGAAAGTTTAATAAGGTTATTCACGTTTTACCAGATAATGTTGTTGTATTTGTTTTCAATTTTTTTTTTCGGAATGCTGAAATTTGTGCACAAATCTCCGCCTTGTTGGATCCTCTATGTTCTTCAATGATTTTATCTCTAATTTGTATGATGTAACTTTATATATATTGTTACTTATGGCCACTTTTTTTCTTGTTACTAATCTCAAACAAATTATTTCAATTACTACTTCTAATATAATATACGTATTTTTTTTTTTTTTTTTTTTTTTTTTTATAATTTTCTTTCACACAACACTAGGTACCCGTTCTTAAATCTGTAGGAGTGGATGCATAAGGGAAAAAAGTCCGGCGTGTGGAACTTTCTCAAGCCCGACTGGAATGTATGACCAGTACGGCAGAACGAATGGGTCTCGAGACGACTATTTTTTCCCAGGGGTCATCCACATTAGGGTTTGCACTATGGCAGCTATTTAATAGAGGAATGGTTTAATTTTATTGAATAGGGGTTTGATAAAATTTGTATTTTTTTGGTTTACCTTTATTAAATTCGTATCACGTGTACTTTGAAATAATCTCGTTCTATCGGTCTAAACTCAACCCATCCGATTTCCACGATCGAACGAGTATTAAAAACAATTTATGGAAATCCGAATTGTTAAACCATTTATTTAAAATTAAGAGTTTTATTTTCACCAACTTAAATTTTTTAGATAAGGGATTACAACTAGCTTAGAATAAGACCAAACGAAGAATGTGAAGATGGAAAAATTCGCATTTCCCTCTGAACAAATTCGAAGTTCGAACATATTCGTAATTATATTAAATTGGTTCTGGTATTGTTATGAGCAAAAAATTTAAGTGTACACATATCCGTTTTCTGACTCTTTCCTTTCAGTTAAATTTAAAAACAAATCTGTGAATTAGTACTTTTAAGCTTTGAAATAAACTTAATGTGCTGTATTAATACTTTAACTCCAAAATATCCTCAAGGGGCATGCTACAAAATTACTATTAAATTGTTTTTTAATAGCTAGAACAGAAAGAGCTTAAAAAAAAGTATGCCTTCTGATTTGTTTGATAAATATGAATTTATGAAAAAAAAAATGTTCAAAAATCGTTATAGCGGTTTTCTTAAAAATAATTTTTTTATATACAAAAATTCTTGAACATTTTTAAAATAAAATTTGGTATGCCAACTTTTAGAATTTAATATAATACAATTTTACACAAAATTAAAAAAATATTCATTCACCGGTTTTCCAGATATTGAATTTTCAAAAAAAAAAAAAAATTCAATATTTTTTTTAAAAATGCAAAAATAATTTTTTCGAAAAATTTTATATGCTAAATTGTTAAGGACCTCTTACACAAACAATTTGGTTAAAATCGGTGTAACCCTTAACGAAAAATTTGAAAACCAAATAATATGTTCTATGACAGGTACGTTTTTAAAAACATTTTTTTTTCTACGAAAATATTCATTATAGTATAGCTCGTAATATTTTTTTCAAAACCGTTAGAGCCGTTTTTGAAAAAAATCAATTTTTGTATATTGGTTGTATGGCAGGTACCGTTATTTTTTTCCCCTATAGGGAATCCCATAAGAATCTTAAGTCCAAAGATTGAAGAAAATCGCTTCAGCCGTTTAGGCTGCAGGTGGAGGTACAGACAGACAGACGGACAGACGCACAGACGGACAGACCTACAAACGGACAGACGGACAGACAGACAGACAGACAGAATTGTGAGACCCACTTTTTTCGCGTTTTCTATCCAAAGTTTTCTAGGCCAAAGTTTGAAGAAAATCGCTTCAGCCGTTTAGGCTGCAGGTCGAGGTACAGACAGACGGACTGACAGACAAACAGAAAGAATTACGAGACCCACTTTTTCCGTGTTCTCTATAATCGTAATGTTAGGGAAATTATTATCTCGAATTTTTTTTTGCACGAATCCTAAACTTGCACTACTACGTATATCGCAAGTAAAAACGTATGGCTTACCAATAATTACTGAAACTAGTTGAATATCCATAAGGATCTTTTCAATATTAAATATTAAAAATCATGTCCCTACACATAAATTGCAAGTAAAATACTGTCAAAATACAATTATTTAATAATTTAAGATGCCTACATAATTAACATGCTTATACCTTACAGGTCTTGCTCTCGTAGCTAAAAACTTTAACCTAGCTAGAAATTGACAATACATATATAAAATGTTCGCCACATTTTAAAAAATAAAATCTGGTACGCCAACTACTAGTACCTATTTAATAAAATACAATTAAACAAATAATAAAAAAAAAGATGCACTGACCCTCTTCGAGATATTTAATTTTCAAAAAAAAAATTCAATATTTTTTTAAAAAATCCAAAACATTTTTTTTTGAATATTTTTATACGCAAAATTGTTTAAAACAAAATAGACATCCCGTATAATTTTTACTTGCGATATACGTAGTATAGAGCAAGTTTAGGATTCGTGCAACAAAAAAAAATTCGAGATAATAATTTTCCCTAACATTACGATGATAGAGAACACGGAAAAAGTGGGTCTCGTAATTCTTTCTGTTTGTCTGTCTGTCTGTCTGTCCGTCTGTCTGTACCTCGACCTGCAGCCTAAACGGCTGAAGCGATTTTCTTCAAACTTTGGACTTAAGGTTCTTATTAGATTGCCTAAAGGGGAAATTGAACTTTTCTTTTAGCACAAAAAATAACGTGAGATAGCTTTCATGCAACCAATATACAAAAATTGATTTATTTCAAAAACGGCTGTAACGATTTTCAAAAAAAAAAAATAACGAGGTACTAAAATTACTAAAATAAATACTTTGGTAGAAAACTAAATTTTGTATAACGGTTATTAACTACTACATCGATTTCAACCAAAATTTGTATACAAAAGGTCGCTTAAAATATTCACAATTTTACATATAAAAATTTTTGAAAAAATAATTTTTTGATTCTTAAAAAAAGTATTGACATTTTTTTTTGAATATTCAATATCTTGAAAACGGGCTAATGTTTTTTTTTTTAATTTTGTGAAAAATTGTATTTTATTAAATTCTAAGAGATGGCAAACCAAATTCAAAAAAATAAATTTAAATAAAAAATTAATTTAAAAAAAACCGCTCTAACGATTTTTGAATTTTTTTTTCATAAATTCATATTTAATAAACAAATCAGGCATATAACTAATTTAAAATAATTCATAGTAACCATTTATATTTTAAATTGTTTTTAAAACTTTTTTTTTTAATGATATCATAATGTTATGGAACCAATAAATATGTACATTGTCTATTTGAAGCTACGTTAAAGTTGTTAGGTAAGAGAGCAAGTTTTGTGCGATCCAGTCGTGGCATTTTTTTTTTTTTTTTGAAATCGGAGATGACATTAAGAAATTTGAAAATCAGAAAATTGGTTATATGTATATGACAGCTACCGTTATTATGTAGTGAACATTTTTGTTACTATAATTAACCCTTCCTTCTATAGTATATCTTAATAATGCCACGAGGCAAAAATAATGCCGCGGGGCAAAAATAATGCCGCGGGGCAAAACTAATGCCGCGGGGCAAAAATAATGCCACGAGGCAAAAATAATACCACAAGGAAATAATAATGCCGCTGGCCAAAAATAATGCCGAGGAGGCAAAAATAATGCCGCGGAGGCAAAAATAATTCCGTGGAGGCAAGAAAAATGCCGCGAGGCAAAAATAATGCCACGGTGCAAAGTTAATGCCGCGGGGCAAAAATAATACCACGAGGAAAAAATAATGCCGCTGGCCAAAAATAATGCCGAGGAGGCAAAAATAATGCCGTGGGGCAAAAATAATGCCGCGGGGCAAAAATAATGCCGCGGGGCAAAAATAATGCCGCGCGCAAAAATAATGCCGCGGGCAAAAATAATGCCACTTGGCAAAAAAAATGCCGGGAGGTAAAAACATTGCCGTGGGGCAAAAATAATGCCGCGGGTCAAAAATAATGCCGCGGGGCAAAACTAATGCCGCGGGGCAAAAATAATGCCACGAGGCAAAAATAATACCACGAGGAAAAAATAATGCCGCTGGCCAAAAATAATGGAGAAAAAGTTTTTTTAATGTCAAAATTTTAAAGAAATTTCATACTTTTTTATTTTGTTGATTTTATTTTCTTTTTACCAATTTTTTTTTGCAGATTTTAACAGTTCAGAGTGTTCTTGTTTTAACCTTACTCGGTTGTATTTAAGTACGAATAAATGATTATTATTCATGATTCTTGGTTGGTTTAACCAACATTTTTTAACAGAGTGAAAATCAAACTCGGTTAGGAGAAATGTTTCATTGGGTGCAAAAGTAAAATATTTAAGTTTCGCATCAGCAAATAATAAGTCTTAATCAATAAGTTTGCTTATACATAACTTAATTTATTTCGAGTTTAATACACAAGCTCTAATAATTATCCATATTGTTCTCGACCTAAATGTGCTATCAAATAAAAAAAATATACTCAAATAATCTTAATGATTGCCATGAAAATACTTAACAACATCTTTTGTTTCCTTCATTCTTAGATAATGAAAATATTCCTACTCGTATTAGATATTCGAGTTTCTTTTCCGTTTGCATAAGTAGATTAGTTTCTCAATGATATTATACGGATTTGATTAAATTGAATATATCTATAGGAGGTACGTTCTTATGAGAACATAATATTATGCCTATGAGATTTCTTTCGCCCTTTTGACGTTCGCATTTAGTAAATTCGCCTCGGGGGATGCTTTTTATCAATGAATTGATATTATGAATAGTATTGTATTTTCATATCTATTTACGAATACATAATAGGAAAACGTTTGTTCTCTATTTTTATGGATATAGGTAAGGCTTTCTGATTGTTAAACATTAGCATCAGTTAGAATAGCTAAAAAAAGTAGATAATATAGTATTTCCAAAGAAAAAGATACAATATAGGCGCTGCAAAATAGTCCCTCGGAGAGACTGATATAAAGGGTGATTTTTAAAGACCTTGAGAACTTTTTAAAAAAAAAAAACGCATAAAATTTGCAAAATCTCATCGATTCTTTATTTGAAACGTTAGATTGGTTCATGACATTTACTTTTTGAAGATAATTTCATTTAAATGTTGACCGCGGCTGCGTCTTAGGTGGTCCATTCGGAAAGTCCAATTTTGGGTAACTTTTTCGAGCATTTCGGCCGGAATAGCCCGAATTTCTTCGGAAATGTTGTCTTCCAAAACTGGAATAGTTGCTGGCTTATTTGTGTAGACTTTAGACTTGACGTAGCCCCACAAAAAATAGTCTAAAGGCGTCAAATCGCATGATCTTGGTGGCCAACTTACCGGTCCATTCCTTGAGATGAATTGTTCTCCGAAGTTTTCCCTCAAAATGGCCATAGAATCGCGAGCTGTGTGGCATGTAGCGCCATCTTGTTGAAACCACATGTCAACCAAGTTCAGTTCTTCCATTTTTGGCAACAAAAAGTTTGTTAGCATTGAACGATAGCGATCGCCATTCACCGTAACGTTGCGTCCAACAGCATCTTTGAAAAAATACGGTCCAATGATTCCACCAGCGTACAAACCACACCAAACAGTGCATTTTTCGGGATGCATGGGCAGTTCTTGAACGGCTTCTGGTTGCTCTTCACTCCAAATGCGGCAATTTTGTTTATTTACGTAGCCATTCAACCAGAAATGAGCCTCATCGCTGAACAAAATTTGTCGATAAAAAAGCGGATTTTCTGCCAACTTTTCTAGGGCCCATTCACTGAAAATTCGACGTTGTGGCAGATCGTTCGGCTTCAGTTCTTGCACGAGCTGTATTTTATACGGTTTTACACCAAGATCTTTGCGTAAAATCTTCCATGTGGTCGAATAACACAAACCCAATTGCTGCGAACGGCGACGAATCGACATTTCACGGTCTTCAGCAACACTCTCAGAAACAGACGCAATATTCTCTTCTGTACGCACTGTACGCATTCGTGTGGTTGGTTTAATGTCCAATAAAGTAAACTGAGTGCGAAACTTGGTCACAATCGCATTAATTGTTTGCTCACTTGGTCGATTATGTAGACCATAAATCGGACGTAAAGCGCGAAACACATTTCGAACCGAACACTGATTTTGGTAATAAAATTCAATGATTTGCAAGCGTTGCTCGTTAGTAAGTCTATTCATGATGAAATGTCAAAGCATACTGAGCATCTTTCTCTTTGACACCATGTCTGAAATCCCGCGTGATCTGTCAAATACTAATGCATGAAAATCCTAACCTCAAAAAAATCACCCGTTATAAATAGTCAATTGCTTGCAGATATTTATAGGCATTGGTTTATTTATTCACTGACTTACTAGAACTAAGGTAAGGTTAGGTTGTAAGGGGTGATGATCCGGTCAGCCGAAACACCTCAGTCGGATCTCAATGAATCCATTGCGCTCCCCAGGACTTGCGAAATGGAAGGAAAAGGGAAGGGTAAGGAAAGGAATAAGTGGAAGATAAGGTAAGGGGTGCCTCCATGAACCATCCGAAATCTGAATGAATTTCAGGGTGTTCTTTAGTGGCAGAGACGAGATGGAGGGCTGTTTTTCTTTTTTAGCTAGGCTAGCTCCTCCGCCTCTTCATCCTGAAAATGAACACAGACCTCCAGCGTGACAGTCCATCGCACTAACCATTACGCTACGAGCTACTACTTTTACGCAAGGGAGGTCGATATGGGAAATGTATTTTTAAAAAATTCCATTCAATGCAATTGACGCAGCAAAACCCTTCACTTTTATTCACCCCTAAAACAACGGATAAAATTTAACTGGGATCAAATTTAACCAAAATTTTAAAGCAATTGACACACGGCCTAAGAGGATGTTAAAAAAGAATTCAATGTTGAGCAAGTGGATTGTAAGTAAAAAGGAAAGAAAAACAATTGACATTTTTGCATGTTTTGACTTTTGTCAATTGTCGATCGCTGCCTTCATCCAGCTGTTAATGTATGTGTTTAACACTCTCATATGCTTACTTGCACACATTTTGGTCGATATTTTACCCCCTCTTATAATCAGAAGATTTTAATATTTAAATTTCTTCGTCTTCAGAAACTTGACCACGAGTAGTTATTTTCTAGGTGAACGATTTTAAACAAATTCCCCTAGAATAATAAAATAATATCTATTCTTTGGAAAAAATAGGTGAATATTGTTAAATCTTAAAAAATATAAAGTGTGATGTGAAATGAGTGACAACAAATTTATTTCCTACGCTCTAAATTAATTAAAAACTAAAAAAAAAAACAATTTATTTTTTCTATTAAAATGTTCAACACGTATCAACATTGAAACAATATCTAACATTAAATTTGCTCTTTAACTCTAGCAGATGATATTTTTACTTGAATTGAAAACATTTGAAAATGTTTACAACACTGAAAACGGAAACGATTTAGGAAGACGACAGAGTGCGAGTTGAATTTTGACACGTTTCAACTTTCATGGTGGAGGGAAGTTAACAAATTGTCACAAAAAATATAAATTAAAACGGAAACAAAACGAAAAAAATGTTCTACAAAATTTTGTTCCTGATGCTTAAATGGAAATTGCAAACAAAAAATGCGAAATAAATCTTAGGCAAAAGAATATCTATCTTTCGGTTTTTTATACTTGTTCTTCTTTTCTTTCATTTGTTTTTAAGGACCTTCGTTTTATAAATTTCAATTATTTGAACATCAAGGGTGTTCTTCTTTGATGAACCTGTAGGTGGAGGTATGTACAGTGTTTGTATGGTTGTGTGTAAAAATATAAAGGGATGAAAAGTCATTAGAAAGCTTTTCCTTTTTAAAGTGAAATAAAACGTATAGCTAATTCCCTTAAATTCGGAAGGAAACTGAAATATATAGTGTTTACCTACTAGTAAATTATAATTAAATAAAATGCATCACTCTCAGAAAACGACTCCAAAGGATCCATCACAGAGAGCTGAACACCACCAACAGCAATTACCGAACGGTTTGGAGCGAGTTGCAATGTGTCATTGTCATATTCCGCAACTCCGTCCAGCACCATAACAGCATCCAGTTCCAGAAGAGGCCACAGGCGATCAAGCCAGGACCTGAAGCATTGAAAAACATCAACAAAATTGTTGGGAAAAGACATCCATTCCCGGAAATCATCAGTCACAACAATATTGAAGCAACATCAACACAAGACAAAGTGGAAGCATTCGCCAAATACTTCGAGGGAAACTTCACACCAAACCCACCGGACGATCCAACGTTTCTGAAAGAAGTTGAGGCATCCATCCAGCAAATCCTGTAGCCAAACCCGGAATGAGTCGTTTTTGGTGAATCCAACTTAGCAAGTGACCCAACTGATAGCACACATCTCTGCAATCTGGAGGAGGTAGCAGATATCATCGGGAATGCAAAGCCGAAAAAGTCAGCTGGAACAGACGGAGTCTCAAAGTACATCCTGAAGAGGCTGCCACATGCAGTGATAATCCTTTCAACTATCATTATGAACAACTGCATCAATAACTGCTACTTCCCCCAAACGTGGAAAACAGCTAAGATCGTGGCCATCCCGAAGAAAGCCATTAACAATCGTGTGTCCAATTACAGGCCAATCTCGCTTCTGAACAACATAAGTAAAGTACTGGAAGAAGTATTACTTCGAAGAATAAAGAGGTTTTGCAGCAAAAACGCCATCATCCCGGACATGCAGTTTGGCTTTAGGGAAAATCACTCCACTTTGCATCCACTCCTGAAGTTCCAGCGTGACATCACCATAGCGCTCAACAACCATCGTGTCACCGTTGGATGCTTTCTGGATGTCGAGAAAGCATTCGAAAGCGTATGGATTGAAGCCCTTATCCATAAACTTCGCGTATTACTTTTACCTCCGTCTTTAATAAAAATTCTTTTTTCTTTTCTTTCTTCCAGAATCACAAGTGAAGAACATCAAAGCCGGAGTTGCTCAAGGTTCGAAGCTAGGCCCCTTCCTTTACAGCCTGATGACAGCTGATCAGCCTATGCCAACTGCTTGCCAAAATCTCCTGTATGCTGATGACTGCCTTACATATGCTACATCGATGTCTCCGCTGGCAGCTGTACGCAAAGTTGAATACCACATAAGCAGACTCTACGCCTACTACGAGAATTGGGGCATCCGGATAAACACCTCCAAATCGGAGCTTGTGTGCTTCAGGAGACCCAGTAGAAGTAGTCGCAGTGCAGTGATCTGCAGAAGCCTGGTTCTGAATCTTCCGGATGGATCCACGATAGCAGCCAAAATGAACGTGAAGTACCTCGGCATTCACTTTAATGAGTTGCTTAGGTTCAACCCGCACTTACGAAACGTTCTCAAAAAAGCCAATTGGACCTTCCACCGACTCCACCCATTGATGAGACGCAGAAACGGACTAAGCCAGAAGACGAAGATACTTATGTACAAGCAGCTCTTGCGGCCTGTCATCAGTTATTCCTTTCCAATCTGGTTCTCCATCTCGAAGACTGCCATGAAGGAACTTCAAATATTCGAAAGAAAGTTACTCCGGATCTGTACCGGACTACATTTCGACCGCGAGCGTATGAGACATCACAGCAATGAGTGTCTGTACACTGAGACGAACATTATCCCCCTGGACCGGTACCTACTCCTACAAGCAAAGAAGCTTGTAGGACACACCAACAATCACCCAAATCAACTAATAAGAAGGATGACCACCGAGCAATGACAAACCGAGCCGAGATACCTCAGTACGATGGACATCCTGGACGACAACATCATCACAGACAACGAGCAAGCAGTTTCGTTCTACGCTGAAACTGGGTCAGCATATCACCGTGGCTAAACGCCAACCCATCTCCCCACTAAAACCACAACTTGACAACTGGGTAGGAACACCCCGAGGACAATAAAGTCAACTGACTTTTAGATTTGTTTTTTGACATGTATTTTCTATATTATAATCCTTTAAATTTAAGACATAGTATAAAATTTGGCCCCCTATGTGCGAATAAATGTATAATATCATCGTTTCTAACTAATTATAAGTCAAATTGTATCGCTGTTCAATAAATATGCTAATGCTAATGCTAGAACGTTCTAGTTTTCTAGCTCTAGCTCTAGCTCTAAAATGCATCTCTTGGTCGCACAAACATTCTTCCACTTATATTCAAGTTGCTTAGAACTAACAAAAAATGAAGTAAACATTTATTTTAAGGTAAAGTGATAAAAAGCAAGAAATTTGTTCTTGAAATTGCTTTAATAGGTCCATAATAAATAGTTTGAGAAAGGCAAATGTATTTCATATGATGCATGAAATAAATAGATTTTTTTTTGATTCGCTGAAGAGGTTCTTCAACTATGTAAGTAAAGATAACAAGTATTTGTTAATTTTAATATCTTCTGTCTTTATTGTATTGAGTCTTCTTAAAAACTGAAGCTTAAAATCTACCTAACTTCTACTCTACCCTGTGAAGTGTTTCTATCTTGCAGCGTGTTCAAGATATCACATTTCCATACTTCCCGTCGCATGGTTTGTGGTTGACATCGGTGGGAGCTACTTCGTTGATAGAAATAGTTGTGTCAGCATAAATAGTTATCGTCGATGATAATGACGATGACCTTGACTACG
The DNA here is from genome assembly GCA_949320155.1 of Melangyna quadrimaculata. Taxonomy (NCBI): domain Eukaryota; kingdom Metazoa; phylum Arthropoda; class Insecta; order Diptera; family Syrphidae; genus Melangyna; species Melangyna quadrimaculata. The sequence continues at coordinate 72,975,708 of OX439485.1, read as the reverse complement.
ACGACGACGACGACGACGACGCCGACGATGACGACGACGACCACGACGACGGCGGGTACAGCAGCTTTGGTTGCGGTCGGCGACGACCTAGGCGATCGGGTTAACTTGTATATTATTTTACTTGTAGGTTGTATAGGTGAGCTATTATAGGGACACAGCTGGCTGGAGGGATAAGGCTTGTTGGTTGAGGCCCTGGGTCCACACGGGACTGTAGCGCCAACTTCAATAAGTTAGTAAGGTGATAGGTGAGTTGGGTACGCAGAACCTTATTTATTAGATTTCACTAATACTCGGTCCAACCAAAAGCCTCACAAGGAAAATCAAGTTTTCAATTTGTTGCTTTTGTATGCAATACAAGTATACAAGTCCTTTCAATTTTTATCAATCAGAACTGCTCCGTTTAAATGATAATAATTGTGAAGGTCACGCCCTCTGCTTGGAAAATCTCATAATTAAAATTTTGTTCTTTATATGCACCTCAAGACCTACCGCTCTACCAAATTCTATAATTTTGTAACACTTGGAAGTGATCCATAGGGGAGAGTACAATAACTTTGGCGCCAAAAATTGATAACGTTTTTGTTTGTAGAAGGGTCAAAAACAAGCATTACTATGGGAGGGGGGTGCCTATCTCACCCCGTTTAGGAGGTAGGGCATTTTAGAAAAAAATGACTTAAAATGGAAAAAAAAGAATATTTAAGAACAACGGAAGCACTAACAATAAAGTGCTATACCGAAATTGAAAGCCAGAAATCTGCTTCTTATTCCTCAAGTTAAATTGAATTATTCATGCCTACAGTTTTCGAAAAATTTGCATGCAAACTCAAAAGTTTGATAAAAAAAAGGAAAACAAAAAGTTTAGAGCTGTTTTTTTTTTAAACTGCGAAATGAAGTGCTAAATTAGCTTTTAGTAGTTAATGCTTATATCAATTCTGAATCAAAGACAAAAAACCGAATGGTTTTATGTCTTCTAGTTTTTAATAAAATCGAAAAATACTAGAAGTACTTTTTTATGAGATTTTTATTTTTTGCTTGCTTACATAAATAAAGCATTCCGTCCCGCCGTGTAAACAGTGAGGCTTGTCGCCCAAAGTTGGTCAAAAGCAAATTTTTCAAAAACTAGGTATAAATAATTCAATTCAACTTTAGGATTAAAGAACAGATTTCTGGCTTTCTAAACCATTATAGTGCTTTATTGTAAGTTGTTTTTAAATATTTGTTTTCCATTTTAAGTAATTTTTTTCTAAAATGCCCCTACCTCCTAAACGGGATGAGATAGACCCCCCTTCTATAGTAAAAAATTCTTGTTTCTTACCCTTCTACAAAAACCGTTGTTAATATTTGGCGCCAAAGTCATCCTACTCGTTCCGATCCATATAATTGATATCAATTCAGTGAAAATGGGCGGATGCCACGCCTGAATGAAAAATCACAAATTAAAATTGATTTCCTGTGCTCGTTCTTGAAGCTCTGCTATTCCACTAAATTGCAATATTCTGCAATTATGGAAATACCCCATGTACATAATTCATATCAATTCTAAGTAAATGCGTGGATGCATGGCTTTTTTGGATGGATTTTTTTTTGCAAATGTTTGCCTCTGTATGCACCACAAGACTTACCGTTGCACGCAATTACAATGTTCTATGGTAGCGGGAAGTTTTTCATGATCTGAAATCATTCAGTTACTGTTTTTTCCATTTTTGGAGGCGCTTTTATGCCTCCAAAAATGGCAACATTAAAAAAACAATTAAATTAAGTCAGAAGCCTGAACCTGATGAGCTTAGAAAACGCTGCAAATTTTAAGTTTCTGACCTTATTGGTCCTGAAGTTGGAGGAGGGAGTGTTGAAAATCGCCTGAGTTAAGGTCCCGTCACACACTGATTGGAAAATGTTTGCAGAAAGCGTTTCAAAAATTCCAATTTTGAAATTTTCCTGAAAGTGCTCTCAAAGAGCAGTCACAATTTTCGAAAGGAAAATGCTTTCCGAAAACGACTTTTTACTCTTAAGAAAGCAAATTTTTCGAGATCACTTTTTGGGTCGTCGAAAGCGTTTTTGAAAGTGCATTATAAAAATATATAATTTATTGTAAATGTATTTTAAATTTAATAGATTCGAGATTCGACAATCTTTTTTGTCATTCCAACAATTTTTCAATACAATAAATGGTAATGCTTGCTGCAAATAAGAACGAAAAATATTATTTGCATGAAAAATTAAAAACGTCTTTCAATGTTGATTTTCTTTGGTTGCCTGCAGCAAGTTCTTCATTATAATAGCAATCGATAGCATTTTCGTGTACGTGTTCGTTGTCGATTTGCAGACCTTAGAAAATGTTCATAACACTTCAGTTGCGTCCTAGGATTTAAGAAATGTTTGATGAGATTCAAGGTGGTTATTTTATTTTTCAGAATGCACTTCGCAACGTTAAATAAACTTTTTTTTAATTAAGGGTCTGGCTACTTTGGGTAACTTGGATTTCTTATTTCAATACTTTTTTTCCAACCCAGTGTTGGCTAGCCATGCAGTAGGGTTCACTTTTCATTTCACCTGAGAGATACAAAACTTATTTACTTGTATCTCGTGTCATTTCAATTCAAACAAAAACAAAATTCATCTTTTCGAGACGCCATGACACATGCCATACAACTGGGAAAATTAATCTTTATCTTCGAAATTATTGTACTTTTGAAAAATTGTGTTAAGATGATAATCGTAGGAAATAAAATAATCTTTCATCTATTTATTTTCTTTTTCAGCTGGGCACATTTTTAAGGTTTGGTTATGTCTGTTGTTTAATTTTTGTCTTTTACATCTGTGAAGTTGGCAGGGCAACTTTCGCCTAGAGTAGGGTTGCTATGCGTCCTCTTTTTGGAGGACATGTCCTCTTTTTAACGCCGGCGCGGAACGTCCTCCAACTTTTAAAGAAATTGTCCTCTTTTTTTTTAATTACGAAAATTAAAAAAGTCATCGAACTCTCAATTTAAAAGAAAAAAACATAGCCAATACAAATCCGATGGAAAACATAAAATGAAATAGATCTTATTTTGACTCCCGTGTGTCAACCATCTAAAATTAGTTGAACGCGCCCATTTGTTCTGATTCTTTTATTTGTTTTGCTTTTCCCCCTTTTGCCAAGAAAATAGCTACATAGACCTACTTTTTGCAAAAAGTACAAAGTGTGAAATAAACATAGTTTTGTAGTTAAGCCCTAAGTTGCAAAATATCAAACTTTATTTTATTTGTTGGGTGAATTTATTTACTTTAATATTTTTAACAAGATCATTTTAAAACCATGCCAAAAAGAAAGTGCTTATTATGATGATCCTTCATTTAGAAAAGGGAGATATGATTCCGAAGCAGATTGCACAGTTTGTAACTCCAAAATTTCCATTGCAAGCAAAGGAAAATACGCGATCAAGGACTCTATAACATCTCAAATGCACTAAAATAACAGAAGATTGGGTACATCAAGAGTTTCGGAAGCTTTCATTTTAAACAAGACACAAAAACATATCCAGGCTACCGAGGCAATAATTTCGTTTTACACTGGTTTGTCATCAGCAATCGTTTAATTCTCTCAATTTAACCACTGAGTTAAACAAAAAAATGTTTTTCGAATCGGATTTGGGTAAGGGAATCTCATGCGTCAGGACATAGGCCACTGCCATAGTGACCAGTGTAATTGCTCCCCTGATGTCTATCTCTAAATCAGTGGCAGATCCAGAGGGAGAGTCATAGGGGTCAAACGCCAGAGAGAAAAATAAAAACATCTAAACTTCAAGAAAACAAATTCTTTTAAAGTAGGTAGACATACTTAAAAGAAAAAGAACTGCAGAAGCAGATTTTTCTATTCAAATAGTGGATGTCCAAATGAATTCTTATTACCAGAATGCAAAGTGTTCATTCCGAAAAAACGAATTGTGTGTTGAACTTAAAAATAATGTTCCGGCCAACCAGAACCTCACGTATTTTGTGTTTACACATTAGAAACTAAAATTTTGAAAAATTAAGTTTGAATTTTAGAGGTAAAGTAATTCTTAAAAATAACCGGAATTAAATAATTCAAATTTCACTTTTCAAATAATCTTACCTTTAGTTTACCTGAAAATTTTCTCATTAATAAACTAAAAAAAAATTAATTAAAAAATAATTAACATACAATAAAAAGTACTTTATAAAATTTTCTTTTTATTAATTTTTTGTATTTTGTTTTATTTTTGTATTTTAATTTAGTTTTTGTCTTCTTTTTTTCCTCTTTTTGTCCTCTTTTTTAAGGAAGATGATGTCCTCCAAAGTCCGGGATTTTAAAACTTTTTGTCCTAGGTTAACTTAGACAGCCATGGCAACTTTCACCTAGAGAAACGGGACCAACGCAGTAATTTGCAGTTTTTTTGCATTTTGTTTGCATTTCTATTCACGATTTTGCAGTTCACCAAATAGTGGGTGTAATTGAGCGACCTGCTAACTTCACAGTGAAGTTAGCAGGTCACATAGTGTATCTCGAGAACCAATCGTGCTAGAGACTCGAAGTATGGCTCAAAATTTTCAGTTTATTTTGCATTTCAAGAAATCCCAGGTCCAAATTTTGAAGTCCTTATTTTTAAGAAATTTAAGAAAAATTCACTTCAATATGAAATTAGCAAGTCAAATTGTGTATCTCGAGAAGTAAGCATGCTAGGAATTTGCAGTAAGTGTCCAAATTTTGCAGTTTATTTTGCATTTCAAGAAATTTTGGGTCAACATTTTGTAGTCCTTTATTTGAAAAAATTTCATACTGCCCTGCATGCTTAGTTCTCGAGGTACCCTCTGACCTGCTAACTTCACTGTGAAGTTAGCAGTACAGTATCAATTTTTGCAAATAAAGGACTACAAACTTTTGACCCAAAATTTCTCGAAATGCAAAATAAACTGCAAATTTGGAGCTTTACTTCAAGTCTCTAGCACGCTTGGTTCTCGAGCTACACTATGTGACCTGCTAACTTTACTGTGAAGTTAGCAGGTCACTCGATTACACCCAGTATTTGGTGAACTGCAAAATCGTGAAAAGAAATGCAAAGAAAATGCAAAAAAACTGCAAATTACTGCGTTGGTCCCGTTACTCTAGGTGAAAGTTGCCCTGCCAACTTTACAGACGTTTTTCTTCTACTTTTTCGGATTTTCGTTATTTCTTTAGAAACTTACATAATATGATCTTGTAACACAAATTTAAGCAAGTATACAAGATTTCTAACATTTTGATATGTTTTTAATTATTTATGCAATGTTGGATTTTCCAAATTATAGCTATGAAAATTTGGCTATTTAAAAAAATCCACCACCGCCTTTGAACACCAATTGCCTAGATAGTTTTTGAATTAAATAATTCATGAAAAACTCGTCCCAGTCAAAAGTTACCAGTCATTTTCAAAAATATAACATTTTGTTATACCTCATTCTTTGTAGCGAAAATCTTCTTATATTTGTAATAACATTTTTTTCGGATAAAATGGCGGATCTTTGGCTCTGCGTCCTGAAAATCTGAACTTAAGCTTTTCTAAAAGCACACTTTCAGATATGAACAAAAAAATCATATATTTCGTTCCCTATAAAAATATCTATCATCATATCATGTTCTATTTCCCCTAAATTTTGTTCCTGCTTTGATTGTTTTGAACAGAAGCAAAGTTTTATGAAGTTATTTTGTTTGAAAGTGATATTTTAAAAGAACAGAAACAAACAATATTTAATTAACTTGATACACATGCACCTGATTTGTTTTTATAAATTAAAGTCAAATTGGATACTCGATCAAAAAGTACCTACACTTAGCGGCGAAGTTGTTCGGATTCAAAATTTCGTTTTTGAAGCAGACTACACAATTTTTGCCTGGGATATGTTTTTCTTTAATTTCTTGCCCATATAAGAGTGCTTCATCCTAATGTAGATGTCTTCCTTTCATTATAGCTTATAGCAAATTTGCCTAAGAGTTAGTTAAATTTTTAGAAAAATGAGCAAAGCGTTAGGAGAAATTATTCACAGTCACACACATAACTTGAAACAAAAAATATTCATTTCTGCAATTGAACCCAACTCAAAATGTTGTCGAATCCTTTTTTTTTTTTGGATAACTATATACACGCTATATACAGATACACCAAAACGGTTTCTATACTATTACGCCTCATTTGTGAAGAAACGATAAGAAGAGCCTCTCAAAACAAGATAGCGATATGCGATACACCATAAACATTAAGGCTTAGGCCATCATCCCATCTGTTAATGTTATCTGTGTTTTTTTTTGGGTCATGACCTTTTCATGTCAACACTATTATCGTTCTTATTGAAAAAAAATATTTTTTTTTCTAGGTCTCCTGAAAATAATAAAAGAATATAATGTAAAAGGGTTTATATGGAAATAGTATAGGAAACTGCAAATCTGTATTTAACATGCTATAGGATAGGGATTTTAAGAACACATCCGACAAACAAACAAAAAAGAATCAATTCACAAAGGAAAATTAAATGTCAGGACATTGAAACTTTAACATGGCTTTTGTGTGGCTTCTTATATTTAGATACCAATACCGAGCGAACCCATATTGGAACAGTGGGGCAGATTATTATGCGATATTTCCGGAATCAATTTTTATAATAACATTCTAGGCATTTTATTTATGGTAGTAAGAATTTTTTGTAAAAGGTGATATAAAATATAAACTTGAAATTGTGTTTTACAAGGAGAATATCATAAGTGGTTATGAAGATGGTTGGACTTGACACAATCAATTATTTAAAGCTTAAACGCCGTCATTGTTGTGTTTGTTACAAATTTAAAGCTATTCTGTCCCAACGTGTGTATCTATTATACTTTGGGGCAGAATAGCTCAACAAAAAAGTACGACAAAGGGACAGTCGTTTATTGATAGTTTTACTATTCATAAATCATAACAACACAAAATAATATATGCACGACTGGGTCACTTGTTCACTTGCTTATACAAAAGATACTCTTATAGAGTAAGAGCCCAGGGTCGCCAGACATACGTTATTTTAGCAAAGTTAAGATTTTTTCTGCGAACGAGACTATAACAAATGGATAGTAAGAATCTTCATGTTGTCGCATAGAGTTGAGATTACTTAGCGCAACAAACACAGTAACCCTACGTTGGGTCCCAGGACACTGTGACATACATGAGAATGAGAAGGCGGATGAATTGGCGAAATACGGGTCATCCACTGATCCGAGCCAAATTGAAGTGTCAGTATTTATGCCACTGGGGTTAGAAAAGAGCAGAATTCACCAGAGCTTCCTCGAAGCTGCCAATGATAGGTGGTCACAGATTGACACGTGTCGGGTTTCGAAAAATCTTTGGCCGGATATTTCTAGGAAAAAAACTGAATACTTACTCGCGCTAAGCAGGCCTCAACTATCCCTGTTGGTTGGAATCCTAACTGGTCACAACTCAATGGGAACCCACCTAAACAGAACCTGCAGAAATCTGGTTCTGAATCTTCCGGATGCATCCACGATAGCAGCCAAAAAGAACGTGACGTACCACGGCATTCACTTTAATGAGTTGCTAAGGTTCAACCCACACTTACGAAACGTTCTCAAAAAAGCCAATTGGGCCTTCCACCGATTCCACCCATTGATGAGACGCAGAAACGGACTAAGCCAGAAGACGAAGATACTTATGTTCAAGCAGCTCCTGCGGTCTGTCATCAGTTATTCCTTTCGAATCTGGTTCTCCATCTCGAAGACTGCCAAGGAGGAACTTCAAATATTCAAAAGGAAGTTACTCCGGATCTGTACCGGACTACATTTCGAACGCCAGCGTATGAGACATCACAGCAATGAGTGTCTGTACACTGAGGCGAACATTATCCCCCTGGACCGGTACCTACTCCTACAAGCAAAGAAGCTTGTAGGACACACCAACAATCACCCAAATTAACTAATAAGAAGGATGGCCACCGAGCAACGACAAACCGAGCCGAGATACCTCAGTACGATGGACATCCTGGACGACAACATCATCACAGACAACGAGCAAGCAGTTTCGTTCTACGCTGAAACTGGGTCAGCATATCACCGTGGCTAAACGCCAACCCAGCTCCCCACCAAAACCACAACTTGACAACCGGGACGGAACACCCCGAGGACAATTAAGTCAACCGACTTTAAGATTTAATTTTTTTGTCATGTATTTTACATTTTCTAATCCTTTAAATTTAAGATATGGTATAAGACTTGGCCCTCTATGTGCCAATAAATGTATAATATCACGTATCTAACTAGTTATAAGTGAACTTGTAAATATCGTTGTTCAATAACTATGCTAATGCCCACCTAAACGGAATGGGCATCATCGCATCCGACCTCTGTAGAGGGTCGCAGGATGAAGAGGCGGAGGAGGGCTCATTTCATTTCCTTTGTGAGGCTCCTAACCTTTAGCACCTCATATATGGGATATTCGCAAAAAAAGTATGCCATCTAAAAGGTCAGTAAGTGGTCAAAAAAGGTCAACTAGTTTCAGAAATTGGTCATCCATAGAAAATTTTTAATCAAGGGTTAAATTTTTTCAAGGTCACCAACTATTTTTGGCACCGCATTTATGCGATATTCGCAAAAAAAGTATACCATTCGAAAGGCCACCGGCTCGTGATAAAAGGTCAGCTAGTTTCAGTAATTGGTCAGCCATAGTTTTTGTTTAATTGAATTTTTAAAATTTATTTTTTCAAGGTCGTATAAGACTTTTAGCACCTCATTTATAGAACTTAAAAAAAATTAGTATGCAATCTAAAAGGTCAGTAATTGGTCAAAAAAGGTCAGCTACTTTTAGTAATTGGTCAGCCATAGATTTTTTTTAATAATTTTTTTTTAAAAATTCAAGGTCAAAACTTTTTTTAGCACCTCATTTATGGGATATTCGAAAAAAATATACACCATCTGAAAGGTTACCTAGACCTTATAAAAGGTCAACTAATTTCAGTAATTGGTCAGCCATATTTTTTGTTTAATTGAATTTTTAAAATTTATTTTTTCAAGGTCGTATAAGACTTTTAGCACCTCATTTATGGGATATTCGCAAAAAAGTTATACCATTTGAAAGGCCACCGACTCGTGATAAAAGGTCAGCTAGTTTCAGTAATTATGTTAACATGTATTTGTAGATAATTATTTTCCTGAGATTAAGATCATAATCTTGAAGATCCGACAATTAGAACTCAAGTTATACTCTTTACTCGAGCCATATCACTCTTTTCTAACATTTTGAGCAAAGTTAAGATAAATAAGCCGAGAAAAAGCGTCTTGTTCCTTTCATAATTATTAAAAAAAAGTTAGATACATACAAATCCACATGCTACACTTCTTGCAAAATGACCTTGCCATATACACATATTGTGTGTGTGTATCTCTTGTCATCGACTAGCGCTCCGCAGCGCTGGCAGCGAAAGCGGCTGTCGCTGTTCCCCTTTGGCTTCGTCACCCATAGGTACAAATTTTCTTTTCGAACGAAATGAAAGTTAACACGACACCCATTACCCATAACCCAATATATTTCTTTACCTGTGGCCTGAACTGCACAGGTAAGCTTGATTTCACATTTTCTTGCAATCCCAACTATTTCCCATAAAGTATTCTTTCCCAAGCTCGCTCCCAACCTTTTCCAAGAATACTATTGAACTTTTCAAGTTCTCAGAATTTTAATTAATAAACAAATTGTAAATATGCACTTAATAAGCAAATATAAAATGTAAATGTAAAATGATACTATTGCTAAATTGATTTTGCAATAAATAAGCAAATATAAAAATGCAAATGTAATATATGATATTGTTAAATTGATTAGTAATGAGAAAAATGATTTGTAAACAGAAAAATATTATAAATAATGAAAGAAATTTAATAAAGGGGTTCATTCCGTTTTCAGCAGTAAGAGTAAATTTGTCTTTTTTTTAATCGAGCCGTCGCACGCTTGATAACTTGAATAACACGCTTGCGACCGTCTTATCCGGATTGGAACTAAATTGTTTTGCATCCCTTTTTTCATTAGTGTTGTATTCTAAGAAGAAGAAATAGAGACACTGCCCTTGTTGGAAAAAAGTGAAGCAGTTTTTAAAATGATGTGAGGTCTCACAAACACAAATGCATTACAGCAGGGACGGAGTACTCTTTGAAGGCAACTCACTGGGGCGCCGTCAGAATAGTCATTTTTGTTATTTTCCGAAGTTGTTTTAGTGGAATGCTCCAAAAAAAAGAGTACGTGCGTGAAGCAATTTGTCAATCTAAAATGCCAAATCGCTAGTGTGATTTAAAAAAAATACAATAAAAAAGTGTTACAAATTAAGATGCATATATATACAAAAAAAACTTTGAGAAGACAAACCTTTTCAAGTGAATAAAATAGACATTGTAGTTATTTAGCAATCAACAAAAAAACAGTAAGTGCGGTAAGAGCATTTCCTCTCACAAGTGAGTTTTATTATATTTCTCTCAAAGCAAGTGCTGTTAACTGCTTGTATTTATGTAGAATAATTGACTATCGAAGAACAAATTATTTATAATGGATTAAACTTTAAGCATGAACCATGAACAACCAAATATGAACTGATAGACACCTTACTGAACAGACAAATTAACATTGAAACATATGAACTAATAAGTTGGCGACGGATCAAATAGATTTTTTATTACTAACTTAAAACGTAAAAAATCGATTTAATAACAAAAAATAAATTTCTCTTAAGAAGGGCGCTTAACAGATAGTTGCGCCTTTCAACCTCCAATTTAATCTCATGCACACCTGTTAACAAGAATTTCAGTTTGGCATTGCTGGTTCTTAAATTCTAACAAAAAAATTATGTGCACATTTTCAACTAAATTATAATATTCTTGACTTAATTTAAAGTGTAACCCATTCTAAATATATTGTTTAATAGTTCATCAATCTAAAGACAAAAACTTTACAGCACTTTTTTTGAGAAAAATATAATAAAATTCACCTGTGAAAGGAAAAGCTTTTTATCCACCTTGTTTTGTTGATTTCCACACCCCAGAACAATGCACTTCCTGTTTTTTTTTGAATTTATAAGAAGATCACCACAATGTCTAATTAATGCACTTTAAATTATTTGTTTTTTCAAAGTAATTGTTATATTAATTTGGGTTTTAACTTGTACCAATTTTTTTGTTTGTTTTTTTTTTTAATCACACGCTAACGATTTGACACTTCTGGTTCTCAAAAATTGCTTCACTCACGTACACTGTATATGTGAAAAACACCTCTTCCTCTATTTCTTCTTCTAAGGTTGTATTATTCCTCTCTTTGTTTAACTACCGCGAACACTTCTGCCACGAGTACTGAGTTACACGCGCTCTTTTTTATATACCTACTTACCATTTACAAATATGAATAAAATGGGTTACTTTAGACCTGGGTCTAAGTTAAACATAGCTTTGGTTGAATTTTCGGACGTTGATTCTATTTTTGAGGGATGAATTTGTAAGCTATTCTAATATTTTATATACACGCTTTATTTCTAAAACAGAAAATGAACTTAAATCTAATCCACGCAACTTTTGGAATTATGTTAATTGCAAAAGAAAATCTGACGGTTACCCAGCACATATGAGCTTCAATAATTCAACTAGCCATTCGCCAGTGGTAATAGCCAACATGTTTGCGGCATACTTTCAAAGTGCCTTCGAAACCACATCTACAAATGACCCAAACATAAACTTTACTATTGACAAGTTTCCACATCTTAACTCAATTAACTTTGCAATATCTGAGGCAACCATTCTCGAATATATCGATAATTTAGATGAGTGTTTTAGTCCTGGCCCCGATGGCTTGCCTTCTTTTATATTGAAAAAATGTGCAATATATATGTCATACCCGTTGTTCGTGTAACATGTCAATAAGTTGTTCTACATTTCCCGCTCTTTGGAAAAATGCATTTCTTACCCCCGTTCACAAAAAAGGACACAAAAATTTAGTAACAAACTACAGGCCTATTGCTAAGCTTTCTGTCATTCCTAAATTGTTCGAATCCATTATCTGTGATGTCTTGTACTTTCATTGTACCTCTGTTATATGTGAAAACCAACATGGTTTTGTGAAAAAGAAATCGACGGTCACAAATTTGTTACAATTTACGACTTTCTGCTTAGATGCATTTGAAAAACACAAGCAAGTAGATTGTGTTTTTACAGACTTTAGCAAAGCTTTCGACAAATTAAACCATCAAATACTACTTAACAAACTAAACACCATTGGGCTAAACGATCGCTTTATTTTATGGATTTCTTCATATCTCAAAGATAGAGAGTCCGCTAGTGTTGCTTTCAAAAATGAACGTTCTAAATGGTTTAGAGTAAACTCAGGTGTGCCACAAGGAAGTCACCTTGGTCCATTGTTATTTGTCTTATTTATTAATGATCTTCCTTCTGTTTTATGTAACTCAATGTCTTTAATTTATGCCGACGACGTGAAAATATTTCGTAAAATCGACTCAGTAATTGATTGTGAACTACTTCAAGAAGATCTCCATAAATTTAGGGAATGGTGCAATACTAATTGTCTGTCTTTAAATATTGACAAGTGTAAAATCATGCATTTTACACGCAAACACAACGTCCTTACACATAACTATCTGCTGAATACGTCACAATTGTGTAGTCAATCAAGTTTTACTGACCTCGGAATTATACTAGATTCCAAACTCTCATTCACAGATCATTACAATTATATTATAAAAAAAGCCAATAAGACGCTTGGTTTCATTAAAAGGTTTGCTCGTGATTTTCGTGATCCTTATGTCCTTAAAATTCTGTATGTGTCATTTGTGAGATAAATTTTAGAATACGATTGCATCGTATGGGCCCCATACTACGCGGTTCATATCAATAGAATTGAGTGTGTTCAAAGGAGATTTATGAGATTTTGTTTACGTCTTCTTCCCTGGTCTGATAGGGTTGTCTTGCCACCTTACACTAACAGACTCTTACTAATAAATCTTCCATCCCTCTTAATTCATCGAGAGTACTTACAATTCTGTTTTATTATAGGGATTATTAATGGAACAGTTGCAGCTTCATCGGTTCTTTGTCGACTGAATTTTAGTGTAAGTCTTACTAGCTTAAGAAGGCAAATGCCTCTTTCTAACATTTTTAGTAGATCTAACTACGGCGCTAATAGTCCTCTTAATCTCTTGATAAGTGTGTTCAATAAAAACTATATTCTTATTAATTCAATTAATGATAATGTAAAATCTCACAGATTTAAGAACTCATTTTTTTCATCCAATATCACTAGGTCTAATTTATTCAATCCCCATTAAATTTAAACTCATCATTAAAAAAAGATTTTTTTTTTTTTTGACATTTTCATACAAATTTTATTGATTTCAAATTATTAACAGAAAATATAAATTTCATGGAGAGTGAATAATAAGGGCTTAATTTTTAAAGTAGATTTAAGTTTTTTGTGTACATACATATTATGTTATAATTTAAGATTGTTCCGTTAGCATTTAACGTTTAAATAAATACTATATTACCATTAGTATAAACAAAACTCATCAAACAAGATTTGGATCTGAATCTGGATCCGGGTATACGACACTATCTGGATAGTGTCGGATCCCAACTGTCTCATTGAACTATCCGGATATCCGGAACTATCCGGCTCTATCCGGATGAATGAATGAATATAATTTTGAGGGATATTGCACTGCGACCTTGAGATATATTGTGCCCCCCACCTAGAGCTGGATGAGGCCTGCTCATCTTACAGCTCTTCCTCCAAATGTATTCCTCTCAAGAATTGGAGTATTTGGAGTATTTTAAGAGATGGTAAGTCGCTCTCTTCTACCTGGTAGCGTCCCAGGTACTTCTTTCTTTGATGTATGAGTGTGCTACATCGACCTAGAATGTGGTCCGGCGTTTCCTCATCTGTGTCACAGAACCTGCATGTGGCACTACTTACTAGGCCAAGTAAATTAAGGTGTCTTTTTAGTTTGCAGTGTCCAGTGGGGAGACCCGTTATAATTCTTAGGTTGTTTCTACTTAAGCTGATACAGTCTGTAAAATGTTGGTGGTTATAATTCGCAAGTAATAGTTTAGCCTGTCTTAGCTTTGGGAGTTCTTTCCAAGTTTTGGATCTTATTGCCTCCTCTTCTTTTTTGATTTTGTTTCTTATCACGTTTTCTCCTATCCTGCAATAAGGTTTAGGTCCCGTTAAGGGAGTCGTTAAACCAATTTGTGCTAGGGAGTCTGCCTCTTCGTTGCCCTGAACACCTACGTGGTCAGGTACCCAATGGAGTGTGACAGTGTTATTTTTGGCGAGTTCATTTAGCCTTCCTACACGTTCCCATACTAGCTTAGAGCTGATGAAGTGGGAGCCACTATCCGGATAGTGTCGGATCCCAATTATCTCATTCATAAGTATCCGGATATCCGGATTGTTTGAAGCTCTAGTTTCAACCGTCCTGTGTTTCAACCGTATACAGTCTCCCCTACCTGGGACCCGCCCTGATGAAAGTCGGTGAAAACGTTACATTTATCATAAGAACAAAGAATCAAGAGTCGTCTACAAAAATATCATGTTGGGTAGGGTGTTTACTGTTTTTTTGAGGGGGAGATTGTTTTACATCAAAATGAAAAAATGACTTTGGTATACAAACTATACATATATGCCACATGATTTCAAAGTACTTTTTAATTGTAAATCCTTTTTATGTAGGTAAAAGGACATAAGTATGACTAATTTAGAAGATACAAAAGGTAGGTATATATTATCGAAAACCCTTTGGAAATAATGGTCCGTTGATGAAACTTGGCATTAATGTTTCATTTCTCATAAAATCCAAGATCTATGGTAAAAAGGAGTTTTTTCAGGCGAAGTAAAAAGTGTGGGACTATACCATACCCACTTGTGAAAAAAATGCTACCCTCATGAAACTTGTTCCGAGTATCACGAGAACCAAGAATCAAAAGAGTCAATTAAATATTTAGTAAGGAAGGGTGTTTTTTTTGGCGATTAGATGAAGCGGGTAATATTTTACCTTTACCTGTTCTACGGCAAATAAAGTAATCTTGAAATTGAAAGGAACATAATTTTATTTGATGTTGTCATATCACCACAATTTTACTTTTATTTTATTTAACGATTAAAAATACCCGTTTTTTAACACTACAGAGTAAAATATTTTCTACAAACGTTTGGGAATTGTTCAAGACCAAAAATATCGGTAGTTGGCGTTCAATTTTTACCTGCGATATATGTATGTAGGTACTGTAGGGCAATTTTTGGATTCGTAAAAAATCGAACTCGAGATAATAATTTCCCTAACACTAGTCATCGTAAGAGAATGCGAAAAAAGTGGGTCCCGCATTTTTGTCTGTCTGTAACTTGAACGATTTTAACAAAAAAAATTACGAATTTTTATTAAGGTCGTATGGTTAATGTTTTCTTTAAAAAAAATTACCAATAACGGTTCTCAACGGTACCTGTCATACAACCGATGTTTTGATTTTCAAATTTCTTTGTAAACGGCTTCACTGATTTCAACAAAAAAATTTAAACAACAGATAATTTACATTTCCACAATTTTGCATTTACAAATTTTGGAAAAAATAATTTTTGGATTAAAAAAAAAATGTTGTATTTTTATAATATTATTTTTATTTTGTGTAAAATTGTATTTTATTAAATACTTAAAGTTTGCATACAGGATTTTGTTCTTTGAAACGTTCCGAAAATGTTATGCATAAAAATTAATTTTTAAGAAAACAGCTCTAACGGTTTTAAATTTTTTTTTCATAAATTCATTTTTATCAAACAAATCAAATGGCATACTTTATTTTGAGATCTAATTATTTTAGCCATTAAAATAACATAGTAATTTATAGAAATAATTTATATTTTAAATTGTTTTTAATTAACTTCCCAATGGAAGTTATTGTAATTGGTGCGATTTGTCGAATTAAAAATGTTGACATATCGTCACGTTTTGAGGTCTCTAGAATCAGAATTCGTGGTTTTTGTTGCCAGATGTCTGTATGTGTGTATGTACGTACGTTCGGGGTACTTTTTTCGTCCACCATATCTCGAGAACGAATAAAGATATCGACCTCGGATGAATTTTATTTTACAGATTGTATTGTCATAACGTGCTGAAAAGGTTTTCTAACAAATTCAATATACCGTTTTTTTTTACTACAGCAATTTAAAAAGGAGGTGTAAAATGTAATTTATCTGGAATATCTCGAGAACGGAATAAGATATTCACTCCAGACTAATTTTATTTTACACATAATTACACAATACCAAATGGGTAAATATTAAAAAAAAATTCAACAGACACTTTTTTATTAAACTTAGAAGAACAGTTGAAAAATAATTTTCGTCTCGAATATTTCAAGAACAAAAAATGATTCCGAACCCAGTCTATTTTTTTTTTTACATATAATGACGTAGTCAACAACTGGTATTTTTTTTTTTAAATCAATAAACAGTTTTTTCTAAGAGCAAAAAACTGGACAAAAAACTTTTTAAAATTTTTAACAAATGTTTTTTAACTCAAATATTTTGAAAAAAAAAAAACAATGATATCGATTTCTAATTCTTACCAAAAATGTATACCGTTACCATCTTAATATTGTGTAATTTTGAGATTTTAAAACCACCCTTTAAAAAGCTTAAAATCAAAATGTTGCAAGAAAAAACTTTTCAAAAATGTTCTAATTCGAAAAATTCTTCCCATCAAAATCGAAATTTTGCATATGACACTTAATTTGCCTTTTTATATTTTTTGAAACCATGTTTTTGTTTGTGATTTTCAATTTCACGTTAATATCTTTGCCAATTTGAACCAAATTTTGTATACAGACCTACTATAGTTTGAACAATTTTGTATGTAGAATTCAATATCCTGAAAACGGGCCAATGATTTTTTTTTTTTAATTTTGTTTATAACTATTTTTATTTTTGTAAATTCTTTAAGTTGGCACAAATTACTTACTTAACATTAGATGGCGCTCGCAGCCTAGGATAGGCTTAGGCCTCAACTAACAAGCCCCTCCAGCCAACTCTGTCCCTAGCTAGCCGATTCCAGTTGCGCACACCGAGTTGGTTGATGACGTTCTCCACTTGTGCACGCCATCAGTTATGGGTTCTTCTTCTGCTGCGTACACCAACAGGGTTGGATTCGAAGACTCGTCGGGCAGGTGCGTTGCTGTCCTACGCCTCACGTGCCCCAGCTATCTAAGCAGTGACGGTAAAGCTAGGGAAAAATGCCTACACGTAGGGATTTTTGTCTTGAAAAAGACACCGTAGGGGAAAAGGACAGATTTTTGATATATCACAGTTTTCTATGAAAGCGTAGGGAGTTCATAAAGTAGGGATTTTAAGTGGATACCGTAGGGATTTATTTTGTTTTCATGTACCATCACTGCATCTCAGTCGCTGTAAGTTCAGCTTCTTGACCAGGTCAACGTCACTGTATAGCCCGTATAATAGCTCGTCGTTGAATCTTCTCCTCCACACTCCTTCGATACACAACAGATTTTATTTTAAAAATGTCCAAAAAGTAGTATAAGATGAGTCTACGCACTTTTTCAAGAAGAAGGTATGAGAAGGATATTAATTTCAAAAACTTTCTGGGGGAATCAAACCCCTGTGATCTCTCCCTGGTTACGGCCTTTTACCTGCCTATTCCGGAAAGGAAAGGCTTTATATTACCAGAACATGCCTACATCTAAAAGTGCTATTGAATTAAATTCGTTTAATTTTTATTTTATTTTTTACTACGTAGGTAAAGGTACCATACAGTACAATGTGCCTATACCTACATATAACAAAACATAACTCAGCGTTTATACGTTAGATTGTTCTGATTGTTCTATAATATGTATGTACCTAACAAAAAATCTTCATAATGACTTATCTAGATTTTATTTCTTGTCATTAAATCTTAAACTTCAAAAACCACAATCGTTAAATATTTAATCGCCTTGAATAACAAAACATAATCCTTTTGCCAAGCCTATATAGGTACCAAAATCGCTCTCAAATTAGGATATTAAAGAGCCTCAACCACACAAAAGCTCAGTCATTATGTAAATTTTGTTTTTGATGACACTGATATCATACCTACTATAATAATGAATATAATAATCCCGTAAGGTAATTACCCGTGAAAACGTTCATCAAATCATCATAAAGCAGCATCATATCTCTTGTACAAAAGCAACAAACCCATTAGCATAAACGTGAGGACATTAGTTATATTTCTGAATTCTGAATCATGTTAATTTCTATGTAAATATCTTTGAATCTTTGTATGATTCTATTTTGTTAAGGAAAATAAATTACCGTTAACCATACTCAGAAGCACGGTTGCCACTTGGAAATAAATCTTGTGACCAAAATTGAAAAAAAAAGGACCAACAAAAATAAAAAGTGACCAAAATAATTAAAATCTGAAAACTTCATAGCACACAGAAAATTTAAGTTAGCCATATTTTTCTCATTTATGTATTATCATAAATAATTAATTAGAAATTAACAAAAATAAATAAACAAAAAGGCACAACATAATTCACAAAATTACTTTAAGGGCAATGTGATCACCCCTTCTTCATAACAAAGTTTAGACCGCACAAGGTGGAACTACACTGCAGTGGAACTGTGATTCACAATAATTTGTATGAAATTTTATGAAGTTCAGTTGCCGCTTACAATTTCATGCAAATAATGTTTTGCCGCGTCCCGTCGCGTCGTGAAGTGTAGTTCCGCTGCAGTTGTGTGTGGTCTAACCTTAAAAAACATAAATAAATAAACATAAAGGTTTATTTACTAAATCACATTTTTTCACAGCATTTTATATTAAATTCACAATATTTTTTTAAATCAATCAATACGAAATTGCGTATAGTTAAATTGAATCTACTAAAATGTACACACATAGGGGCGTATTCATAGTCATTTTAGAGCTGGTTCTAAGTTAAACATAGGTTTAGTTGAATTTTCGGACGTTTATTTTATTTTTTTGAGTTCATAATTTCAAAATATTTGAAGCTATTTGTGTAGTATTATACCAAGTTAATTATCTTATACAAATATAAAACCAACAATTTGTAATAAAAATCGGTCTGTATTCCTTGAGCCAAAATTGTCTTAAACTGTAGTTTAGTTAAACCTGGGTCTATCTGCGACTTTGAATATGCCCCATAACATCTACTTATTTAAAAAAAAGGTTTCTGTCGACCAAACGCTATGTCACATGTTTTTTATCCTGAAGCTCTTTTGACAACATAATATTATTAATGGTGTCAAAGTTAAGTCTGTTTCTTAACTTAGGTTTAATTAAACTTAAATCATAAAACTTTCTTTCAGCAGCAGATGAGCTGTGTGGTAACGACAATAACAAACCTTTAGCAATGTTGTTTTAATTTTACACGAAAGATTTATTAATATATCTTATTACTTGCCTATCCATTTTGTATGTTTTGTTTTCAACAAGATCCAACAAAACCAACAAGCTAAATAGACGGAGACGCTTAAACCCAAAAATATTCCAAACTTTCGATCTGTCAATAAATTGTCAAATGAAGTGGTCGTGGATTGGTTATGCAGTGCGTTCAATTTAATACATGCAACGTTTACATAGGAGATGAAAAAAAAATTGCACTTGATTTTGAGAAAATGAAAATTAAAAGTCGAGTTCTTCTTCAAAAAAAGTGACCAGATGGATAACAAAATGACCAAGTGTAAAAAAATGACCAAATTTGGTCATAAATGACCAACGTGGCAACCGTGCTCAGAAGGTGTAGTTACTGTTGTTTTCTTTTATTGGGCAGTAAAAATAGAAAATATAGGTAGGTACCTATCAACCTACTATGCCTTTAAAAAGGGTGCAGGATTACTCCTTTATTATCATTCCTATCATTTTTAACTCTCCCCCAGCATCAGAGTAGATTTTGTTGCTAAGTGCTCGGTGTTAACTTTAGCAAATGACAAAGAGAAAATTTTTTATTGTGAATTGCGAAATTACAAAATATTGAGTATCTATACCACCTACGAAGTATTATTAAGTTTGAAGGCTGGTGTGAGTGAAGTGCGAAATTCCGAATTTGGAGTGCAAAATGTGGGATGAAAATTAAGGATTACAAAATGTGGAATGGAAATAGCGGAGTGCAAAGTGTACCTATGTAGTGCGAGGAATCAAGAGTGCGAAGTTGGAAAAATGGAGCGCGAAGTGTGGAATGCGAAGTTTGAAAAGGATAGCTTCTTTTCTATCTATGAAAAGCAGAGTACTAAGTAAGGAATTGGATATGTGGAGTGCGAAATGCAAAAAGCCGATCTATAACCCTATATATTAAAAAAGCACTTGACACATGGCAATGTATAAAAATATGGAAACTATTTTTCTTGTATTTCATTTTGTAAGCAAATAAATAGGGCTGGCCACGAGATGAGACTCTGCGAGACTTTTTTAAGTCTCGCTCTCGTTAAAATCGAAAATGTCCAGTCTCGTCTTGGCCTCGTGTCGTACTCGTATAATTAAGTCTCGTCTCGGTCTCGTCTCCGTAAAACACGGTTTCCGTACAAACTGTTGATTATTGGAACGAAATATTTTTGATTATCGTTTGAATATGTGCAGAAGAAAATTAATATTTAACTGAAATTGGACTTTTTATTTTCTTAGACTCTCTGTAAATTTCGCTCCTAATATACAGTCTCGTCTCGGTCTCGTCTCGGTTGCTTAAAAGGCAGTCTCGTCTAGTCTCGTCTCGTGGCCATACTTAGAAATAAATATATAGATATGTGTGATTTCCATGGCGATGTGACTTATACTAACTTTTTAATGTTAACCATGTAATGGATTTTCTTATTTCAATGTTTCTCTGTCACAAGTCACATGCAGGATAATAATTTATTTTTCAAATAATAAAAATAAATTAATTTTAATTCATTCATACAACATCACTGCGGATTGAAAAAGAATGCACATATATTGTTTTTAGTATTTATTTGCTCGGTAAGTACTGTTGAAGTTTAAAAACTTCATTAGGTAGGTACCTACCTACCCTACCTACTTATTTCTCTCTTAAGGGAAAATAATAATACAAAGAAAATGAAATTCCTAGCTAACAACAAAAATGTATACTTAACTTTTGCAATCAATCAAACCCTCCAATCGTAAACCCATTTATATTTTTCAATAACTTGGAACCTCATTATGTTGGTTACTGATGGGAAGTACGGGCATCATAGAACATCCATTCACCATTCGTCTATCTACTCTGTGCAGACACACTCTATTTCACACGCCAAAAATATAATATTTCACCCTCGTGTTGGGCTAAAAGAAAAAAAAATCTTATTCCAAGTGGGTTTCATGATCTTACTCAAAAATGATTGTTTCAACGTTTATATTATTCTCGAAAAAAAAACTTAGGTACCTACCAAGTATGACTTGATAGATTTTTTTCAAACTTTGTAACTAGAGTTTTTTTTATAATAAAGGTACCGGTACCCACAAAAAAATTTTGAATTTCCAAACTTTTTTTTTACCAGAAATTCTAACTTCTGAAATGTGAATTTGTTGCGCAACAATTCTATTTCTGGTAAGAAAAAAATTTAAAAATTCAAACATTTTTAAAATTTTGACCATTAAAATCTTGTTTTGGATTTCAAAAAAACAATGCGAGCTACAAGATGGCGGTTTGCGTGGTTGATCTAGTTCAGAGAAGCTTCAAATTATGGCAAAAAAAATTGATTTTTTTCATTTTTCTTAGATTTTATAAGGTCGATTTTTTTGTTACTCTTGCCAGCGGAAACTCAAATATTAAATAAACTGTTAGAGCTACAAATTTGAGGTTAGGGCCAGCAATCAGCTACAAATTCTGGCAAAAGAAAAAAAATTGAAAATCTCATTTTTTAGATTTTTTCCGGCAGCTTCAGCGGACCGGAAGTGCACTTTTTTAACTTAAAATTCAAATAAAAAATTACCCTTAAGATATAAGAAATTAATTTTTTGGTAACAAATTAGCATTTAAAAAGCTATAATTTTGAACATCAAAAAATTATTATTTTCGTCCGCTAACTTCACACTTATTTTAGCGGAAATTTGAATATTTAAAAAACTATTATAGGTACAGAATTAATTTTTTGAAAACTTAAGAGCATTAAAAAAGCTACAAATTTGGGTACCAATTTTACTTCAAAATTCAAAATTATTAAATTACGACTGATATTCTTGTGAAAGGAGTACCTACATAGAGGACCATACAAATTATGGAATTTAAATCTTTGATCCACGGTCGTGAGTTTTTCTCCGTTCAAGAGATATGTCTGCTTACAAGGAAATAATCCGCAATGTAGGAGGTTTTACTGAAGTACCTACCGCAAGCAAAAATTGGATTTCAAAACAATTAAACTTAGTTTTTTCTTGTCAATGTCTTGTTTTTTTTAAATTTTTTTGTATGTTTTTGTATGATATTAACAAACAACGTTTAAGCACACAACACATGCCCTTAAGGCTCAATTTTGCTTTAAGAGACAAAAAAGTATGGGAGCAATTTGTACAATATTCCCAAGACATACACACACATTTGTTCTTCGTATATTTCAATTTATCAATTTCGATTTCAGAAGTGTCGGTCTCTCGTGTTGTTATACACCTTTCCGTGTTGAATCGTTTCTTTTTTGTATTACCTTCGATTCATCTTTAACTTGCTTTACAACGATAAGAACGTTTTTTTTTTTTTAACAACAATAATTCCCACTTTAAAGCTTTATCGATTAAGTCTCAGCTAGTCAACAACAACAACTACAACTAGTTTACTCGTCGATGCAACACATGTTAACATCAAGTATTCCTGATGTCTGTCTAGCTTCTAGCTATAGCACAGTGCTGTTACTGGGTTTATCCATTTTCCAAGCATATTATATCTCTTTATCATCTGCTGATCATCATTAAGGAAAAAAGGATTGCAATTGCTATTCTAAGTATTTTTGCTAAAATTTACAGTCGACACGGTATGAGTATAGATAGAATATAGTTAGAATAAGCTGCTTTCTCCACAATTTCAATGCAAAATTGCAAACGTAGTTAAAGTGGGAATATATACTTATATGGTGACGGAGAGAAAAAGGATATTGGTTATAGGAAGGAAAGGAGTACATAAAAAAAAAAACGGTTTAAATCGCATGGGTATGACACAGGAAGTAAAGTTTTCATTTCGTTACGAGAAAATGTGATTTATAAAATTGCATTACAAGGCAAAAAGGAATAATTCACAATGTGCAAGGAATTATGAGAGAAAATCCCGCTATATATATCATTGTGGAATAATGTAGATATATGTATGTGAATTTTTTAGCTAGATAATACTTAGGTATTCCAAATATTTATGTGTGTAGTTATGTTAAAGCAGAAACTCAAGAGTTTAACCCTGCAGATAAATGCATTCTTTTGTAGAGAAAAATATAAAAAATAAACTCAACATGACCCGCACATAATGTTTATGAAGATTAACATAGGTACATAGCTGCGGTGGAATTACTTTTGAGACTTTTGTAAAAGTGGAGTTTTCAAATACCTTACTTTTTCCTAATGGTAATATATAGTGAAACAACATACTTACATATTTGACTATATTAATGTAGGTACAAGTCCATTTGCATATATGTACTTTATTTTGATGGAATTTATTTTTGATGTTCCCGCAAAAGAAATTCTAGTCAAAATTTAATTTCCGTTCACTGGTGCTTATATCGGAGATTATTAGAAGTCTTTAAACACACAAAACCCCCACAGGTTTAAAAGGGAACACTTCAATTTTATAATCCACGAGTTCTCATATTTTTATTTCGCTATACATAAATACATAAACATTTATGAATTGTGTAGGTACATTCAGTGGCTGACTAAGCTTGTTGGAGGCCCAGGGCGGCAATGCTTAATGAGGCCCCTTATATGGTCAGATATTTTTGTAGTCTTAATAACTTCATCTTTTACGACAGAAAAAAACATAAATCATATGTAGTACATAATTATAATACACTCCTCGTCACCAGTAGCGTACGCAGGATTTTGTTTGGGGGGGGGGGGGGGGGCTCAGTCTCAATTTTTTCAAGGTATCACAAAATAGCAAACAAAATTAAACCATTTCGTATTATCAACCACCAGAAGTTAAATTTCAATAGAAAAATAAAAACAAAAGGAAATACACACATAATACTCCCTATAGTTATGAAATGAATTTTACTTTCTTTCTTTGTAAACAAATATTTTTCGTAAAAATCCATTTTATGGACTCGATTTAAACAACGTCAACGGTAATAGGGGTAGGTGAAAAGTGTATTCACATTTTAATAAATAAAATGTCCGTTTTTTCTTTAAATAAGATCATAGCTATGTTATTAACCGTATTTTTTGAGATAGTGACTAGCAACTCAGCAAAATGTTTACACGCAAAACAATAACAAAACAAATTATTTTAGAGAATTTTGTTAGTGTTTTCCGTGTAAAACTTTTACTCTCTCAAAAAAACACGGCTAATAACATTTATTAGGTCTGTTCCTTTACTTTGAGTTTCTGTGATTTTCTGTGATTTCTTGTCCAAAGTCCTGTCAATTTCATATAAAATGAAAATGAAATTGACAGAATTTGGGACCAAAATGCACTGAAAATCCCAGAAATTCAGAGTAAAGGAACAGATATTATTATAGTTTAAAGTAGCAGAAGCAGTAGCTATACAATGAAAAAAACGTTAACATTTTGCAAAGGAATTCTCATAATACAATTTATTATTGGGGCTTTTTCATAGTGGTTTCGCTAAACTCATGTTTTACTTAAGTACAATTTAAATAAATTCAATTACAACAATTTATTCCAATTCGATTTCTGTACTTATCAAAATAGAAGTTTATTAAATTATTGAACGTCAATAATAGTGCATTGACAAAAACTAAAATAAAGGTTTAGGTTATCTTTTAAGTTTTAACTAATCGAAAGAGTTTAAAACAACTATGAATACGGCTCATTAACTTTAAAAAAAAGAGTTTGAGAAGATTGTCTACCTCTGATATAAGTTAGAGGCAGTTTTTGGAAATGTCATCAGTTGACTCTACAGCTTTCTTAATGCCTTATGTCGTAGCATTAGAAATAACATTCGCAAAAAAAGTATGCAGTTTACAGATCTTTAAAAATATTTTTTGAATATTTGAGACGTTTACTGAGCGCGATACTGGTTAAAGCATAACGAAAGCATTTGACCACACTCAAAAGCCATAAAAAAAGAGAAGATGCTAAGAGAATTTATTATGTTAATAGGTGCACTGCATTCGTTCCGGCTTTTTTTTTATGGAAAAAATTAAATGTGTAAAATCATTTTGCAAATTTTGACTGTTTGCAAAGGAATTTTGTTTAGATTTCTATGAATACTGAGATAGGTTTGAAATGTCAAACACAACCAAGATTACGTGTGGCATGAACAAACGATTTCAATACGACATCCATGTATAAATTTTTTTAATTCAAATTGAAAATACTGCTAAAGTTTAAAATTAAAAAAAAATTAAATTTGAACAAAAACAAATAATAAAAACTTTCTTCGATTATATATGAAATCTTAGCACAGTATACCATATTGCTCAAGCCCCCTAAGCCCCACCCTGCGTACGCCACTGCTCGTCACTTGTTTGATGCCACTCTTTTCGAAATCTTTATTCGCTATTTATATTGCATACCTAGAACCTAGATAGCTACTTAACAAATTTTATTCCAAAATAAATTTACTAGTTGTGGGTAAATACATATTTTACTAAAATTAAGATACAAAACTAAAGAGTATCTTGAAATATTTCACGGATTTTGTTAATTAACTGAAAGAAAGGGTATAAACAGTTGTGTCACTTGATTGAGGCCACGGTGAATTTAGCAGTGAAAAATTTAACAGAATGAAACATTTAAGAAAGGGAAAAAAAAACTATAGTTTATATTCTTTAAATACAAAAGAAGTTTAGAAAAACTTTTACGGAAGCAGAAAAATTAAAACACATATATGCGTTCAAAAACCTTTAACTCTAAGGCCGAGAAAAATCAAGCAAACTGAAAATAAGTTATACAGTTTATTAACAATTTATTTTCTTGCGGAAACCAACAAATGCTGCAAAAAATGAAAAATTTGCACATCGGAGGAAATAAAATAGGGACGCAAAAATGAGCTTAATACTGTGGTTTGCTGAAATAGTACTTCTAGCGACGCTTTGTAGTACCACGATAACTGGAAACCATTCATCTTGGTACTTTTAACAACAAAGTTTATCATTCCATAACAGGATACTGTTACCGAATCATTACGCCTGGAGTGGTAAAATCGTCCGCCGAAAAGGTATACTACTTTGTTTTGCCGCCATTTTGGTAAGCATTAGTCTTGACAGTTAATATTTGGCAGTCAGTCAGTAGACATCACTTGGCAAATTTATAATGGAAAAATATTCGATAAACCAACGTGTTTTAATCGTTAAAACATTTTATCAATATCAATCATTGATTACTATTTTTAGGAGTTTTTGTATTTTTGAATGAATATTTGAATAAACAGAATAGTGGGT
The DNA here is from genome assembly GCA_949320155.1 of Melangyna quadrimaculata. Classification (NCBI taxonomy): domain Eukaryota; kingdom Metazoa; phylum Arthropoda; class Insecta; order Diptera; family Syrphidae; genus Melangyna; species Melangyna quadrimaculata. Next base: position 72,949,090 of record OX439485.1, on the reverse strand, counting down.
TCTGGACAATGGGAAACCCTCAAATTATTCATCAGTCACCTTTGCATTCATTAAAAGTTACAGTCTGGTGTGCAATTCGGTCAGGAGAAATCATTGGACCTTACTTCTTTGAAAATGAAAACGGCGTAACGGTAACTGTGAATGGGAAGCGATATCGTGCTGATTGAAAACTTTTTAACGCCACAACTGCATCCCTTGGGCTTGATTAATTACTGCGAGACCTCTTTCCACAGCAAGTTATTTCCAAAAATGGTGATGTTGATTGGCCTCCACGGTCGCCATACATAATTTCCGACATTAAATTAAACATTTATCAATATAAGATCCATTCTTTTTGATTTAATCAAAAATTATAAACAACCAAAGTAGTATGCCTTCCCGGCGGACACCCTGTATAAGCTAAAATGCTCTATTGCTCCCTTAACCCCCTATGCACTGGACTTTAAGATAACCTTAAATGTTAGGGGATGGCTCACACCTCACACAAAAATTATAAGAAGAAGGGAAACAATACGATGACTACTTCAAATCATTAAGTTGGCCGTCAGCCAAATTTCACTTGATTATTTGTTATCACTGTATAACTCTCTTAAAGATTGAATTTTTGAATTTATTTTCCAGCAGCCCCCCACATTACATGCATACAAATAAGATTTAGCAAATTAAAAAAAAAAATAATATTAAAACTATCGTTTTTAGGGCTGATGGCCACGAGACGAGACTCGGCGAGACTTTTGTAAGTCTCGTCTTGGTCTCGTTAAAATCGTCTTGGTCACGTCTCGGTCACGTTTCGGTCACGTATAATTAAGTCTCGTCTCGGTCTTGTCTCAGAAAATACGATTTCCGGACAACCTGTTGATTACTGGAACGAAATATTTTCGATTATAGTTTGAATATTTGGAGAAGAAAATAAATATTTAACTGAAACTGGAATTTTTTAATTCATTAGACTTTCTGAAATTTCGGTCCAAATATACAGTCTCGTCTCGGTCACGTATCGGTTGCTTAAAAGGCAGACTCGTCTCGGTCTCGTCATGCGAGACCGAGATCGAGACTTTTCTCGTCTCGTGGCCAGCCCTAATCGTTTTTCTTAATTTTTTGTACGTGCTTCTAACCTTATGAAACGATAAAATTACTTAAAAAAGTGACTCGGCTAACATTTATTCTCTTATCTGCCGTTAACTTTTTTTTTCGGAGCTCAAACATAAGTTGTTCTATGGTACATTTAACAATCTCTCTTTTGTAATACAAAATGTTGATCTCTTTCGCAAACAATAGGAGATATTTCAGATTAATTTTTCACAAATGCCTGCTTCTTACCTTATGACGAGCAGTGTATTGTCTTTTCCGGCTTTTAATTGTTATTTTTAAGTTTATAGAAGAGAAAAAACTTTTTCTGTTTAGACATCACAATTCAAAATCATACGTCAGGTGTTATGTCGTGGAAAACTATAACCCTAACTATGGCGCTATCGAATCGAAATTAAGACCTACTACAATGGTTGAATATACCTAATTAATGTTTGTTGGAACGTGTATTTCCAAAGCTTTCAAATACTTTTAGACTTGTACCTTCGATAGATATTTCAACAAGGTTGCACCCTATCCACACTTCGAAGTCAGGTAAAATCTGGATTCAGAATACAAAAATGGAAATTTTACAGGGACCGCCCCTTTAACCTGGCTGGAACTTCGTCGGAAACGTTTAGACCTAGCTACTTCAAAAAAGTTTTTGAACTCAGTAGACATTTTTAAGATGATGACGTCTTAATAGAAGCTTTCATTGGTGACTGGGTAGAGATTGGTCTCGATTATTTAAAAAATCTGAATCATTTGTATAAGCCTTCTAATAGAGATTTGTCACAGAATAGTGGCCCTACAAAATTAAATATTTTTTTTAAATTTTGTCTTTTTTTTGAAAGATTTCTGAAGTGGCTTCAATGAAGTGAGGTAACTATTTATCATTTTTGCCTTATTGTTGAAGTTCTTTTACAAAGCCCGGCAGATTTCGATGGGGTTTTCTGGTTACCCCTTTAATTTGATGTCATTGTTTTAGCAAAATGTGTCCTTAAACATAGCTTGTAAAGTTTTCCAGCAAAAATTATCCAACAAAACATTTTGACGAAAAAAAAAATATTGTGAAAAAAGTGGTGGGCAGTGTACCTACCACAGTTGGGAAGAATGCAATACTTTTGTATTTCATTCTTTGAAATCCCAGTCATTTGACTTATCTCTGCGAATGCAGTTAAAAACTTTTGCTAAGTATTTTTACTCCAAAGATAAATTCGCGGTGAATTTTGAAGTCTTTTATATTGCAATCATTTTAAGCAGTTTAAAGACTTGAAGTTAAAAGAATGCAATACTAAAGACTTATTGAATTCTTTGAAGTCTTTTATAAGTCTTTTGCATTGATTGCATTCTTGAAGTCTTTTGATTGCAATCAAAGTATTGCAGTCTTTTGACTACTTTAAAGTCTTTTCCTCTTGGAGTATTTTTATTTCTTGGAGTTTTTTTTTCTGGTTTAAAGTTTAAAAATACATAAAAAAGACTTCAAAATAGTTAAAAGACTGCAGTACTTTGATTAAAATCAAAAGACTTCGAGAATGCAATCAATGCAAAAGACTTATAAAAGACTTCAAACAATTCAATAAGTCTTAAGTATTGCATTCTTTTAACTTCAGGTCTTTTAACTGCTTAAAATGATTGCATTCTTTCTCAACTCTGGTACATGCACGTACTAGAACGGGCTCAGAAGTTAGGAAAACACATCAACATTAGGCCACCAACAGGTAAAGTGCTAAAAATAATGAATAGAAAACAGAAAATAGAAAACAAAATAAAAGCGACCCGTCCCCTGCTTTGTATGATAAACACTTTACTTTAACCAAACAAAAATTCTGTTGATCCGGTTGGGCTAATCTGAAGATTTCATGAAAATTTCACCAAAATCGGTCTCGTCGTTTTGGAGTCTATATGCAACGTATATTACACTTGCATCGATTTTGTATCTACATATTATTTTACATATATAATATAAAGGGTTTTTCAACAGGGACGCTACAAAAGTAGAGCAACAGGGACAGCAAACGACGCCATATTTCTTGCCGCTCTTTTGACATTTCTCTTCAGTAAGGTTTGCCATTTCACGATGGAAAGATATACGAGCCAACAACGAGTCGAAATTAGTAAAATGTACTACCGAAATTCGGAGTCAGTGGCCTCAACGTTAAGAGCGCTACGTCCAATTTATGGTCGTCATAATCGTCCTAGCAGATCAACAATTGAGCGTCTAGTGGAAAAATTTGAATCCACAGTCACAGTAAAAAATATTCCCGTGCCAGTGAGACAAAGAAGTGCCCGTAGTGTCGAGAATATTGCTGCCGCTGAGGCTTCAGTTGCAGAAAGCCTAAATGTGTCGTCGTTGTGGCGAATTTTGCGAAAAGATCTTGGCCTACATCTTTACAAGATTAAATTGACGCAAGAACTGAAGCCGCTTGACCACCAGAAGCGTCGTATGTTCGTGAATTGGGCTGAGCAACAACTTGAAAATGATTCAGATTTTCTTCAGGGATGAGTCTCATTTCTGGCTGAATGGCTACATCAATAAACAAAATATGCGGTATTGGTCAGGCAGCAATCCACACGTAATCCATGAGTCATCATTGCATCCCGAAAAAATTACGGTTTGGTGTGGTTTATGGGCCGGCGGCGTCATTGAGTCGTACTTCTTCCGTGATGATCAAGACCGGCACGTTACTGTGAATGGGGATCGCTACCATTCAATGATAACCGAATATTACTGGCTCTAATTGGATGATATGGACTTGGAGGACATGTGGTTCCAACAGGACGGCACCACAAGCCACACAGCGAATGTCACAATCAATTTATTGGAAACCAAGTTTTGGAGTCGCCTGGCCGCCTCGGTCGTGCGATTTGACGCCGTTAGACTATTTCCTGTGGGACTAACGTCAAGTCTATGGTCTATGCCAACAAGCCAGCGACGATTGATGAACTTCGTACGAATATCGATCGTGAAATTGCAGCAGTATCATTGATATCCGAAACCGTTTTGGTTTTATTTAAAAAAAAACTTTTGTAGCGCTCTTATTGAAAAACCCGATATAAGGATATATGTGTTTATTGAGTGGAATGAGTGCTCCCGTTAAAAAATGGAGTTTGAACATAACAAAAATTTTAAATTTGAGATGGGGGCTCCATATAATATTCCTTCATGTGTGATATAGAAACATTACGAAAATAATTACAATTAGTAGGTAGGTTCATATAAACAAATTTTTCTTAAAATCTTAAAATAAATACCTATGAATGTAACATCCATTCTAAATTTTTTTCATTCTTCAATGAACAGTAGTTATTTAAGAATTTAATGGAGGTTGAATTGGATTCGGAGGCCCCTCAGACACCGGTGGCCCGGGGCGACCCCCCCACCGACCCTACCTTAGTCCACCAGTGGGTACCTTCTCCCAGGACCCAAGTATGTTAAGTGTTGAATATTATTACTTAACTTTAACGTTTAAGTTTGGCAGATACCAGCTTAAATGTTTCAAAAGAATGAATCACCATGACTAACAGGTATGATGCTTTTTATTGAAGAATTCCTAAAAATAACTTGGAAAATCAACAAATAAAAACGTATTTAGAACAAACTTGTAGGTAAGTAGGTATAACCTCCATATCCTTCCCAAACTATTATATTACATAAGTTTTGTATAGGAATAAAAAAGATAGAAACTAGATGATACCCCAAGGATCAATTTTGGCAAAAAATATTGGAAATTTATTGGTTTCTCTTTGCAAACATATACATACTCGTATTTGTACATACTAACCTATGACATGACCTGATTTATACCTTATTCGAAAAAAATATGTTTATAATTCAGAGGTTGTCGGCAAACTTTTCATGCGTCACAGTTGTTTTTTTTTTTTTTTTTGTTTTTCTCAATCATACAAAAACGTTGCTTGAATTGAAATGTTTTTTTTGTTCAATGACTTCTTGTTTCGAACGATGTTAACAATGCGTCTACCTACATACCTGACAAGAAAGTTTATCTCCATCAGCAAAACACAAGCTGGAGTCATTCAAGAAAAACCAAAAATAAAGCATTTCCCTCTTGACATTCCCATTACCTTTACGAATTATTTGTTTTTATTTTATAACAACCTTATATAGATATGTTGTTATTTTACAGTGCTGTTGCGAAATTTTTGGTCAATAACATTTTTGTATCACTCTTGGCTATGGGACGGGCTGAATGCTTATAGAACATATGAATGAATGATGGAAGTCAAGAACAATTAAGAAAGTGATGTCATACCAAAAGATTACTTAAATAGTTCTTTTACCGTTTGGGAACGGTTTAAGGTACTTTTTTATAACGATTCTTTCGAATAGTTCCATATTATTTATTCATCATTCCAATGGGAGCTTAACACGTTTCTGGCGAAGGATTTTGTTTGCTACTGTTAGAGAACCTCAATAAAAGTTTTAACCCATCAAGAGAGTTATTGGCATTTTGATTGGAAAGAGTGACCTAGGTTGTCGCTATTTTCTAAACAACAGATGGAAGTTGATTGATTTTCTAAAGTTGAATACACACAACGAAGAATTTGGAAAATCAGAGAGGGAGATGGCCGTTTGAAAGTTTAAAATGGAGTTTCAGAAAAAAAGGTGGAAACAAATTAAAATTAAAAAAAGTAATTTTATCTTCGATTCTATTCTTATGTAAAATAACATGCATGTTGCATGTTGCATGTCCATGTCCATGTTTTTTTATGTACGAATTACTGGGATTTTGTATGTTCAAGTTTTTTTTTCGCTTTATTTGAATTTTTTGAGTTGGTTTGCCAATACTGAAATAAACTTGCTGTCTAATCTTTAAAATGTCGCAGTAGCCCAGTCGGAATGAGCATTTGCCAAGGACAAAATAGTACTGCACACTTTTCATTCAGAACTCGTTAAAAGGGGTCATTAGGCATCCTGCAGTGTTTTGTTGGGAAAATTGCTCCCCTGCGTAAGCCGCCATCTTGGATTTACTAAAGTACTAGTTTTAATTATTAGCAACAAAAAACTTTGAATATAAAAAAAAATATTGAAAAACAATGGCAACACTAACAATCTCATGCATTATCTTTTTTCAAAGCCAGATATCCATCCTTTTATTTGGTGTTTAAAAAATTTGGTTTTAGTTAATAGTTTTTGAAAAATAAATTTTTAAACTTAAAATTAAAAAAAAAAAATTTTTTTTTTCAAAATTTTGAGTTTGAAAATTTAGGTTTAAGGTTTAAGTTAATAGTTAACGTAGTTTAGTAATATTTTTGATTTTAAAATTCAACGCTCTTTATAATTTCTAGCCGATTGTTGAAAACCGGGTGGACTTAAGAACTTTATTGAAATTTACAAAATTGAAAATTACAAAAACTACTAAGGTATTTCTTAAGAAAATGTTTTTTTAGTGTTTAAACTTGAGATTTTTGAAAATACTTGAATTTTCATATGCTTTTCTATCGGAGGCTATGTTTGATATACCCTTAACTCTTTCCCGCACTACCGTAGAGGTAAAGTACTAGGCGCGTTTTTTGTTTGTGACTTGGTTTTCCCTGAAGGCCTTATCCACGCATTTAAATACTTTTAATATTTAATCGGATTTCAATTTCTTTTTCGATGATGGTAGTTCTAAATTAAAATCATCAACTTCATTTTCGACCATGGCAAGTGTTTCGTCTTCCGTATTGTCAGTTCGTATTTGTTATTCTCCGGGATTGTTCGTTTCAACTGCATCCTCATTTTGTAGCAGCTCCCTAATGTGAACAACGTTTTCGCAAGATTCGCTAGAGCAGTTTGCACATAAAACAGAACACTTTAGTCCCGCCTTACGGCACCCACACATATTCCCACAATCTGTTTTGCATTTGCAAGAAATTGTTTTGATCAATGATTTCGGAGCGATATCTGTAGTTGTGGTAATGGGCTCTAACCCAGAGTTTTTTCCAGCCCCACGATGTGGCATCCAAATCGTTTTTAAGCCACATTTGCACTTGTAAATATGTCCTATGTATATATGTTTTGTTCCGCAGCGGCTGAGGTAGGTGGAAGGCTTGCAAGAAGGCAGAAGTTGGTTTTTGCAACAGACTTACTAAAAAACTTGAATCGAATGGTGTTTAGTGAAACCTCATCATACTAGTATATCGGCCACTGGGCGAAATTCGACCAAAACCTCACTCAAAAACTCATATTGACACCTGAAAAAAATGTCTCTAGAGTCAAACAATTTGTTTGAAAAATTTGGTTTCAACCATATAAATTTTATTGAAATTGGTTGGATGCTTGGTACCACAAAAAAAAAATTTAATGCTATTTATGTAAAAAGAAATATAAAAAAAATCAATGTAAAAACTAAAAACAAATTTTGTGTGATTTAATTTTCAAACTAATTGCTTGACTCTATAGAAAAAAGTGTCTTTCAAGTGTCAAGATGAATTTATGAGTGAGTGAGTTTTTGGTCGAATTTCGGCCAGTGGGCGATATACTGTATGTACAACAAGCATAATAGACAGATACATCAGTTAGAACCTACTGACGAGGAAGGGAAGGATGAAAAAAAGTAGCTTAGATTTTTTGTTCTTGTCCTTTGGATACTGTAAGAATGAAGCAATATGATGGTAGAAGTTTGGTGTCAGTGCATTCTTTTGTCTATTTTTGTCGTTGTCACAACGAATTTTTCACGTTGGTATGTGAGAACTTTAAGGCTTTATTTGCTTAGATATTGTTCATCGTTATCTTCCCAATAAAATACGCAAAAGCCGTAGCATAATATTGTTTAAATACCTTTACCAAGATGTTGAGTAACCCCCTCGCACTGAATATGAAACGTAGAATGAATATAAGATCAGGACCTAAGTAGAGGAGAGGGTAAACAATAGACTCCGATAGAAAAGCACATGAAAATTCTCGTAATTTCAAAGATCCCAAGTTTAAACACTAAATACACAAAAAACATTTTTTTAACAAATACCTAAGTAGTTTTCTTAATTTTCAATTTTCTAAGGAGTTAAAGCACTTAAGTCTACCCAGTTTTCAACAATCGGTTACAAATTGTTAAGAGCGTTGAATTTTAAAATCAAAAATATAACTTAGTTACGTAAAATTTACAAAAAAAAAAGTTTAAAACAATTATATTTTTTTTTTTCAAAATTTTGAGTTTGAAAATTTATTTTTCAAAAACTATTCACTAAAATAAAATTTTGTAAACACCAAATAAAAGAATAGATATCTGGCTTTGAAAAAAGATATAGCACAAGATTGTAAGTGCTACCATTGTTTTTCAATACATTTTTTATATTTAAAGTTTTTTTTGCTAATATTAGAAACTAGTATGAGAAAATCCAAGATGGCGGCTTACGCAGGGGAGTAATTTTCCCGACAAAAAATGCAAAGATGCTTAATGACCAAGTTCTGAAAGAAAAGTGTGCAGTACTATTTTAACCATTTCAGGTAATTTTTTTGTAGATAGCAACTGGGCTACAGCTAAGGTAATGAACGAGATATTTTGATGATTATAATTTTTTGCACAGCTCTGTACATATATTTTGTTCCTGCCCAAACGAACGAATCCAAATGTGAGGTGAAACCTCAAAATCCTTTTTTACAAAGTATCCATCATTTGAATCTTTATATTGTCTCCGAATGCAAGAAACAAAAAAATAATCCTTCTTAAAGAAAGACAATGGCAAGTGTATCATCATAGCAGCAACATTAACCATCAGCCAGCAATGTCGAACAGCAAAGCAAAATCCAGAAAATAGAAATGGTCGTTTGTCTTCTGTGCTCTTATTGTGTTTAAGTGGATATCGGGATTGGGGACGTTATATGGAAGAACTGAAGTAGGAAAAATATTGAGTGTGAATGTCAAGGGAACTTGTTCTCCTCTTATTTGTGGTATGTAAACGGATATTCTGGATTTATTCACATTGTACTCGTTCCTTCGATGATGATGATGGTAAAATGAGAAAGGACAAAAAAGTAAGGATATACGAGTAGGTACATATAATATTGAGGTTCCTTTTTCGTGTGGTTTGATACGACAAAATCTTATTATTCCGTATCAGTGCTCATGTTGCTGACGACGATAGTCCTCAAATTCTCTGTGTGTCGACGACAGAAGCTTTTCTCGTAAGTTGAGCACAAAAATTGGTTTCCACCGCTAATGCAAACTTATTATTTGGGTAAACCAAAACTTATCTGGAGGACCTTCTCATCGTGTTTGCCGTGGAATGGTATAGCGCTTTGGATGTGTTAGGAAAAGCATGATGATTTTATAAGAAAAAATAAACCAGAGCCAGCCAGAGCTAACAGGCGATTAGACGATTAAAGCCAAACATGCTTGTACTCTATTATGAATCCTTTATGAGCAATTTGTGCAGAGCTGCGGCAGGATGTACGAGTACATACCTCTATAAGAGGCATTAACGTATCCAATAAAAAGAACACGTCGTTTATTTAATATCCTTATATGGGTACTGGGTAACTTTTACCTACATTCTACATAGAAACATGAACATGACGTACCAAATCAAGTGATGGCTTCAATTATTCTTCGTTGAACGTTGCGCCTAGTAGAAGTGATGATGGTTATGAGCACGATTTTTTCAAATTATTTTTCGTCCCAGTGCCTGCCAGAAAAAGACAAAACGAATATAAACCTATTACCTATGTCTGAAGGTGATCGATTTGAACATTTTTTTCATCTTTTTAATAAAAAAAAAAAAACACAATTAAATTATGAGGTGGAAAATTGATTGGAAAATATTGGCACTTTTCCCACCAAAAAACTCATTTATTGAGGAGGGTGAAAACGAAAATAATATCACGCTATCAGTCACTGAATATAAATACAGACTACTTTAGAGTTATGAGTTCTTAGGTAAGATTTAAAGTCATACATATACTTATACACATTCTCTGGTAAATTAATAAATTTGACAGATGAGCAAGCAGTACAAAAATTGACATGGTAAAAACTAAAAAAATGACGACTAATAAGAACATTTTATATAAAATATACAAATATACGTAAAATTAAATTATTTGAGCTTATCAAACACAACTTGTATTTAGCTGACGGTAAATATTATTTTCAACCTGCCGAATGTAGAAATGCGCGGCGCGACAGAGCGCTTGATGAAGTTAAACAAACAATAATCTTATAAGATTTGTGAAAAGGAACGAATTTCATTGCTTTTTTGAATTTTCAATGCAATTCGTGGGAATACGCTTGAATTCGGTGCTGTGTACTTAATTTTTGGGAGAACTCTGTTTCATTGTAGGTACAATACAAATAGATATTTAAATCACAAAATTTGTCTGATTGGTCCTCTAATACTAAGGCGTATTCTTCCTCTCGGAGCTTTTCCCACTACACCGTCTTTTTTATTAAATTCTAGAAAAAGTCTAGGGGCAAGAAATAATTGGTTTGTAATTTTAAACATAGCTATGTTGTCTTAGATCCGACGATCTGTGCTATAAGTGCGTATAGAAAGAGAAAGGCAAGTTAAATTAACAAGTGTTAGTTTCTTTGAGTTTTTAATTACATAAGCGTGTTTTAGAAACTCTGCTAACCTCTCTATGGTTTAAGGTATTAACAGGTTATTAATAGGGCTAAGATTTCTACCCAAAAAATTCGAGTTTTTAATCAAAATAAACATAATCACAATGTTGGAGAAGCCAAAAAAAAGTTGTTTTCGACAAGACATCCATTCTATTGTCTGTGCTCAAGATCCTAGTGTACATCGAACTAAAGCTTACAAATCTGGACGGATTTACCTTAAAATTTGATGTCAAGCATTTTTATGTGAGTGCTAATCATATTGTTGTACTTATTAGCTCATAGACCAGTCGGCAGGTTTTTTTTTTACAAAAACATACCGCTCAAAATTTAATGATTGAAAATTGTAAATGGCTTGACTCTGACCATAAAAACAAATGCGTGGACCTCGGAGGTAGGTCTTGTGTTTCAGCCACCATTTTAAGAAACGTGTTCTAACTCGAGATCGAAAAAGTACATGTTTTTTACACAATTCACATACCTATAGAAAACAAAATTATCTTACTTTTCATAAACATTCAGCTTGTAAGATTTATGTTTTCAGAGATGAGTCACCAAAAAGTTGCGTTTTTTTTTAATTTTCGCATTTCCAATAAAACTGTATATGTATTTACCTACCAGATTTTGAAAAAAAAGTAACAACGGGAATAATGTTTTGTTTTTTTTTTCACAATTTCCCCTTTTTTGGGATCTATATATTAGAGTGTCCGTTATTTCCCAAACTCATTATTTTACAAAGCACACCCCGTCAAACGAAAGTTTATGCCGAAAGAAAAAAATAACCCGTGCCTCTAAGGTCATACGTTTCCCATACAAATTTGTATAGGAGTTTTACACCCTTCACATTTAATTTTTTTTTCTCTGGAACTTTGACAGTTTTTCTAATTTTTTTTTTTTTTTGCAATTCTGATTTATTTATTGGTGCTTTAAGAAAATGCATTTAAAAATGTATTACAAAAATTGTGAACTATATCCAACCCAACTAGAATTTCTAATCAAGAATTGTTGGAAATTTTGTTACCCGTGGCCTGGCATTGGTTACTATGAGTGTGTTTTATAATACAAATTCTTTATACTACTGAAATACATCAGCCAAGAAGAAGACTTAGCATTATTTAATTGGCCGGGACGAAACGCCAATTTTTATGGACTAAAGGCCGTTAAAAGCTATATTGAATCAATTCAACAAATCCAATTAAATAATGCTAAGTCTTCTACTTGGCTGATGTATTTCAGTAGTATATAGAATTTGTATTATAAAACACACTCATATGTTAACAATGCCAGGCCACGGGTAACAAAATTTCCAACAATTCTTGATTAGAAATTCTAGTTGGGTTGGATATAGTTCACAATTGATTATCGCAGTAAAATTGATGTAAGCTGGACTGAACTTAATAAAAATTGCGTCTTGACAAGGCCCTCACTGTCAACTGAAGAGTCCAAGTGAGAACGCCGGGAAGAAACGCCAATTTTTATGGACTAAAGGCCGTTAAAAGCTATATTGAATGTATATTGAATGGATTAATATCTACATACCTAGTTTTTTTATTTCTAAAAGGTTTTATCATTAAAATAAAATTTGTCATGAAAAAACTTTATGTGTATTTTATTTACATACGAGTACATAGGAATAGTTTTATTAAATTATTATGTCCAATGAGGTAAAGATTCATAAGAAATTTATTCAAAAGTGCATTGAATAGTCAATATTTTTATTAAGAATTAAAACGAATTGATTTTAGTGAATAGTTGCAAAAATGAACAAAAAGAAGATTTTGTTCCAGAAAAAAACTAATCTTCAATCAGGATATGCAGGGAATTCGAAGCGTGGATTTCTTTAAATCAGCAGAGAAACACATCGGCGACGGTGTGGTTTAATCACTTAAACTCGAAACTAATTTATATTTTTCAATATTTAAAACCTTATCAACGCAAAATTTAGCTTAATTTACTTGCAATTATTCACTAAATTGTTTAATTTTAACACTTTTAAATAAATTTGGAGACTGCAATAAAGAAAACCTTTAACTTGACTTGAGAGAAATGTCAAATCATGGGGTATGTGGGAAAATTAATATTTTCTCTCAAAGTGATACCAAATTAGCACTATTTTTTGGTGATCACTTTACGCAGAAGAAAAATCAAATACTATCACATGTGATTCTCACAAATGTGATAATCACACATCACCTTACGCCATTCCAGCCCTGTAATAAAAGGTATCTTCGAGTCACTTGCGAATAACGACCAAAACTCAAGAATCAAAATTTAAAATTTAATATACCATTTCGTTCTTGCAAAATCATGGTTTTCATCAATAATGTACAATTATTGGTGACAATCATGATTTTTTAATTATTCACTTATAATTTTTCAAATTGTTCAATTTTTCATAAATTTTGAATAAACAATATCATACATATATCGTCGCTGTTTAAGAAAACCGGCATAGTTAAAAAAACACGATTTTTGAGTTAATGATGCCAATCCACTAAAAAAAAATCTCTATCTTTCTGTCAAACTGCCGTTACAGCAGTACTTCGGAATCCCGCTAGATGGACTTTGGCCCAATTGGCACATCTTTTATTTTCATTGTTTGTTTATGATCAACAATGACATAATTTAGTTTCTGCAATTTGTTTCAGATGAACGGGACTGTTTTTTATGTGAAAAAGTGGCATATATTCGTGTTGTGCCAAAGATATATGGTTAAATTTCAGCGAAAAAAGGACTAACTTGTGTTGAGCCAGTTTTCGCAATAAATAAGTACAGTTTTATAACTTATCTTATGTTTTAAAACAAAATGTTCCAGTTTTCCTGATAAGTTTTAAAAAAAAACTGTGTTTTGTATTGGCACTTTTCAAACTTATGCCGTTTTTCTTTAAAATATTTTTAACTAATCATATCAAATAAATTTTACTTCAGTATGTTTTATCAAGTTAAGCCATTATTTCCTTTTGCCAACGGAGTGTTGAACTAACTCCAAAATAAAACAAAGGCTTATGTGTATAACATAATTTTCTTTTCCGGAAAAATGACTTAATTAGGAGAGGGTTTGGGAAATCTCTTATTTTTGCACCTTTTTCATACATTTATTAATTTATTTTGTCGAATTCCAATAAATAAAATATAAAAGTAGCTAAAAAAAAAAAATATAAAAAAAAATAAAACAATTAAAAATCGAATGACTAAAAAACTTTAAGCTCATTTTCTGAAGAATCAAATTTTTTGAGTTATCGCGGTTTTCTTTTAGAGCGACGATTATGTATATCATATACATACAGGGTGTCCTATTAACAATGGTCCAAACCAAAACTAGTAATAGGCCAGGTCATAGCCTATCAGAATTTGGTAACTTTTCCATACCGAATCATAGCGGTTCTCGAGTAACGGCCTTACTGAGTAAAATATTTTTCATTGACATCACCATTTGGCTACAATACATTAGTTTATATTGAACTATGCCAAAATTAATTTTTGACCTCAATCTTCTGAAGAGCCCCCTGAACAAAATTCGTATGGCTCAATGAAAGTTTTATATTTTCTGTTGTTTTAAAAAAGGTATAAAACTTGCCAAAGCTATGTTTGAGTAGACAGTTATAACCGTTTGAATCCAATCAAACAGGTTCAAAATCGAACAAAAATAAAACATGTTAGTTCAAATATTTCGATAAAATTAGAATTTCACTTCAAATATAACTGCGAAAGAGCTGAATTTTGGTGGAGGACTTCGTTTTGAAGTCTTGCCCATTTTATAAGTAAATACCTAAAATTTTAACAAGGAATTTCGATTTTCTGTGGTGAAAGCGTATAAATCCAGTATTTCTGAAAAAAAAAATTTCAAAAACCATCAGGTTTTTTTAAGAAGTGTCGTTGGAAAACTTGTAGCTTATAAAATTCTACAGAAAAAAGATGAACTATTTTTTTTCGTTGGAGCCAGAGATTTTTAGAAAACGGCGACAAAATGTGTTTTTACTTTAATGTGGTATTTTCCACAGCATCGCATTTGCGCACGTTTGTCTCAAAATTTATTGGTCTAACGGAAACAAGGATCATAATGTTTTTTTTTAGAAAAATCTAACAAATTCAATATTCATATAAACATTTACGTGAGAATTACAAAAATTTAAAATTTCAACGCTTTCTTAAACTCAACCGGGAAGAGTCTCTTGCGAAAGTCGTCATTTCGTCTTGGGATTTGCATCTACTGGGAATTGAGAGCAGATACAAACAAAATTGATAATTTTAGATAAAAAACGGCATCTACCGTATTTCTGATACCCGTGAATTCTCAGACAGAATACTTAAATAATTTAAAAATAAATCTTAATTTCTTTCAGTCAATAGGTAGGTATAGGTACTTGGAAAAATATTTCATTCTTAACATCACTCCAACAAAAATTCATTAATTCGGTGTACCTTATAATTCTGTGCAGTTATTTGAGAATAAAATCTAACAACACTTTTCTTTTATTTTATTATTCCAAATGCGTTCTCTGTTTTTTTTTTTTACAAGGAACAATGGGCAGAGCAACTCTGATCCTCGTAAACTGTATTCTCTCTGTAAATTTTTAGACATAGCAAGACTCCAACTCACTCTTAATCACAGGTAGACGCACCTAGCACAATACCTTTTTGGAAAACAACATATTCCGGTTGTATAACTCCAAAATTCCATACTGCTCCAGTCTTATTTTATTCGATTTACCCCAAACCCACAAATAACTGACCGAAAAATCGAATAACTATTTTTAACAAAGCTTTGCAAAACACACATCCAATTCCAATGTACACTGTTCAGTTGAATTCTAATGAAAACTTCTCACGTTCCATCCATTTAATGTTTGCCAAAAACCATAGAATCCTTCTCGACCGCATATCCTTCGAATAGTCCTCTGCTTTCTTATACCCACCCAACCGAGCTTTGTTGAACAATGGAAAAAAAAAACATTTCTTCAATTGTAACTTTAAGTCCAATTATATCTCAGTTTTCATTGTCGACAGATTCTTAGTGTTCTTATTTCTTTTTGTTTTTCTTATTCAGACCGAAAAAATGAATCCCACAGGACAAACATAAACCGGAACTCAAAAAATTCAATTCATGTTACAGGGAAGAACTGAACCACCAATGAACTTCGTAGTATGGCAATGGCAACTTGTTGCAAAAGAATTTTTTATTTGTGTCTGGCAAAAGAGCTGAATTTGACGATTTTTTCTTTCGTTTGAATTTGTGGAAAGAAAACGAAGCAAATAAAACGAGTCCTCTGTGGGCTAAAAACTATTTGCAAAAGGCTCACGTAGCACAAAAATAATTCTCTCCTTGTTGATTACGGCGTCGTCTTCGTCGACGTCTTCAGAACCGAAGTAATACGTTTCCATTGTAGGTTCCACTCAAACTAATAGTCGATTTTGAAAAACACAAAATTTGAAGTAATTTAAGAACTTATTAAAGATTGAATTGACGGATCTTGTATGCAAGTAGGAAGGAGTTTAACTTTTTCATCATCAAATGTAGGATAGGACTCAGGCCGCTGACAGGATTTGTGTTAAACTTGACACTTGGTCTAGACAAGACATTTTCCAGTGAATAATGCAATTATATTTGTGTACATAAAACTTTTGATTTTTTTTGTTACCGATGTAAACAAAATTACAGAACTTCCATTAGAATCTGCTTGCGTTTTCATCAAGGAAAAATACAAAATCATCTTATCAATTCGATCAACAAAAGTTACGTATACGCCCGAATGTACTCGTAAATTACAATTCTCTAGTTCATACTTCGAAATTGTTTTTGTTCAAAGCTGTTTTGTAACTCAAGATTTAAGAAGACGTATTGTTATGGTTTCTAAGTACATTGGCATCGTTATACAGGGTGTCCCTTGATTTGTCAATAGTATTTTAAGGCATGTTTCTTAAGTGCATTCTAAGAAAAAAATTGTTGTATAGTAAGGGCATATCTCCAATTTTGATATCATTTATTCTGGATTTAAGAAATGTCTTATTTTGGTGTACCCTAACCCATGTTAACGGTTATTTCGCTGTTAGTAATAAAGATAGACACTTCGTTTAGGAATTTATTTTTAGAAGAAATACTAGCCTACGTTTAAATAAATTTGATATCTTTTCTCAGTCTTAAGATATTCAGTTTTCAGCTTGTTCCATTTTTCCTGCTCATGCTAATTTGTTGGCTTAGGGGTCAATTTTCTTCAAAAAATGCGTAATATACTTGCATGTTGTTTTAATAATTTTTTGAATATATGTAACAATACTGAAAATAAAAGTCAATAACAAGTTTGCCGAAACAACTATAGATTTTATGATAATTTGGAAAAACAGCAGCAGGTAAAATTAAAAAAAAAAATGTTTTTTTAGCTTTAAGCTCGAAAAGCTATGAATACAAATTATTTGTGTGGTTTTAGATAATTTTTGAAGTATGGTTTTTACTAAAACATCAGTTATAACGGGTGCACTCTGAAATTCTTTGGTTTGAATACATACTAGTTTTAGTAGCCACTTAAGTTGAATTCTACTAACTATCTGCAGTTATTGCAAAATGATTTATCAGAACCAGAACTATTGGAAGACATTCCATAAGTTCAACTAGCTTTATCTTATTTCTAACTTAATGGTGTTTCAGTCCACTTTGCTCGAGAGGTTAAAAATTGACAAGATGAAGATTAAGCGGTAATCGTTGAATGTGAAAAAGTGAGAGTTATTCAACGAAAATAGCAACTTAAAGTGAATTAGAAGAGCGCATGCTCAAAGCGTCCTCAGAAGTGAGGCAGTAGCTAGGATCATTAATATCAATATCAGTGAAAACGGGTTCTAGCATGCATACAAAATCAAAGAGGACTCGTTTGAACACCTGTTATGACTGTTTTAGTTCACACATAAAATAAAAAAGTATAGATAATCACACATATCATTTTTTAATCATAGCTTTTCGAGCTTAAAGCTAAAAAAAAACATTTTTAACTTCCCATTGGAAGTTATTGTTATTGGTGCGATTTGTCGAATTGATAATTTTGACATATCTTCACGTTTCGAGGTCTCTAGAATCAGAATTCGTCATTTTTAGCAAGATGTCTGTATGTGTGTATGTACGTACGTTTGGGGTACTTTTTTCGTCCACCATATCTCGAGAAAGATATTGACCTCGGATGAATTTTATTTTACAGATAATATTGTCATACCAAGCTGAAAAGGTTTTCTTACAAATTCAATATACCGTTTTTTTTACTACAGCAATTTAAAAAGGAGCTGTAAAATGTCATTTATCTGGAATATCTCGAGAACGGAATAAGATATTCACTTGAGACTAATTTTAATTTACACACAATAACACAATACCACATTGGTAAATGTAAAAAAAAAATTCAACAGACACTTTTTTTTAAACTAAGAAAAGCAGTTGAAAAATAATTTTCGTCTCAAATATTTCAAGAACAAAAAATGATTCCGAACCCAGTCTATTTTTTTTTTACATATAATGATGTAGTCAACAAATGATAATTTTTTTAAAACAATTCAGTAAATAGTTTTTTTTAGAGCAACAAAACTGGAACAAAAACTATTAAAAATTCTAAACAAATTTTTTTCAACTCAAATATTTTGAAAAACAAACAATGATATCGGTTTAAAAATTCTACCAAAAATATATACCTACCACCTAAATGTTGTGTAATTTTGAGATTTTTAAAACCACCCTTAAAAAAGCTAAAAATCAAAATATTGCAAGAAACAACTTTTCAAAAATGTTTAAATTCGAAAAATTCTTACACTCAAAATCGCTACAAAATCGAAATTTTGCATATGACACTTAATATGCCTTTTTATATTCTTTGAAACCATGTTTTGTTTTTTTTAAGTACACAGCCCCGATTTTTTGTATTTTTTTAGCCAATAGTCTGTTTTGAAATAATTGGCTTAAATAATTAATACCTCCTTACCGAGAAGAGTTAGGAAAAAATATTTTATGAGTAAGATTCTTAGAATTTTGTAAGCTATTTACAAAAAAATAAAAAATTACTATTATAAATAGCTAAGGTACAAAATATAGGTAATGTCACATATTGCCCTGTATCTCTATATCTATACCTATCTATAAGCACCAGCAAATTAGCATGCGACTCTGGTGAACATTTCATGAACTACACAAAATGGCCGCTGCTAGCACGGATAAACCGAGGATTGTCATATTTATAATGATTTATCTATGGTCAATGTCTGTGGTAGCGGCCATGGACACTAGCGCTGCCATCGGTATATACTAGTCTCAATATACTGATTATCCAAAAACCCAAAGTTATTACACTATATAATATATAATTATGTAATATATACTCTACCAGCCACCACTTAGGTAAATATGTATATCTATGGTTTTCAAGTGCACCTATGGGAAGTTACTAGTGTGGGTCGACCCCAGACTAGAGCTTAAAATCAAATCCGGATCCTCAAACTATCCGGATATTCGGATATCCGGATCGGATCCGAAAATGCGAATCAGATCCGGATCCGATATCCGAAATATCCGGGTAATCCGGATATCCGGATCCAAAACTTGGATCCGAGATCCGGATAGTGTCGGATCCAGATCCGGATCCAGTTTGACGTATCTTATTACTTTAAATGAGTTAAAATTGTGTATATGGGAAGCGGCTCCTACGATTTGGAAGAAATTTTTATAGTTTGTTCTTATAAACAAGAAAAAAATTACAAAAATACTTTGAGAAAAATCCACCCACTGCCGCGCCCCCTATTAATTTTTATTTGATTCATGGAATTCACTGAAATGGCTGGTTTTCTCGAAAACTACTGAAACGATGCGAATGAAATTTTCAGAGTCTATTTATATGACCAAGACTAAAAATCGAAAAATAATTTAAGTGATATCCGCCCACAACCACGCCCACTTTCCACGCTTTTCGGTTTCTCGGAGCGGCTCTAACGATTTTGATAAAATCTTCAAAGTATATTTTTTTAATCAAAATAAAAATTTTGAAATTTTTACTTCCACGCCCACTTTTCTCGTTTGTCTGGTTTATCGGAAACGGTTCGGAAGATTGGGATGAAATTTTCACAGTTTGTTTTTATAAAGGAGAAAAAAAAATAAAAAATACATTTAGTATTTCATTTCTGACATTTCTGAGAAATTACTGATAAGTAATATTATTGCAACAAACATTATTTTCCGTTACCTTCTACTTTATGTTTTCGTCTCATATATGTACATATGTACATATAGGTTTGATGTGTAGCACACGCAAATTCCGTTCATTTTCTAGCCAATCATTCATCTTTTACCCAGTCACTCAAAAAAGGTAAAACAACTTTTTATTAACTATATAGGTGCATATGTAGGGGAGAGTGGGGCAAGAAGGACCTCGGGGCAAAAAGAACCAAACCGATTTTTGGCGTGGTTCTTAGCTTCATCTTCAATAATGAGAACTTATGAAAAACCAACTTTGCCAACACATCCCTCAGTTTAATTGAAAAACTGAAGTTAGTTGTGGTTTTAATGTAGAAAGTTTGATATCGGCCCATCTGTTAAAAAAACAACAACTTTGAAAAACCGATCCAAGACGACAGGATGAACTTTTCCAAAACTTAGTAAATTTTTTATTGTTTGAGATGGTATGTGTTCTTTAAAAATATTGGAAACAAAGATAAATAAATAATATTAAAAAAAATAAAAATATTTTTTTTAAAAAACTCCTTGTAAGGTAAATGGACGTCGGGGGGCAAAATGGACTACCAGTCCGTTTTGTCCCACGACGTACTGGTTCCAATTTCAAAGCAAAACAACAACTACTTAAGATAAGTCTGTTTTGCTCCATGACCTTCACGAAGATAAAGATGATCTACTTAGTTCTTATTTAACAAATTGACGAGTTTTTCTATTGCGAAAATTGTCCGCAGTGAGAAAATAGAAAACTGACTGTCATTTAAATGAATTTATTTAATGTTTTTTGTTTTTTTTTTCTTGTTATTTTTGTTATAGTTCTGAAACTGATATTAGCTGATTATCTTTAATCCATGATTAGTGGAGCTGGGAAATCCTCAAATGTTTTTGTTGATCAAATTTTGTTTAAAAAATTCAAAGTATGAGTTGCTAATCATGGATTTCACTAATCAGCCAATATTGGTTGATCAGCGTTGTTTAATTAAAGCCTATGAAAGTCACATACTAAATTTATTTTTCTACGCTTTCTTTGTTTATTTATTTTTTGTATACTTCCTAGAAGGCATTTAAGTTTTTAATTTTTTGAATAAAATATAAGTGTTTTTAATACCGATTGATTTAAATATCATTATTAAATGAAATCAGTGGTGCATTTTGCCCCTTTCAAAGGTCCCTTTTGCCCCGCGAGTGGGGCAAAACGGACTTTTTAGGTAAGGGTGCATATTTGTGTATATAACTATATATACTTGTTTAACTATTCTGATTGTTTACTATGATGGAGTTCAAAGGTTAAAGTATTATTTAAAAAAATATTTGCTTATCTTTTATGAATAGAAAAAAAATTAGGAGCGTCTAAAGCTTAAGTGGTGCTTCTTGCCCCACTCTCCCCTACACATGTACATATTTGAGGTTATATTTAATAGCGAATTAAATTTGTCTTCAAAATTTCTAAACGGTGGCGGTGGTATCTATAAAATATATTTAATATTTTTATTAGAGAATTTTTGTACTTGAGAAATCCTACTTGACTAACAACTCGCAACCATTCCTGTGTGCGCGTGTCGACAGGAATGGAAGTACCTACATACCTATATTTAATTTAAAAAAATTTAAAACAAAAAAAGTAGTTTTTCATGCCTTGAGATCCAAGTGGTATGTGGCTAGCATTTTACTTTACGTTACATTTTATTAAGACCTCTGCTTTTTACTGATTTCACAAACAAAAAGATAGATTGACCTTTTTCCTATGTACATAGTTATTATATTAACTTTACCAAAAATACAGTTACCGGATGCGTTAAGAAACTTGCTGCTTTGTTAACATTTTCACGTTTTAGAACTTATGACTTTGCATCAAATGCGCATCTGATTCATTTTGGAACTCAGCCATAAATATTTAATTTTAAATAGGTAAGTACTCCATACTCCTTGAATTAAAGCCCCAAATAATAACCGAATTTAGAATTTAATTAACCTAAAGTTGATAAAACCTAGAGTCGTGTTAAACTTAAAAATCGCATCTAGGCTTTATTTTCGTCTAGTAGGTAGTACCTACTCGGGCAAGGAATTTTACGTTAGCTGGAGAGAATAAATAAAAATATATTTTTATTCTCCTCCCTTAAAACATTTTGAAATGAAAAAAACAAACAGGATCAAGTTGGATAACAAGTCCTAACATACATTCACTTTATACACGTGTGAGCAAAGGATAATACCTGGGTATTAAATTCACTCAAAAGTCATGACGAACAAGGGCAAATAAAATGTTATTTTTTTGTGTGTAGGTAATTCTAAGAATTTGGATTGTACTTATTTATATAAATACGATTTAAAACGTTAGCATGATGTGTTGTAGGTATTAGCTGTGTTTTATTATCTTTTATCGGGATCTGGATCTAGATCTGGATTAACTTTTACACGTATTACAAAAACAATTTGGCATCCTGCTTTCAATCTGGATCTATTTCAAGATCCAAGAATTAGTTTTAATTCTCAGCACCAGCTGACCAATTTGATTCGTAAATGTTGTCAGCACTGAGAAAAATAACAAGATCCAGATCCCGATAAAAGATAATAAAACACTCACTTCAACTTATTCTTCCATTTTTATTTTTTGTTTACATGTCAATTTGAAAACGTCAAAAACTGAGGAATACCACAGTTTTAATGAAAAATATTTGTGGGATCTGAATCGTTTTATTATCACAGGATGATCCATATGGATCTTGGTGGAAAATAAAACACGGATATTATTGTTCTAACAAGACTGTACTTAAATGTTCTATTTTTTGTATAAACAACAATAATGCAATATTGGCTAGGCAATTAATTTTTGATGTTGTCTTATTAATTAACCCTAACTAATGTTAAAAAAGTAGAACAAAATATTTAACCGTGATACTGTTTGAAATATATTATGAAAAACACATGACGATTTTTAATTGAAACTTCCAAATACATAATGTTTTCAATGGGTTTCAGAGACTTTCATGAAAAAATGGATTTTTTGTCATAAGGGGGTAGCCCATGCGCCATGCTTTTTTTCGGAAATAGATTGAAAAAAAAAAAAAAAAATTGCTCCAATCAGTAAAATTTTGAATGAAAATTCAAATTCCTGTCCGTTCTCTATACAACAACGTTAACCGCAACCTCCTACGAGCCTTTTTTGGAAAATTATAGCCACATAAAGACTTTGAGTTTGGGGTTGAAAATAAAAGAATTACTTTGAATTCAAATATCTTCGCAACCAGGCATCGTAGAATGTTCTTGTTTTCATCTATGGATATCTCTCAAAAAAATAAATGACCGTTTTAAAAACCGCAATGTCTTGCGATGCTTATTTGCGCAACTATAGGCATCCAAAGATATCCAAGGTTTCAAAACTCAAAAAACTAACTTTGCGTGCAAATATTTCAATAACTAGACCTTGTAGAAGGGTTTGCTTTGGATGTGCTGATCGCATTTGACAATACCTTTCTATTTATGTACATTTCAAAGTGTTCCAGAGACTTTCGTGAAATAATGAATTTTTTGGCTTTTTTTCAAAAAACAATTTAGAAAAAAATTTGTTAAAATCAGTTAAATTTTGAACAACAATGCAAAGGCCTGTCAGTTCCCTATTCAACAACGTCAACCGAAACCTTTACGTGACTTTTATGGCAAGTTCGCGCCATAAAAAGACTTTTAGTTTTGGTTCGAAAATAATGGATTTACTTTGAATTTAAATATGAAGGAAGTACAGCATTTTTTTTTTTTAAATATTGTTGGCTCAGATTATTTTTTGTAATTGCGCAGTCACGGTATCTTAAAAAAAAATTGTTTAACAAACAAAATTAAAAAAATATAGATATGAGTTTTAATAATGCTTTAAATTTCATCTCATTACCACCATTTTTTACATGAGTATTAATGGCAAGATTTTGGCAAAAGTTCACACTGTGCTCATGTCAAAATCCTTACAATTTGCATATTAACACGAAATTCGTGTTGAAATAACGTTGCATCTTCTTAAATCAACCACATTTGTTTTAATTTGAAAAACTAGTGCCCTTTTTATTTAACTACGAATAGAATGTAATTTAAATTGTGTACGCTTCTCAGATTCCATTTTATGTGAGAAAGTATACCTTGTATATTTAAAAACACACTGGTTTAATTTTTACCAGATGTTTTTCTCTAAGGGAAGTCTACAACATTTTCCAATGTATCCTAAAACTTATACCATTTCAAGGTTTAACTTGATGTTGTTTGAATATTTAATGTACCATTTTAATTATACGCTTAAAGCATGCAAAGCTTTATTCAGCAAATCCCATTTCGCACAACAATTTATCACTTATGTTTGTGTTAAGCTCCAATAAAAATGTTGTTTTGAACGACAAAATATAAATCTCAACGCAATCTAATTTAAAAAACAAAAAATCTAATCTTAACGAACACATAACACCACCCTAAGTTATTATTATTATTATATTCATTCTAATTGTTGTGAAGAATCCTAAAATTATCAAAATCCCTCAGTTAGTCGTCGGTCGGTCGTCCAGGCCCCAGAGTGTAATTTGCGATAATACCTTAAAACACATACCAACACAAACAAACAAACAACAGATGGAGATATACGATTATATTTTTCTTTTAATTAAAGGTAAATTTCCTCTCACGTAATTTAAAATAAAAGAACACAAGCGAAATCCCAACCCAACACCCACATCATTAAGTTTAAAGCTTTACGGCAGAAAAAACATCAAATTAACATGTTTTCACCTTCAATATGGTTATAAAAAACAAAAATTCAAAAAATGATCTCACTTCAAACCATCCCCTTAGAGCCTTACTATAGGTTCTTTATTCTTGTGTTATTAAAAAATTACGGGCCATTTCCGCACGAACATCGTAGACACGTGGAAGTTGGCAATGCGAGCCCCATAAGGACTGAAAAAAAAGAAACCCTCTTTTTTTAACTGGAATTCAGAATTGAAGCTTAACAGAAAAAACAAAAGCAAAAAACACTCCATTATGTAGGACGAAGTTCAAGTTTATTAAGAATACGTTGGAATTATCCACGTGTAGATGTAATGTAGGTGTAGCGTGAAGGTACTGCATTCCGTAACGAAAGTTTTAATTAAAACCAGCTCGCAGAGTCTTAACTTAAATTTAATGACAGAGTAGTGCCACTCATGTGAATTACCTGCAACTAACTACCTACACTCTACACACGGGAGCGACGCGACACTCGGGCTAGGCTATCCCTCTCATGGGGAAAAATGCAGATTTTAAAGTGTGTTTACAATGGAAACTAAAAACTAATGCCTCCTATCCGAACTGCTTGCTAACTGCATTCAAGCCTTTGAAAATCACTCCAATTCACATTGACAATCTGAGTTTGAATGCAGAGTTTTTAAACAATTTTAATACCAACCTAGCATAATTTGTTCTTTTTGAACACCCACTTCAAATGAGCATTTTACTAACGAGTCAAAATTCAGGGTAAATAAAATGCAACATGGGTAGCACCATTTTTTTGTTTTATTTTATATTTATTTACCTATGAAATTCCGTATTTTTCGTATAGGTACCTAGAATCAAATACGGATAGAAATCCAGAACATTTGTAGCAGTTAATTAGGGTAAGAATATAAGAAAGTCAAAGCAGTCTTTCTAGAGTTACGATTTATTTTTGTCGGCGTTAGGCAATAACGCCCAAGACAAAAGCGCCCAAATTGATTTGGAATTATCGCCCAACAAACATTTTATCTCCAAAAACAGATCAAAAAATGGAAATAATGCCAAAACCAATTTTTTGACCCCGATTTTTGAAAAAATTGTGGATTCTTTCCTCAATTTTGGGCGATTTTTCCAAACAAAACTTCAACGGAATTTATTGTCAATATTTTTCTTAAACAAGAGTACCTTGGGTTGCCCACACCAACTGACAACATAGGCGGCGGCCTGGCAACTGACCATACGAGGTGTTCAGAGTATTTTTGGGCGATATTTTCTTGCATTTGGGCGTAACTTCGTTGTTTTGTAATTGCTTTTGGCAACATTTCCAATTTTTGGGCCTAATTTCCAGTTGTTATTTCAACTTGTTTCATCTATATAAATATAGCAGAAAACGGACAAAACGCCCAAAACTGGAAACAAAAGTACAACAACAATTTCTTCAGAATTTTTTTATATTTTTTTTTATTTTTTTTTAGCTTAATTTTAATTTCTCTTCATGGAAAAACACTTAAAATCCTTAAATATTAAGAAGTACTGTGGAAGGCCATAGTGGAACATTTAATTTTATTCATTAAAAACATATGAGGTTCCTACGCTGGAAATCGTGTAGGTGTCATGAAAAAGAAAATCGTATAGTAATTTCAGGTTGTATGCTAGTGCTCGTTATCATTATTGCTTCTTCAAACCGTGTATTTTTTAATAAGAATATTTAAATCAAAAGAGAATATTAAATGGATTAGGCTTACAAATTATGTAGATTGTTTTTTTTTTCCTCTAAGCAAAGTACTTTACAAAACAAAGGTTTATTATTTATTATCAATTTGAAATATGGTAATGTTTATAATTTTCTATGTTATATCAGTAGGTACTTCTCCTTAATAAAATACTTGTTGATTTATTTATTTTTATATTTGCATACAAATAAAGCGAAGTAGCATATAATAGTACATAATCTTCTATCTTCTTCTATCTATATATGTTTATATAAAAATGAATAGCTGTCCGTTTGTCTCGCTAAAACTCGAGAACTGCTGCACTGATTTGGCTAATTTTGACCTTGAAATACTTGTGAAAGTTCAGGGAAGGTTTAAACGGTGAGAAACATAAACTAAACACGACTGATCTCTTTGGCCTGTTTTGTATACAAAACACTTCTGTTTCAGAAATTAAAAATGTAAAAGTGTCAGTTGATTGTCGAAAAAATAAAATAAATAAATAAAATTTAAGTCGATCTACATAGTATTATCGAATATATAGAAATATCATGTCACGATGTTTGTTACCGAACTCCTCCGAAACGGCTCAACCGATTTGAATGAAATTTGGTGTGTATATTTGGAAGGTATGAGAATCGGTTTTTAACTATACTTCTTACCAATGGGTGATTAGGGTGGCGCTTTCCAGAAATATATTTTTTTAGTTTTTTGACGATGTTTTTTTTTTTAAATTTTTTTTTAGATTTAATATCAAAAAATAAAACACACATTTTTTCGATCGCGATTTTAATATGTTCGTATTTATTGTTCATACAAACATAATTTAGCCGTTGCATCGTTCTAAACGCAATTATTTATGTTGTTAAAAGACAGATGGCGCTACGTCCACATAATCAAACTTTCACAAGGCAGTGCATGTAAAATAACTTAAGTATCAAACCACAATGCGTGCAAAATTTTCCACGATTTAACGATTAACAAGAAAAATATCCCATTTCTGCGTTAAAAATGTGTGTACTTACATAATGTATCTACAAAAAGATATTTTGTTTAAGACTTAACAAAATTAATAATTTCTCTCAATTTTATATGTAATCATGAAAGTGTTGTTTTATTTCTAATTTACCCGAATGGAGTTTAAATCAAAAAAAAAATTAAGCTTCAATATTGTGATTTGACGATATATTTACATACATCTTTATGTGCCTGTGAAAGGTTGTTGAAATACCTACTTTAAGAATTCATAAAAAATCCACATACGTACAACTTTATTTAACAAGAAAAATTTTCTATGGTAGTACAACGTTTGCCGGGTCAGCTAGTATCGTATAATATTCAATTTTGCTTTCCGTTAAAAGAACACAAAGTTCTTACTTCTCTATGAATGTTTAAAATTGTTGTCTTTTCAATTGTGTTTCAAGATAATTTAAAAAAAACATTAACTAGGGATCATCTTCGAAAATTTAACAAAATGTTGGAAATTTACTTTTCACAATTCTTTTTTATATTATGTATATTCACATATTTTTCATGGTGAACGACAAAAAAGTGGTAATGTACAAAAAAAAAAAACGGTATAGCCCAGAAAATATTGCCCGCATCGAAAAAAATGTGTCAATTAATGTGTCTCACAATTTGTCCTCTAACATCAATAGGTTTCGGAGATATACGTAGATCAATTCACGTTTTCCAATATGGCGGATTTCACCAGGGTCATGGCGTGGGCGTCACAAAAAAGACGGATTCTAGCTTTTTAGGCCGTGTGTCAATTGCGTTAAAATTTTGGTTAAATTTGATCCCAGTTAAATTTGATCCGTTTTAATAGGGGTGAATAAAATTGGAGGGTTTTGCTGTGTCAATTGCATTAAATGGAATATTTTAAAACATACACTTTCCATTGACGTTCCTTCCGTTAAGAAACCTATCCGAGACGGTGTCAACCTATCCAAAAATGTTCAGATACCTTGATTTGTTGTTGCAATAGCATTTTTCAGAGGAATTACAACACAAATCTGTCCAAATCGCTTTGGATAAGATGTTGAACGCGGAAATTGCATTTTGATAGTGGCAGTCATGAACCTATTATACCTGGACTGCTAGTAGTTGATCGTCATTCTCATTTGTTAAGCATGACACACAAGATGTCATTTTCAACTTTTGGTTTGCATTAGAATAATTTTGCATTTGAATGTTAATATTTTTCTTTATTCCCTTAAGATATTCAAAATATTTGGAATACAAATTTTGTGTTTCCTTATTCAATAAAACCCGGGATAAACCATTATTGTCGATTTTATCGATTTTTGCGCGGAGTCAAAAGAATACCAAGAAAAAAACTCAATGCTCGTGCGGTCCCCCATCTAAGTACTAACCGCGCCCGAAGGTGCTTGATTTCGGTGATCGGGCGTGAACCTGTTTTTGTGTTTTTTTAAACCGATATTTTCCGTAATGTCTTTCGTCAAAAGGCAATGAATCATTTATTAAATAAAAAAACCATAATTGTCGTTGCTTATGAGAGGCGATAACGAAATCATGATCGTCCTATTTAAAGATACCAACACGGGGAAGCATTTTATAATGCCGCCTTTCAAAGGATATATTTTCTCCCTCTGCATCATCTTCGCTGCTCCAAAAAGATGACGCCCAATTCTCCCAGAAGTAGGTAATTTGCACGAAGCATGTTTTATTTTATTATTTCAAGTAAAACAGAGCTCTATTTTTATTTAATTATTATTTATTTGAAGATTTTTTTCCTTTCGAAGTCAAAAGAAACCAAAAGTTGAAAACTTCAACTTTGAGTGAATAAGAACTATTTCCCAAGTTGACTATAAGAATCCCAAAGTTATGTTCAACTTTAAGTGAATAAATTAAGTCGTTTTCAAATTGCCGATATTCCATCGATTTAGATTATCGATAAAGGAAACCATCGTGATGTTGGCTCCTAGCAGTCCAGGTATAATAGGTCGATGGTGTAAGTAATGTGCAAGGAGCTTAATACAAACGTCAAAATGTATGCACTAGTCAAAATTGAAACAAGCTCGAGAACAGGTTAAATTTTGACGACTGTATTCACCTCAGCAATGTCAAAATTTAGCCATGGGATAAAATTTAACGTACTTTTAACGCAATTGACACACGGACTTAATAGCCCTCTTTTATACATGCAAAAATCAGCTAACCTGTATTTCGTTCCACAATTCAGGTATTTTTTGGCTAAATTTGCTTTACTAATGGATGAGTTTTTTAAGAAAAAAATCATGGAAGAGGTCAACATTTAACCCTTTTCACTGAAAATAAATCAAAAATGAAAATGATTGTTAATGCAATGGGAAATCTCAATTTTTTCCATTTTGACAAGCATTGTGTTCACTTTATCGCATAAAATCACTCAACCTTTTATACCACCGAAAAGCCTTAAGGCCAGTCAGCAGACACAAAAATCATTTTTCGTAATATAAAACAGCGCCTCAAATTTTATGATTGAAATTGGTAGATGAGTTATCTATAAATAAATAAATAAATCGGGTGGCACAACGGCTCATGAAGAACCAGGGCCTAGTGACTAACAACTCGCAACCATTCCTGTGTGCGGCTTTCGACAGGAATGGAAGGGACCTACAATTTTATGCCGAATGCGAACGGCTAGACGAGAAGCACTTATTCGTGACAAGTGATACTCTTGGAGGATTTGTCAATTCCTCGCAAGAGGCAGTAGCCCTGAAAAAAAACTTTTTAGTTTTTTTTTTCAGCGTGACAGTCGAACGCACTAACCATTACGCTACGGGCTACTATGAGTTACCTATGAGTATAAAAATAAATCGGCGCGGCTGTATTGTGCTTCAGCCGCCATTTTGAAAAACGCGTTTTAACTTATATCTCGAGAACGGGTGACAAAACAAAATTATCTTCATTTTCCTTCTGATAATTTTTTTTTGTAGTATTTATATTTTCAGAGTTAAAGCGTCGAAAAGTATGTTTTTTTTTTAGTAATTTTTTTTTGTATTAACAAGCGTACCTACTCCTTGTACTTACAGCAAGTCAAAAACTGAAAAAGCGCAATTTTTCGTCGCCTTTTATCTGAAAGTATAAATCTTTCAACCAAAATTTGTTTAAAAAACGAAAGATAATATTGTATTATATATGTATATTAGGGGTCTCTTGATTTTTTTTTCAGATATTAAAAATGGGTATCGTGGATATTCTAGAGGATACCCACTTGCAAGTACCTATTTATTTCTACGTCCTACATTTTGTTAGATAAATCGAAAACTAAAAGGGGTATTTGAAAGTTTAAAACTGAATTTTCATAATAAAAAGCCTTTTTTGGTATGATTTTCTTGATTTTTGGGTCGCTTATTTTAATCAACTCCATTTGTTTGGTTTACTCCATAGTTCGTAATCTTTTTCATATGGTTCGTTTCTGGGCACTAGGCAGACCAGGTGCATATATTTTTGCCCATTCGCCTTTCTTCATATTCTTATTATTATTGAAATATTTTATTTTGTCCTCTGATGTGTCAACAAATAAAATCAAATATTTTTGATTGAACGAACAAATAGCGTTTTAAAAATTGTTGTTTTACTTTTTCATCTATTTCATTCGAATAAGTTCTAAATCACTCTGCTGTTACTATAGTCATTTAAGTTTTTAGTTTTTTTTTAAGTAAAATGCTATTTCTACTGCTTAGGATAGAAATGTTTTTTTAGCAGAAGATTCTGTTTTATCTTTTAAAGTATTTTTCTTAAATGTATCAATTTTATTATATTCGAATTTTTTAAAACCATTTTAAATCTTTTCTCCTTAGCTTAACAATGAAATACTTCACACCGAAAAAGTTGTTGTACCAAAAATTCAACTAAGCTTTTGATATAGTCCGTTAGCCCGTGACAGATTTTGGTGACCAATAGAACCAAAGCTAATCTTTTGGTAGATTAATTAGGTTGGTTAATTTGACGTTATAATGAAGCATAGCATAGGTGGGTGTGGCTACAGCAGCCTCCCAAAAATGTACAAAAAAAAAGTTGGGTTGCGACTCCACCAAAACTGAAATTTGGTTAAATGATAGTTAACACCTTATATTATGCAAAAGCAAAAGTCAGCTGGCTGTATGTGGGTGGAAAGACCGTCAGCTGACGTAGAGAATTGTGAGCATGGCTTCTTACCGTGGTTCTATGCGTGCATACTTCACTAGGTCAGCTGACAATCTTTCCACCCGCATACAGCCAGCTGACTTTTGTTTTTGCATAATATAAGGTGTTAGCTATCATATAACCAAACAGCTTTGGTGGAGTTGCAACCCAACTTTTTTTTTACATGTTTGGGGGGCAGCTGTAGCCACACCCACGCGTGCTCAGCCAGCTAACTTTCACTAGGCTTCATTATGACATCAACTTAACCATATCCCAACAAAATTATCTTTGGTGGAGTAACTGACTAAAATATGTCACGGGCTCCCGGGCTAATACCCCTCAACATTTATTTTAAAAAGGATTGTTCGTTATGTTGAAATCCAGCAACGAACGAAGCGGCGCACGTGGCTTATAATATTTAGTATCCAAGTGTGGTAATAGAATAATAACTGTGTTCTAACAAATTCAACCTTTTCAAGCTTATATACATTAATATTTATGTACCTAGGTTTATTAAGTACCTACGCGTTCCTACCCACAAGGCTTAGATTTTTTTTTTTTTTATTATTTGTATTTCTTCCTTGAAGGTTTATTCTGTATTCATTGTCAATTTGATATATTGTTATGTCTCTTATTTGTCATGTTCCTAAGCTAGTTATGGTATGAAAAACCAAAATGCTTGTTGATTTACCTACTAGATTTTGTTCAGATACGTAAAACCTTGTACCATTTGAATATGCGATATGCGAAATTAAGGAAACATTAATGTTATTATGTCGCTACATGCCATTTACCTCTTACTTAACCATGAAAGCTTTTTATCAACCCCTTATCCCCACCTCATGTGTATTTTGCGCAATGCATGAAATTTATATCAAACATATAAATTCTGTTTATTTATATTGTGAGTTGTTGTTTATTTTTTTTTTGTTGTCAATAGGTATAAAAATGTACTTAGATAGAAACAAATTGTATAAATGTTATTCAGTGCGTGAAATATGTACAAAGAGTGTATTCTGCAAACGAAAGTATATAGCATTTTGAGTGGATATGTTTTTTGTTGAATGTTTTAGATTTAAATTTGTTTCATCCGCAGTTTTTGAAAAATAATCATAAAGAAGAATGGGCAAAATTGTATGGTGCGAGCGGCCAAGAATGGTTTTACTATTTTTGGATGTGGTTTGGTCCTACAAGTACGGTGTAGAAGTTTTTTCGTTGTGGTGAATTTCAAACTGGGATAAAATGCATTTTTGTGTTTAACACTTTAATAGATATAAGTACAATATAAGAACAATTACCATACTTTGTATTATAATCTAGTTATATTAAAGTAAAGTTTTTAAGTAAAGTGCCTACTCATGCTCTTTAATCGGACTTAATTCCGCTGCTGGTAATCAAATATCATCGGTTTGGTTTCTTGCCCAGCCCAGCAGCATCCGACTGTGCGCCTTCCACTCAGATAGGAACAGTAATAGTGTGCAATAGCTGCTCTCTCATTCCTTTTGTTGGCAATCACAATGTACGAATGATGATTTCTAGAAAATAGAGCTTAACATGTCTAGGCTGCATTCGGATACGCAACAACCAAATGTCTTGCTCTTGGATATATTGCCTAAGACCTCTTACTTGTTGTACTAA
This sequence comes from Melangyna quadrimaculata, assembly GCA_949320155.1. Taxonomy (NCBI): domain Eukaryota; kingdom Metazoa; phylum Arthropoda; class Insecta; order Diptera; family Syrphidae; genus Melangyna; species Melangyna quadrimaculata. The sequence continues at coordinate 72,916,064 of OX439485.1, read as the reverse complement.
CATGTGACTTAAAGCTCTATTCAAATAATCTTGCGGAACTTTCTTAGGTTCCGAATCCATTGAGAGCCGTTCTGACCCGCGTCATCAACCAAAAAAAGCATGTTTGAGCCTTGCATTCGTTTAAAGAGGGCAATCTTAGATACGTTATTTGATACTCCATTCTTAGAATTGCCTAGAGTGAACCAGTCAACTAGGTATGATTAGACCAAACTGCAATAGGAAAAGTGCATTTTCTCACTTAAACAGCTTGTCCTACCTCCTCCAGTGGTTTTCTTAACCATTTGACTAAAAGTATGGTGGTTGTCCTCTTTTTAAAAACCTGCGATGATATAGGTAATCTCATACTGTTGCCTGCTGAACTCGTATGAGGGGCCTAGTAAAATAACCGCGGGTTATCTTGACCTGGTACGTATTGTATCACTAGACATTTTGAAATAAGGATAACGCATCAGATAGTTTTTGAAAATGCCATCTACCCTAAATATGCATTTGAAAAATGCATTTGCAAATGTCTTCATATCTCTTTTCCTAAATGCACTGCAACGAAATGCCAATACTGAAAGTAACTCCCTTGTAGCAGACCTTTCATTTGACACTAATTTCATTCGTGGCCGCTCGCACCCAAAAATGCCCATTCTCCTTTATTTTATATTATGTAAAAGTAATGTGGGTGTTTTGGTGCTTTCTTCTTCAATCACACACTCGAATGACTGGGTTTTAACAAAATTTGATACCTACCAGAAGTCGATTGTATCATAGTTCAAAGTAAGGGACACTTTAAATAACGCGAATTGGTCAATTATTGGCTCTCAAAATCAATTCGAAATGTAAACAGTGTCTCTTTTGTAAATTCGTCGAGTCATTCGAGTGTAAACAATAAATTTCATACCAAAGGATAACTCTAAGGAAATTAATAATAAAAACAATTTTTTAAAAAGACATCTATTTTTGACACTTATGAACTTATTCTAATTAAAATAAAAGTAAAAAAATGAAAATTATAAAATAAATAAAGTAAATTGAATTTTAACTGATTTAGTAGGGGAGAGTGAGGCAAGAATCACCACTTAAGCTTTAGACGCTCCTAATTTTGTTTCTATTCATAAAAGAGAAGCAAATAATTTTTGAAATAATACTTTAACCTTTGAACTCCATCATATTAAACAATCAGAATAATTAAACAAGTATATATAGAGACAACCACAAATATATAACCTTACCTAAAAAGTCTGTTTTGCCTCACTAGCGGGGCGAAAGGGACCTTTGAAAGGGTCAAAATGAACCACTGATTTCATTTAACAATGATATATACGTGCATATGAATAATATGGACCTATCTTGAAACCAATGGAATTTTTGCTTCATTTTCGTGAAGGTTATGGAGCAAAACAGACTTATCTTAGGTAGTTGTTGTTTTGCTTTGAAATTGGAACCAGTACGTCGTGGGGCAAAACGGACTGGTATTCCATTTTGCCCCCTGACGTACTGGTTCCATTTACCACAAGGAGTTTTTTAAAAGAAATATTTTTATTTTTTTTAATATTATTTATTAACCTTTATTTCAAGAATTTTTAAAAAAGACAAGCGATCATAAACAATAGAAAATGTACTAATTTTTTGAAAAGTTCAACCTGTCGTCTTGTATCGGTTTTTCAAAGTGCTTGTTTTTTTAACAGATGTACCGTTTTCAAACTTTCTTTATTTAAACCACAATTAAGTTCAGTTTTTTCAATGAAACTAAAGGATGTGTTGGCAAAGTAGGGTTTTCATAAGTTCTCATTATTGAATACAAGATACGGCTAAGAACTACGCCAAAAGTCGGGTTGGTTCTTTTTGCCCCGAGGTCCTTCTTGACCCACTCTCCCTTATTTTAAGAGATTTGGATAGCCCCATATAAGAAACAGACAAACACACAATCGAATTAAACATTTTATTTTTAATTTTTATTATTTTAAGATCTAAAAAGATTTCCAAATCGTTTTCAATAAGAGGACGTATCTAACTTATGAGCTTTATTACCTTTCAAAAATATTATATTCAGGGAAAAAATATCCAATGTACCTAATTCGTTTTTAATTTAATTTTAAACAGCATTTTTAGGGTTTAACAAGTTAAAAATAAAAAAGAAATCTTAACTAGAAATACCCTTTGTGCCAGCATCGAATTGGTTAAACTATTTTTTTTTTTAAATCGAAATGAAATATCGATTTATATTGCATTTATAGACTGATGGGTTCACTATCTACACAAAAATTATTGAACGTGCAGAAAAAAAATATGTGTATGTATGTATTCCAAACATTGATTGATGACAATTTATTTTTATTTTATTTTTTGAGTATGAATAAATCAGAATCAAAACGGTTATCATTTCATTCCACACATGCCGACACATTCAGAAAGTATTTTTCCGATTAAATGATAAATTGATGTGAAAAAAACTCCTTTTTCTCATTCATCGATGTATGTATGTAGTTTTTTTTTGTTTGTGATTGACTTGATTAATTTAAAAATGGACCTCTTTCAGTTGACAATGTAAATTAAAGCAATATTTTAATCAAATAAAAGTTATTTAAGAAATAAAAAGTTGTTTGATGATAAAAAGGATCGAATAAAGAGGTGCCATGACATAAGACCAATATTGTCACAAGGCCAAAATATCGCTTTTGTAAAGCGTCAAAAGGCTTTGTAAAGCGTCAAAAATTATTATTTTTAACTATTTATTAACTATTTTCATAGTAAATCGGGAACACTAATTGAAATAGAATCAACTGCTTAATAGTTAATATTACTAAGTAAAATAGTTATTTTTTACTATTTTACTGTCAGTTAATGTTTTTTTTAAACTTACTATTCGATAGTCAATATCAGTTATTCAATAATAAACTAACTATTCAATAGTCAATGTTATTAATAATAATAAATAGGTACTTGTGGCTATTTTGATAGTTAATTAATTTTTTCAGAATTAACTTTTTGATAGTCAATTTAACTATGAAAGCTGTTACACATAATCTTCTCCGAAAATATGATATTCCAAGCGTAAGGGCAGAATATTTGGAAATCAACGAACTATACAAGAATACTTGCAAAGAAAAGAAAAAGAGGTATGAAGAAAATTTGGCAGTATCCTTTAGTCAATGTAAAGATTCAGCTGATTTTTGGTCTCTAACGAGGAAAATAAATGAGGATTCAAAAGTAAGAGATACAGTTGGAGTGCCATTGCGATTGTTAAGTACTCATTTCGCTTCACTTTTAAATTCTTCAATAGAAAGATCTTGGAGTTTTGCACGACCATCAACTTGGATTGAGAAACTTGATAAAGATATATCCGAAAATGAATTGAGAATTGTCCTACGGAGCCTGAAAGATGGCAAGGCGGCCAGAACAAACGGTATACCAGCGGAATTCTTTAAAAATAGCACAGAGTTATTCAAAGTTAAATTAAAAGATGCGCTGAACATAATGCTCAAATTTAGAACGTTACCAGATCACTTCTTTGAAGCACTTATATTGCCGATTCACAAGACGGGAGACGTGCAGGATCCTAAGAGCTATGAAAGATGGCAAGGCGGCTGGAACAAATGGTATACCAGCGGAATTCTTTAAAAACAGCACAGAGTTATTCAAAGTTAAATGAAAAGATGCGCTGAACATAATGCTCAAATTTAGAACGTTCCCAGATCACTTCTTTGAAGCACTTTTATATTGCCGATTCACAAGAAGGGAGACGTGCAGGATCCTAAGAACTATAGAGGAATTCCGTTTCTTAATGCAGCCTTAAAAATATTCACAATGATACTCTACGAAAGACTGAATAATTGGGTACAAGGTGAAAACAAACTGAGCGAATATCAAAGTGGGTTTCGTAAAGGATAATCCACAGTCGATAACATCTTTGTGCTTCGTTCGCTGGTGCAGTGGAAACTCGATCAAAAGAAAAAACTATTTGCCTTTTTTGTTGATTTCAAGACAGCTTTTGATTCCATCAACAGAAATGCATTATTATATTATAAACTCTTAAACTTAGGAGTTTCAACTAATTTTGTCAGAATTAGTGAAAAACTGTATCAACAAACAACAGCATACATCTATAATGGTAAGGAAAAATCAGAGAGGATTGAGGTGAACCAAGGAGTAAGACAAGGCTGTAACCTAAGCCCTCTGCTGTTTGCTCTTTTTCTGGACGATTTAGTCGAGTGCCTCAACTGTGGAGTGGAGTTTGCGAATAAACGGATCAAAGTGATCATGTATGCCGATGATATTGTTATTCTGGCGGAGTCACCGACCGCTCGTCAGATGATGATCAATAAACTGGAAGAATATTGCCAAAAGTGGAAGCTTGAGGTGAATACTGAAAAATCGAAGGTCCTTGTGTTTAAGAATGGATCTGGCAGAACGGCGAGAGAGGAACATTGGAAATATGGGTTGAAAAACTTAGACGTAGTGAAGTCTTACACTTATCTAGGAACGGAGTTCACTTTCAACTTGAAATTAGGAAAACATTTAAAAATCAAGTTAAATAAGGCCAAATCGGCAATATGTTTAAATTGACAAAGAATCTATAACAACAAGCTGACATCTACAGAATTAAAGCATAGAGTTTTTAATGCTACTGCCAAAGCTATCCTGTTTTATGGAGCGCAGGTATGGGGAGTACAGAAGTATGAGCTAGTTGAATGCTTATTGCGCTTTTTCTTAAGAAAATATCCTTTTTGCCGATAAACACGCCAAAATATATGTACTATTTGGAAACTAGTCTACCGTCACTGTTTATTTCAACCCTTAAACTGAATGCAGACTATGTAGTGAGAGTCTTACTTATGGAGGAGCAGATGCTACCGAGAATAATACTGGAGTATGCGATTCGTCAAAATACCCTTGTTGTAAGAGACTGGGACTTGTAAGTCGCGAACTGTGGCTTCACTTTAAATTGGAGTTTGAACGCTGCTGTTCAATGTAAGAAATCCCTTTACGAGGTAATAGCAGTCACGGATGAGAATGAAAGGTATTCTTATATTGAAAAAGCACGCTCTTCCACGGAAAGGCAGTATTATTCAAAATGCATCCTTAATCTCAACGACAGAAACTATTTTACCAATGCATATAACAATTCCATTATTGGTACCATTTTTAAAATAAGAGGAGAGCTGATTGGACTCAATTAAAGGCCCCCAAGGAACGAAGTTATCGATAGCTGCACACTCTGTAATCGGCATGAAAAAGAGGTGTTTGTCCAATGCTGACGGAAATAAGACGTGCTCATTTCGAAAAAAAACTATTTGGAATTTGGATGTAGATAAGGTTACAAGCTATCTGAATGGTGCAAATTGGATACATCTTTATGAGTTCTACAAAGAAGCGCTAACTTATAGAGCCCGAATCATCGAAGGAAGTTTTTCTTTTTAGAAGCTGTTTATCGAACTAAGAATCTTTATTATTTTGTTTTAACTAAACTAAAAGTCATTTGAATTTGCTTAATTATTTAAAAATGATATATTCGGATTTAACTAATCTAAAGTCCTTAAAAATAGCTCCATGTTAAAAGCTACATATATATTTTGATTTAACTAATCTAAAAGTCCGTAAATTTGTTTTAACTAAACTAAAAGTCTCTCATATAAAGAAAAATGTAATATTTTGCTTATTGTAAAAAAAAATAAGGAAAAACTTGATTATAATTCGTATCTTATCGTTACCTGACATAAAAAAAAAAAACAAAAAATAAAAAAGTTAAATTATTTCATCACAATTTAAAAACAAAAATGCCCCTCAGGCAGACGACATTCCATGTCATGTCTTAACTATATTATTCAAGAATTCTAACAATGTATTTGTAAACACGCTAATCAAGGAATAAAGAATATCTATCTATCTATCTATGAGCGAATTCGTAATCGTCTGACTAAAGATCTGCAAAGTTTGTGTTCGTAAACAAAAATTGAAATCTGACTTCAGCAGGCCTGCAAAACAAATTACGTTCATATAAACATCAAAAAAACGCAGAAATCAAATCGGCGTCGGGCAGTTTGTGCAGAAAAATAAAACATTCTGCTGACAAAAAAAAATTAAAATTAAAACAGGAAAACATGGAAAGGGTGGGCCATCTAGTGGTTTATTTTTGAATCATATGCTATTTTTACACTGACAGCTAGTTCCAAACGAAATCTTAACGGGAAGTCAGTATTATACCTCCAAGTCGCTTCACGCTTGACAGACAACATTGGGAAATATTGAAAACTTATTTCCAAAGTTAGTGCCATGGGAAAATCTTCTTTTCTGAAGAGGCACATTTTCATCTCGGCGGCTTCGTTAACAAACGAAATTGCCGCATCTGGGGCTCCGAAAACCCGCACACGTGACTGTCGAGAACCCAAAGCATCCATAGAGAGTGACAGTTTGGTGCAGATTGTGGAGTGGTGGCATCATTGTGCTGCGATTTGACCCCTTTGACCTTATTTTTTATTGGGAAACGTAAAGGACCGATGTTAGGCCAGCAATCAGGAATTGATTCAAGAACTTAAGGCCATATCATACAAGCAATCCGTGAGCTACAGCCCGAACCATCAACAATATTTTGGAAAATTGGAGTGACCGAATTCGCTGCTGCGAAGCCAGCCGAGGCAGCCACTTGAACGACGTTGGGTTCCATAATTAATGGGAATGTTTGTTGTTAGTATTAAAGGCATAATACATGGACAAAATTATATTTTGTTCACTTTATTGCATTTTTAAAAAGAAACTTGTGATTGGCCTACCCTGTAAATGAAATGGCTTCGAAGTACATAAATCATCAGGATATTTGTCTATCTATCAACGAATGTTTTTTTCCAAATGTCACCCAAAAGCCCTAGAATCGCCTTTTTTTGATAATCGGATTTTTTATAAATAATTTTCTGCGCTGCGATGTTTACGAACACAAATTTATTAAAAAACTGCCGCCTGCTTGCTTCCTGCGGGCAGAAGAAAAATAAAATCGATACGCAGAAGCTAAGCAGGCATGCGGCAGATCTGCCGTATATTTCTGCGATTACGAACTCGCCCTATCTATCTAACACTCTGCATAGTTAAATTGATTTAATAGAATAGTCGTTGGATGACTATTAATATCGTCATCTTCAAAATCCGTTTTGGAAACGCTAACCTGAACCTGATAGTTTTATACTGGCCGCGTTGCGTATACACTACAATAAATTGTTCCCTAAAAATTCTTCAAAAAGTTAACAATAACCAATTTTTTCTCGAATCATTTCAATTTAAATTTTACATTTTATTATATCTTATAAATATAAGAATTTTAAAAAATTACAATAAAAAAACCTAATACAAATATTTTAGTCTTAATAAAAAAAAATTTAATACCTACAGCTTGTCGTCTCATGTCAGATGTCTCAAGATTATTTTCAGCTTTGGGTTGTTAAAGGTTCTTTAAGTCCTTCATACCTTCAGCACTGGCGTCAAGCCCTTCTAGATTAAAAGTTTCACCTATATAATTAGAATCGTTTTCGTTACTCATTTTTTTTTTTGTTAAATTTCTTATCACTTTTTCTGCAAACAACTTTTCCCAAAGGACACTCAGCACAGAACTGATCGACCGCGCAAAGACCGCTTTAACACAAGTAAACTGAGTTGCCAGAAACTAACACGTTTGTCTGCGACAAGGGTGAGAGGGGTGATTTTTTGTCGTCCACTTACGCCCTTCTCGCCTACAAACTCCCAGTTGCCGGCAACTCAGTTTCCTTGCATGAAAGCAAGCAAAGATATCACGACGCGCAAGCGTAACTACAACAACATAGTCATTTGAAACTATGTTGTTATGTTACTACACATAATTATAGTCATTTTCAACTATGTGGTAGTTGTTGTGTATACCGTTATGCATTAAATTAAATAATACTACTATTTCATAGAATATAGAATAGTCAGTATTGACTGTTAGGCCGTGTGCGAATTGCGTTAAAATGTGTATTAAAACTTGACGTTTGGTTAAATTTTGACACTATCATGGTGAATAAAATGTGTTAAAATTTAACTAGCTGCGGAGGAGGCTAAAATATGACCCTAGTGGTTAAAATTTTGATGTTTCTCAAGATAGTCCAGTCATTTGGTAGTTTTGCCTGGAAAGTTTTGGAGTAGTTCTGAAAGCCTTCCATTTTTATAAATTTTATCATGTTTTTGCATATAACTCCGAAACGTTAAATGCTATCGAAAAGCATTTCATGCAAAAGTTTTAGCTTTTGTGGTCCCGAAGAAAAAAAGTTTTGACAATTTTACGTAAAATTTCGAAAATGTCCCTTTTTCACGTATAACTCCTAAACGGATCATATTTTTGAAAACATCTGAATGCAAGGTTTGTACATTCTGCAACTCCCTACAGGAAAAAAATATTATTTTTTTCTTAAAAGCAACCGTTTTAAAGATATAATTATTTTAAAAAATTTACAAAAATTCTTAATTTCTATTGTTTCGCGTTTTACTCTTCAATGACGAAGTTGTCAAAAAAAAAACTAAGACTTTGTTTGTAGACCATAAGATTCTATAAAAAATAGTGATGATACTTTTTTCCATGCAAGTCATAAGTCGCAAGATATTGGTACTTAAATTGCGCCAGTGTCGAAAAAATAGGTTTTTTGCATTTAACTTTTAAACGGCACGTTTTATCGAAAAATTATGTATGCAAAATTTAAACATAATTTAAACCTTTATGTTCTTGCATTAACAATTTTTTCTAGCAGCCATAATGTTTATTATATCATTATTTCAAGAAATAACAAAAAAATCAAAAAAATAGGTTTTTAGTCATTTACTATTAAATGACGAATTTGACGGAAAATATTTTGAACCTATTTGTTAGATTTTAATATTCTCTAGAGAAATATTATGACACTTTCTTACGTATAACACATCAGTTGCAAGATATTGCGACTTCAAAAATGATCAAATTTCGAAAACAGGTTTTTGAATAAAAAAAATTAAAAAAAATATTGTTTTGTCTGAAAAGTTTTTTGAAAACTTTTCATTTTTATAGATTTTGAGGTGCTCTTTCCGAATTTTTATCTGCCACTTCGCACCTTTGCCAATAACGCTGCCATTTTGAAAAAAAATGGCGAACAAAAACAGTTTCTCGCAGTTTTTACGATAAAACACTCTTCAAATAAATTAAAGCTGACAAAATTTCCCACATTTTATATTTTATTGATTTTTTTTCTTAAGATGATTAATTTCCGCTCATTTTCACACCTCTATGAGAAAGAGCAAGTTGCACGTTTTTTCTCAATGAAACCTATACAGAAATCGAAGAAGAAGGTGATAACATCCAGGCAGGTAACTCCATCAAGGTGAGCCTTTGCTCGGGTCTGAAGATGTTTATTTCGCTGACCCTGGTCTATGAGGACCAGCTTATTGATATAAAAACTAAACTGATCATTCAGAACAACACACATGTGGACTCGGCCTAGTGGGGATACCACACAAAGAAAGCGCGCCACTTTCTCTTCCTCGTGGTGGTGTGGAAATGAGTTTTTGTTTGTGTTGCAAATGTTTCAGTAGGCTTTGCGTTGCTCCTACGCGGAAACTAATCATCTTGTTGAAGAAAAGATATTGGCGAGAAACAGTTTTTGTTCGCCATTTTTTCAAAATGTTGGCGTTAGCGGCAAAGGTGCGAGGTGGCAAAATGAAACTTCGGAAAGAGCACCCCAAAATCTATAAAAATGAAAAGTTTTCAAAACTACTCCAAAACTTTCCAGGCAAACCACTTTTTTTCGCCCAAATGACTGGACTAAGAGAGAAGTTTACATTTTAAATTATTTTTGAAAGCCTAATGGACCGGCCAGCAAACAAACAAAGTACTTCCTCAATTTATTATTCATCTTGAAAAATGGAATATGTACGAATTGATTGTTTTTGATTTTAATTTTTCTATTTCTATTTTGTTGGCAGCTATGAACTATGAATTAGTGTTTGAAGACTGAATTATCCAACTGTAACAATGGTATTTTTGATCGTAATGAAGTGGGAAATTATCGATAAAAATCAAAAAAAAAGTATGTGAAATTGAGAATTTCTTACATTTTCACCTGGATTTTGTTAAAAAAAATAATTAATTGAACATAGGAAAAAGCATTTTTGAGGGTAATTTTGTTTTATCTTGAGAGAATTTTAATCAAAGTAGTGTTAAAAAAAAGTCCCATTTAACGCTTTTTAACCCAATTCGCACAGCAAAACATTAAGTTTGATCCATTTTTTAAACAAACTTTAAAATTTAACTTTGGTAGACAATTTAACCAATTTTTTAACGCAATTCGCTTGTAACTATTTTCAATTTATTTATCTGCAAAAATAGTCATTCCACAATTTTCATTGGAATTCATAGAAAATTACTTTTATTTTATTTTTTTTTATATTCCACGCGCGCAAAAGGGGTTATGGTTATGGGTTTAACACAGCACGAGCGATTAGGTAAGTATGAGATGATTTAGAAGGAGATACCGATGCACGTTGGTTTTGAACGTTTGCACATCGAAATGGGAGGGGAAAGTCGAGTCAGGTAAAGCATTCTACATTCGTGTGGTGCGACTGAAGAAGAATCTCTGTACATTACAGTACGTCCGAAGTTGGGCTCGAGGGTGAACTGATGGAAGAAAACCTAAACACTTAGCAGCGTTTTTGGCGACATCAAATATGTGGTCATTCCACAAAAGGTGGTCTGTGACACACATACCGAGAACTGAAAGCTGTTCGGTTTCCTCGATGCAAGTGCCACCCATGGATAGCGGCATTGGGGGTGGGTTTCGCTTTAACGACAGGAGACAACATTGAGTTTTAGAAGCATTAAATTCTACGCGGTTTTTGATTCCCCATTGGACAATGCTATCGAGATCAGAATTTAATGAGCTTATCATACGCTGCCGTTCAAGTTCCACATCCGAAGGACATGGATGAGAATCTGAATATGAGAAGCTGAGGGTACTATCGTCAGCAAAACAGTTTAATGGATTAGAAGTTTCAGACAAAAGATCATTTATAAAAATAAGGAAGAGAGTCGAAGACAAAACGGAGCCCTGGGGCACACCAGCATTTATTTTGTGGATTTCAGACTTGAAACCGTCCAATACGACTTTGTATTGAACGGTCCGAAAGAAAGACAAAATATCTTATTGCAATAACATTTTTTATATACTTTTACTTTCAATCTTAGGATACAGATAAGATACATACATGAAATTAAATTCTAGATAACAATTTTATTTCTCATAGTTCTTGTTTTTATTTAAATTCATCTTGACATTAACTAATTCACTATAGTTCGTACAATTTTAGAATTAAAAAAATTAATACCCAAAATTCGCGGGAATCAATTAATTAACCTCTCAAAAATGTAAAAAAATACTATCAGCTAGGTTCCAGAAATCACTTTCTTTCGAAATGAAATTGAAATCGATGTGAAATCAAATTTGGTGTTCCACATTTTACTCGATATCAATTTCATTTTTTTCGAAGTTAAAACTGATCGAATTTCCGTGTTCCACATTTCGATTGCATCGATTTTCACGTGATTTTAATTCGACCAGATATTCTCAAGTGAAACTGCGAAAGCAAGCTGTTGCGTTCTAAAATATAAATGAATTTTTATATTTTATAAATATTATTTGAGTAAAAATAACTTATTTCAACGTGGGAAGCATATCTTATTTCAACTGCGCAGCACGCTATATTTCAGGACATTGTTTTAATCAAAAACAATCGAAGTCTGAGTTTTTTGTGTTTATTTTAAAAAGCAATAAATAAAAAAATATTAAAAACAGAATTATTTAGTGCATTGACTGACAAGTAACCTTTTCTGTTAAAAAAAAAGAGGGGATGAGCTTGATGTGGTTGCGACTTTTACTGTGTGTGCCGTTGACACCTCCTATGACGCCAGGAACACTAAATTTGTCCATGAAATGTATGTCGTTTCGTTCGGCATCTGACTGAGAGTCTTATCTTCTAATTCAACACTTTCAAGACTCGTGATAAGATTTGTGACAAATTTTTGACGGCCCGTAGCAAAATCAGCATCTTTCCTAACCAATTGTTGAAATTTCCCTTCTGCAAAAAAAAAATCAAAACAGCAGCTAGGGCTGGCCACGAGACGAGACTCTGCGAGACGTAACTCGTCTCGGTCTCGTTAAAATCGAAAATTTTCAGTCTCGTCTCGGTCTCGTGTCGGCCTCGTATAATTAAGTCTCGTCTTGGTCTCGTTTCCGAAAAATACGATTTTCGGACAAACTGTTGATTATTGAAACAAAATATTTTCGATTATCGTTTAATATGTGCAGAAAAAAATAAATTTTTAAATGAAATTGGATTTTTTAATTTATAAGACTCTCTGTAAATTTCGGTCCAAATATACATACAATCTCGTCTTGGTCTCGTCTCGGTTGCTTAAAAGGTAGTCTCGTCTCGTCTCGTCTCGTCTCGTCTCGTCTCGTCTCGTCTCGTCTCGTCTCGTCTCGTCTCGTCTCGTCTCGTCTCGTCTCGTCTCGTCTCGTCTCGTCTCGTCTCGTCTCGTCTCGTCTCGTCTCGTCTCGGTCTTGTCATCCGAGATCGAGACTTTTCTCGTCTCGTGACCAGCCCTAACAGCAGCCAGCTGCAATGTGCAGGGAATGAAGGAATGGCGTAACAGCTTCCAGCATCTTTACTAAATCGAAAATATGACACAAACTTGAATTAAATAATATATTTTATTAAAAAACTTTTGTTAATTTTCCATTAAGTACTCCTACTCACGCTGAATCAGCAATTCATATGGATTAGAAAAGTCTCTCAACGCAACGTACGTCTTTTAATTTTCTGTATTGCAAATCTTTTTTTCTCAAGTTCCAAGACCGCAGCTGACTGTTTTTTTTTTTTTAATTTTATTTAAAGAAAAAAACGAAATTTAAAATTAAAGAACGAATATCAATCAGCATGACAGATGTAAGCTGTTTTTGATTTCACTTAAAGTGATTTCGAAAAGGTTTCGAAATTATGAAATCGATTGAAATGTGCAACATGGAAAATAAATTCACTCGATTTTCAATTTCGATTTAATTTTCATTTCACGTGATTTCTGGAACCTAGCTGTATTTGATTGTTTTGGGCCAACTTAAAACCAATTAAAAAAAGTGGGAAATTTCTCATAAGATTTGGTTATAATTTCAGGGTTTCTGACTATGCTTTTTATAATATCTGCTCTGTCCGCCCACTGACACTCCCACTTTTTGTTTTTTGTTTCTCGTAAACGCCACAAACGAGTTGAATGAAATTTTCAGAGTTTGATTTTATGAACGAGTAAAAATCGCAAAATAGGTCTATCAAAATTCGCCCGCTACCGCCCCCACTTTTATTATTTCTTGGTTTCTCGATAAAGTTTCTTACGATTTGGGTGAAATTTGCGTATTGGTAGTATTTAATTTTCCAGAATCGTCGCCTAGGTCCATACGGGTTCTGAGTGCCACAGCATTGTTTTCCTACAGGCAGTAATAATATTCTAACCTATACAAAAATAGAATCAAAGATATCGCCAATTTATTTTATGTGCCCATAAGTAGTTGATAAAAAAATAAATTTCCAACAGTGAAGAATCATTACCCCAAATCGAACGGTAACTCTCTGACAACAGCATTCCTCTTCCAATTTTATGAGACACAACACCTACATAATTAGCAAAAAGGTAATACAAAAAACTGTTTACCCAAAACCTTCATTTTCCATTCTTCTTTAGAAACAAAATCTCCCACGCCCATGATTGTATTTCATGTCAAATACATCCTCAAATATTAAACTTAACACAAAAAGCAAAAACAAGGCGAATGAACAAAAACGAAAAAAAAAAAACAAAAAATCATCCTCTCTATTTATGATTTTATGAAGTCAAGAAGTTAGTCAACACAGGTCAATATAAGATGTTTGTCCTTTTTTCTGACAATCTGACATACTAGCGTAATCCCACCTCGTAAATATGTATGTGTATGTTCTTGCTACAGTTTGTACACTCCCGTACAACAAGTGTACACATTTGCTCTTCAAAAACGTGACACTTGATGAATATAGTTTTTGCCAAAGAAACAGAGCAAATAAGTCCTTCCTTGAGCCATATTGTATTTATAACGAGAGCTTTCGTTCCTTTTATCCGTCAAAGGATAATAAGTAATTATTATTTGAGCATCTCACATCATCATCATCATCGTGATGTATGACATTCAGATTAAGGATCGCAAAGACGCTTTTTCGCTGTTCAAGGAGTTTCTTTAGCTCTTGGCTTTGGCTCGGTGCTGATGTGATGGCTGATGGCTCTGGAAAATGTCAATAAATGCATATCAATGAGTTCAGTATGTGAAGGATAAAGTCGACCTCTTTTCGTTTTGAGTGCATGTAGCATATGTGTGTCTTTCATGTCGGGATTAATCTCTTTCTGATCGTCAAGATGTTGAAAAGAAAAGCCTCGATGATGTCTGCTCTTTTTTTTTTCTGAGGTGTCGAACCGAATGAATGAAATCTAAAGAGGACAAGTTTCGATTGGTTTTTCATCCTGAATGGTTAAAGAAGTTTCTGATGCTAGGATGATAGGGGATTTCAGTATTTTGAGATGCATTCATTGGCAAAAGTATTGGCAGAACCTCAGTTAATAAAAAATTTGGCCATTTTTTGGGCTCATTTTTATGACTTGCCAAATAAATGTTTTCCCACTTCCAAATAGAAATTAATTATTTTCAGCTTGAAAAAAATCCACAAAAAACAACTATAGCTATTGAAATGCAATAAAGCAATTAGACGATTTAATTATAATTATTTAAATAAATCCATGTAGGTATTACATTCAATAATTAAAATCCATTTAATATTCAATGTCCCGTTTAACAGAGATAAAATCCGTTATGTGTTGACTTGACAAAAATAAGGTATCTACCTTTCTGCATTTTCAGAAGCACAAAGTTATTTATCAGGAATCACCATTCACAGAATTTATTAATGCATTATCGATGTCACCCCATGAAAATTTATTATTTAAATCAACAATTAATGAGTGAATTTTTTTTTTGGCATATAATTTTCTGCTGAAAAATCAGATAACGAACCACTGCAAACTGATTTTTTTAAGTTTATCAGGAAAATTACATTTATCTCTGGCATTAAGGATGCATATCACTGGTCTCGATTGTCAACATTGATGGTAATAATAAAGTCACAAATACATAAATGTGAATTGAAGTCATATATGTATATAATAATAAAATAAAGCAATTCGATATGCAGCAATGGTCGCCATTGACGGATGTTTAAAAAATTTAATTTTCAAATAAACGTTGCATTCTGCATTGCAGCTAGGGCTGTCCACGAGATGAGAAAAGTCTCGGTCTTGGTCTCGGTCTCGCATGACGAGACCTTTGCATTCTGCATTGCAGCTAGGGCTGGCCACGAGACGAGAAAAGTCTCGGTCTTGGTAACGGTCTAGCATGACGAGACCGAGACAAGACTGCCTTTTAAGCAACCGAGACGAGACCGAGACGAGACTGAATATTTGGACCGAAATTTACAGTGTCTAATAAATTAAAAAAAATCAATTTCAGTTAAATATTTATTTTGTTTGCACGTCGAAAATATTTCGTTATAATAAGGTTGTCCGGAAATCGTATTTTTCGGAGACGAGACCGGGACGAGACTTAATTATACGAGACCGACACTTACAAAAGTCTCGCCGAGTCTCGTGAGTCGTGACCAGCCCTTATTGCAGCACAGGCAAATTGTACTTTTTCTGACAAAAAAATCCAAGTAAAAATTTTTAAACGCAATTTTTCTTTATTTTGGCATAAGAAATGCTGTTACGAAAGTATTTGAATATATAGTTTGTTCATTATGTGAATACCTACAAGAAAAAATTGTTATTTTTTTTTTTCTTAAAAACAACCGTTTTAAAGATATAATTTTTTTTAAAAATTTGACAAAAAGTTCAAATTTCTGATTTTTTTTTTTAAATTTTTACTCTTAAAAGCACAAGTTGTCGAAAAAAAATCTTATGCTCAGTTTAAAGATCATAATATTCTTTTCAAAAAAATATGACATTTTTTCCATGCGAGTCATACGTCGCAAAAATTGCTACTCAATAGTGTCAACTATCGAAAAACCGGGTTATCGCATATATCTTTTAGACCCTAAGCTAAGATTAATCAAAAGTTTATATGAGCAAAATTATTGCATAATGTAATATTATATAAGCATGCATTAGCCGTTTTTTCTATAAGCCATAATTTTTATATCATCATTATTTAAATAAAAACACCAAAAGTCTGAAATACCGGTTTTTGGCTCTTTACTCTTAAATGACGAACTTTTCGGAAAATATTGTATACCTATTTTTTCAGATTTTAAATTCCCTAGAGGAAACATTACGTCACTTTTTTGCGTACGATGCATTTGTTGCAAGATATTGCGACTTCAAAAATGGTCAAACTTCGAAAATATAGTTGTACACAGATTTTAGTTATCCATTTTTGAAGTCGCAATATCTTGCAACTGATGCGTAATACGCAAAAAAGTGTTTCCTCTAGGGAATTTTAAAATCTGCAAAAAATTATAAAATATTTTCCGAAAACTTAGGTTAGGTTAGGTTAAAGTGGCTGTCAGGAAAACGGCTGACACACTTAGACCATAATTAGGTCCGTTGTGATACCACATGATAGGACTGAGGAGATTATCCTCATTACGAAAACCATTCGGAGCTTTTTATGAAGCGAGAGAGACAGTGTATGTCTGTATTAGCCAGATCGCTTGGATCATTGAAAAAGTAGTCCCCAAGAAGGAGTCTGCGCCTCTGTGAAAGAGCAGGACATGTACAGAGGAGGTAAGGAATTGTTTCCTCCTCCTCTTCGTCCATGCAACTTCTACAGAAGTCATTTGAGAAAACGCCAAGTCTTGTGGCGTGTTTTCCTATAAGGCAGTGTCCTGTTATGACACCTATTACGGAGCTAATTTGTGATCTGCTAAGTGATAGCAAACTTTTAGAGCGCCTAGGGTCTAGCGATGGCCAGATTTCTTTTGTGGCCAGACATGTAGTAAGGTTTGTCCATCTAGAGTTTGCTTTCCTTGCAGAGTTTTGTTTTAGCAAAAGTTTACACGTAGCGATCGGTATACCTATGTTCCACCTGTTAGGCAAAACGGGCATTAGAATTCCATTTCTGGCAAGTTCATCGGCTTTACAATTTCCCGGAATATCTCTATGGCCCGGCACCCAAAGAAGGTGAATATTAAACTGTTCCGCCATCTCTTCAAGAGACGATCGACAGTTTTGGGCCGTAACGGAGTTGGTAGAGACAGAGTTGAGAGATTTAAGTGCTGCTTGACTATCTGAGAAGATGCGTATATCCGATGTTGATATCACGTTTTCTCTCAGCCAAGACAGAGCTTCTTTAATTGCCAGGATTTCCGCTTGGAATACGCTACAGTGGTTAGAGAGCCGGAAGGAGAGACTTAAATTAAGTCTGTCTGAGTACACTCCGCCACCCACACCTTCCTCAGTTTTCGACCCATCAGTATAAAAATGAACTGAATCACCTTTGAGAGGGTCCCCAACGTCCCAAGATTCTCTTGAGGGTATGGTGACCTGGAAACTTTTGTCGAAATTTAGTTTGGATGTGGTGTAGTCGGAATAACAAGGAATAGATTCATATAAGTCTAGAATTTTAGTATGACCGATAGAGTTGTTGGTCCATTGAGAAATGGCTTTAAGGCGGACGGCTGTGTTTGCAGCCATTTGCTTGCCATATATATCGAGGGGTGTGAGGCTGAGGAGTATGTCTAGTGCAGCTGATGGTGTCGAGCGGAGAGCACCACTTATGCACATACTTGCTGATCTCTGGACCTTGCTCAGCTGGTCACAGTACTTAACTTTATCTAGAGCAGTCCACCAAATTGTTACCCCATAAGTGAAAATCGGTCTTACGACCGCAGTGTAGAGCCAGTGAGTTATGGCAGGGGATAGACCCCATTTAGTACCTATAGCTTTTTTTACAGGAGAATAAAGCAACAGTGGCTTTTTTAATTCTCTCTTGAATATTAGGTTTCCAACTTAGTTTTTTATCCAGTATGAGACATAAATATTTGGCTTCATCTGAAAAGGAAAGTGGAACACCATTAATTGTTGGAGGATTTATCTGTGGAATTTTATATTTCCTTGTGAAGAGGACAAGTTCTGTTTTGCGGGGGTTTACACCTAGCTCACAGCGTTCTGCCCATTTTATTAGCTTGTTAAGAGCGGTTTGAAGAAGTTCTGTAAGAACCTGGGGGTGTTTCCCTGATATAGCTATTGCAACATCATCGGCATACGCAATCACTTTGAATCCTTCACCCTCCAGGACAGTCAGTAAGTCATTTATGACCAAGTTCCATAGAAGTGGTGAAAGGACCCCACCTTGTGGTGTGCCTCTAGTGACAGATCTTCTAGTGGAATAGCCTCCCAATGCAGAGTTGATGACCCTACTTCCCAACATATGGTCTATCAACTTAATCAGTAGGCCGTCCACCTTCAAATTTTCCAGTGCTCCTACTATTGCACGGCCGCTGACGTTGTTAAAGGCGCCTTCTATATCAAGGAAAGCCGCAAGCGTGTACTCTTTATGGTGCAGGGAGTATTCGATAGATTTCCGAAAACTTGGTCATTTAAGAGTAAAGAGCCAAAAACCCGTGCTTAAGACTTTTTGTATTTTTATTTAAATAATGATATCGTAACAATTATGGCTGAAAGAACAAAACTGTAAATACATTATATAATATAACATAATGTAAAAACTTTGTTAAAATAATTTTTCGATTAATCTTAGGGTTTCAAAGATATATCCGAAAAACCGTTTTTTTTTTGTTGACAGTTGACACTATTGAAGTAGCAATATCTTGCGGCTTATGACTCGTATGGAAAAAAGTATTGTGATTTTTAAAAAAGAATTTTATGATCCTTAAACTGTGTAAGATTTTTTTCGACAACGTGTGCTTTTAAGAGTAAAAATTAAAAAAAAAAACAGAAATTTGAACTTTTTGTTAAACTTTAAAGAAAAATTATATCTTTAAAGCAGTGGTTTTTAAGAAAAAAATAATAACGGTTTCTTGTAGGAACTTACATAATGTACAAACTTTGTGTTCAGATGTCTTCAAAAGTTTGAACCATTTAGGAGTTATACGTGAAAAACGACCATTTTCGACATTTTACGTTTTTTGAAATGTCGATATCTTCTTAACGGTGCGTAGCAAGACAAAAATTGTTAGAACTTTTTTTTTTGGTAAATGACATAATCTACAAGTTTTGTGTGAAGTATTTTTCGAAAGCATTTACCGTTTCTGAGTTTCTGATATTGTCGACATTTAACCTTGTATAACTATTGATGCGCACATAATTTGATAATAGACTTTTCTTACAGTATTTCTTATGCCAAAATAAATACATATAAATAAGTCGACTTAAGCCAAAAACTATTTTTTTTAAATAATTTAAGAATATAAAAAATTAGCTACATTTCTGTGTAATCGGTTTGTTTAAATGTCGTCTGGAACACCCTTTTTCAATTTGTCAAAACGACCTAATTCCATGAAAATATAAAAACTACATTTGGAATAACGTCTTATCTCCAGGTTTTCAAATATGTGGAATTATTTTTTGTCTTATGTCTAATTAAGCCTTTTTCAATTATATCTTTAATAAAAATTACATAATAAGAAAAACAGCACTAAGTCTAACTAGGCGATTTTTTCAAAATCAATCTTTAAATTTTGTTTCGACTTAGGTCATTTTTCCATTTCGAAAGTTGATTTAAATAGACATAAGCCGTTTTTCCAATTTATATTATTTTCTTTTATTTGATGTATGTAGACATAAGCCTCTATTACAAAATGGAGCAAGAGCAATACATTAGTTTTTTTTCATTTTGAACATTGGCCTAACTTACATAAGCCATTTCACCAAAACCAAATGTTAAGTAAGCTCTGATTTAATTTCAAATAAGACGTTTTACGCAGTGCAAACAATAATACTATTATTCCAAATTTAATAATGAAAACAGGCTTACTTCGACATACAACAATTTTTCTCAACATAATTTTAATTGTTAAAGCTTCCGGTATGATCTTCTAAGAAAACATTCAGAAAAGTGTTTTAAATAGATATTTTCTTTTACTAAAGCATTTACATACATTAAATGGCGACATAACAAGAAGTGATTTGAGAAGCAAAATGGAAAAGTGAGGAAAAATTCAGATCAGAACAGAACAACACAGGTTTGTGAGAAACATCACACAATTTAGAACAGAAAACCTGCTTTAAGTTGTTCTACCTAAAAAACATGAAACAAAAAATCCTGTTATATTCTGTTATAAACTGTTCGGAACAGACTTACGGGACAGGAAATTATAACAGTTTGGAACAGAAAATCTTCATTGAACAGAAAAACGTTGTACTTTTCTGTTTCAAACTGTTTGGAACAACGTAGTTGAACAAAGCTTATATTTATTTAGTTTCCTTAAACTTAATTTTGAAACATTCAAACAAAATTACAAAAATCATTTTTTAAGGGTCTTATAGCGTAACACTAGTGACACAACTTTAATGTTGTTATCTAAATTTTCCTGAATGTTGAATTTTGGGAGTAAAGGTATAACCAAAACGAAAGTTCACGAACGTGTCTGTGCTGAAGTACAAAAATTATGATTTCGATTTCAGTCATCTGGCAGGACTTTTTGTAGCCGGGTGATTGATAGCAAAATGTAACTTATTATATGCATACATGAAAATTTTGGAATGGCGGGGTAAGGGCCTTTGTACGTTATGCTGAATTGAAGGTCCATTTCTTTCTTAAAGCTCGGGTACCAGGTCTTGGAACTTCAAAATTATATTAAATTAAAGAGCTGAGCGACCTATGCATATACATGTTATATGTGGTTCAATACATATTATATGTGGTTCCGTGGAGCCAAATGTCTGCGAGACGCACTCATAGATTGGATCCTTGAGTTCATCTTGCAGCCATTTGGATTTATGGACAACACTTGGGACCTCATGGTCACTTCTGGGTCTTCAGTTCTTGTGTTAAATACAATTTTGAATTTCCTGCACTGCATTTTAAAGGCAACATTGGATACCTATCAAGGGCCCAGACTTTCATATTTGCATATAATGTATATAGTTAAGATCTACCTTAAAATAGCAGGGAATTTTTGCTATCTGTCTCACCCAAAAATGGGCACGGGCTCTAGTCTAATATGTTTTAGGAAATTTAAGAGTTTACCGGTGAATCTTAGAATTTTTCAGCGGCCTGGGTTTCAAGGAACTTAACTCGCTTTTTGGGTCCTGATAAATTCTAGAATTTACCTATTTCTATCATACAAAGCTAGAAATATTTTATATAAATAAAGTTTTTTTCGCGGGATTTCAAAGGCACTGATAAAAAACTTGTTTGTACAAAATGGGGATCTGTTAGAGCCATATCATAGGCATATCAAAAATCTGTACCTTTGCACAGAATCAAAGCCGGATTTCTATTCGGATTTGACGGAAAAAGCTGAAGACGAAGCTGCAAAGCAGATGATATTTCATGACTTCTGATCATTGCAGTAATTATTTTTTGGAATTCATGCTATTTTTATATTTTGTATTTAGAACAAAACATTTTTAACCTTTAATAATAAAGGAAATAAAATACATAAGCCACATAATGTTTTGGTTTGGAAAAGAGAAAAATGGCTTATGTATACTTCGAAGTAATACTTCTTCCAGTATTTTACTTATGTTGTTCAGAAGCGAGATTGGCCTGTCATTGGACACACAATTGTTAATACCTTTCTTCGGGATGGCTACGATCTTAGCTGTTTTCCAAACTGAAACTGGATGTTGTTATGATGCTGCACAGAGTTTCGGAACATGACGTTGACACATTGCAACTCGCTCCAAACCTTCCGGTAGTTGCTGTTGGTGGTGTTCAGCTCTCTCTGTTGAATCCTTTGGAGTCGTTTCCTCAGCCGCTGTCTGTGTGCGAACAGGTTCTGTATGTACACGGGGCGATGTTGGTACCTATCTCTTGACTTCCTAGCACGCTTTTGGATTTGGACTTCCAATGCATAACGGACAGCTTGCTCCAGACCATCTATAGCAGCGTCTTTTTCACTGTCTAGCAGGTTCCGGCTTGAAGGGGGAAGCGTAATATGTTCTTCAATGTCCCGTTGGAGTCGTTCAGCATCCAGTCGTCTATAATTAATGAAGTTCTTTGTTGGTTCTGTTGCTAGGCAGATGGGTTGGTGGAGCTTGAAGCTAAGCTGAACAGATTCATGATCCGAGTCGCTGGTCACAAGTTTACAGGTGTAGTTGCAGATTTCTGGAAGCAAATAAAGAACATTAGAAGTTGAAATAAAAAAATGTAATGTAGATGGTGTTTGGGGAAAAGTTGGTTTCGGTTGAGAAACAACCACCAATGAATGCTGGTCCTGGTTTGCGTCCAACCAGTCTGCAATCGCTTTTCCCTCGGGTGAAACTGTGGTATCCAGCCAAAGGTGTTGCCTTGCATTGATGTCTCCACCGATTAGTCCATATGTGCTCCTTTGAAGTACGCTGTTGAAGACGTGTAAGTCGCATTGTATATTTCTCATGCTGGAATTACATTTGAAATACACGCCGATGACGGCGCCGGTGGCTTCACTTGTCTTCAGACCAGAAATGGTGACTTCGTTGGTGTTGGGCGACAGGTTCTTCCGCAAGTATATAGCTTTGCCTTTCCGGTCCTGCTTCTTATCCTTCCGGAAGGTTTTGTAACCGATGATGTCAATGTTTTTGCATTTTGTTACGTTGGTCTCGCTGATGAGCGCTATGTCCGGATTATTAATCTTCATAAACAAGTTGAATGACGTCCTTCTTTCCAGGCTGTATAACGAGTTAGCGTTATACGTCAGTGTTTGGAGTTTCTTTAGTTGCATAACTGGAATATGAAGGTGGCCAGCGCCACGGACTTTTCCCCTTCGCTTAGCTGACCATAGTTATGTGGTAGAGCACTCCTGGCTTTTTCCATCACGGACATGAGGTTGGATCCGAAAACACGTTAAACTTCTGAGCTGAGGCTCATCGCTGACGAAGCTGATGTTGGTCTGGATATATTTGCTGGTGCTGGAATTGGTGGAATGGTTTTGGCTGGGGTCCTTGTTGGTTGTGGCTGTTTCTGCTGCTGGTTTGCGTGGAATGCCTCCTTTGACCACGTTAGCGAAACTGACCGCTGGGCGGGTTACGATACAGGCGGACTTGGCAACAAACTCCTTTTGAGATTTTTTCTCGCCAAGAATACTGATTGATATTGGCCTTATCTGGCTCTTTTGTTGGACTGTAATCCTTTTTTTAACATACAAAATAAAACACAAAGTCTTGGGTTATTATAAAAATGACATACGTCTAGTTTATTAAGCGGTTCGTAAACGAATGATATAAGAAGATTATTCCATGCGGAAAATGTGGTTTCCCCTTCTTCTGCTGCATCTCGCGGAAGGGAAACGCCTTCTTCTTCTCTTCGATATAATGTTTATATATGCACAGTACATAATATCGAACATACTGCCCACTTTAAACCAGCAGGTTTAAAAATTCAAATTGGACTGCCGAATACCGATGTTTGGATAATCTATTATTATTGTTGTTGGGGCCTCTTCCGAATAGCATTTGCTCTTTAGGACATTGGGAAAACCATTGGCGCCCCTGCATACGTAGTCCAATGGAAAACCAAGTCGATTCGGGTATTTCACTCCTGCAATTGCTTGTATATAATGGCTTCTTCTGTAGCTGGTAATGTACAACCATCAGTGCACTTCCCGTTTGCACACATCTCGTTGTGGGGTTGTAGACTGGTCTCCACTGGTATGAGGCATAATTTGGTGATAGGGCGGTCATAGATTCGCCCGCTTGTCCGGATTCGTGCACTTCGTACTCTACCTCCAAATTCCTGGTGGTTAGTAGTCCTCTTTAAGAAATACCAGATCACAAACTTCAAAGTTTCGATCTGGTTGCATCCATTTTATGCGCAACTGCAGTAATTCCAGATTGTCCTGAGACCATCTACTCCAAAAGCTCTGCTCAAATTTATGGTTTTGTCCCAGCTATCGAGTTGATGCATCGGAACTGCTTCCACGTTTGGACCGAGAGGGTGGACTTTTACCGCCAGCCAGAAAATGCCCTGGCGTTAGAGCAGTAAGATCATTTGGATCGTCTTTGAGCGCACACAGAGGTCGAGAATTCAGACAGGCTTCTATACGAACGAACGCGGTGTACAGCTCTTCAAATGTAAACCTGTGAATGCCAATTTATCCGTTCAGATGATATTTTGCTCGTTCCCAAAACCCACCGTGATGTGGCGCTAAAGGTGTATAAAATGCCACGTTATTTTGCGTTTAGCCACCTCGTCCTGGTGTTCCTTCTCATTAAACTGCTCTTCTATTCGTTTTAGTAGATATCGAATTCGCACCAACAAAATTCGTCCCGTTGTCACTGTACATATGCCTCTTCGTGCAACTAAACGGTCCAATGCTGCCAAGAATGCTTTTGCGCTGAGATCGCTCATTTACTCCAAATGAACTGCTTTCGTAGGAAAATCTATGAAAAGACACAGGTAGGCATTCGATGTCACGGGAACACCACGTCCAGAATATGCACGAATTCTATACGGGCCGGTAAAATCAACCCCACACTGTTTGAATGGTCGAGATATTTGTACCCGAGCGGCTAGAAGGTCGGCCATCAGTTGACTTGTAACCTTTTGTCGATACCAGGTGCACGTTACGCATCATGTTGTGTGTTGTCATGTACCTGCTGCGTTAGTCTCTGAGCGAGGAGGATTTTGGCGGGAAGCAGGATCGGATGTTTTTGGTCAAAAGTGAGTTCAGAACGACATAAACGACCACCAATTCGAGTTATGCCAGAGTCATCCATAAAAGGCGTTAGCGATGACAAGTTACTATCATTCGGTAATGGACTGCGTAATGGATACTTTTTCTTTTGAGTATGTTTAATCCAAAAAGCTTATGCTCGTTAGTATTCTTCTGGTACGCTGGTAACTAAATCTTTGATTCGGTTCTGTTGCCCAATAGTCTGTTTCAAAGGCTCTGATGATGTTCTTTTCCTCTTTGCTAACTTGTTAGTACCTGTTGTCATCGAAAAAGTTTCTCTTCTTGTGACTTGCGATGTATCAGTGATGTTGGGTAGAATCGGGCTGTTAGACCATTTTACGAAGAACACATGCAAGAATCGCTGAATATAGGCTGGTATGCGAAGCGTCTTTCTTATTGAAGAATGATAGCTCAATAAGTCTTGCACTCTTAAATGTTCCTGCCCACTTTGACTCAATAGAGTCAACACCATGAATGCCTTACTGAACACACTCTCCTTTTTTCAGATTGTTGGGTGTAAACATATATTTCTGCCCACTTTGAACAACCACCATCTATGCATCATGATGATTCGATTTGTTGTTGATAATATGTTCTTTTAAGTCCAGCAGGAACCTTCTGTGTTCTTTTTGTGATGATAAAGCAGTTCTACCATACCTCGAAATTTCTCATGGCATAAGCTGCCATTGCTCTAGATCGGTGATGCTCGCAAAAAAGAAAAGTAAAGAAAAAAGAACAAATATTATTAGCATGTTGCTGGCGATTAATATATAATTAAAATAAATTTAATATTCAATACGGAAAGCAATCATGTTACCCTGTGAGGGTAGTGCTCTTGTGCGGTTGCACGCTCTTGCTTTACGTTTGGATTGTCTTTATTGTGACAAATGCGTCGTCCTGCAAACGTAAGCTCAGATAAAATTTACCCTTAGAAGGAAATGTTCTTGTGCGATTGCACGCTCTTGCTCTACGTTTGGACTGAAGATTGTCTTCGTTGTGACAAATTCTTCGTCCTGCGAACGTAAGCTCAGATAAAATTTACCCTTAGAAGGTAATGCTCTTGTGCGATTGCACGCTCTTGATCTACGTTTGGACTGAACATCGTCATTAACTGGACAAATGCTTCATCCTGCGAACGTTTCAATAAAATTTACCCTTTGAAAGGTAATGCTCTTGTGCGAGTGCACGCTCTTACTTTACGTTTGGACTGAACATTGTCTTTGATATGACAAATGCTTCGTCCTGCGAACGTCAGCTCAGATAAAATTTACCCTTAGAAGGTAATGCTCTTGTGCGATTGCACGCTCTTGCTCTACGTTTGGACTGAACATCGTCATTAACTCGACAAATGCTTCATCCTGCGAACGTTTTAATAAAATTTACCCTTTGAAAGGTAATGCTCTTGTGCGAGTGCACGCTCTTGCTCTACGTTTGGACTGAACATCGTCATTAACTCGACAAATGCTTCATCCTGCGAACGTTTCAATAAAATTTACCCTTTGAAAGGTAATGCTCTTGTGCGAGTGCACGCTCTTGCTCTACGTTTGGACTGAACATCGTCATTAACTCGACAAATGCTTCATCCTGCGAACGTTTCAATAAAATTTACCCTTTGAAAGATAATGCTCTTGTGCGAGTGCACGCTCTTGCTCTACGTTTGGACTGAACATCGTCATTAACTCGACAAATGATTCGTCCTGCAAACGCTTCAATAAAATTTACCCTTTGAAAGGTAATGCTCTTGTGCGAGTGCACGCTCTTGCTCTACGTTTGGACTGAACATCGTCATTAACTCGACAAATGCTTCATCCTGCGAACGTTTCAATAAAATTTACCCTTTGAAAGGTAATGCTCTTGTGCGAGTGCACGCTCTTGCTCTACGTTTGGACTAAACATTGTCTTCGATATGACAAATGCTTCATCCTGCAAACGTTTCAATAAAATTTACCCTTTGAAAGGTAATGCTCTTGTGCGAGTGCACGCTCTTGCTCTACGTTTGGACTGAACATCGTCATTAACTCGACAAATGCTTCGTCCTGCAAACGCTTCAATAAAATTTACCCTTTGAAAGGTAATGCTCTTGTGCGAGTGCACGCTCTTGCTCTACGTTTGGACTGAACATCGTCATTAACTCGACAAATGCTTCATCCTGCGAACGTTTCAATAAAATTTACCCTTTGAAAGGTAATGCTCTTGTGCGAGTGCACGCTCTTGCTCTACGTTTGGACTGAACATCGTCATTAACTCGACAAATGCTTCATCCTGCGAACGTTTCAATAAAATTTACCCTTTGAAAGATAATGCTCTTGTGCGAGTGCACGCTCTTGCTCTACGTTTGGACTGAACATCGTCATTAACTCGACAAATGATTCGTCCTGCAAACGCTTCAATAAAATTTACCCTTTGAAAGGTAATGCTCTTGTGCGAGTGCACGCTCTTGCTCTACGTTTGGACTAAACATTGTCTTCGATATGACAAATGCTTCATCCTGCAAACGTTTCAATAAAATTTACCCTTTGAAAGGTAATGCTCTTGTGCGAGTGCACGCTCTTGCTCTACGTTTGGACTGAACATCGTCATTAACTCGACAAATGCTTCGTCCTGCAAACGCTTCAATAAAATTTACCCTTTGAAAGGTAATGCTCTTGTGCGAGTGCACGCTCTTGCTCTACGTTTGGACTGAACATCGTCATTAACTCGACAAATGCTTCATCCTGCGAACGTTTCAATAAAATTTACCCTTTGAAAGGTAATGCTCTTGTGCGAGTGCACGCTCTTGCTCTACGTTTGGACTAAACATTGTCTTCGATATGACAAATGCTTCATCCTGCAAACGTTTCAATAAAATTTACCCTTTGAAAGGTAATGCTCTTGTGCGAGTGCACGCTCTTGCTCTACGTTTGGACTGAACATCGTCATTAACTCGACAAATGCTTCGTCCTGCAAACGCTTCAATAAAATTTACCCTTTGAAAGGTAATGCTCTTGTGCGAGTGCACGCTCTTGCTCTACGTTTGGACTAAACATTGTCTTCGATATGACAAATGCTTCATCCTGCAAACGTTTCAATAAAATTTACCCTTTGAAAGGTAATGCTCTTGTGCGAGTGCACGCTCTTGCTCTACGTTTGGACTAAACATTGTCTTCGATATGACAAATGCTTCATCCTGCAAACGTTTCAATAAAATTTACCCTTTGAAAGGTAATGCTCTTGTGCGAGTGCACGCTCTTGCTCTACGTTTGGACTGAACATCGTCATTAACTCGACAAATGCTTCGTCCTGCAAACGCTTCAATAAAATTTACCCTTTGAAAGGTAATGCTCTTGTGCGAGTGCACGCTCTTGCTCTACGTTTGGACTAAACATTGTCTTCGATATGACAAATGCTTCGTCCTGCGAACGTCTCAATAAAATTTACCCTTTGAAGGCGAACGTCACCGCTTGCGGGCAACTGCTATGATGTCACCTTTTTAGGCAACTGCTCTGTATAGAAATGTCATCTCTTGCGGCAACTGATCTCTACACAAATGTGGGCTCTTGCGACCAACTGCTCTGTATACAAATGTCACCTTTTTAGGAACTGCTCTGTGAACAAATGTTACCTCTTGCGGGCAACTGCTCTCTATACAAATGTTGGCTCTTGCGACCAACTGCTCTGTATACAAATGTCACCTTTTTAGGAAACTGCCATTATTGATTTTGAAGCTAACAATTAATCCAAACCTTTTCGATTCTAAAAGGAAAGCAAACAAATTTCGGCGTCTCATAGGGCAATTAAGTTAAACTTTATCCTAAATTGATGACTCATCTTTCAAGAAAAGAAACAATGAAGGAAGCATATTTCTTTGCAAAAGAAGTAGTAGAATCAGACGGTAGTCTAAAATGAATCCAAGATTAATGATTTTATGAACTAGCTGCGCTTAGAGCTGCCAGATACTCATACTTTGATTGAAAAATCAGCTGCTAGAATAAGCAATATTCAATGCAACAAGACCCGTTGACTGGACTGCATCATAAGAAGCGATCAAACGAACCAGTGAAATGATAACCAGGGATAGCACCATGAGTTATGAGTATGATTGACTAAATTTATTTTAAAAATAATCAATCAGCTGATGAAGGTCGGGAGTGAGAAATTAAAACCACAAATAAAAATGAGGAATCTGCATCATCAAAAAATAAAATAGACTGTAACGGTAGGAAAATAATTTTTATAATCCCATTGCTCAACCACTTGCTGCACAAAGGAAACTAGGTTCGACAATGAGACGCACAAAAACAAAAAAGAAGAAGAGAGTATCAAATTTGCACTATTACAGAACGAATGACAAGCGTACCTATCTAATAACAGCCTGGACTGGCGCGGCGCCATGGTTTATTACTATGGACTATTTATTTTAAAGATCGCAAGCCAGCTGCATTATCAATAAGACACAAAACAATAACAAAAACAAAAAAGGATCAAATTTGCATCATAAAAAATATTGACCGTAACGGTAGTAAAAATGATTTTATGATCACATGGACCGGCCACCAGATGCACAAGGGAAAAAGGTCAACAGTGTACACCAATAAAATAAAAAAAAGATCTTCGTAAAAAACAAACAAACAATATAGTAGACCCTAACGGTCCAATATAATTGTGTTTAAATGTGGTAATTGTGAAGCAGAAGTTGTTCCTTTTTTTTTCTTTCTTTATTTTTTCTTTGTTTAAGTTTGAGCAAGTTCTTTGGTTGTACATTGCCAGAGAGAGGGGGAAAGAAATTCATCCCGTAGGCAAAAAAGGGGTAAGAAGGTATAGGTACATAGCGCACACTCGCTTTCGTATTTGTTTTTCCTTTTTGTTTTATATTGCAAGTCATCTCCATTGACAACAGAAACACCCACTTGTGACTTGCTTCACATTAAACTTTAACCACATGCAAAAGCCAACGACAAATTATCTATTTAGACAAATACGCTCCTCTACTGCTCCTTGATCGACTGCTTGTTCGTAAGTCTATCTCTATCTCTGTCCCTTGCTTTAAGAGAAAGCAAGAACCAGAGACAAGATAGATTATTATTTATTGGAAAATCCAAATTGCCGACTTTATAATAAAATAGATGTTAATTTCTAATACTTATGTATATTGAAATGCATTTACATGATTCCTGAGTTGGCCTCTGAGGAAGGCCAACCCTTAAAACCATTTCTCTCCTTATAATTCGTTCACACTCTATCAGTCTGCCTCTATACTTGTAGTTTGTAAGTCTTGTTATTTACAATTAAAAATAAGTAAATATACCTGCAAACCAATTAATCCAACACATGAGTGGTCAGTTGACTTCTATATTCGAGAAAGAGAAAGGAGATGCACAATGCACACGAAATCGCCAACGATCGTGCCGGAGCCTGTGCAACCAGATAGATGTTCAGTATATAGCCACAGGGTGAGTTCATTTGCACCAAAGACACACCCCCTAAGCAGTTGACTACATTAAGAAGTAAGTTCCGGAGGGGAGGTAAGATCATTTGCATATTATGTACGTATATGTACTTAAGGATGCACATAAAAGTAAGAACGCACACATTACTATCAATGTTAATTGTGCACTTGCAGTGATATGCATAAAAGTAAGATATATACAAAAATATATAAGTAGGAATATCTGGATCTGCATGCTTCTACCTACAACCATAAATGACAAATAATTTATGCACAAGTACATACATGGTTTGTATTTGGGCAGTTGCGTAGATTGCATGTTTTTTGTCTCCTTAAATGTAGCATTGTGGTGGTAAATAAATACATAGCCACCGTGAACCATATGCACATGCGCTCAGGCGAACAAAGTAGGTAAATAGAGCCTGTCAAATCAATACTTACGAATTTTCACATAAATGAGCTTATGTATACCTTTGCTTATTTAGCTTAAGCGGGTAGGTATATGAATGTCTTATAAGACACAATTTGCAATTTGCATTTGCGAAAACAATAAAATATGTTTGTGTGTAGGTAGGTACTCACCTATATGATATGCACTTAACAATATAGGTAGATGAGGTATAAATTTTAAAGAAATGTAGCTTTTACTTTCGGCACTACTCTTTTGATTTGCGCTTGCGCTTGCATTTGCACTGTTTTGTTTTTAAATTGTTAATATGCTCGGCTTTTATTGTTTATAACACTTGCTCTATAGGGCTTGCCCAATGTTCGGCTCTGAAGGACCGTGATTGATATTGGCCTTATCTGGCTCTTTTGTTGGACTGTAATCCTTTTTTTAACATACAAAATAAAACACAAAGTCTTGGGTTATTATAAAAATGACATACGTCTAGTTTATTAAGCGGTTCGTAAACGAATGATATAAGAAGATTATTCCATGCGGAAAATGTGGTTTCCCCTTCTTCTGCTGCATCTCGCGGAAGGGAAACGCCTTCTTCTTCTCTTCGATATAATGTTTATATATGCACAGTACATAATATCGAACAAATACCTTGTTCCTTTCGGTCAGTTTTGCTTTAAGAGTTGGGCAAACCATAAAGCTTGCTGGATGACCTTCCTTTTGGCAGTTCGCACACCATACGTCCGATCCCGCCGGGGCGTCAGAAATAAAATGACGCCCGGGCGTCAAAAATAAATTGACGCCCGGGTGTCAAAAACAAATAGACGCCCGTGCGTCAAAAATAAAATGACGCCTGGGCGTCAAAAACAAAATGACGCCCGGGCGTCAAAAACAAAATGAGGCCCGGGCGTCAAAAATAAAATGACGCCCGGGCGTCAAAAACAAATTGACGCCCGGGCGTCAAAAATAAATAAAATGACGCCCGGGCGTCAAAAATAAAATGACGCCTGGGCGTCAAAAATAAAATCACGCCCGGTCGTCAAAGACAAAATGACGCCCGGTTGTCAAAAACAAATTGACGCCCGGGCGTCAAAAATAAATAAAATGACGCCCGGGCGTCAAAAATAAAATGACGCCCTGGCGTCAAAAATAAAATGACGCCTGGGCGTCAAAAATAAATTGACGCCCGAGCGTCAAAAATAAAGTCGCCGCCCGTCAAAAAAAAATTGACGCCTGGGGTTCAAAAGAAAAATTACGCCTGGTCGTCAAAAATAAATCGACGCCCTGGCGTCAAAAATAAAATGACGCCCGGGCGTCAGAAATAAAATGACGCCCGGGTGTCAAAAACAAAATGACGCCCGGGCGTCAAAAATAAATTGACACCGGGCGTCAGAAATTAAATGACGCCCGGGCGTCAAAAAATAATTTGACGCCGGGGCGTCAAAAATAAAATGACGCCCGGTCGTCAAAAATAAATTGACACCCGGGCGTCAAAAAAAAAAATGACGCTGGGGCGTCAAAAATAAAATGACGCCCGGGCGTCAAAAAAAAAAATGTCGCCCGGGCGTCAAAAATAAAATGCAACTTCAACAGTTTCGGCTACTCACATAAATACTGGAAATAAAGGGTTGCGGAAAACTTATGAGCCAATAGCCTAGAAATTTTTGGGTGGGATTTATTTATTTTTGTTCATAGTTATGTTTATTATAATGGTGGATTTACATGTATCTTCGTCCGACTTCTGCAGAAAAAAGGGGATGCAAAATTACAATGTACATTTTTTGGATAGAGAGGGAACACCAAAATGCAGAAGATCTTCGTGCATGAAGATTATAGGAGGCGCCATAATGCAGATATGAAGACGAATATGTTCATCTTCTGGATGGTTCTCTTTCACACGCTCGAAGTTTAAGCATACATCTGTCCCGCTCTTCTTTTCTTCATATTTGCAGATGAAGATAAATGTTAATCCAGCATTACTTTTTTATTTATTTACTTTATTGATAATTTTTTATATTAGAATTTATTTATTTCTGCTCATTGTTATTTTTATTATTACTATTTTATTTACTTACTTAAAAAAGTGTTCCTTTCTTTAAAAACGAATTTTGAATTTTTTTTGGTAAATATTATGCATTTATGTTACCTTTCGTAAAAAAAAAAATTAATTGTTTGCAAGACTTTCTTCTTGTATGAAAACCATAGAGAAATCTTATTGTTTTTCTTCTATTTTATGTGGTACTTTTTTCTTTGTGTGAATAATTCGTTGAATAAATGAAGTTTTTCGTCGTATTTACGAAAGGATTTGGCTCAGTGTATAATATCCAAATCCTCAAACTATCCGTCTGAAGTCTAACAATCATGTAACGACTAAAATTTTTTCTCTTTCATATTCATAAAGGTGGGAATAACAATTTGTAAAAGTATATACGAAACGAAACAGTGAAAGTACAGAAAATTGATAAATGAAGAAGAAAACCTTCAAAAATGCATCTCTCAACATTTGTAGAGACTCGTCCTCCTCGGGAAATTCTAAATTAAAACAAAACATAAAGCACTTCCCACAAATCCGCGGATACGGAAACATAAACACATTTGCAGTGTTAAGGAATACATTTCAAAAACCATGCACCATCACCATCAGCAACCAGCAGCAGCCACTAGAAGCTCTTTCATTTTAAGGTCATGAATAGCTTCCAGTTAAGAGTGGATTCTGCTTAAGTCATTTTTTGTGGTAAGAGCGAGGAAATTGCTGAGCAAGCCCAACTTGCAACTCCCATATTCCACAGAATCCTTTATAATTTTCCTGATTAAGCTGCGGAAGAGGAAAGAGGGAGAGCATGGTGCCACCAGAGCCTTGCAGGTGGAATAATGTTATTGATGTTGATTTTGTGGGTGGTGGTTTGGCGATATGGTTGGAAAGGCCTGGTGATGGTTAAAAAAGACTCCTCTATTGTCTATCCGAGTGTGAGAGGTGCTGACAGTTGGAAAACAATTTAGCCGTCGGTTTTGTGAAGCCCTGCTGAAGGTAGTCGGTCACATATCTCTTCTACTTTCTGGCATGGAATCGATTTATGTATACATCAAGTGCCTAGCCTATAGAATAACGTTGTTTTGTTATCCTTGCTCCGTTTTTATGTATTTATTTTTTTTCTATTTTAAATGGATTGTCCTCTGACACTTACACACTATTGCACGTTATGTCAATGACTTCGAACGGTGTTGTGGTGGTGCAGGCAAATAAAACAGAGTTCCTGTTGGTGGGAAAATGTTGTAAAGGATGGGATGGGCTGGGGCGAGATGGGGAATTTGTAATTTGATTGACACGTATTGAAAGACAACCGAATCATTTATCATCGTTAAGTTAAAATCCCAAGAGGCTGTGGCTAAACCTAAATAATTTATTGCATCACTCTGTTAGAATACATTTTGAATTGAATACGATTGAGGAAAATATAGTGGCATTAGTGATGGGTGCGGTGTAAATGGTATGCTAATGATAATATGTAAGCTGGATGTTGGAGACACTTTGTCGAAGCGTTAATTTGTCGTTTGATTTGATTAAGTCGGGATTTATACATTTCGGTTTTGAACGTAAGACACTTGTAATTATTTTTGTTCCGTCGTTCGTTCCGATTCCCGACCTATTTTCCACGACTTCCCATCCGTCTTGCTATCACACTTTTTCAGCTGTGTCCGTTTGTCTTTTATTTCATTATAAAAAGATGGCCAGTTAAATAACCACTTTTGACTACCCGTAACTTTTTTTCGACTAGCCAAAAAAAAAATGATATACAAAAATTGTATGGCAAATTTTATCAATGTTTTCGATTGTTTTCATTTTTTTTAACATAATTGACATCCTTCTAACATTTTTTGATCATTCCAAGTAATATTTTAGTTTTGAAAAAAATATGGTCGAACATTTTTTTATATTTTCTTGACAAAAATTACCGCTCCGAACAAAACAATTATTTAAAATAACCTCCCTTTAAAATTATTCTAACTCACCTAAAAATAGAGCGCGCATTAAGGGGTTTTTGCTTCCCTTATGCGCCCACGCATACGGTTGCACCCCGTGGCAATTATTTTTGCCCCGCGGTATTTATTTTTGCCACACGGCATTTATTTTTGCCCCGCGTTCAAGTTTTCAAGCCCATTTAGATCTCAAGACCTCAATACCGTTCAAGATTTCAAGACCGTTCGGGATCTCAATACCGTTCAGGACCTCAAGATCTTTCAAGATCTCAAGACCGTTCATGATCTCTAGACCGTTCAAGATCTCAAAACCGTTCAAGATCTCGAGACCGTTCAGGATATCAAGGCCATTCAAGATCTCAAGCCCGATCAGATCTCAAGACCATTCGGGATCTCAAGACCGTTCAGAACCTCAAGACCTTTCAAGATCTCAAGACCGTTCATGATCTCAAGACCGTTCATGATTTAAAGACGGTTCAGGATCTCAAAGCCGTTTACGATCTCAAGACCGTTCATGATCTCGATTTATTTTTGCCCCGCGTCAATTAGAATTAATTTTTGCCCCGCGGCATTTATTTTTGGCCTGCGGAATGCCGCGGGGCAAAAAAATGCCGCGAGGTTAAAAAATGCCGCGAGGTAAAAAAATTCCGCGGGCAAAAGAAAATGCCGCGAGGCAAAAAAAATGCCGCGACGCAAGAAAAAATATGTCAATTAATTCAAAGGAATCGACATGCAATTTTAGTAACTGAAGAGTAATGCACGGTTTCTTCAGTTTATAGATTTAAACCCACTTTCTGCCGCGATGCAAAAAAAAATGCCACGAGGCAAAAAGAAAATGCCACGGGGGAAAAAAAAAATGCACGAAAAAGGTCGCGAGGCAACCTGAGTCCAGTCAATTTAGGTATTTTTTTTTAATATGAATATTGGGAAGACAAATTTCTTTAAGTTCGTTAGAGTATCATATTCATATAAACCATAAATCCAAATTTTCGATATCAACTAATTGCAGTGTTGCCACTATTTTAATTTGTTTTTCACCCACAGTTTTAAATTTATCGAAAAAACTAAAAATTGTATTTTGTCAAAAAAATTAAGTTCTACAAATTTATGTATGAAATATTTTTCAAATTTTGTGTATTCAACGAGTTTTAACCATTAAAAAATAAAAATGGAGATCAAATTGAGTTAAACATTTTGTTTTTCTTTTGCAAAAGCGCTTCACAAAAATGTTTTTGTAAAAATAGTTAGAGCTACAATTACTTACCTACAACTTTTAAGGTTATGTTTTTTGTCAGATCAATAATTGTTTTCTTAATGAAGCGTCTGAAGCCACAAAATCGTATCTTCAAACGTAAAATTCTACATAAGTATTCAGATATAAAAGGTGTGTGGGTATCTTCTGTATCTTCAGTTTAAATTTTGTAAGTATGTATCAGATGTAAATTTAAATCGTGAATGTGTTGTGGATGTAACAAATTGTTTATGTTTTTTTTTCGATGTCTAGAATGACTCACCTACTTAGACCGGCTATGTAAAGTATCGATTTGAAACGATGAAATACCTTTCATGTCATTACGTAATATTATTTCAATAAATCAATGAAATATTCATCATCCATACCTGCTTCTAGAATTAAAGGCCTGCTTGCAAAATAACCATTTTATTTCATTGAACCACAACATTATGATTTCTTAAAAGCTATACACTCAGACAGTTATAATCCAATACATAGTATTCCTTATTTATTTACTCGTACTAATACCTTATAGCTGGTTCTATAAAAAATAAAAATAAAGTTGGTGTTATGGTTTGGTTATTTAACAACCTAATGGGAGATCTGCCGAAGAGTGATGACTTCAATTCTTTTTCCTTTCACGTTAGCGAAAGTTTTGTCGTCCTCGGTTCCCGCGTCTTCGTTCGTTGTACAACCAACGACGACGATGAGATGAACACGAACATGGGATTTTTGTTTGTAGAAATATTTCCTTTTCCTTCCATGTAATGCATGTCGCAGCATCCCAAGGACATAAGGGATTCTTTTGGTATTTCATCTTTTTTTTTCTTTATTTATATATCACGCACGTCATATTGCGATAAATTTCATGGGAGATGCGGTAGCTTATTTTGTAAATGACAGTGAAATATTTTTTCCTTAAAGCAACAAGTTAGATAAATAAAACTATATGTTCATAAAATCCCAAAAAATAATGCTTCCTTTTTGACATGTTTAGACCACGAACGTGCTCAACGCACATATGGGTAAGCAGTAGCGGATCTAGGATTTGGTTGTGGGGGGGGGGGCTTGGTAGATCCAGTTTGAGACATTAATGGCCAGTTTCACAAGTTAAACTACAATTTATGTTTAAACTTAAGTTCAGCACTTGATACGGTTTAAAAGTAAACCTTGAACTTAGATAATTCTGTAGTTCTTGTTAAACGAATGTATTCTGCCATTTAAGCTTCATAGCCTAAGAGCCGGCAGCAAATTTTGGGAATGGATTGATAACCAAAATATCAGTATGATGGTTTGTAGGTGCATATATCGTGGTATCAAAAACAACAGTCTGGCGGTTTCTTTTTCAGCCTTTTGCGGGGGTTTGAAAATACCGATTTTCCAGTTTATTTTGTTATTTTCTTTAAGTCAAAACATCAAAATCTTGGCAATTCGACCAATAGAACTCAAAATATAAGCTTTTTAAGAGGATCTTATCGTCTTTTTCTTAGGGAATTATAAAACACAAAAAATCAACAAAACAAAGTCTCCAAAAAAATCGAATAAGGTTCGCTTAAAAACCTAATATCTTGAGTTCTATTGGTCGGATTGCCAAGATTTTGACGTTTTGACTTAAAGAAAATGACAGATGACAAATGACATAATAAAGATGACAGATGACAAATGACATAATATATTTTTTAAATTTATTAAAGTGGTGATACCTATGAAAAAATAAACTGGAAAATCGCTATTTTCAAACTCCCACCCACGCCAAAGGCTGAAAAAGAAACCTGCCAGACGGTTGTTTTTGATACTGTGATATATGCACCTACTACTACCCTTCTCAGGTTTTGGTTATCAATCCACTCCCAAAATTTGTTGAAGGCTCTTGGTCTATCAGTGCAACGTTCAGAACACGATCGTAATAATTATTCTCAAATCTTATTGACAACTGCCATTTAATAATAA
Source organism: Melangyna quadrimaculata (assembly GCA_949320155.1). NCBI lineage: Eukaryota > Metazoa > Arthropoda > Insecta > Diptera > Syrphidae > Melangyna > Melangyna quadrimaculata. The sequence goes on along the minus strand of OX439485.1, from coordinate 72,878,162 downwards.
TAATAAATTATTATATTTCTTTCTATTGGGCATTATTTTTTTTTTATGTTTACGAGTCACGAGGAAATGTAACATTCGTTGTGAGAGTGAAAAGAGAAAAACGCTTCCCTTGAAGAACAAATTATTTTATAATTTATATATTTTTATAATTTATACATAACTTATATAAAAAAGTTTTAGTTCAGGTAAGGGTTTTTTTGTGAAAATCTACAGTTATATATGTAAGTAATTGAATTTTGGCATTCCCACGATATTACGTACAATAACATCTGTATTTTTTAACATTTAAAATATTTTTAAGTGGAGATAGAAAAAAAATGTATATACCTTCAATTTTCAGCCACGTCAAGCTTTGAACCACCAGAAGAAAAAATCTGTCAATAAATTTGAACGTCAGTCCAGAGGGATTGCAAATATTCACACGCATGATTTTCTGAGTGCCCAGAGAAAACTCAGATTTTGATTTGTTGTTCCCAAATTCTCCACAGGTTTTAGCCCCAATTTTGTTTTTTTGCAAAGTTAGCGAAGTTCTTGGGGTGAATTATTTGTTCATTTGGCAAGTTAATTGTTAAGCCCCGACACCGTTTTTTTCAATTATCTCTTTAAGCTTTAGCCCCAACTTGGACTTGAGTCCTTTGAGTCAAGCCCAAAAACTTTCTGGAATAAGGTAAGTTTTAAAGGAATTATTTTTTTAGCCCCGACCACGTTTTTTTCTCCAATTCTTGTCAAGCCCTACTCGCGAGCTGTTTTTTTTTTCGTCCCAATTTTCTGTCAATTGTCCGTAGCCCCAAACTTGTTTTTTGTACAATTCCCTTGAGAATTCAGCCCCAACCTAATTAATTTGGTGCTTAGAAAAAAAAATACGTAGCATATAAATTGCGTAACCCCAGCCTCGTTATTTTGTCTGACTCCTGATTCTGATTTCTATATTTCAATCAATTTTAAGAATCGCCTGTGGGGGGGACTTTAGCCCCTATAGCCACCCCCGTGGATCCGCCACAGGGTAAAAGGAGAAGATGCGTTCTCATGGAATTTGTGCGGTTTGCTTATAAACACAGATAAAAGATACCACAACCTTTAAAGTGCTAAGAAAAATTCACATGAAATATGTCATTTTAAAGACTGAAAAATGTTTGCTATACATTCAAAAAAAAACTGTGAAACTTATAACACGCGATAAAATTCATCGAGACACATACACAAGTGTTTCCCATGTACTATGAAGGGGTGGGGTGCCTATTGTTTCGTTTTTTTTTTATTTCGACAATTGCTGTTTCGATTTTGTTATAATTATTTATGTTTAGTTTGTGGACGTTTTTTTTATATTTTGTATGTATTTTGTTTTGAGTTCATTTCGTTTGACGATTACTTCGAATTTCTTCTTTTGTTCTCTACTTGTTTTGCATTTTCGTTAAAACTATTATGGATCACTTAAGACTGTGTTGTTTCGTCAAAGGTTGTTTCGCATTTTGTCTCTAAGTATATCTATTTTTTTTTGGAATTCGATTATTTTGTTATCAGTTTGTAAGTAAAGAGGATTTATAGATACAAACAAAAATTAAAGGAAGAAATGCCTTCTGCAACAAATCCAATAATAGACTTGTCATATTGTATACAAAACGACATTTTTTGTTAAAAAAAAAAACGATGATACAGTAAAATACTTTTTTTTTAACAACTAACTAAATGAAATAAATAAATCGGGTGGCACAACGGCTCATGAAGAACCAGGGCCTAGTGACTAACAACTCGCAGCCATTCCTGTGTGCGCCTTTCGACAGGAATGGAAGGGATCTACAAGTTTATGCCGAATCCGATCGGCTAGACGAGAAGCAATTATTCGTGACAAGTGATACTCTTGGAGGATTTGTCAATTCCTCGCAAGAGGCAGTAGCCTTGAAAAAAACTTTTTAGTTTTTAGGTGGACGAGGCTGGGAAGCGAACCCAGACCGCATCCAGCGGGACAGTCTAACGCACTAACCATTACGCTACGGGCTACTACGCTAAATAACTAAGGTTTATTTAAAATTTAAAAGTAAAGATTTATTTTTTTTCTTAAAGCAAATAAACATGCTGTTATCTACATAAAGTTAAAATAAAAACGATAAAAAACGTGTCTATCTCACGATTCATTGAAATAATCTATAAGGAGGTTATCTAAATATCTGGTATGTTTATACGTTAAAGATGCCAAGCGAATCCCAAGTACCACAAAATAGCTACTCATAACTTGAGCGCAACATCCCAACAGTTCTCATACCAACAAGACAATTACAATAATATGCTTCAATTGCACTGCAAGGTATTGGCTACATTTTCTTCATTTCTTTTTAATATATAGGTAAAATACACTTTTTTTAATACTTTGACATTCAATTGTTTTATTATCAGCTTGCTAGGTAAGCGTCATGTGTCAATTTCTAACGGTCCAAAAATTGATGTTATCAGAAAAAGCTTATATGTTACATTGTAGAATCCTTAAGCCCACCAAAGTATTTACCGTTGGAAAGAACACCTAGTCAGATTAATGTTAAGTGGTATTAATATCTAGTTGAAAAAAAAGTTGGTTCTCCTGGCTGTTTTTTTTTTCATTTGGTGCTGATTTTATTATTGAATGCGTTATAATAATTTGCTATAAGAAAAAACATAAACCTTTATGCTCGGTATTCACTGACGGGTCCAAATCAGACGAGGGGGTAGGGTCCGGCATCTTTTCAGAAAACCCACCCATAAACAAATCGATAAAACTACCGAAGTTCTGTAGCGTCTTTCAAGCAGAGGTCCTTGCAGTTTGTGAAGCTGCAAAGCATCTCTCTCCACTTGAATTGACGGGAAAGAACATTGATTTCTTCATAGATAGTCAGGCTGCAATCAAAGCCATATCATCAATCGTCACTTAATCCAAACTGATTGATTGCTGTCGCAGCGAACTAAAATCGTTTGGCGCAGCAAACACAGTTACCCTTTGTTGGGTCCCAGGACATCGTGACATTTTTGGTAATGAAAGGGCAGACGAACTGGTCAAAAACGGGGCAACACTTGAACCGAGCCAAGTCATACCTTGGGTACTTATGCCTCTTGAACAAGAAAAATGTAGAATTCACCATAGTTTCTTAAAAGCTACTAACGACCGGTGGTCAACACTGGAGTCCTGTCAATTTCAATGGACTTTGTGGCCGTTGCTCTCTTAGAACAAGACAGACTATTTACTAAAGCTAAGCAGGCCCCAATTATCCCTTTTAGTTGGTATACTCACGGGTCACAACTCCATGGGAACCCACTTGAGCAGATTGGGCATCAGCTCATCTGACCTATGTAGAGGGTGTCAAGACGAGGAGGCGGTGGAGGGCTCATACCACTTCCTTTGCAAATGCCCCAGCCTAGCTAGAAACAGAAGAGCAACTCTCGGAGAATACTTCTTGGACGACTTAGATAGCGTCTCTACTTTGCCACCTGCAAACATCATGAAATTTATTCAGATTTCAGGATGGTTCAGGGAAGCTCCTTCCACAATTAGCCCTACCTGATACCCACCATGTCCTTTCCTCACCCATCCTTTTTCCTACCCAATTCAACTCCCGAGGAGCACAATGGATCCACTGAGATCCGAGTGAGATGATTCGGCTTGCCGCTTCATCACCCCTTTTAACCTAAACCTATGCTATGTTTCCACTTGTCAATGAAAGACGGAAACTGACACACTTTGAGAAGTCAAGGTGGGTATTATCAACACAAAAAGAAAAGAAAGGAGTATAGTAGAGGGAAAGTATAACCCACCCTGTCTTGTCAAACTGTGTCTTTCAATGACAAGTGGAAACCTAGCATTACTTTTAAATATTAAATAAGGCTTAGTTAAGCTTTAAAAAAGCGTTTTATTGTATCATTGTTTTTTTTTTTTTAATAAAAAAGGTCCTTTTGTTTATAAGATGACATTCATTTGACGCAAGATAATTTTTATGTACATTAAACAAAAGGTAATCAATTAAAGATTGTTGTGGTACAAATAATAAAATACAAAAAAAATCATGTCATCTCTGACTTTTTCAAGATATCGGCCGTAGAAAGCACCTGCAACGAAATTATTTCAAAAAAAGTCTGAACTGTGTATATCAAAATATGCTGAACGGGGGAAAGAGATATTGGTACCGTTTAAAATGTCTCTTATTTGGTACTTAAATCATTTTTCTAGCTACTATACTTCAGAAGCTATGAACAATTCTCTCGAAAAAAGAAATTAGTTCTATGACTTTTACATCGCCAACTTCAATCTCAAATATCTTGAAATCTCCAACACCGATTTTAAAAATATTAAGCATTTTTATATAACTCAATACCAGCTTTCATTTGGTACCTATTTCATCTATGCAAGCACGTTGCCCAGGCATCAGAGAAAAATGGGTCATCTCCTTTGTGCTGTTCTGTTCTGATCTGACTTTTTCCTCACTGAACAATCCTATAATATACAATGGTCCTCACACCCATAGTAAAAAGTGTGATATGAAAAAGAAGACAAACTAAATTGAAAAAAAAAAGTACTGAAATTGCATGATGCTTATAAAATTTTTGTTTTTAGTGCACAAGAGGCATTCCTGATGGCGATGTGGTCCTGAAACATGTTCAACAAGTTTTTACTAGGGAGGGCCTGGGGAGTGTTTGAAAAATTTCCCCTGTCTAAATGTTTGGTACTAAAATCTGACAAGTTTTCTTCGTCTGGATTTTCCCTCCTTAAAACTTACTAGGGCCTTGTCCAAACAAGACAGAAACTTGGTATTTTTCCAGCCGGGTTTGGGAGAGTAAAATTCAATGTCACATTAAATGTGTTTTGGGCTACTACTCACTAATAAATACAAATTAAATCAAATTAATACAAAAAGAAACAACTGACTTTTTAGAAAAACGGAATCCGAATCGCATTCGCATATGAAACCGTGAATGTGTAAACGCTAAGGTGAGTGTAAGACCGGATACGTGCTTTTTTGAAACCGAATGAAATCCATCCATGTCCATAAATAGGAACTGAATATAGACTGAGTCAAATGAAACCATATGTGTACGTGTGAATCACGTCAAATGGCTCTAGTGTACGTAAAAAAAATCTGAGTTTGACCTCGGCTCGTGAACAAAATGGCTGATAATTTAAAAATCCAAGGGTTTGTTCAAAAAGTGCTGAAATTCGTAGGTTCTCTTATGTCGATTTCCTTTCAACGATTGCGGATAAAATTTTTTTTCGTTTCTAAGGAAATCGCAAAAAAATTCGTGTGTGCAAGCTGGGGTAAAGATTTGATTTTTGATCTTTTTTTATTTAACAAATCAATTTTTTCCTTCACAGATTTAATTTTTTGGTTGAAAGGAAATCCACATTAAGAAGTAGATAAACAAACATTTATCTAGGAGTTGGAAAATTATTTTAGAAGTACTGCTTTTAAAGGTTTCAATTTATCTTTTAGTTTTGCTTTAGGGATTTCTATTTTTAAATGAGAGTTGGCCTACACATAACTATGACTGGGAGGTGCACTGAAGTGGATGATGAAAAAAAGCAAAAACAAGTAAATCATATGATGTGAAATTAAAGGTTAGAGCGCACTCGACGGAACTGCATGGGTGCTGAATTCACAAGAATTCGTATCCAATTGTATGAAGTTCAGTTGCCACTTAAGGTTTAACCGCACTAGGCGGAAATGAACTGCAGCAGAACTGCGATTCACAATAATTTGTATGAAATTGTATGAAGTTCTGTTGCCGCTTAGTGCTATATTGCTCATACAATTTCATACAAAAAATGTTTTACCGCGTCGCGTCGTGAAGTGTATTTCCGCTGAAAGTTAAGTGCGGTCTTGCCTCAATTTTTACTTTTCATTTATACTTTGTTTAGATTTAAGTCTTTCCCAAACCAAAGCGGAACATTCGCTATGCAGGGCGAACCATTCACAATAGAAACAAAAATGACAAATAAACAATATGCTAAAAAAACTGCCGTCGGCGAATGTTCCGCGCCGCTTTCGGGTTGGTTTGGGAGAAACTTTATGAAATATATGAGATGCTTTTACCATACGAAAAGATTAAAAAGATGAATAAACTTGGTAAATAACTCCCTAGATGACGTATTTTATTAAAAAGTCGAAATGAGATAGTTTCATTTATGTCAAACTATGTGCGATGTGATTAGAATCCCACTGTGGGTTGATTTTTGGCGTAGAGCTACTAGCGATGTTGTCTTTGTAATGTACCTAAGATCGTTCTTAACTACGGATGGCTTTTGCAATAAAACACGCCTATTGTATGTTCTCCTCAATCAGAATTGCATCTATTGAAATGTTTTTGCAATTTAGAACAGACGAGATTCATATTACGGTGGATGCTTTCTTTTACCCCCATACAAATTAATTCTGGCAGATGAAGGTTTTGTTTGTATTCCAAATTTTTCGCATGGATTTAGGAGACCTTTCTTGTCGCAACACAAGTTAAATTGTATAAAGGATCTTTCAAATCAACGTTCGATCGGAGCGAAACATTCACCACAACAAAACATTCACTTTTTAAAACTAATTTGTATGGCAATAATTGAGAGTAGCCACAATGAAAACGGGGCAATTTCCAATATGAACCCGATGACTGACAAAAATGTTGTCAACGCATCGGTTTGGGATTACTTAAATTAGTTTCTAAAAAATTGCGTCGGAATTTGACCATGATGGAGTCCAACCTTTAGGTGTTAAAATAATTTCATATACTAAATGTGTTTGTACCCTAAGAATAAGAATTTTCCAAACACATCCCGACAAATAGTAATTGAACTGTCAAACAAACCAAACTAACCGCGTTAAATTGTTGTTGCAATTCACATCTATTAATCGACACGAAATGAAATTACAAAAACAACAATGTAAACAAATGGATTTTGGGGGGTGATACGAACGAAGGATTCCCATCTAGGTATTGTTTATCTACGCATTTCACCTTACTCTTAATTTTAAAAAAGTATGAACATAATTATTGAATAGAGAATTTTATCTATCATTCTTTCTATACATTCCAGCGAAGACTACACCAAAATAAGTGCCAAAAAGTTGAAACCCTACTACACGTTATGTAATATTAATTTTTTCCAAAAGTTGTGTACTTTATATTTTTAAACTAAAGAAACCTAATAAATATTTTCCAGAGTAGCTTCTTTTTCCTAGGAAAACTTAAATAGATAAAAAGGCCGCAGAAGGCCCAAAAGATGATATTCCATCAATAAAAGATTACATTTTTGAAGTATTCCTGAAAAAAGTACATCGAAAGCGTAAAGAGGCTAAAAAAATGTTTACTAAACAAAAAAATACCTATAAAATAATGTTCGATTGAGAGACAATAAAAGGTCAGATCATAGCATTTAGTTACAGATACCTATACATACTGCTCTCTTTACTTTGTTTTAATTACTTTCTTTTAAAACTGAAAATAATCGTACTTAACATATCAGTCCTTTAGTTAAAATAACTGATGAAAACCAAAGAAAACCAAAAATCGAAAGGAAACATACAATGTACAATTAGGAATTTAAGTTGTAAGAAAAATCGATTTTATAGATAATTCACTACGGCGTATACGCAATATTTTTTGTTTACTAATTTGGAAAGTTGAAAATAAATAATAAAAAAAAACTAAAAATTGTGGCAACACTGATTCTAAAAGATATAAAAAAAAAATAAAAAATGAAATTGTAAGGAGAGAAATGGTGCTGCTGGTAGTATAGGTATATACGAGTTTTTCAACAGGGACGCTACAAAAGTAGAGCAGAAGGGACAGCAAACGACGCAATATTTCTTGCCGCTCTTTTGACATTTCTCTTTAGTAAGGTTTGCCATTAAATGATGGAAAGATATACGAGCCAACAAGGAGTCGAAATTATTAAAATTTACTACCAAAATTCGGAGTCAGGGGCCTCAACGTTAAGAGCGCTACGTCCAATTTTTCGTCGCCATAATCGTCCTAGCAGATCAACAATTGAGAGTCTAGTGGAAAAATTTGAATCCACAGGCACAGTACAAAATGTTCCCGTGCCAGTGAGACAAAGGAGTGCCCGTAGTGTCGAGAATATTGCTGCCGCTGAGGCTTCAGTTGCAGAAAGCCCAAATGTGTCTCTCACACGTCGTTCTCAAGCGTTGGGCATCTCTGTGACGTCGTTGTGGCGAATTTTGCGAAAAGATCTTTGACTACATCCTTACAAGATTAAATTGACTCAAGAACTGAAGCCGCTTGACCACCAGAATCGTCATATGTTCGTGAATTGGGCTGAGCAACAACTTGAAAATGATTCGGATTTTCATCAAAAATCATCTTCAGCGGTGAGGCTCATTTCTGGCTGAATGGCTTCGTCAATAAACAAAATATGAGGTATTGGTCAGGCAGGCAGCAATCCACACGTACTTCAGGAGTCATCATTGCATCCCGAAAAAATTACGGTTTGGTGTGGTTTATGGGCCGGCGGCGTCATTGGGCCGTACTTCTTCCGTGATGATCAAGACCGGCACGTTACTGTGAATGGCGATCGCTACCGTTCAATGATAACCGAATATTTTTGGCCCCAATTGGATGATATGGACTTGAAGGACATGTGGTTCCAACAGGACGGCGCCACAAGCCACACAGCGAATGTCACAATCAATGTATTGGAAACCAAGTTTGGAGAACGTGTTATCTCACGAAATGGTCTAGTCGCTTGGCCGCCACGTCATGCGATTTGACGCCGTTAGACTATTTCCTGTGGGACTACGTCAAGTCTATGGTCTATGCCAACAAGCCAGCGACGATAAATGAACTTCGTACGAATAGTGTCGGCCGATTTATGCTTGAAAACCGTCCAAAATTGGGTTCAGCGTCTGGACTTCTGCAAGCGTGCCCGTGGTGGCCATGCAAAAGAAATCGAGTTCCATACATAATGGCATCAAACGTACTTTCACAGGAATAAAGAATTTCATTGATATCCAAAACCGTTTTTGTTTTATTTAAAAAAAAAACCGATAGTTGTAAGATATTCTTATGTACGACTCTTCCAGTCAGTAGAGCAGTTGATGTTAAGCTTTCCTTGTGTTCGGAGGTTATTTAATAAAGTGATAAAGATTGAATCTGTGTGTCTTATTAAATTTTAATAATATTACAAAAGAAAGATAATATCCAACGATATAACAAATAAGAGAACCTATCCTTTAAACAATATTAAAAAAGGAAGACCCTGACCCCTCCCCCCTTAAATAATGCCAACTTGTAATTGGTTTATATTATTCTTTCAAATTCAAGCAGATAGAAAAAGGTCTTAGCTTAAGTTTTTCAAAAGATAGTTCTTAAAAAAAACAGATGTTTTTCGAAAAAAAGTGGACTTTTCCCATTTCACCCCACAAAATAGAAAGTCATGGTCCAAATTTAACGTATTTATTTTTGTCAGAAAAGCGGAAGACATCAAAATGAAGCTCTCCACCAAAATTCACCATTATCGGAGTTATATTTTAAGTGATATTCTAATTTAAGCGGAATATTTGAACAAAAATGTTGAAGTTTTGTTTGATTTTGAATCTGTTTGATTGAGTTTAAACGGTTATAACTTTCTATCTGATCATAGCTTTGACAAGTTTTACATCTCCTTAGAAACAACATTTTTAAAAGATAAACTTGTACTGAGTCACACTAATTTTGTAATGTGGCTCTTCAGAGGATTGAGGCCAAAAATTAAGTTTGGTTGAAGTTTATCTATTGATTTGTAGACAAATGGTAGTGATGCCAATGAAAAATATTTTATAGTTAAATTAGTAAAACTGTAAGCTAATGTTCAAAAATTGTAAAAAAAAAAAAACAAAATCAATAATGGACAAGGTGAGCAAAAAACTCGTTTAAAGTTAAATTTTTTCAAAAAACAGCCGTTGCTCGAAAACCGCTATGATTGGGTATGGACAAATTACCAAATTCTAACAGATAATGACCTGGCCCCTCACCAGTTTTAATTAAGACCATTGTTAATGGGACACCCTGTATGGTCCTTTATGGCAAAAAAAAAAATCAACGAAATCAATAATCATAAACATGTAAATGAAAATTGTAGTAATTTTTAAATTTGGTCACACCAAATTTTAAGAAAATCCACCATACCGTTTTGGGTCTAGCTCGATGTACGTTACGACGCATATATGCACATACAAACAGACCGACACACAGTGGCCCGTTTGTTGAATTCCGTGGACAAAAATCGATCTGTACAAAAATTGTTATAGGTTTTATTGCATCGTTTGAATCTGACGTAAGACTTATAATTCTGCTAGTTTACAATTTTAAAATAATCGTTATTTATAAAATAGTTGAAAAGGTTAATAAGAATAAATAACGGCTATTTGACGCTAATTGTACAACTTTAAACTATTAGAATTCTTAGTTTGATATCAGATTCAAACGATGCAATACACAAATTTAACAATAAACAAGCTTTTTTTGTACTGATTTTATTTTACACTATTTTAAACTTTTCAGAAGAAGTAGAAGTTGACCGAAAATTTGGTTTATCAACTTTAAACCAAGAGAATTATCAAATTTTTATGAGGTTCGATCAGATTTGGTAAAACAAAAAATCAATAAAAAAATTAAAGGAATATCACACAAAACAATTCTCATCCCTAATGAACTTGGCGGAACATTTTGGATTGAATTTGTTAAATTTGATTGCATTTTCTATATTGGATTCATTTTTGTATTTTATACATTCAGGGACATACCTTAAGATATTTCAATCATAAATTTCAAAAGGTTCCTAGCTTTCTTTTTCATTTCGAACATGTTCTGGCCTAAATTGTGAAGCCCCAGTTAGAGTTAAAAATATCGGGAGTACCACTGAATTCTGCGTTTTCAAATCATTAAGTGTACCAAATTTCATTAATTTCCGTCAAGTATTGACGTAGGAAAAGATTTTTGTCAGCAGAATTCGACAAACAGACCACTGTGCGACGACGCCAACGCACGTTTTATCAAAAATCATATTTTGGACTTCTCTATTATCGTAATGTTAGTTTTGATTAAAACCTGGAAACAAATCTTGCCCTGTAGAGCAAGTAAAAATAGGTCTTAAGAATGCTGTCGGCTGAATTCATTCGAGTTGAATAAATTAATTCAACCGTGTCTTAAAACAGAGGTCATAGGTGTTATACAATTTTACAAGAAGGGAGTTGGTACTTATTGCTTATTTTATATGAATTTGTTATTGGAAGCACCACAATGGTTGGTTAAACCCACCCGAATACTTCCAACCGATCAATATCAATGTTAACAAAATCGAAATATGAAAAGAATTCTACGGATGGTTTTTAAATGAATTTACACCTCCCCCTTTTGATCGAAATCCTGCGTTCGCCATTGGATGAATGTATGTATATTTTGCAAAACTGCAAACTTTCACTTCAAAAACAATAATTTTAAGAGCGGATTCCCCTTTTTAAAGTTTTATTTTGTTCAAGTTACAGTTTTAAATAGTTAAGAAAATGTTTTTATTTTGAAAGATAATATATATCAATGTATACTGCAAACGACAATGTACAAAAAAAAAACCACTTTTCAGAAATAGCTTTTTCATCATAATAGATATCAATCAATCACCTGTGTCATGAAAACCTTTCAAACTAAATTTCTTTGAATCATTCCGAAAAGGAACAAAAGGGTTGTGTTTAATGTTATGTTGCTAGAACGAAACCCATTATAGCTAAACACTTTCCAAAAGTAAAAGGTCATCAAAATCACTTTTCCAACTACTTTACTAATTTAACTAAAAGTTGTTTGAGAATTAATATCGTCTTTTAGAGTCCTTTGAATGGTTGATCTTGGGCCAGAAGTGTATGGTGGCGGGCTATGATGGCGAGTTAACGAAGTTAGTTTCTTATTTCATACTACGTTTTTTACACTGTTTTTTTGTGAAGTTTGACTATGCTGACATTGCAGATGAAGATTGAGTGAACACAAAAAAATAAATAAAATAACGAAAACACCACCCCTATATACAAACTCTTTCACACAAACTTGAATGTGTCAGAGTAATTTAATTTAACACTTACATAGTCTTTTTTCAAAGGCGGCTCTCTCATAAGATAAACTTTCGTCACAAGAAACAAAAAAAAACTGAAGATCTTATGATGCGATGAAATGCTTCTCGGCCTTTTGAATAACCCTTGCTTTTCTATAGAAATTAATGTATTAGGCCATAAAAACAATTTGAGGTTAGAATAGCCATCAAGAAGTTTTACACTAATTAACATTTTTGATCCTTTGTCAAGGATATTTTCCACTTGTGTCCTCATTTAGAATTGAGGGTCCAAAATTGAATCTGAAAAGCTATATATTTGTTTTTGGTTCATAATAAATGATCAAAGCAAGTGCTTTCGTAAAGAACCTTACATCTTTATTGCCGGAAATTGTGAGGCAAGTCTCAATTATATTGTTACAATTTTGTTTAATGATTAAATGCTCTTAAAAAATATAATAAATTGCTTGGCTTTATAGAATTTCATAAGCAGTCAAAGTGTTAAAAATTTGTTGAATTTAAACGCACATAAGATTTAAGGAGACTGTAGACTCTCGTCTCAATTTTTTGACATTCAATTATCTACTGATGGAAAAGAAGCATTGAAATTTACCTTTCAAAAAGATTTAACATGTAATATATTTTTGGTTCAAAACGCGTTTCATAATTAATTGTATTTATTCCACTCCCGTTTTTATAAACCACACAAAATGTACCACAATGTTCATGGATGATGTGTAGGGCTTGCCACGAGAGGAGACTCGGCGAGACTTTTGTAAATCTTACCTCGGTCCCATTAAAATTTTCTTGGTCTCGTGTCGGTCTCGTATAATTGAGTCTCCTCTCGGTCTCAGTCTCGCCTTTTTCGGGAGAAAATTTGAATTTGCAGTCTCGTCCCGGTCTCGTCTCCAAAAAATACGATTTCCGGACAACCTTTTGATTATTGGAAAAGTTCGAATGAAAACGCCAATGTCTTATTACAATAAAGAGGAAGTTCGTGCGGTCCAGTCGTACATTATTCTTTATTAAGTCTTTTCACATTAATCCTGTGCCTTAAAAGTAGTCAAATGTAATTAACCAACTTTTATTACTTCAATCATTCATAATTGAAATATTTCTATATGAAAGTTATGGTTAAAAATTAATTTTACAATTTTGTAGTCATATTTTCTTCCGTTTCAAAATTAATTGATAGGAAGTATAGGTTTTCAAAGTTTTTGCAAGAAAATAGCATTTCGGCTTTAAAAAGGAAAATTTTCAGGTTTTATTTTTAGCAGATATATAGAATTCCTATTTTGAGGTGCATTAAGACATTGCACTTTCTAAAACACTTAATCAGTTTTTCAGAGCTATCCATAGCCGAAAACTAGAACATTGTACGAGGTCTTGGTCCGAAGATGTTCTAATTCAAAGTAAAACCATTATTTTCGACCCAAACTAAAATACTTTTTAAGGCGATAACTTTCCGAAAAAGCGTCGTAAGAGGTTGTGGTTGACGTTGTTGAATAGAGAACTGAAAGGCCTTTGCATCGTTGTTCAAAATTTAATATATTTAAGCATTTTTGTTTATAGATTTTCGAATGAAAACATGGACTACCTAGACCGAGAGATGACAGCAAATTTTTGGTTTGGAGGTATAACCAAAATTTACGAACATGCATGTTGAGGTATAAGGGCCCCGAGTTCAAATTCAACCGTCTGGCAGGATTATTTTGTCGCCGGGGCTGAAGGCGGGAGGTTGAAAACGGTGATTTTTCAGATTTTGGTTTAGAGTATATAACCACATAAATATATATGTATACTAAAGAGAATTACGCTCTCATCAAGAATTCCGAGAATTTCTAAGCCCTAAGATTGGGGCTAAAGCCTGAAGTGAATTGGAGAAAAACTAAGTTGGGGGCTATGAATATGGATATTTTTAATGCAACCACAATATTTCCCTAAAAATTAAACCCAGAAAATTGGAACAAAAAAAAAACAGCTTTGGCGCAATAAGGTCTGAGAATATTGGACAAAAAACCTAGCCAGGGTTAAGCAACTTACTTCCTTAAAACTAACTTTATTTCAGAGAGTTTTGGGGGCTCAAGTCTAGAGACTGTCAAAGTCTGAAGTTGGGGCTCAGGCTTGAAGAGATAAGTAAAAAGAGATAAAAATGGTCGCGGCTTTACATTAACGTGTCAAATGCCCCAACTGTATATACTAAAAGCAAAGCTAATTTACCGAAAGAAACGCATTTGAGGCTTTAACCATTAGGAACAACGGGATGTCAAGTTTAGTGTATGTTTAATACAACAGGAATTGTTTCTTACGGCCTTGGCTGGGCTTAGAAATTTTCGGGGTTACGTTTTTAAAATTTGAAAGGTCCAAGGCAATTGTACATACAAAACATAGAAATTCTCTAGTCTAGGAGCCAAATTCCAAAAGCGTGAGTTTTCTCTGTGCGCGCTCAGAAAATCATGCAAAAGCAAATGAATATTTGCAATCCCTCTAGACTCTAGAGTGACGTGCAAATTTGTCGAAATATTTTTTTAACATGAATACCTATAAAGCGTATGCAGCGTATACACGAAAACTCATTCACGCTGGCAGAATTGAGACGCGGCTTATTTCTTAGAGCAGTTTTGTCTTATGTCGTAAAGTGTCAGTTTGAACAAAATAGTTTCTCTTTGATGTGGATAATTCATGAAAAATGAGATCTTAGAGGACTAATACCGTGTCAAAGCACATATATGAGCTTTTGCCAGTACGAACACTTAAATATAATTTTTCTGAACTAGCCAATTAGAAACAGTTTTCAAATCTTGTCAAAAATGGGAAGTTCAAAACATACCCACAGCTAATTTAAAAATATAACTACATAATGTAGGTACCTAATCAATTTTGAAATAATATAAATAAATGAGTTTGTACGCGTGGTTCAAACATATATGGCTAAAAATTATTGTGCGCCTTTGAATTTGCTTCTATCACCGCTACAGCAATTATGAACAATTGTTATTGTACTTTGTATTGAAAACATTTTGAAGCGCAACAGGAGCGGATATAAAAGCACACAAAAAACGGATATCATTAAAGGAAAAAAAAATACTTGAGCCGTAAAGGTTAGACCGCACTCGCCGGAACTGCACTGCATCGCAACTACACTTCACACGAATTCGTATGAATTTGTATGAAGTCGAGTTGCCGCTTAGTGCGATATAGCTCCTTAAATTTCATAAAAAATAATGTTTTGCCGCTTTGTCGTGAAGTTTAGTTTGACTGAAGTTATGTACGGTCTTGCATTAAACCTAAACTGATCTCTATTATTTGTTATAAATTTAAAAATTTATTATTACTTAAGGTCTCAAAATGGATCTCCAAACTGCAAGCCCCCCCACAGCCAAATCCTAGATCCGCGACACACGCCCCCAAAAGATGCAAAAAACCAGATTTTGGTTTGGAGTATACAACCACTTAAAAATATATGTAAATTAAAGAGAATTACACACTGACACTAAGACAGACGCCCTCCAAGGCCCATAGGGGCGAAAACAAACTTTCTATTTGAAGGTTTAACCATAAATGTAAATTGATTATCGAAAAATCAGGAAAAATCTCCTCATTACAAATATGTATGTCCCAGACGCTTAAAATGTCGCCACACCTTACCAGACGCCCTCCAAGGCCCATTAGGGCAAAAAACAACGTTTAATTTCGAAGGTATAACTATTCAAATGATAAACAGTATTTTCTTATATGCGAGTTTCTTTTATACGATCAATTTCAAAGGGAATTAAAAAAAAACGACACGGTGTTTTAGACTGCATGTCTTATAAGCGAATTTTTCTTATAAGATGAGTAAAATACCTACTGTATATCATTTGAATAGTTATACCTTCGAAATCAAAAGTTTTTTTTTCGCCGTAATGGACCTTGGAGGGTGTCTGGTAGGTTGTGGCGACACTTTAAGCATCTAGGAAATACATATTAATTTGTAATGAGGAGATTTTTCCTGATTTTCAATTTCAATTTATTTATTTATTTATGAATTGCTTATATACATTAAGACAGATTGTCTTTTAACTTAGATATAAGCTGTGATATGTTATAATATAATGAGTATGAAAGCTAGAATGAAACATTTTCTTTAGAGATATAAGGAAAATTTATATAATGCAAAGCGTAGAATGAATTTAAATTCTTTTTATTAGGAAGGTAAGATATTAAGTAAGAAGTTAGATTAAGTATATAGAGAAGATAAAAGGGTGAAAGAAAAGAGAAGGACAGGGAACAGTCAAAAAGGTATAACAAAGTGGATACCTATAGGTTGGTAGTTGGCAATTAAATTACAATTGAGAAAAATAAATAAATTCTTAGTTTATCCTTTAATCTTGCAGCATCATGATTTATAATTTACATGGTAACACCTTTGAAATCAAAAGTTGTTTTTCGCCCCTGTGGGCCTTAGAGGGCGTCCGATGGTAGGGTGTGGCGACACTTTAAGCGTCTGGGACATACATATTTGTAATGAGGAGATTTTTCCTGATTGTTTGATATATAATTTATATGTTTATACCTTCGAAATAGAAAGTTTGTTTTCGCCCATATGGGCCTTGGAGGTCGTCTGTCTAGGTCGGGCGACACTCAAATCGTCTGGGACCCCAAAGTTCTTAATCAGTGCGTAAGTCTCTTTAATTTCTATATATTTTTAAGTGGTTATATACTCCAAACCACAATCTTTTTTTTCGCCCCTTTTGGGGGGCGTCTGTCTGGGTCGGGCAACGCTCAAATCGTCTGGGACCCCGAAATTATTGATGAGAGCGTATTTCTCTTTAGTTTACATATATATTTAAGTGGTTATATACTCTAAACCAAAATCTGAAAAAATCCCGGCGATAAAATAATCCTTCCAGACGGTTGAATTCCAGACTGGTTCAATAAACAATTTAGATGATTTTTTCTAAGTATTTATTTTTTTCTTCAATACGAAACTGGAACAAAATTTTTTAGCGTAAATAAATACCTAACCCGGGGCTTAGACAAGCGAGTAGAACTAGTAGCGTATATGTGTGTTAGTGTATCTGAACACGAGAGAGTCGACTAGCAGGGCAAATAGTATAATATTTTTGCCTGCGAGTAGACTGCCAGTTATCCTGCTAGTGTAGTGTATTGTTTTCATTTATTTGTTTTGTGTCCATAGTTTCCATAATTTGTATATTTTTCTGTATGAGATATTTTTAAAAAATCATTCTAGTTGACATAACGCGCAGAGGGCTACTAGTCACACATACATCCATAAAACTAATACCATGATACAAATGCTACTAGTTCTACTCGCTTTGTCTAAACCACGGGTAAATAGGAAAATAAAAATAAATTACTACATATTGATTAATTTTAATTTTTGAAAATAAATTCTACTTCTGTATGTGACTTTTTTGTACCTATATTACACCTGTTTTAAAGAAAGAGGGTCATTGGCGTACGTATGTAAGATATCTGTTTAATTAATGTAATCCTTTTCTTACAATTTCCAACTCATTTTCCTTTAACGCTTTCCTATTAACACTCAGCATACATAACCCTGTAAATTAAAAAAAATCAATAAACCCAGTTTTGTTAGTTTTTAAACGATTGAATTACCATTTAAACGATTTTCAACCATGGTTGAACACAGCCAAGTTTTGCCCTTCTTAGCGTATTAAACGCTCTTTCGATGGAGCTTGTGGTGCGAGGTAACGCCAGGGCAGTATGCAGAGAAAGTTTTGTTGTGGGGTAAGGGTGGTCTGCTTGTTGTAGGACATCTAACATGTATAGTTTTTGAAGTTCTACTGAGTATATTTTTTTGTTATTCCAAAGATTATACCACGATTCGGCCTCTCCAATAAAGCTTTGAAATTGTGGAACTCGGAAAAACTCTTTGATTTTTCTTTAAAATCATGTACGCACATTTTTAACATATTCGTAACAGGCATAATTAATATACTGGTAAATTTTCGTCTGGGAATCTACGTTCAAATGCTGCAATTAAAGAATCTAAATAAGGAATCTGGAGCGATATATTTCAAAATTCATCTGCATTTGGCGATTGGTGTCAGGGAAGTTTACTCCTGTGTTAAGTGAGATCGCGGAAATGGGTTTAAGGAAGGTCAGCAACTGGGCCACCAGCTGTGGACTAGGAGTTAACCAAAGCAAAATTGAACTGAAGCTATTTACTACCAAGACTAAGATACACCCCTTCACTCTACCCCGACTCAACGGCCAAACACTCTCACTCTCCTCTAAAGCTAAATATTTAGGTGTTATTCTCGACCCCAAATTAAATTGGAAGTTGAACAATGAACATAGAAGAAAGGGTCAAGAAGGCCTGTATAGCATTCTATGCCTGTAGTCAAACCTTTGGTAAAAAGTGGGGGCTTCAGTCGAAGATGATCCTGTGGACGTACACAGCCGTGGTACGACCGATCCTCACATACGGTTCGATTGTATGGTAGCCTGCACTTAACAAAAAATATAACATCGATAGACTTAGGAAGGTTCAAAGAACTGCTAGTATTGGCACGACAGGGGCTATAAGATCCTGCCCGACTAATGTCTAAAGCGTTTTTCTGCACCTTCTACCACTTGATTTACATATTAAATATCTAGTATCTTGCAGCGCTTTAAGACTTAAAGAATCAAACTCTTGGTTTGCCAAGCCCTATGGTCACAGCAATATCACAGACTTGATTCCAATGGAAATGTTTTCGACTCCCACTGACTTCTGCACCCCTACAATGAGTATCAGTAAAGATTTCAAAGTTAAATTTCCACCCAGGAAGGATTGGAATGATAAGGTCGTGACGAAAGATTTCGACACAACTATCTTTACTGATGGCTCAAAGATGGAGTGTGGCGTTGGTGCAAGAATCTTCTCTGAGTCTCTAAATGTATCTAGGTCCTTTCGGCTACCTGACCTTGCTAGCGTCTTTCAAGCTGAATTGCTGGCAATCAGGGAAGCTTGCAAGTTACTAAAAGCAGATCCAAACTAGAACCGTAATGCAGCTATTATTACAGACAGTCAAGCGGCTGTTAAAGCCATTAATTCAGCTACAGCATCCTCCAAACTGGTCCATCAATGCCAGGATGAGCTTGCGGGTCTGAACACTGACCTCAATTTCACTCTTATCTGGGCCCGGGTCACAGTGGCATTGAGGGCAATGAACGGGCTGACGAGCTGGCCAGGCAAGGTTCAGCCCTGCATGGCTCACTTGCGGAAAGAGTCAACATTCCGCTTGGAGTTATGAAGGGCAACATTCTCTCAATTTATCTTACTAAAGCAAACCGTAGGTGGAGCAGTTTATCAAACTGTATTATATCTAGGAAGATTTGGCCACACTATGACAAGAACTCACTGTCGGAGCTGTGAGGACCAGCAGAAAAAGGAAGCAGTAGTTCATTTCCTTTGCAAATGCCCTGCTCTGGCCAAAGCTAAAAAACAGTCGTTCGGAAGAGCATTCTTTGAGGATAATAACAAACTTTCTGAAATGAAGATCAAAGACTTGGTTTCTTTTCTCAACGCGACGAAATGGGTCTAGGACAAATTTCGGCTGCTTCTGCATTATACCTTCCGTCGATTCCCTATGATCACAAGATAGTGGTCTGGGGTTCTGGTGGGGGTTCGTGGTGCACAGCGGCCAGATGATCATCCAATCAGATCAGTGGACGCTCCAGTGCCAGCCAACGAACTGCCTAGTGGGCTAACTGTGTATGGTGCGGGTGCGGGTGCTGATCTGGTTGAGTGAGTGATCCACTTTCTGATGATTGTGCTAAAAGCTACAACAAAATCCTATTCTAAACTAAATAAAAAGGGACGATATCCTGAGGATATGCCCATATTTTCTCTCTTCAATTCCATCCACAGGTTCAAACGAGTTATGGTATCAAAACGGCGCACTTCAGCGCTAATTGGGCTATGGGCTAGACTGCCCGTGGCTGCCATTTCTACCTACATACCTTGACGAAGGATGATAAGAGCGATGTGTCTGTTCGAGGTTTTAGAAGTTCTACTTCAATTTCTTCTGACATAGATTTCGAATCAACCATAAGTTCATTTATTCCTGAGTCGACATTTGCTCTTTGAAATTTTGCAAGTGCTATAATTTGTTGCACGTGTTTCGTTTATGCGAGGAGGTCTAACTTTTTTGACTGGAGAATATTTACAATATTTGGCTCCAGATAAGCTGAGTATTTTGCTATTAGAATAAGACATATTATAAAAGTTGTTTGTGTAATAGCACAGTGCAGCTGAAAAGCTGTTGTTTTCGGTGTAAAGTTTCCTTCAATAGAAAGCCATCCATTGACGATGCTGCCAAAATTTACCTTAAAAATCGCAATGTTTTTATATTTCTCAGACCAGCGAGTTTCACAAAATGCAGGAATGTTTGGGACAAACTTTCTCCTTGTAAAGGAATTGCGGTAAAAGTTAATGACATCGTTCGTTGCTATTGTGTTCCGAATTTCTGGAACATCATTTATTTTATTAACCACCTAGTCAGCTTATAGCTTGCACAATGGAAGTACAGAGCATTAGGGTATTTTTTTTTTTCTCAAAACTCCCTGCATATCTTTTTTTTTGCCCGACATTGTTGAACAGCCATCAAAGACTTACCCATTGAGTTTCTTTGGATCAAGTCCTGCATCTTCAATAAATCTGTCTGACGCAAAGGCAATGGTCTTTGCATCCAGCTCTACAAAACCTACGAACTCTTCGCAAATCACATTTTTTTTTC
The DNA here is from genome assembly GCA_949320155.1 of Melangyna quadrimaculata. Taxonomy (NCBI): domain Eukaryota; kingdom Metazoa; phylum Arthropoda; class Insecta; order Diptera; family Syrphidae; genus Melangyna; species Melangyna quadrimaculata. Next base: position 72,857,378 of record OX439485.1, on the reverse strand, counting down.
TGATCGTAAAAACGAACGCCAATCGAAAGTTGTTCTTTCCCTGATATATATTGCCTTGCATGTCCCATCAGAGAAAAGGCAGATGCTTTCTTAACGTCCTTAATAATTATTTCAACCCTGATCACTTGCCCACAGAAATAAATAATTTCATTCTAAATTCTCGGCGAATGGTATGAGGCATTCTTCTTTTTCTACTTCAAAATGACAGGCTTGACTTGAAGTCGAATAAGTCTTGAAATACACCTGAATGCAGATAATAGTAAGTGCGTACCTAATGAATCATGCATTTTAATAAAAATAAAAGCATTTAAATAAAATATCGAATTTTTTTTTCAAACTAATTTAAAAATGTTCTACAAGTTCTAGTTTTTGGTATATTTGCATACAAAATAATTGATTTGAATTTTGAAACCGTGGATATCTTTGGATGCTTATAGTTCCGAAAATAAGCCTTGGATGTAACGTAATGGATTATTTGTCAGAATGACATTAAGATCATTCAAAAAGTTCAACATATCAAATATTTGTATATATTCTTTAACCAAAAAAAGATACACGAACATCCCCTTCCTAAATCCCCCTGCCTATGCCCTTGCCTGATGCTCTTGTTGGTTTCATCAGTATCAGAATGCTGGAAAAAAGCAGAATAAAAAAAAGGCACTTACCCTTCTTCATCTCACACTTCCAATCGTTATTATTTATGACCGATGTAAGTAGTCTCCTTTCGAACTATTACCCTTCTTAGGTCTATACAATAACTATAAAATAAGTCTTATATCGTCTGTTTTATACTTTTTCTGATAGTTAAGAAAAATCTCTCCCCAACTGACTTCCATTCAATAGAAAAGGTTAAGTTTCATCTTAATGCCCCAGAGATAATAACCCACATCGTCGAAATTGCAGCTAACATACAATGAGTTTTTCTCACGTTCAGGCAATTTGAAGTTTGATACATAATTGAAGAAAGCTTTTTCAACTCAACATCAAGAAGTGATCGGCCATGCCATTGGCATTTGTTTCCTTTCAGTTTGTGAGCAGTTCCGTCTTAGGAAGACATAGACATACCTAGGAAGGCAAAGGAACAACTGCTGACAGAACAAAAAAACTTTCAACACAACTTCTTAAAATCCAATTATTTTGCAGCTTTCATTGCCAGCGGATTTATCTTTTCCCATAACTTATTGAACATCAAAATTAAGTAGGTATGTGCCAAAGAATCCCAAACACAAATTCAAAAAAAAAAAACAAGTCTGAACTAATTCAATTCACGTTACATGTACCAACTACCAAGGGAATCAGTGGAAAACTCATCTCCTTTTTCATTACAACTTGTTGCTTCAGATCCAGAGCCAGAGGTAAATACCACCATATTGTATGTACCTACATTAATATAAACAATCATACCGCACACACGTTTGTTTCTTCCCGATAAAGCTGCTAAAGTTTTGAAAGAAAAAACACCTTTGTTTGATTTCCAGACAACAGAACAAACAAGGATATTTTTGAAAACGGAACAACGGAAGATGATTCGTACAAGAATCACGTAAACATAAAACCAGTAATTCCCTCTCGCTCTTTCACTTCAATTTCGATTCGATCTAAGGTTTTTCTTTTGTCGGATGTCTTTAACTTATATATTATTTAATACACATTGAGGTCGATAAATTTAAAGAGGATTATCATGTTTTGTATCTTAAGATAGGTACAGCCAGCGTGCATTACGACAAGGATATACATCTATATTTTTGTATGCCTTTTTTGTTGTTTGGCTCATCTTTATCTTTTAAAGTTAGTTGTTGAACGTGTCGATAGTTACTTTATGGTATTGCGCCAAAGGCACTTCTTATCTTATCCTTTTTTGCTTCTTCAGCTTGTTCTTTTAAAAGCATTTCAAGTCATTTATATGTTGTTGTCCTTTAAACACACTATATAGAGTGTATAATTTTAAATAGCTTTTTTTGTTTGTTTTTTTTTTTTCAAACGAAAAAGCATTTGGCTTTTAGAGGAAATGTTGTGTTGTTGTATTTATATCTATATACTGAAAATACTTGTTAACCAAGCTAAGCGACAACGTTAAAAGAAGCGCAACAAAGGAAAAGAGTGCACTCTTGTGAGCTTTGGGTGGAAGCAATTAAGTTTATTATTATGTTGAAAATTCCTAGCCAAATACAGTATGTCTGACAAGAATTTTTTGTTTTATTTTAAATGCAAAGCACCTGTTTCCCACACCTCAATATACAGAAGGGGACTTGGCGGTCAACGAACCGTCAACCAAATCGACCACGTTGCGATAGTCCGAACGTTCCGAGGGCCAACATTGACTCAGATCACTACCTGGTGAGCTAGACTACGTATGCGGATATCCATGACGCCACAACGCAGAGCAGATGTTGTGGAGAGGCACGATGTCGAGAAGCTTAAATCGCAAGAGACCGCCAGAACTTTTGCAGACCACGTAACTCTTAATCTCTGAGGAAGTCCGCCACAAGCATCAAGTGCAGAGGACCAGTGGAAACACTGTCAATAAGCCATCAGAAGTGTCAACCTTGATGTGCTGGGTTTCACAAGGCGACCACAACGAAACCCATGGTTTGATGAAGAGTGCCGGCTGGCGCATGCGGCCGAGGACGAGGCCTACCAGGCAATGCTGCAGACTCGAACAAGAGCTGCTGAGAGAGTAGCCCGGGAGCTCTATGGGCTGAGAAGAAAAGAGGAACGCCGACTTCTCAAGAGGAAAAAGAGAGAGCCTGAGAAGCGGGTGTTCGAGTCTGTTGAGGGTTGTAGCGGCAGGGGAGATGTTTGAAAATTTTAGCAGAGGGTGAAACGAAGGATACAAAGCTCGAACGGAAGCCTGCCGAGATCAGAGTGGGAATATGGCAGTAGATACACAGTCAGTTCTGAGGATCTGGAAAGAGCACTTCTGTAGAATGCTAAACGGCGAAGACAGCCTGTGCTGTAGGCAGAACACTCCATTCAACTTAGATGATGATGGCCAACAGCTCCGTCCACTCGACCTGACCGGAGTGCGGCTGGCGGTATCCAAACTAAAGTCACACATGGCTCCTGGTGCGGATGGCTTACCAGCCGAACTATTTAAATCAGCGGTAGATGAATTGGTTAGGAGCATACACCAGGTCATCTGCAAAATTTGGTAGGATGGAAGTATGCCCGATGAATGGAACCTCGATATTGTGTGCCCCATCCATAAAAAAGAAGATGCTCTGCAATGCACCAACTACAGAGGAATTAGTCTCCGAAACGTCGCTTACAAAATCTTGTCGGCTGTCCTGTGGGACCGCTTAAGACCTTTTGTCAACGATTTGATCGGCCCCTATCAGTGTGGTTTTAGTACAGGCAAGTCAACCGTCGATCAAATGTTCACCTTCCGACAGATTGTACAAAAAAAAACAGGAATTCCAGATCGATGCACACCACCTTTTTATAGATTTTACTGTCGCGTATGATAGCGTGAAAAGGGACGAACTATTACAGCGTCATGTCATATCTCGGCATCCCTGCCAAACTCATCCGCTTGTGCAGGGTGACGATGGAGAAATCTCGCTGCTCCGGTAGAACACCACTAATTCCTTTGATGTTGAGAAAGGATTGAGGCAAGGCGACGCGTTATCATGCAACCTATATTTAACATTATTCTTGAAGCAGTCAACACCAGCACATTTAGGTACCATAGACATTTTCGGCATAACGAAGCGAGCTGTGGCAGGCGCATTTGCGAGAATTGAATCGGAGGCGGCTAAAATGGGGTTGGCGATTAATGAGGACAAGACGAAGGAATCTCAACATCGTCGAATCGGGCAAAATATCACGATGGACAGAAATAACTTCGAAGTTGTCAAGGACTTTGTCTACCTGGGCTCCACTATTACCACGCAAAATGACATCAGTGCAGAGATCAAGCGAAGAATAACTCTTGCCAACCGCTGTTTCTTTGGTCTAAGAAGGCATTTAAGTAGTAAGGCCCTCTCTCAGAGAACCAAGGAGACTTTATACAAGACCCTAATCATCCCGGTCCTGCATGCACAAATAACATTTCAGCTGCGGTTCGTCTTAATAGAAGAACCGAAGCTGAAATGTTGGTTGAGTGGACACTGAAAAATCGGATGCAAATCTGCTAGGGTGCTTTGAGAGTAAGATTCTTTGTGTGATTTGCAGTCCGGTGTGTATCGAAGGAGTGTGGAGAAGAAGATTAAACGACAAGCTATACGGGCTATACAGCGATGTTGACCTGGTCAAAAAGCTGAGATGGCTGTGGCACGTGGAGCGTACGGACAGCAACGCACCTGCCCGACGAGTCTTCGAATCCAACTCCGATGGCGTACGCAGCAAAGGAAGGAACCATAACAGGTGGCGCGCACAAGTGGAGAACGACCTCAACCAACTCGTTGTACGCACCTGGAAGCGGCTAGCCAGGGACAGAGCTGGCTGGATGGGCTTGTAAGTGGAGGCCAAAGCCCATCCTGGGCTGTGAGCGCCATCTGAAGTAAGTAAGTATCTAAGTAAATGCAAAGCTTGAACAAATGACAATGGACAAATCTGGCCCAGCACCAATAAGAACGGCCTTAATATCGTATATAGGTACATATTTATACATGCATTATCAGTTGTCCACATTTCCAAATTCGCTGTGTGACGGAAGTTATTTAATTTTGAATAAAATGAGTTTTAGGATCACAATTCTTTATTTTCATGGTGTTTCTTTAATATTTTGAGAAATTTTCGTTCGATTTAAGCCTTTTTTTTTAAATTAAGTTTTTTGAACCCTTAACACTCTATCTGATTTTTTCAGATTTTTTTTATTAATGTTTATGTGACGGGAGCTTTAATTTTATACAAAAAGCGTTTTTTGAACAAAAAAAAAAGAATGATTCGGTATGGACAAAATACTAAAGCATTGATACTAAATCATAATACTACCCCGGGGTAAAAAAAATATTTGTGATTTTCTTTTGACTGTTTGTTAATGTTAAAAACTTCCAACACGAAATTATAAAGTTTCTCCTCGTACAAGGTTTTCCTTTTACAGGGTTTTAAGAGATCCTTTAAGTATCTGGTACTTGTTATCTTTCTTGTTGAGCATGCTGTTCAATTGTCCATTACTTTTTGATCGCACTACATTATACAATAATTGTTTCCTCTCCCAGGGGCCATTAAAAAAGATACTTTTTTCTTTTCTATTCGGATAGCAAAAAAGTTTATCCAGCAGTTCTAAAAACCTGATGCGTACAGAATAACCTCTGTATGTTGTTATACCTCTATACACACAAAAAGACACAGACACCTATTCCTATATAACTATGTATACGCTCAGCTAAGGCATTAGAGGATGCATATTCAAGTACCAAGACTTAAAGACTTTTAGATACGTTTTGGAAATGGAAATGTCCTTGGTACTGCAGCAACCACGGGTGTTGTTGTTATCCTCTTGCTGTTGATGTCTGTGCTGTAATGAATTTTTTTTATAACTCGTCTTCAGTCGCCAAATTGTTTATTTTTTGCTCCTGCGAGTTTAATATTGGCTCCTCATGATGTTGGCTTGGCCACTCTAAAGTGTGCTGATATCATCGTCATGATGCCCATTCTTACCATCATCATTATCATCATGGTAGGACTACCAGAGTTAGAGAGCTGGTGGTAACATACAAACTTAAGAATTTCATATAAATATTTAACAGAGCGATACCATTTCAATCGATAAGAAATGAAAACATTTGAGATTATTCTGTTCGCTACTACGTTTAGTACCCGAAGCGGTAATTTTTTTTCCTTGCTCCTAAACTTGCCAACGGAAGTATCCAACACAACAGGCCCAGGTGACCGTTTATTTGGGTATTACCAAGGTATATTTACCCGGGTACCCCTTTGTTATATAGGGTACCCGGGTGCTCAACACTATATAAGTTGACTCCGGTACCCATTTATTCGTAAACTCTGGTACCCCTTTAGTACTCCAAAAGTATCAGGTACCACTGTTACCGTATGGTTTTGAGCACCCGAGTACCCGTTTACTCGGGTATTGATCGGTAGTTCTGATACCCGGGTACCCACTTGGTACTAGAAAAGTATCGGGTACCACAGTAACTGTATGGTGTAGTCTGATACCCGGTTACCCGTTTGTAACTAGAAACATTTTGAGTACCCTAGTGAACGTATCATGTTGGGTATCCGGGTAATCGTACTTACTTTACTCAACTGATCTGGGTACTTAAATAACCATAATGGTTTTAAACGCCTGGGTATCCGCTTATTCGGGTACTACTCAGGTAGTCTGTTACAAGGGTACCTGTTTGGTACTAGAAAAGTATAAGAAAAGCATCTGGGTAAGAAGGTACTTGAAAAGTATTGGATATCAGGGTACCCGAATAACCGTATGGATTTGGATTTCATGATACCAGTTCATTACGGAATAACCAAACGGGTGCGAGTTTGAAACTCAAAAAAGTTTTGGGGACCGTGCTATCCTAGTCAACGAATCGTGTAGGGTACCCGGGTAATCAGGTACTCGATTAGTTTATTGGTCAACCGTGTACCCAAATTACCGTATGGCGTTGAGCACCTAGGTAACCGCTTATTCGGAGATTACTCAGGTATTCTGGTACCCGGCTCCGTTTGGTACTCTTAAAGTATCAGGTACACCAGCAACCATATGGTGCGATGTTGGGTACCCTTGTAATAAGGTACTCGAAAAGTATCCGAATAACTGCATGGCGTTGGACACAATGGAACCCGTAACCTGTTTAGTACTTGAAAACAATCGGTTACCCGGGTACCCATGTACTAAAAAAACAACGGAAGAGAAGGATTACCGGTAGTTAATCCAGTATTCGGGTATCAAATGGTTAGTATACTTATAATTGTCACTAGCTCCGTAACTATTCCCTTTGATGTGCTTTTAAATGTTTCACTTCCATTAGCATTGTTGTGCTGCAACTGCTCCTGCTATGATGCTTCCCGTTCCCATTTGAGGGTGTCGGTGGTGTTTTTGTTTTTGTTCTTGATTTTCATGGTGCTGTTGATCTTTGCTTTATGTAACAGTATTGGTATAGGTAGTGCACTATAGTGTTGGAGACACAAGCTTCCGGAAAGCAAGTTAGTACAGGCAATGGGGAAAAATCTGAAAAAAGTTTTGACTTCTGAAAAGTTTGAATGCAGTTTTGAAGAGGGGTTGCTTTTTAGCATAAATCTCGATTTTCGGGATTTTTGGTCTTGTGGGGCGTCTGCCATCTTGGAAAAACAACTTCTTTTGATAATTTGCGTTTTTCTCACTTCCTGTGCTTTCTTATGAAAAAAAATAATATATACTTTTTTGTTTTAATTTAAATTTCCTACGAATCGGTATATAAATTATTTTTCTGGTGTAGATAATTCAAAAGTTATTAATGAAAAAACGAGTACAAAATAAGGCCTCACGGGCTTAGTTATCGAATAACTCCCAAACTATTACTTTCACAGAACCGAAAATCCCGCAAATCGATATTTATACTAAGAAGCAACCCCTCTTCAAAACTGCATTTAAACTTTTCAGACGTCAACACTTTTTTCAGATTGCCCTTATTTGACTCCCCGTTGCCTGTACCAAGTAGTATTTCCTATGTATCTAATGTAGTTGTTGCTGGTTGCTGTAGCTTTTTCCGTTGGCCAATGTTTTACTTTCAACTGGTGCACTCTTATGGGTTCGATTAGAATCATGACGGACAGTGGAACAAAATAATTAAAACATTGAATTGTTGAAGGGTCAAAAGTAACTTGTTCCAGCCATTATAAACACTCAATTCTTTTTGATAAGAAAAAAACATCTATTCTAGGCTAGAGTAGAACTGAAAAGTAACACAACGTGTGGGGATGGAAATGGTATAAATGTCACTCTTTACGATTGACGTTCTACGTTATGTCGGTTAACACGTGTTAGCCGTGATGCCTGGTATTGACCGGAATATACTTTGAAATTTATATTTTTTAAAACATTTCAACAACCCATTCAGGTTTAACTTTAAATTTGTTCCAACTTTACCAGTATACCTACCCCGCTGTACATTGCAACTTGGCATAGATGTAAGCAAGGGCCTAGGTAGCTACTTGTGGCATTTCTTGTTTGCCAACTTGGCTTTCTCCAATTTAAATTTGCACCATCCACCACATATAACATCGCTTGTAAAAGTTACACAATATAATGGAGGCATCATCAGCCAGCATTAGCGAAGGTGATGGGTTTTGTGGTTTCTCGGTACAGGAACCTAATATAAAATTATTTGGATCTCAGGTGCAGCAGCAACGGAAATTTTAGTTTTTGATCAAAGATTCGAATTTTATGATGGTTATTTTCATGACAAAAAACGTCCTTTTTGGAAAGTATAGTGACAGAAGTTGGGTATACTCCAGTTGATAGACGAAGAAACAGCTTAAGATTTAATTAAAGTGCTATCATTTTTACTACTGATTTGATTACTTTTATTTTCTACCAAGTTTCAGAATAAGAAACTTTTTGAAGCTTGGAAGAACAATAATTCTTTTAGTCTATTATTTAAAGTGTGGAACAAAAAAGTAGGTACATGGTACATACAATTTTATAAAGCTTGGAATTGTTTTTATTGATTCACTTTTGAGTCAGAACGAACCATGTGTTTAAAACTAGCAAGGCGTTTCCGGAAATTCGTATGAAAAAAGACATTAACAAGTTGCTAATTTCTTACGCAAACAAAAACAATTTTGCTCTTTTGAAAATCGAGATACAGGGTTACCTGCTAACTTGACGTCAACTTAGCAGGTCAACTTGCCCAAAAATGTATACCTCTGAGTGGATAAATATTAAAAGATTATTATTGGCTAGTTATTTACTGAGAAAAAATATTTAGGATATTCAATTCATGCAACGTCGTAAATTTACAAATTGTGTAAAATGATAATTTTACACAAAAGTATGCATGAACGACCTTTTTGTTCATTGGTTAAATGCTGTGTAATTGAATCAGCTGTTCGTTGATTTAACATAGTAGGCGTTTTTCTTTTTTATTTCAGAGCAGAGCCTGAACTGTCAAACAAAAAATTGTGTTTCTTTTTTACCTCTGAACGATCAGAGCTTCAATTTTGTGTTTCTTTTTTCGTTCTGAACGTGTTCCGAGTTGAGTGCTGAACACAAGCATTTGATAGGTGAAATTGAAAAAAAAGTGACAGTTTAGTGTTCAGGTGTGTTTCAAAAATAATTCTGAGCGCTCAGAACCAGAACACGCTTTGTTCAAAGGATGCTCGATATGCTCGGACTCTGTTCAGAACTCTTTTCTGAGCTAAAAAGGAAAAACGCCTAATGACTGTTCGTTGATTTGTCTGACAGATTAGACGTGTTTAGATTTCGAAGTTATTTTTGAATGAAGAGCCTCTCCCGAACTAATGCGAAATCGGAGCCAACTGTCTCGGAACGATACAGAAAAATTTAAGATACACGATTTAACTACAATAATCGTAGCCTCACGGTAGTGGTCGGACGAAAATAATCGAATACAAAAAAATAATATGGTGCGCCCATAATGTCGGTTTCTTGATTTGCGTAAACTATTGATTTTTATTTTTCTTTTTTTAATTTTAACTACATGCCTGTAAGACCTCAGGTCATTTAAATGCACTGCACGGCACTAGTTAGAAGAGAAAGGAAAGGAAAGATGATTGTTGGAATAGGAAACATGAAATTCTAATGGTGGCATCCAACTGAAACTGGCGAGTAGAGAAAATAATGCTACCTAGACTGGGGCTCGAATCGCCGGCCGCGCCGATTGCACCTCACGGAAGTGAAACTCAATTGTGATTTTGATTGTTCACAAAGCTACTTTTAATTGGTTTATGACATCTGCTTCTGACAGCTTCCGACTATCACTCAAACCAATTCGAATCTTTCGTTGACGAAAAAGAATAAAATAACAACACTTTGTTGATGTAGTTTCGACATCGTCAACGAGAATAACAAGACGTTGTTGATGTAGTTTCAACATCGTCAACGATTGGTTCGCATTGGTTGGGGACCTTTATAATTCTACCTTTACAGACTTATTTATTAACTCGGTTTATCGACGGTGGCGTAAAGTTAATCCGACTTTACAACGCCTCTAAACCTGAAAAGCTTATTTAAAAAAAAAAAATATACCGGGAATAGAGGCATAGTAAGCTAAAACTGGTTCAAAGGAGGTTTAAGGCCGGAGTAAAGCCGTTTTAGTACCTAAATGTCATTTTGACATGTCATCGTGTGAAGTTTACAAAGAGGAGTGCAAACAATATTTTTCCTTTCTGTTACTACGATGAAATGGATATTTATTCTACATTAATAAATGATTTAAATTCTTTAATAATTAACAAAGAAGGAGAAGGCCAATGCAGTACAAAGCTCGTTTAGATCCCATTACACTGAGGGACGATTAGTTGTCGGAGAAATATTTACGTACATAAAACAAAATATTAATTTTTGTATGTTGTAATTATATACATTATATTGACATACCTTTTGAGAATAATCCCAGTTATGTTAATTTCTATACCAAAATATGTCTTCAATTAAAAACTCTACCAATAACTAAAACGAATAATAATGAAAATCAGCTGAGGTTTGTTTACGTTTATGATAACGAGATTCTTATGTCGATTTCGATTCAACAAATTCAGATTTGGTGCGGTCAGACTTCAGATCAATCGTGGTAAAACGAACTCAAAACGTGATTTGATTTATGTTTGTGTGAGTGCCATTTTCTACTGATTTCGATAAAAATGTCATTTTAATTTGGTGTGTGTACAAGCGCGTGTGAAAATCTGTGTAGATCTTTGTCTTAAATCAAGAATTTCAAAATTAATCTAAATCAAATCAGACCACCAGATAATTCGACTTTTTTTTGTTGAAACAAAATTGAAATCTGAAAAAGATCAAAAATATCTATTTTTTTGTTGAATCAGAATTGACATAAGATTGGTGATTTTTTTGATAAAATATTTGACATTAGGCAGGCGTAAACTAAGAAAATATTTTATAAATGAGGCTGTGAAAATATGGATTATTTTGACGTGACGTACGCCCGGGGTAAGTACTTCGACTCGGTTTAACTATTCCGAGGTTGGACCGATCATTAGTAGTCCAGGAAAATTAGAAAAAAAGTTCGGAAAAATTATACATATACAGGGTTTTTGTTTTTGAATCAGCTTTTTTATGGTGTTATGAATATTTGAGTAAAAGTCCCCATCGATCCTAGCTCCACGTCTAGTTAAAAGAGGGGGTCAAAGGTCACGAAGCATGGTATTTCGCTGATTTTGATCAAACAAAAATCGTCGACTAATGAAACATGACGTAAATATTTCAATTTATAATTGACATATAGGATCAAAAGCGTACTTACAAATATGTGTGGTGAAAGGTGTTTTTATGGAGGGGGGGGGGGGTTGTAGAATGTACAATAGGGTGTGGACTTATAATGAAAAAGTATATGAAATAGTGTCAGAGAAATTGTGCAAAAATGTGACATTTGTCATGATAACGAAAACGAAGACATACAGTGGGTAGACGGGTGGTTTTTGAGGAGGGGTCAGGGGGAATTCAAACCCGAAAAATTATTTTGAGATAGAAGAGCATTTTAGAAGAGCCTGCAGCTGCAGATTCAGATTTGGAAGACGATGCAGATTTATCATGCATGATGAATACAACAATGGAGTCGGATTTCAATGTTAAAGATGACAGCCCCGAACCATCAAACTAATAAAAAAAAAATGAAAAAATATAAAATTACAAAAAAAGGACAAAATTAATAACTACAAAAATAAATAAATATTAGGCGTGTTTTCTTTCAACTTAAGGCCAAGACTATACAGTCTTAAAAAATATTTTAATATAAACTACAAAACAACAACAGTTTATTGTGCATACAAATACTGTGATCGTAACACTGGATATTCAACCAGGCTTACGATATCCTATACGATTGCTATAGCATTTTGATTTATTTTTCATTGGACTCAATTGAATATTTTGTAATGAGAATAAAGTGTTGTTGTTTTGTAGGTAATATTAAATTATTTTAGTGTATAGTCTTGACTTCAGGACCAACAAAACACACCATTATTAGGTATGTGACTGTGGATAAGGCCTACTGGGGATACTAATAAGTAAAAAAAAAACGGATCTGGTACTCAACCTCTAAGGTGATGTAAAATAGAGTTCCCACATACACATCTACATTGAAAATCACAACGCTCGTGATGTGCGATATGTTCTTGCATCCCGAATATAAAGCCGCAAACATGTTCTATTTAAAGAGTGATTTGCCTGGTTTGGCTCTCATAGTAATTTTCATTTAATAGGAAATGTTTATCTATGAAGAGTGGATATAGCCTCTGATTTTTCTTTAATTGAATTCAGCATCAAAAAATACCCTAAAACGATGTGCCATATGCGTAGGTAACTTCAAAATAATTGTTTGTGGTTTGAATACCCCTCCCGATCCTTCTGACCCCTCCTCACAAACCACCCGTCTACCCTCTTCATGTCTTCGTTATCATGACAAATATCACATTTTTGCACAATTTCAGTGACACTATTTTATAAACTTTTTTCAATATGAATCCACACCCCACTTCATTCTGCAAACACCCACACCCTCACCCTAAAAAACACCCTTTCGCCCCAGATATTTGTAGGCACGCTTTCGATCCTAAATAACAATGACAAATTGAAATATTTACGCTATGTTGCATCACTCGACGATTTTTGTTTGATCAAAATCAGCGATATACCATGCTTCGTGACCTTTGACCCCCTCTTTTTAATAGACGTGGAGCTAGGATCGATTGGGACTTTTACTCAAAAACTCATAACACCATAAAAAAGCTGATTCAAAAACAAAAACCCTGTATGTAATTTTTCCGAATTTTGTAGGAATTTATGTGTAATTTTCCTGAATTATAGTGAAATCTTATAAGTACGGCTGTAATAGTTTACAAAAAGTAGCTTTCCTAATTGTTGAATGTAGACATCCTAACTATTTTTTTCTTGCATAAACTACGTTTTAAGTCACAACTCTTATTGCCAACTGATAGCCAACTAATGTAACAGAACACGGTCAGAGTTTTCTTTAGTTCTCTGAGTGAGATATCATATGTATATCATATTTCTGAACACGCCTAATTCTTAAAGTCACAATGACGTTTGGATAAGTTTAACCAAATAAATCTAATTTGTTTTCCCCATCAAAATCCTTGGATAATTTTAATAAAATAGTGTAACCCATTTCCCATACAAAATTTGACAGTGCATTAACCAAATGGTAAATTTAACATAATCGTAAACTTATCTACACTGATAAAATTAATATTTGTTTTGAGTTTGCGGGTAACGAATTTCGTTTGCTGTAATTGTAATATATTTGCTGGAAATGTAATACAATCCCTGCAAACCTATTTTATTTGTAGCAATTGTATTACATTCACCACAGATACAGAAAGTAATTCCATTGCATCAAACATATTTACAAACAACCCATTCGTTCGGAGCTCAATTTGCCTTGGTTGATTACGGTAAATGAGAATGTTTCATAAATTCAAACACTTTGTTGTTTGCAAGCAAGTGTAATTGTTTATGGCAAACGAATGAATCGATTGCGAATTAAGCTTTTGAAATGCAGTTTGCTGCAAAAAGTTTTACGTTTACTACATAAATTACAATTTTTTGCAACTAATGAATCGAAAATTTGGGACGAATGGTTAATTCGTAGAAAGTAAACTTATTTGAAGCAAACGATTGAATGATTGCAGGGTAAATATTTTTAAATCTTATTTTTACAAATTAACTTAATGCTTTTAACTTCATGCTTTTGAGGCGAACGAATTTTTGATTTTAGGTTTCCTTAAAAAAAATTCGCTTGCAGCAATAAATTTCCAATTTGGAAAAAGTATTTTATTTGTTTAATTCCTATCTAACAAATTTCAGGTAATCTATAGGGCAAGTATTGGGTAAGTTTCAATACTTGTTTCGCTTTATCAATTTGGTATTGTTCTGAAGTTCAGCACTACTTGTACAAAAAATCAAATTTCAATTGAAAATATGTTGCATTTAAAAAGAATGCGATTCAAAATTGAAAATTTGTGGCTTTAAAAAATAGCAAAGTAAAAATTCGAAAATATTTGCATTAAAAAATAGTTTAAAAATGTTGGCATTAAAAATATTTGTTAAAATAATTGCATTAAAAATAAAACTTTAATTTTAAAAATTACCTACATCTCCATTGTTCATTTCAAAAAAACAATGGCGCAAAATTTTAGAGGATTTAGTACGATGTTAAATAAATTTTAGTATGATACTAGGTTAAAAATTGTGTTTTGCTAATTTTAAACAAGTTTAGCATCGTACTATGCCCTAAAATTTTACTAAAGTTAAAATCACCAACTGGCTAATTTATCTTTTTAGTATCGTACTAAATCCATTTGGCTGGAGAATGGAGAATTTTACTCCAGGTATAGGATGTACCCGAGGGTTGCCGGTTCGATCCCTGATGGTGCCCAATTTTTTTTTTTTGGTAATAATGAATTTAAAATGATAAACATATAAACATTAAATACTTATTTAAAGCACATGTTGGGTTTCCATGAACATATAATTAATTTACAACGCATAAAAACAATAATTGTGTTCATCAAATGTAAACCCTGCAAATGTTGTGCTATCTGCTAAATTAGCAATAAGTTAAGTTTTGCCTACAAGTCCTAGGAGCACATCTACGTAGTAGTATTTTAAAATAAAAACTGACTCAATATTTTAAATACTTCGGTCGTAATAGTGTTGCCAAAACTAATTAAAATACATGAATTGATCTTAGCCACATTTCTTAATATTTTTTTTTTTTCAAATATAGATTTTTAAAATTTAAGGATATATGAACCAAAAGCATTAAACCGTTTCTGGTTATCATGTTTAGTTCCTTCGCAAGAAATTTTTCAAAAAATTGTATCACCAAGGTTTACTTAGCACACGCGCTATAGACTCAGTACATTTCCTCTGCCCAACTAAATAAAAGGAAAATGTGTAGAGTTTTCAACTGATTAACATTTTGCCGGAGAATTTTATTTTGCAAATTAGCTCAGTGGGTGCATGGTCGCTCTCGGCACGGAAGGATACCAGTTCAAATCCAGGTAAGTAAAACTTGACATTTTGTCAATTAAAATAAAATAATATAATTTCAGAATTAAGGGAAAACCAGCAGTTACTGTATTGGTTGTGACAACCGTACAAGTCATTAGCAACAAACGTGTTATTCATTTGTCACAACCAATTTGATCTTCTATAACAATTCACCATTCACTTGTCGTTAAAGTATTAACGTTAACTCTGAAAGCATGATTCGTTTGGCACAAACAGTAAATATGTTTACAAAACACCTTTAATCATCTGGCAGAAACACTACATTCGTTTGACACAAGCACTCTATTCGTTTGAAACAAACGATAGAATTTTGCTACAACAGTATGAATTGTTTGTCTCAAACGAATTTAAGAGTTTGCTGCAAACGAACTGTCAAAACTGGCTAGCAAACGAAAAAGTTCGTTTGGGCAATTTTTACGTTTGCCGCAAACGATTCCTTCTATCAGTCTAGTGTTTTACGATGTTGTATGAATGCCCTTATTACCATTTTGTTTCGTTTGCGAGATACAATAAGGGTACCTGCTGACTTGGTCCAGCTAGCAGGTAAATGCTAATCATCTTCGTTATAAATACTTTAATGTATCTATATCTGTGGTGTTTGATATTACATGATATATTAATAAACGCATTTTTGTGGTAAAACATTGAAATTTGTATTGAAATATTGAAAAATCTCTTTCAAAAATAAGGGAATCATTTATTTTCAATTCAATGCATATTTGTACCAAATTTCAATAAAATCGGTCAACTTGTTAAGGCTCTAGATCGAAGTAAGGTGGGTGTCAAAAGGGAATTTTTGTATGAAGTTGTCATGTTTATACCAAACACCACAGTATGCTCTTATTGTGTTGTAAAAAAACATTTATTTAATATGTACAATACCCGTGTTTTTTTGGCATTCTATAAATAGTACAGTAGAAAATGACCAAAAAAACGCATCCGCAGTAGTCTGGTTTTTGTATGCGTGAATATAGTAACTATAGTAATTCATGTAGGGTAGTGGCACCAGTTCTCGAACAGTTTACCGAGTTCAAATAGTAAAGAAGCTGTAAAAAATACTAGAAAAAAGCCTAGAAAAATAATGTTTACTTATTTAAATAGGCAACCTCAAATAATTTCATGCCTCATAGCATGTTTTTCAATTATTAATATCGATTTCTCAGAAATAAAGTATAATTGAAAAACAACTACTTTTGCCTATTCTCGAACACTTGTTTCCCAAAGCCGAACAAAGAGTTTCCTAATTTCGAACACCAGCATTATATGACCTTTTCTTGAATTCACAGTAATTAAAAAACATTTCACTGTAATATTTAAGAGCTTTGCACTTGTTTTTTCAGTCATTAAATAAAAGTTACATATTTATAATGTTAATTTTGACTAAGAACATAGTTATGGCAGGTATTTCAAATTTAATTTGCCATCTTGTGTAGTAAACAGTTTTAGATAGAAACAAATTAAAACAAAATTAATAAAAAGTTCTTAATTAACTGTCCAAATTATTTTCAAAGCATTTTGAAAAATCAATGGCATTGGGATCGAACGGAAATATACCGGATCTATCAGACTTTTGTCCAGTACAAGCTTCGAAAATTGACAAAAGTTTGATTTTGACAAGGATTTCCCAAAGTTTTCCGTTAAAGTACCTACTCCACACTCTTACCGTTTTGCGAAAATCACTTTTGAGCCCCTTGAAAGCTCCAACGTTAGCGGGCTGCTGGGTGGTGTTTGATGGGAGAGAATACAAAATAATTTGGTTATTGGAGCAAAAATCACTAATATGCATCGAAATATGGGATTTATGTCCATCAACTAATAGCAGAATTGGTCTTTTAACATTGTGCTGATCCAGCCAACTTGAAAAATCACTAGCGATGTATTCGTAGAACGTTTCTGTTCTCATTCAACCAGTTTCCAAGCGTCCAACAACCCAATCTTCGGGCATGGTATTCACAACTTTAAGCGGCACTTTTTGATATGGAAAAACGACAACCGGAGGCAATGTTTCACCGCTTGCACTGAACAGAAGAAGCACTAACCCCAATTACGAAATTCGTATTATTAAGTCGTATTTGGTCGTATTTTGAGTTTGAGGTTTCATTAATGGTAAAGTATCATTTTTTTGGTGCAAGGTTGTGAGAGTTCATACAAATAGAGATTTTGCTATGCTGATATTTAAACTTAACAACATATTTATCAAAAGAGCTGGCAAAAAGAACAAAAATTGTTCGAAAAGAACACAAATTGTTCTTTTCGCCATGTCTTTTGATGATGATATTGTTAAGTTTAAATACCACCATCACAATGTCTCTATTCGTAAATTCTCAAAAGCTTTGCACCAAAAAAGATTACATTTTACCATTAAGGAAACCACAAGTCCAAAATACGACCAAATACGACTTAATAATACGAATTTCGTAATAGGGGATACTGTTAGGTTATCTTTTTCGTTCGAATTTTTTTTTTTTAATTTAGCGCGTGCAAAAGGGGTTGTGACTACCCTAAAGATGATATACACAGCACCAGCGATTAGGTAGATTGGAGGGGATTTAAAAGGAGATACCGATGCACATTGGTTTTGAACGTCTGTAGATCACAATGGGAGGGGAAAATTGAGCTGGGTAGAGCATTCCACATTCGAGTAGTTCCACTAAAGAAAGAATCTCTGAAGATGACAGTACGTCTGAAATTGGGCTCAAGGGTAAACTGATGGGCATTCCTAGAAGCGCGAGTATTATGGTTGAATTGTTTAAGGAGAGGAATGCAACTGGCTATTTCACTAGAGCATTGTTTATGGAAATAATGACATGGTAAATGTTTCGATAACCTTTTGGGCCAATAACAGTGTCGGTCTTAGATGCGAGGCTAAAAGATGTTTCGTCGCGGGTTGGGTCATTCAAAATGTCCTTAGCGACTTCTTCTTCCAAATGTGTCTCTACATCGGAGAACCATTTGCGAATCGCTTCTTCTGTAATGACTGCTCTGGCCTTTACCAATAGTCTCGGGAACACGTATGGAATGTTCGGCGTGATGGCCGAAACTGTAATACCATTTCTTCCCTGGTCTATCATTTATAAATGGCGTTGATCTCTTTTCTTCTCTTACAATTTGTTGCACTACATCCAGCATCTCGTTAGGTTTCTGTGGAAATCCACATTTGGCAATGTTGATGTGCCAGTTAACTATTCTCTTTTCCTCGGAATCTGTCAAAACACTTTATGGTCCTGGCTTTTGAAGCTTATCGGGTTCTCTACCCTTAATCCGGTCATGTAGCGTTGTAACGGGAACTCCGAACTCTCCTTTTTTGTCCGATTAATTTTAGTACCCTATGATATGAGAATCACATTATATTATGTAGTTCGAAAATAGGAAACCTTAAAATTTCTGTTTTCAATTTTCGAACACTTTAAAATAAGGTGTTCGAAAATAGGAACACCAATTCTTTTCACATTTTTGTGTACACACAATTAAAGACAATATATTTTCCCAGAAATTTCTATATTAAACTCAAAAACAAAAAAAAAATTAAGCAGTTGCCTGCGAACAGTTGTTCGGAATAAGGAAACTCGACAAAAATTGGTTTCCTATTCTCGAAAAGTTAAAAAAACAATTAAATGCTACTTTTATTTTGCAAATTTTACTCAAATATTGTAAACAAAGGCATATATTTGATGAATAATATGTTTGCAAGTACTTACCTTAACAATTTTCACACTAAATTTATAGTTTCCCGAAAGTTCACAACAGGTTTTTTTTTACGCAAAACTAATCAACCGCACATTCTAGAAAACCTTTCGTGAACTGACATTTATTAGAGATAGAATGTGCCTCAATACACTGGTAATCATTTGAAGGGGAAAAATTAAAAAGTGACGGAATTATAACGATTTTAGTAGAAAGTGTTCGGTAACTGGAGCTGTTCGAGAATAGGTGCCACTACCCTACAAATGTACCAGGGACTGTTTTTAGTGGTAGTTGTTATGTTTTCTGGTAGTTGATATTTGAAATTGGTAGTTCTAAATCGCATTTCTGGTAGTTGTTATTTAACACTCAGCCCTTTCTTCGACCAGTTCAACACAAAGTACTTCTACGAATGTCCATTCAATCATAGTATAGGTTCGAATATTTGCTGCCTATTTTAATTTCGAATGATTTATTACTATTCATACTTGTTAGAATTATCTTAGTACAGCAAACATGTTCAACTTTCATCTGATCTCAAAATTTTAAACGGATATACCTATTACCCGCACAGAATTGGGGCATTTGGTTTTGTTGCTTCAATGACTTCACATGCAATTTCAATTGAAAGTAAAAAAGAAACCTAAATTTTTTGAGCGACTTATTTATGAATCTTCGACATCTTTTTTTTTTCAATTAATCAACTGCGACAAAATATCGTTAAGCAAGCAAATAAAACAAATTTCAGTATCAGCCTTCAGACAGCAAAATTGAGGAATTTTTACAAAATTATCAAATTTAAATTACAAAAAAATAGTCTTGGCATCACTTTCTGCGGAACAAACACGTATTGAATCGTTTTTCCAAAAATTACATATTTTATTGGAAAGTGTTTCAGCTAGTGCGTTAAAATTATCCCTGGTAAGAACAACAAAATTAAGAAACTGGCAAAAAACAGCCAACCGATAAACGGAATACGTATGTATTTAAAAAAAAACTACAATTTAAATCAAAACGAACATTTTTTTTTTAATTTTGTTAAATAATGATTTGTTGGTAGTTTTGAATTTTTCTTAAAACAGTCCCTGATATTTGCCTTCCTAATTAAAAATATATTTTTTTAAGAACAATAAGAGTGCTAAATTTAAAAATGCTAAGTTCCTTTTGTTTAATTTTAAATTGTAAGTTTTTTTTTTTTCATTAACGATTTTAAAATTAAGCCGTGATTTTTGAGAGAGCTTATAGCAACTCAAAAGTTTTTTTCAGGGCTACTGCCTCTTGCGAGGAATTGACAAATCTTCCAAGAGTATCACTTGTCACGAATAAGTGCTTCTCGTCTAGCCGTTCGGATTCGGCATAAAATTGTAGGTCCCTTCCATTTCTGTCGACAGGCGCACACAGGAATGGTTGCGAGTTGTTAGTCACTAGGCCCTGGTTCTTCATGAGCCGTTGTGCCACCCAATTTATTTTATTTACTTATAGCAACTCAGAAGAGTACACTCTCTCAAAAAAAAACACGGATATTAAAACATATAGAGATATATACTCAAATCATTGAACCGAAAAAAATTAATTCTTGTTTCCTTTCTTTTTTTTTGTAACTTTTAAATTTTGAATAAAAAAAATATTAATATATTTCCTGTTTTATTTGCTGTAAGCTCAAAAATGGAAACGACAGCCCTGGACAATGAGTTTAAGTTTAAGAGGTAGATGGTTGTTGTTGATCTTGCACAAGATTGTCATGCTTGGATTCTCTTCGATCAGAAAATTTCTTCAAATCTTCGCTGCATTTGATAAGAATGGAATCTTTACCCGCGACTCCCCGTACATAAAGATTTTGTACGTGTGTACCGAAACAAGCTGTTTTAGTTTTTTAATTTTATATTAGGAGCTTCTCTTTGCAACGTAAAAATACTTACTTTATCTATACATACCTAACCTATTAGTAAAACTTTCATTAATTTTAATTAGTTAGTCAAAGTCACACAACTCTATATCTCTCAATGTCAAACCCAATTTTATTTTCATGAAATGATCCAAACAAGCTTTCATTACTAGGTTTTTTTGGTATTAGTCATTACATTATTGGATTATTATGTTGCTACCATTACATCATGTGATATACTCGTATATGAATAACGCTTATCACTAGGTTTAAATTCTCTGAAGATTGTTTTTATTGTTGGAGGCTCGATTTCTATTAGACCGAGAGCCACAGCAAATGTAGGGTGTGAGTGATAGCAAAAATTAATTTTGTATTAAGATAGGCCGGTACTATTCATATGCAAATGTCGGGGGAGCCTTTGTACGTAATGCTGCATTGAAAATTCATTTTTTCTAAAAACCCAGATACCAAGTGTAGGAACTCCAAAATTGTATCTATTTAATTACGGAGCTAAGCGCCCTAGATATGAATATGGGATTCAAGGCCTTTTCTGTGTGTCCAAATGTCTGCAAGACCCACTCAAAAAAGAAAACTTTGAGTGCATCTTGCAGCCATTTAGCTCTTCGGAAAATATTTTGAACTCCATGGTACTCAGCTCATTTATTAAATTTTTTTTTGAAGTTCCTACACTGCATTTTCAATGCCCTGCATATTAAATGCAGTATTGCATACAAAATCCCCAACCCCGACATGCCAGACTTTCATATTTGCATATGAATAGTATGGACCTATCTTAATACAAAAGGAATTTTTGCTATCGTTCACGTCACACCCAAAAATATTGCTGCGAGCTCTTAGTCTATATAGCATTACAGATGCCGTTAAAAGTGTCGTGGAAATTTTCGTTTTCGATGGCATGGAATTGTGAATACCTTATTTAAGTTATTGTAAACAAAATTCGGATACCTTTAGATAAGATAGCTCCCAGGAAATATTTTCCTTCAGAACTAAATCATAAATGGTTCACACGCACCTTCGAATCTTCAAATCGAATCCGTTTAAAATCATTTGGTAACGCTACCAAACCACACTTTTAAACTGTGGACTAAAATAAATATACCTATAAGTGTTCTTTTAAAATTCACTTATTCCAGATTTTATTCATAATTTATGAATCACTTAAAATGATTCAAAAATGACTCATAAATTATGGACAGAAATGAATAACATTCGTATTTACATTCACTTATTCCGGGATTAATTCATCAATTATGAATCATTTAAATGATTCAAAAACATGGTTGAGTAACCCAATGATTTTGACCCGATTAAGAAATGAATTCAGATTAGAAGGTGGCGAGTGAACTATTTATGATTTACACATAGTAATCTAATAATGACTAATGAGGGAAATGTTTGCTGGGATTGTTGTCCACCCAGTAAATACTTCCAATATACCCTACGCGAGCATTAAAAAATTGGCAGTGTTACCGAAAGTACTACTATTGTAGTATCGTACTACTTTTGACAACTACGTACTACAATTTTTACTTGCTCAATAGGACAAGTATTGGAAAAAAGTGGGTCTCGCAATTCTCTCTGTCTGTCTGTATATATTAGGTATTTCGACTTAAACGATTTCTGATAATAACCTAAGGGAAAGGATGTAATGAGTTTGAAATAGAAGCTTCTTTTAGACATTTAGACGGTTTTCTTGAATTATTAATAAGAAATGTTGGTATAGAAAAATTATAATTTATCAATAAGAATTTTTTGCAAATCAATTGTAGAAGAATTCGAACATATTGATGCAAATAACGATTTCTGTTTATAGCAATGAAATGGAAATTTTACTATATCTTAACATTAATATAAATTTGATTTCTACCAATTTGCTTGGATTTAGTTCTATAAATCGCCGACTGAATACTTAAGTGCCCCATTTACAATTTATTATTATTAATTTTTATAATTTAACTTTAAGTGATAAAAACATAAAACAAAAAGTAATATTAATTGGATTATATTTAAGTCGATAAGAAACGTATGAAAATGATAAAGTATTTTAACATCATTTAATTATTTAAAATACTGAATATGAACTTTGGTCCATAAAATCTTCTAGAGAAATACATTCAATTTTATTCCAAATTGGTTTTAAAAATACTTCAGGGTTCGTAGGAGTAAGTTTTGGTATTTTTTTGTTCACCCTTTTTTAAAAATAAAATTCCTTTTTTATCTTTTTTTTGTTTATCCATTTTATTAAAAATAATACGCTTAATTACCATCGATAAAAACTTTATTTAGAATACACTAGACGCAGTTATTTAGTTTGTCAACATGAAGATAAATAAATAGTCTTATTTAAAGTAATTTTGTTTCGTCATTTCCACTTCGTTTTTATTTTTTACTTGCGATATACCAAGTATAGGTTTAGTATTCATGCAAAAAGAAAAATGGGCACGACTGGATCGCACAAACCTGCTTTCGTAGGTAACAACTTGAACGTAGCTTAAAATTGACAATGTGCATAAAAGTTTTATAAACAATTTAAAATATAAATTATAAATAGCTAAAACAGATAGAGCTCAAAAAAAAAGTATGCCATCTGATCTGCTTAATAATTATGAATTTATGAAAAAGAAAATTCAAAAATGGTTAGAGCGGTTTTTTTTAAATTAATTTTTTATATATAGAAAATCTTGAACATTTTTTAAAATAAAATTTGGTATGTTAACTTTTAGTATGTAACAAAATACAATTTTTCACAAAATTAAAAAAAAAAATCATTAGCCTGTTTCCAAGATATTGAATTTTCCAAAAATAATTTTTTCGAAAATTTTTATATGCAAAATTGTTAAAATTGTTAGTGGCCTTCTGTATATAATTTTGGTTGAAATCGGTGCAGTAGTTAACGAGAAATTTAAAAACCAAAAAATTGCTTGTATGACAGGTAACGTTAATAACCGTTATAAATTTTTTTCTACCAAAATATATATTTCAATAATTCTAGTACCTCGTAATTTTTTTTTTAAAATTGTTAGAGCCGTTTTTGAAATAAATCAATTTTTGTATATTGGTTGTATGACAGGTACCGTTATTGTTTGGGCTAAAAAAAATTTCGATTTCCCCTCTAGGGAATCACATAAGAACCCTAATTCCAAAGTTTGAAAAAAATCGCTTCAGTGGCTTAGTCTGCAGGTCGAGGTACAGACAGACAGACGGACTGACAGACGGACAGACAAAATTGCGAGACCCACTTTTTTTGCGTTCTCTATCATCGTAATGTTAGGGAAAATTATTATCTCGATTTTTTTTTTGCACGAATACAAAACTTGCCCTATACTTACGGTCTGAGAGCAAAACCCGGGAGAGAAAGTGAAAAGTTTAAAAACTTAAAAAAATATTATATAGTCTTTTCATTAATTTTTATTTTGATACATATCCACATATTATAAGAGATACAAAATAACAGAAAAGCAAACAAAAAGAAATTCTTAAAATAAAAGGAACAATAAAATACAATAAAATAAATTAAAATGTTTTCACAACATACAAAACTTAAAACTAAAAAAAAACTCAAAACTTAAATATAAAAAACAATA
Source organism: Melangyna quadrimaculata (assembly GCA_949320155.1). NCBI lineage: Eukaryota > Metazoa > Arthropoda > Insecta > Diptera > Syrphidae > Melangyna > Melangyna quadrimaculata. Next base: position 72,833,032 of record OX439485.1, on the reverse strand, counting down.
AAAAGATAAAATATGAATCTAAATAATTTAATTAACATTATGTGAAGCTTTTATTATGTGAAGCTAAAAAAAAAACATAACATTATTTCATAAAGCACGATAAGCCAAGCTTACAACTTAAAAAATATTTTTCTTTCTACAAAAGTATTAACTTTTGTGCTGAAAAAAAAACGGATTTATAAATAATTTAGCTGGGATTTTTTGCTTGTTCATTAGTTCATTATTGAAAAAAAAACCATTCCAGTGGGAGCATTAGAAGCAGGCAAACACAAGCTGAACTCGACAATTTTTAAAAGGTTTGGAAGGCCAATATTTTATCTGAGAAATTCGTTCAAATTTCTTCACAATTTTCACCTACTGCCTTTTTGTTTTCCGTCAATTTTTTAATAATTTCTAAGTTTAAAAAAGATTCTAAGCAAACATACTTCTATATCTGGCCAGGGAGGTATGAACATGTACATTACGAAGAATTTCCCAACTAAAAATTTAAAAATTCGTAGCAATATAAAATTGACATTTCCTTCAAATTTCTTTTGCTTTATTAAGTTTTGTTGAAAACAATTTACAAAAGAACTCTTATATAATATTCTAAGGGGTTGAAAACATTTTTAGCTTATTTCTGACTAAACATCGAAGAAAATGGTTGTACTTTTAATACCGAAAGCCATGTCGTCGTTCTTACACAAGAATTACTTGTTAGGCGTTAACGTTAGAGTTGAACGGATTTATAAACAAATTAGTCCGGGATTTATAAAATCAAAGCCGGGTATTCGTTTGCACTTTCATACATAGATACATGTATCAAATATTTTGTTTTATAAAATATAAAATTATTAAACCAACAAAATCAGAAAATACGGGACAGATACGGGACAAATATAGAAACCCGGGCCACTTGTACGTCCCGGGTTTGTTAAAAAAAACCGAGACAAGCTATAGAAATACGGGACAGTCCCGGGAAACCCGGGACGGATGGTCACCGTACCTATACTACGTATATCGCATATATTTTCTTTAAACTTGGTACATAGTGTTTATTGATTAATATGCCCAGACGTTTTTTTTAATTTTTTTTAGGACCAAAAATAACTGTACCTGCCATATAGTTTTTTTTCGCCAAAATGGAAATAATATTTTTATCAAAAACGGGTGCGAGGATTTCATAAATTATAAAATTTTGGTTACCTCCAGTACAACCATTTTTTAAGTTTTTGATTTTCTCGAAAATGGTTAAGTTAAAATTTTTATTATTTGTGGTAAAACTTCTAAAAATATAAACATTATTGTGAATATTTTCAAAACTAGGTGTAAGACAGTTTTTTATTATTTTGTAGAATACTTGAAAAAATCATCTTTCTAAATTCAAAAATAACGGTACCTACCTTGAAAAACCATTAAGAAAAAAATTATTTTTCTCGAAAACGGCTCCAAGGATTTTGATAAAAAGATGTGTGTTTACTAATTAAAGTATGGCCAATATTTTGATAAACAAATTTTACCAATAACGGTTCCTGTCATAGAACCGATTTTTTTGTTTTCAAATTTCTCGTTGACAGCCAAATTTAAATTCATCCAAAATTTTTATACAAGAGCTCCTTCACAATTTAAATAATTTTGCATAAACAAATTTTCAGAAAATAATTTTTGTATTTAAAAAAAAAAAAATTTATTTTGTATAAAATTGTATTTTATTTAAAACTTAATGTTGACATAACAGATTTTGTTTTTGAAAATGAATGAAAAATTTTATATTTAAAAAAATTAATTGTTAAGAAAGCCGCTCCAACGATTTTTTTTTTTTCATAAATTCACATTTATCAAACAAATGAGAGGGCATACTTGATTTTGAGCTCTAACTCTCAAAGCCATTATAATAATAAATTTATAGTAATTTAAAGTAATAATTTATTTAATTTTTTTTCTTTTATGATATCTTAATATTTTGTAACCAATAGCTATTTACTTGTACATTATCAAATTCTAGCTACGTTAAAGTTGTTATCTACGAGGGGAAGTTTGTGCGATCCAGTCGCCGCCATATTTTATTTATATATAACTTATTCAGCCCTGAAAAAAATCCATACCAGAATTGAAACGTCGGCAAATAATCAATAAATATTGAATTAAAACAAAGACAGCATTTTTTAGTTTTTACTTAAAGATTTTATTTTATTTATTTATTTACTCAGCGAAAATGTTACTTTTATTTATACTTTTCCAGCAAATAAGCATCAAAAGAACCCAAAAATGTGTGGTTTATAGAGCAAAAGTGCTTTCTGTAACATCTTTAATAATTGAGATAGAGCAACAGGGATGGCGCCAAACGATAGAGAATATTCGAATTAGTATAACTGCATCTTTAACTCAGTTTCCCGAAAAAGTGGTCTGTGGGGCACTTGAGTATTCGGCCGGCGAAATGCGTTAAATTTCATTTGTTCTTTCATTCGTCGCCGTGTCGGTAGGTCTGGCTACGAGACGAAAAAAGTCTCGGTATATTTAGTCAGAAATTTACATAGAGTCTAATAAATTGAAAGATCCAATTTCAGTTAAATATTTTTTTTCTACTGCACTATATGGCGAACATATTGGGGCATATTCATAGTCATTTTAGACCTGGGTCTAAGTTAAGCATAGCTTTGGTTGAATTTTCGGACGTTGATTCTATTTGTTTAAGGTTATCATTTCAAAATATTTGAAGCTATTTGTGTAGTATACCAAGTTAATTATCTTATAAAAATATAAAACCAACAATTTGTAATTAGAATCTGTCTGTGTTCATTGAGCCAAAATTGTGTTAAACTGTAGTTTAGTTAAACCTGGGTCTATCTGCGACTATGAATATGCCCCATTATATTTTGACGTATCGAAAATACATATTTCGTTTCAATAATCAAAAGGTGGTGCGATAAAGTTATTTTTCGGAGATGACACCGGGACGAGACTGAGACCAAGACGAGACTCAATTATATACGAGACAGCCACGTCCCCGAGACGAGACAAGACGAGACTGAAAATTTTCGATTTTAATGAGACCGAGACGAGACTAACAAAAGTCTCGTCTCTATTCGGCGGTCGTTAGTCGCTCTCATATAGTTAAGCAAACGCACTAACTATTAACGTTTAAATTTAAAATCACCAAATGGCTAATTTATCCTTTTACCATCGCATCGTAGGTACTAGAACCAAATGAAACTTTGGCATTTCAAAATGTTAAAATGAGTATGTTTTCGAATTATTTGTACGAGCTGTCTCTTTTTTAGACGTGTTGCGGGATTTTGTTTAGTAAATTGCTAAAGTATGATAGTAAAAAAAATTAAAAAAATATATATAAAAAGTATAAATAATGTTCAAAATTTTGAAAAATTTAGTAAGCTGCTTCAAAATTAGAACAATGTTAAGTAGAATCATACTTATACATTAATATTAGAATGTTTTAAATTTTACTATTGTTTTTAAAGTAAAATTCAGTAGGTAGGTCCAGTGTTATGAATTCAAAAATTAGAACTATCAACGCAGTCTGTATTGTGTGAAATATGTATAATGTGTTCAGTTTTCACTGCAAAATATCATTTTAAGTGCAAGTATACACTACATAATTGTTATGGTTAAAACTTAATATTGCTTTTAACCTAGGTACCGTTTTACTTTATTAATAACTCATATTAATCTGGTAAATTGCACAGTATTTAGCTTTTCCATCTTATCACAGAAAAACTACTATGAATACGAAGACTTAAAAACGTCTATAGGTACTACTATTTTGTTTAAAATACTACTACTTTTTGACTCATACTACTTTCAAGCTTCTTTCCCCGCGAGCACAAAGTTGTGGTAAATTTTTTCTGTGTGTCTCTCATCAGTAAACCCAGCTCAAAATTAAACACTGTACACAATACAAACCGTAAATTCGATACGCTGGCGCTGTTGTGATGTGTGCCTATCTGGCCTGGCCATGGCCACAAAAAAGACCTACAAACATAGCTCATATTTGTGTCATCGTTTCTCTTTCTTTCATTTTCTTCTTTGCTAGCACAAGCGAGACACATTACCCAGCAAACAATTCACACATGCATTCATTATGTTCATTTTAATTTTGTTGGTATAGCTTAACTTTGGTAACACCAACCAAATATCTTTCGTAATGCCCCTACTACGCTATGGCTATAGGTATACATAATTAGTTCATTTTCCATCTCTTGCATTTGTATTCATTTGTGTTTTATTCATTTTGGTAACACCATAATTTGTGCAAATCGAACCTATAAACAATTTCAATGTTAAAATGTAAAATTTCATTATGAAAAATGACCCAAACTTTGGTTCTTAAGTCTTAACCAAAAATGAAAAACTGAAAAGTAGAACCGTATTTGAGCTCTGGTTCGCGAGATATTTTAATTCAAAATATACCTGCCTTCATTGAATCTCGACCCAAGCCAAAACTAAGAAGTCTTTGTATGGCGATATTTCTTTAAAAAAAATACCTCAAAAGAGGTTGCGACTTACGATTCACGTTGTTGATTATATTGAGAATTAATAGGCCACTTCGCTCATTGAAAATTGTACGTGAGGAGGGATATAAGCAGGGTTGTCGTTTCACTTTTTGAATGGTCAGTGCTTTCAGACAAAAAAAAAAAAAAAATGCAGTACGCGGCAAAAGAGCAAATAGAACAGGAAATATTATTAATAATTTTTGTATTAAACAAAAAAAGATTAAAAAAAAGAATGTAACAAGAATTAAAGTTTTATTGGTTCAATGAGCTCATGTAAGTTTCAGACATTAAAGTGTCATTAGTTGTTTTAGCGCCCAGTAATCCTTCTGATGGGAAGCCAAATCGTTATAGGAGCCAAAGGTGATAAAACTGCTCCATTAGATTTTCCATTAGCAATTACATCAGCGTCACAGAAGCAATGACCGGATTTTTCTTTGATCGTCCAATAATCATCCAATGAAATATTTATGCAATCCTTGGTTTCTTTATTGCTTAGGGTCCAGTTATAGCTATCACTAGAAACCATCATTGAAAAAGTTAGCTGTTGATTTTGAGATCCTTTGAAACTTTAATCATTGAATATTTTAATGCAGAAATATAGCTTACGACTTAAAAAATATTTCTTCTCCAAAAAAAATTCATTTTGACCCATATCTTCCGCATAACGTAACTTTTAATTTTTCCAATGATCATTGGTAAGGTAGTTCATCATTGAAAAATTAAAAGTCATTTTATGAGAAAAGTTGTGCCAAATTGAATTTTGTTTTACCTAGAAATAAATACTAAGCCAATAAGCTTTACTTTGGCATCAAAACAATCATTTATATTTTCTTCAAAATCTCTCAAAATTGACAATTAATATTTTCAATGATGGATTTCAATGATAGCTATAACTGGCCTCTTAGATAAGCAAATATGGTAAGGCTTATATTGCTGACGTTCTGGTGTCAATGTTTTCGGGGGTTCCCCTTATTTTCACCTTTACCGCTGTGGATTATAATCGACATATTTACAGATTTATTATCGTATATATCAGACCCTATAACTTTTCTACCGGGGTTTTATTGAGTAGAATTGAATACATTTGTCTGCTATAACACTATTAGGTTTTTATTATAGAGTGGAATATTCCTATAGTCCTATTATAAAGGACTTCACCACCATTTTGCAATTTTAATATAAACAACTTTATTATTTGCATACAAAATTATACATATGGGCAATAAAAATACCAGGCACTTGTTTAAATTCACACGTGAATTCCAGAACGCTTTCAATAGAATATATTCAGTTAATAGCTAATTTAAACTCTTGGATTTTTAATAAATTATAACTTACTTATTCCTTCAAGCAAAAAGTGTATCGTTTTTAATGGTTAGTATTTCATATATGAGATCGGCCGAGTGGTAAGCGCGCTAGACAAGTAGTGCAAGGGATCCAAATTTCGATCCTTAGGTTAAGCTACATGATTTTTTTTTATTTCTATCTATACTCTATACCTTACTCCTTAAGCACTTCTTTCGAACTACTATAAAAATGTTCTTTGAAACCATGGAATTCACTTCATATAAGTGTAAAAGGAGTTAAAAAGTTTTCCTTTTTAACTCTATAAAGTATTTTAGAGAGATTATTTGAGTGCGAGAAACGATTATAAAAAGCTGCTTTTGATGACTATAGGAGTAAAATATATTTTTAATTAGGTACATACATTTATTACATTATACTTTTTATTTTATACATATACACGTATACTTTTGTTTGAATATACACATAAAATATACTTCTTTATTTTTAAGAATATTTCTTTTATCGAATTAGAGGGTTTATTTTCAAAACATATAAACATTATGGTGTCCGTTATATCCCAACTATTTTTTTGTTCGATTATGGCAACCCCACAAACCGAAAGTTAACGTCACAAAAAAGGTTGTGGATCAAAAACAAAATTTAAATGGAGTCATTACCCGTGCAGAAAAACAATCTAGTTTTCGGCAAGGTACTAAAGTGTTTTAAATAGATTCTGGTAAGGAGCTTGCAAAGGTTAGCAACTGCGATTATGAACCCTTTTACCTCGTCAGGCAACAAACAAAAAGTTGGCTTATGTGGAACTTGATCCCTCGATCTTCTGCTTGTCAGTCCAATGCTAAGTCGCTATACAAAAATTCAATGTTGAAAGTCAATAAGTTTCAAACTCATGATTTATACCATATAACATAACAGGTTCTACCTTGCTTTTTAGAAAGAACGCAATTTAGAACAGGTTTTACCTCACTGAACAATCATATAATATAGAGATCTCACAATCCTATAATGTAGAGGTCTCACACCCATTGCAAAAAGTGTGATATGAAGAAGAGGACAAAGGAAAGAGAAAAAAGTGTCGTATTATAACAAAATGTTTGTTGTTGGTGTCGTGTACACCATTCTTGATGAGGTACCGATACTGAAACATGTCCAAAAGTTTTTTTTTTTAACTAGGGAGGGCCTCACGAGTGTTTGAAAAGTATCCCTCGTCTAAAAGTTTGGTACTGAAATCCAGCATGGGCTTGCCAAATATCTGACAATTTTTCCTCGTCTAGGGCCTTCCCCAAACTAGACAGAATCTTGGCATTTTTCCAGCCGGGAAACTAACTGACTGTCAATCCCTTTAAAAGTTAATATTGTCGTTTTAGTTAAAACTAATTTTAAATTAATTTAACAATTAGTAAATAGAGGAAACATTATTAAAAATCGTTAAAGCAGGGTGAATAAATACAAATATTTAAAATTGATCAACTTCTATTTTTTAATGGCGAGTTTAAATTTAATGGAAAGCCTAACATAGGTTAGGCCTAAGACTATTCAATATTTAAACCTTGTACCCTCTTTTAATTCGACTCATTAGCTTAAATTTTTACCAAAAATGCAGAAAAAAAACTCTGTAAATTTAAGATTTATGCGTTCAGCAAACTAATTTCATTTTTAGCAACTAAGAAAAATAAAAACAATAGTACTTTTCAAATTTGAGCAGAAACAAGTTTCACTACAACTACTGCTATATTGCAGTACTTCGACAACCCTGTAGGTACCTCGAATTTCTCTTTTTTCTGGTTTCTTCATATTCAATTCAAATGGTTGAAGTCTTGAAGTAACTATGATGTTTTGCTTTTGCAAAACAGAATACGAGGTTTGTTGCACAGATACAAGTGAAGCTTGAGACCAAAGTGTACGGATAAAAGTAAAAGTTTTTAGTGCTAAATTCAAAGACATTTTGTAAATAAAAAAAGCGATGAAGAGCTAAGCGCTAAAGTGATCCGCATTTCACTGACGAGTTATGTGAATTATGAATAAAAAAAAAAATAAAATCATTTTGATTTGATTTTAACATATTTAAACGCAACCATTAGTTTAAAAATTCTGTGTGTTAGTTACTTCAAGTGAATTATTTTGAGAAAGCTAGATACCTACTTAATAATTTAAAATGCGAGCTGCTTACACTGGATTATTATTATTGCAACTATTAAGTCTTGCTATTGCTGTTTGCGTGCTGGAATCAGAATTTGGTTTTATCTTGAACTGCAATTTTAAGAAATCTGGACTATTTCGAGTGAGAAATTTAGGCGGATTAAAAGCACATTTTGGCTTAGGTTTCAGTTTTGGAGACGAGCTTGGGTTTGGTGAATCCCTAGGAAACTTAGAAGGAAATCGAAGACGATCGTTAAACTCCAAAACTGGCTACTCAAAAAAGATTGGAAGTATTCAGCCGAAAATTGATGTTTCAAAAAATCTTCAATCTGACATGAATAATATTCGAAGTTTCGGTAACAACCGAAGCATGTCATCAATGACGGAAGCCTTATTTTTACCACTCGGTGTGCCCACATTTAGACCTATACCAACAATGCCAAATTCAAACATCATACGCAGATCTGATATGCTTTTGGATTCAGGACGTGTTGATAATGATATTGCATATTCTGTAAATAATTTAATACAAAATCAGGCTAATGAAACGAATGATATGATGCACACATTTCCTAAAAACAGAGATACAGTTAAAGGTGGGTTACAAAATGTAACAAATAACATAGAGAACACCAGAGGAGAAACTCACAAAACTAAGAACATAGAAAAGACTGATATGCCAAATTCGAATCATCGGAAACACAATGGAAACACCATGGTTATGAATGCTCCAAAAGAATACTACCCATCTGGTTATGATAAGAATTTTGATGACAACTTTAGATCTAAAGTTAATCTTCCTGCAAATGATTTTACATGTACCGAGCAGAAGTACTTTCCTGGATTGTATGCAAACGTCGAACTTGGTTGTATGGTCTTCCATGTGTGTGCAATAACAGAAAATGGAATAGTTATGAAATCATTCCTGTGCCCGGAAAGTACGTTGTTTGATCAATCTATTTTGAAGTGCAACTGGTGGTTCTATGTGGATTGTAACAACAGCACTTATGACTCAAATTTACCCGTTTCAAAAAGTTATCAACTAATGAAATCTCTTTCTTACCTGTCTAATATGACAAATATTAAACCAAATTGAGAAGTTTCTCTTCAAAAATGTCATTTTTTATTTCAATGTACCAATTGTAGAACTCATTGTAAAGATCATAGTAAAGTTAATTTATAAATAAATGTATGTATTGTAAGAATATACCAACTTTGTAAATTTATTTTGTTTCAATAATACTATACCTACATACATACATCTCTTACCAAAATATAAATTTTGTTTGTCATTATTCATTAAATAGTAAATTAAGATTCTTTCAAAATTAAAAAATCAATTTAAAAAAATATATGTATGTTTGCCTTTTCATTGCTGTAAAAAACTACGGATGGTAACAATTTTTTTATGCACAAAAAATGTTAAACGGCGGACATGAAGTTCGATAAATTGAGCTTTTAAAATTTAAAGGAACACCTTGAGTCGGTACAAGTTTACTTACACTTTTACATTTTTTATCAAAAAAAAATAAAAATAAAACAAACGCGTATAGGTACCCATCTAACTCGGATGCATTGCGAGATTTCGAGCTAATAATACAACATTGAAGAACTGTTGCTGCTGTTGGACCATATACATATATAACACACAGCTACATTATGAGCAGAGGCCAAGATTCGATATTGACGTTGTCTAAGTTCAGTGCTTTTGGGTCTTTTCGTATGTTAAACGAATCGTAGGCATCGAATCTTCTACGATCGTTCACTTGTTTAATAAGAGTCATTTTAGCCGATGTTTATGTTTTCATGTCTATTAAGTATATACAACATGATTATGCAATTGAATATTTTTGCAGTTGATATTGAGGCGAATATAAGTCTAATATAGGTACATACAATACATATATATGCATATACTTTATATATACATACATATGTATAAGATAGGAAAAAAAAACGTATCAAGTGAATGGTTAAAAAAGATGAAGCAGTAAGACAAAAATTAGACAAAGTTTTTATTGTTCGTATACCTAAGTAGATCGTTAATCGTTTTGAATCCGACTTAACCCAAAATGCATGCACTTCCGAAAACACATCAAATAGGGAACCCAACTAACATTTCAGCTTCGGTTCGGCTTAATAGAATAGGCTTTAGAAGTTCCATAAGACATTTGTAAAGTTTACTTAAGCATGAAAAGGAGAATGTTATAGAAGCTAATATAGCTTGTATACGTGATTTCGGAAAATCTTCTTATAAACTTATTCGCAGAGCTTTTAAAAGTAGCAGATTTTATAAAAGCCTAAAGAAGCCGATATGAAGTTTAAACGAGCGATGTTGGGAATTTGAATGACACTTCAACTTGACAGACAGCTTCGGACATAGTTGTATAAAAGTAATATACAAGTCTTATAGAAGGTGAACCAAAATAAATAAAAAAAAAAGAAATTTTTATTTTTATATTTTAATGTGATTTTTACTGCATTTTATCTGAAATCAAGTATCAAATTCAATTATTTATTAATTATAGTATTGGAAACAATTATAAAACATAGATTATATTTTTACCTCATCGGGGATCGAACTCGGGAACTCCTACGTGACAGTCCATCACTCTTTTTTTTTTTTTTGGTAAATTCATTTTTATTTTGTATTCAACTTAAAACTATCTTAAAGCTAGACAAAAATTCATGAAAAACTAGCCTACCTATCAATATCTTAAAAATTACTTACTGGCCCTAAGCGGGCGCTCTAAATTAAACAATAACTAACTTAATGCTAATGCCTTTCGGCCTAAGAACTATCTTAATACTACGTTTCCACCAGACACTAAACCGAGATTTAGCAAGATTATCACAAATCTCCTTGAAATCTACAAGATTTACCATACAAATTTTAATCTCCTCAAATGAAGACTTCAAATAAAACTCATTCAAATCTACTTGGAAACATTAGTGTGTCAAATCAAACAAACTTTTTTTCGAAGAATAATTGTGGAACCGACCTATTTTCGTTTATTGACAGATGGAAATGTAAACAAAAACTATCTATCTCACTTCCACTTCATATCAAAAAAATGAAACATCATTTGAATGTTTTGTCATAATCCTCTTTTTGTGCAGTGGAAACACCAAACAAATCTCATTACCTAAATCTCGGTTTAGTCGTTGGTGGAAACGTAGTATAAAAGTAATATCTGTCCTTGGTTTTATTTTTTACCAAGAAAGTATTAAAAAAAAACTTGGTTACTTTATCTTTTTTTTATATATTTTATAAAACTTACAAGCTAATTAAAACTATTTAAAACTGTACTTAAAAACTACTATAAAACTACTTACAACTACCTTAAAACTAAAACAGCCACATAAAGCATTTTTAATTTTCGTTATTTTTTTGTTTGATTTTGTTGTTTTATAATTTTTTTGTTTGATTTTGTTGTTTTATAATTTTTTTTTTGTGCCACCCTGACTGTCCCTACTTAATACTTAAACACCTTAAAACTATGTAAGTCGGCCAAGACGAGAAGGCTAAGTCAACTAAATTATATCATGTATCATTGTTATTCAACCACAAAAACTGGTTCTCCTGCTTAACTCTCTCTCTCCGGTCCCGATCGAACACAGTCCTACTAAATCGAAGGCGCTCTGCTCTGTCCTGTGCAAGGACGTCTCGACCATAAATGAGTCGCCTATCTACAGTTCTACGGCCGACGTGGTAGATAAGCGGAACCGCCGCTCTATCCTGTATCAGCCCTCGACTGTCTAAATAGAGGAAAGCATCGGGTGGGATAAATCCACTTTAACTCACATTCTCGTAGTAATCAGTGTTGGGGTAGTAAGCCCCAAAAATTAAGCTATTTGCTGAGGACATCGCTCTTGCAATGTGACCCCGAATCAGCTTGAGTATAAAATGATCGATTCTGTTAATGTTGGCTCCATTGTATAGAACCTCGTTGGAATAATAATGTTTGTACTCCGACTCTGGTGTTCTGTGTAATCCAAGGCAGCGTCGAAGACACTGCCCCTCAAACACCCGAAAATTTTCCATTTGAGATGGGGCAACGTTGAACCACACCGGGTATCCATAGGCAATCATTGGCCGGATAAGGCCCATGTAGCAAATCACCTTAACCCTGCTGTCAAGACGGCTGCTATTAAACAACCGTTTTGTCAGAGCAAAAGCTCCCCTGGCTCTGGTCAGAGCAGCATTTATGTGTCTGTCGAAATACAAATACTGATCCATCCAGATGCCAATATACTTTACTACACTTTTATTCGCCAGTGGATGTCTATGTGGCGCTACGATCACCAGCTTGCGCCAGTTCTTTCTTGTACCCTTAGAGGCTCCACGCAATGGAGTCCTGAACAAAATAGTTTCGGATTTCTGAAAGTTGATTTTCAACTTCCAGTAATCGCAATATCGCTGAATCTTATTGAAGTCACGCTGCAAGAGAATTCTGATGACCTCAACTGTTGGAGCTGTTCTGTACGCAATTAGATCGTCGGCATACGCTATGGCATGGGCTAGACTACCTATCAGATCGCTGGTGTAAATACTGAAGAGAATCGGTGAGTTCACCGCTCCCTGCTGAAGACCATTTTTAATTTCGAAGGTTGCGGTAGAAGTTACATTGCCAATTTTGACAACAAACTTTCTACCATTGAGCATATCATAAAGCATATATAAAAGGGGTTTACTTATGCCAAGTCTGGCAAGCTTAAGATATAGACCTTCTAATCATACGGTGTCGAAAGCTTTCTCCAAGTCAACCAGACAAGCACCCGTACACTGTCTTTTAGATTTGTTCCATTGGACATCAGAAACAAGCTTAGACGCGGCATGCATGGTGTCATGTCCCGCCCTAAAACCGAACTGATTGTCCGGTATGATACCCAACTAACAATTTAACTTGTATAAGGTCCAATTTTTAGAATTGGATAGGCTATTGCTGACATAGAATAATTTTAAGGCTAAATAATGGAAGTCAAGCATTTAACGATTTATTTATTTCAAAGAGCTTGTTTAGTGCCTTTAAGTTTGTTTCTATATGAGACTTCATGTACTGAGTTCTACGGAGACTTTTTTAAGGCCTGCCGAAATTGGTTGCCTTAGCTAGAAAAATAATAGCTTTTATAGAACATTCAGATGAAAGTCATTACAGACAACTCCTTTACGGCTTGTTTAAGAAAGTAATCGCGCATCATGAAAATGTCAGATAGATGTTTAAATAGTTTGATTTTAGTCAGTGTTGTTATATCGTTTTGAAGAACGGAATTTTCATAATTTTATAAAGCATATTATAAATGTTTGAACATCCGTTTACCTAAATTTGTTAGCATGAAACAAATAAAAACTATAAGATCTGCTTCTGCAATTTTGTGCATGAAAATATCTTAGTTTGAGTTCCTCAAAAGTGAAGTCATGCAAGACATTTGTTTAATGTATTTAAAACTCCAACAAGTTAAAAAAAGTTGTTCTCATATTTTTTTCCTAATAACCTCAATTCGTTTTTAAGAGTAATCTCTAGTATCCTTCATTTTCATTGACCACTTCACCAAAATTAAAACAAAAAAAAACGAGATTCTTTATTGAAATCGGTGTAAACAAGACTGATTGACTTACTTTCATTTTGTTAATAGAAAACTTAAGGAAATCAAAAATTAGTTTAATATAGAGCGGGAATTTCGCTTTGGTTGTGACCTCTATATTGGACTTCCGTAATGAAATTATAGCTTTTCTATTTTGTTAATAGCAAACTTATACAAATCAAGAATTTATATTTGTGGCAGATATTGCCATCCCTTTGAAATGTATAGCTTTTGCATTGTGTTAATGGCTTGCTTACAGAAATCAAAAATGAAAGCTAAGAAAAAAGATGAATTTTGTTTTTTTACATTTTGTTAATAAGAAAACAAACTTAGGTATATCGTAAAATGAAATATTATACATACCTAATTGTCCCCTTAGGTGAGACTTTGATAGAATTAAGCAACTTAATTACACTACTGCATCGCACATATCTACTTGCTTGAAAAAAAAATATATAAGAACTTTTTTCAAACACATGGTACGATAAAAAAGGTCATGCATACCTTATGTTAATGTGAGTTTAAAATATAATACTTAACTTATGGTATATAATTTTCAAATACTTAAAGAATTTCATGATTGATACTTTAAATTCAATCTTCTAAAACCCTGTTATAGGTACCAATGTTTAATGAAAATTTAGTTTGATTTTTTTGGGCTTGAAGTAACAACTCAATAAATTTTTTACACGCGTATGGTATATTTCCAATTGGCCTGGTGTGTTGCGTGGTGGCCTTCTAATAGAGAGGAGCTGAGTTGGATCCCTGGATTCTGAAATTTAATGTAAGTAAAAGTTGAATTTCTTCAAATAAAATAAATTTCTATACATTTCAGAATAAATAGAAAAGCGGTTCTAACAACCTAAAGTCATGGGAAAATGGAAGGAAAAATAAAAACAATAATAATAATAAAATTTAAAGCAATGATTTTCTTTAAATAACACACTGCTTTACTAGGCCTTTGTAAGACCTTACAAGGTGCGTCATTTCATTTATGCGACCTGAAAGTGAATGTCTTATAAAAGTCAGACAACTTGTTAAGTGCAGCAATAACACTGTTTTGCTTTGTTTATTTTATCAATAAGACATTCCATGGAAAACTATTTAATTATATAGAACTTCTGGTCAAAGGTCTTAAATGAAATGAAATAGCTTGTATAATGTGCGCCAAACTGATTTGCATAAGGTCTTTATTAGTTACTATACAAACTAGAAAATAGCTTGTGTAGACACTTAAACAAGTTAAATTGATAGTTGGGCCCTGAACCATCCTGAAATCTGGATATGAATTTCATGATGTTTGCAGGTGGCAAAATTGACAGCCTATCTTATTCGTCGAAGAAGTATTCTTCGAGAGTTGCTCTTCTTATTTTAGCTAGGCTGGGGCATTCGCAAAGGAAGTGATATGAGCCCTCCACCGCCTCCTCGTCTTGACACCCTCTATATAGGTCAGATGAACGGATGCCCATTCTGCTCAAGTGAGTTCCCATGGAGTTGTGACCCGTGAGTGTACCAACTAAAAGGGATAATTGGGGCCTGCTTAGCTTAAGTAAATAGTCTGTTTTGTTCCTAGAGAGTAAAGGCCACAGAGTCCTTGAAACCCGACAGGTATCAATCGTAACCACCGGTCGTTTGCGGCTTTTAAGAAACTGTGGTATATTCTACATTTTTCTTGTTCTAGAGGCATAAGTACCCAGGGTATGACTTGGCTCGGTTCAAGTGTTGCCCCGTTTTTGGTCAGTTCGTCTGCCTTTTCATTATTAAAAATGTCACGATGACCTGGGACCCAACGAAGGGTAACTGTGTTTGCTGCGCCCAACGATTTTAGTTAGCTGCGACAGCAATCAATCAGTTTGGATTTTGTAACAATTAATGATATGGCTTTGATTGCGACCTGACTATCTATGAAGAAATCAATGTTCTTACCCGCCAATTCAAGCGTGGAGGTCAAGCGTGGTCTTTGCAGCTTCACAAACTGCAAGGGCCTCTGCTTGAAAGACTCTAGAGTAGTTCGGTAGTTTTATCGACTTATTTATGAGTGGGTTTTCTGAAAAGATGCCAGACCCTTCCCCCTCGTCTGATTTAGACCCGTCAGTGAATACATGATCTTCGTTAGTGACCCGGTTTTCCTTCCAGAGTTCTCTAGATGGAAAGTCTGCAAGTACAACTGGGTTGAAATCAATATGCGGTAAGATGTAGTCAGTTTAAATATTATTATCAGTAAAGTTAATTATCGTCATATGACCATAATGGCCCTTTTTCCAATATTAGCATTTTTTTAAATGGAGAGGGCTATTGGCCGCCAAGCTCTTTTGTAAAAAGATCGAGTGGGGCAAGCGAAAGGAAGGTTTCTAGGGCTGCGGTTGGTGTAGTTCTCATGGCACTTGTTGTACCTATACACGCTAGTCTTTGTATTTTTGTCATGTTCTTGAGATTGGTGGCTTTGTCAAGTGCTGGCCACCAGACCAAACATGCATATGTTAGTATTGGCCGTATGATGGCTATATATATCCAGTGTATGGTTTTAGGGCTAGGCCCCCATCTACTACCAAAATTCTACTGCAAGTGTAGAATGCTATCGACGCCTTTTTCTCACGTTCTTTAACATTTTCTTTCCAGTTTAGTTTACGATCAATTATCAGTCCAAGGTATTTTGCCGTGCCCGTGATATGGAGCGGTGTCCCGTTTATAGTGGGAGGGTTAATAGTTGGAATGTTATGTTTTTCCGTAAACAGAGCTAATTCAGTTTTATGTGGGTTGACATTTAGTCCACAGCTATTGGCCCAATTACTGAGCTTTTAAAGGCCGGTTTGCAAGAGATCACGAAGTGTGGAAACGAATTTGCCAGAGGTCATTATCACGATGTCGTCTGCATATGCCACAACTTTGACTCCACTTTGGTTTAGATCGACCAAAACCTGATTAACAACCAGGAGCCAAAGTAGCGGTGACAATACCCCTCCCTGTGGTGTTCCCCTACATGTTCTGACTTTTATCTTGCTGTCACCCAATTCCGCATTTACAAGTCTAGTTTGAAGCATAGAATCGATCCAGTTTGACAACAATGGATCAATACCTGTAAAGTCTAGGGCTTGCCGAATTGATTTACTTTCGACATTATTGAAGGCCCCTTCTATGTCTGAAAAGCTCCTAGAGTGAATTTTTTATAATGAACTGATCTTTCAATTGTACCGACCACCTCATGAAGAGCTGTCTCAACAGTTTGCCCTTCGTATACGTATGCTGGGCCTGTGAGAGAACATCATCACTAGTTGTAGGCGAATATGGGTCTCTATTAGTCTTTCTAATGTCTGGAGTAGAAATGAAGATAAACTAATTTGTCTAAAGTCCTTCGGTTCAGTGTGCGTGGGCTTGCCAGCTTTTGGAATGAAGATGACATTGACCTCTCTCCATCCTGATGGAATATAGGTAGTATTTAAACATCCCCTTAAGATATCCACAAGGATTGGAACAATTGTGTCTTTAGAGCTTTGGAGCATAATTGGAATTATACCATCGTGCCCTGCGGACTTGTATGCTGAGAAAGAGTCAATGGCCCAAGCCACTTTCTTACTGTCTACTATTTCGTTGGCTATTTGAGAGATTACACCTATGTGATGTCCACAAGAGGTATGTGATTTACACACCCTGGGAAGTGAGTGCTCATAAGTGCCTCCAAGGTCTCAGAGCAGGAGTCTGTCCAGGTCTTATCCGGTATTTTAAGGAAGCCCGGGGGAGTGTAGACCTTTGACATGACTTTCTTGAGCCTAGCAGCATCATTTGTTGACTCAATGGCTGTACAAAATTCTTGCCAGGCTGCTCTTTTGGCATAGGTTGTTCGGTTCATATATTCGTTTTTGCTGATCTTGAAAAGATCCCAGTTAGCATTGGTATTACTGTGTTTCGCTCTGTTGAAAAGCCTCCTTGAGTTTTTCCTAACAACAGAATGCTCGTTTGACCACCAGATGGGGTTGAGTTTACCTTTTCCTTTGGTTATGGGGCAAGAGCTATCGTATGAGTTATGAATAGATGTTGTAAGTTCACTAACGCGTTTTTCAATCTCTGAACAGTTCAATAAAGGCCATTAACGTATTAAAGGCTCCCCAGTTTGCTTTCCTAGGGTTCCTATAGGGCTAAGGGGTTTCTATATCATGTTCTATTTGGAATGTTATCATTCTATAATCAGAGTATGTATTTTTATTTGAAACTCTTCAGTTACTAATTCGAATAGAATCAGAGTTCGTGCAAAGCGTGATTTCAAGCACTTCTCTTCTATTTCTCGTAATGAAGGTTGGTTCATTACCACTATTTAGTATCACAATATTGTTCTTAATCATAAATTCAAAAAGCGACTCACCTCTTGTATTTGTGTCAGTGTTGCCCCATTGCAAACGATGAGCATTGGGACCTAGTGGCAGACTGCCAGTAGGTCCCAACCGTTCTTACCAGATTCTGCTACCAGGTCATCAAATGCTGTTTCTGGAGGCGGCCCCGGTTTATCACCTGGCATATATACAGAGGCTAAGATCAGGGGCGGGGCCCCTTTTCTTTCGCACTTCACCGTCGTCATGTCCGAGCTACAATGAGGAGATAGGAGGAAAAGATTTATAATTTTTTTTCGCAACTATACATGTACGATAATTACTTTCTGATGGCCCTTTTTTATTGTACAGGTTGTAATCCTTGGACCTTAGTCCACAGATATTGCCCCTGTTGACCCATGGCTCTTGAATAAGGGCTATCCCAACAAACAATTTAACGTCTGTAAGGGTCTATCGAAGTTATTTCCTAATCAGCAAATTTGGACTACAAAAGGCCTTAGAGAAACACATTTGGCCCACATTGAGAAGCTCGAAAGGCTTTCAAGCAATCATTTACAGGTTTTTGGGAAGTACTTAATTTATTTCGCTGAGGCCTTATAGAACAAAACTACACTCAAACATTGCAAATGTAGTAGTGTAGTTTTGTTTAAGTGCTTTGATAGACACATCTAAACACCCTTATAAAAGGCTTGCCGAGGCCTAGGAGAAGACTTTTCGAAGCACAATGCAAAACAAAGTAAAAATTAATTCTTTATTTTTATTTCTATATTTCTCCTTTATTTTCATGCTAGTAATTATTTTCTTCTGGAACTTAATTCACAATCATTATTTATATCCGAAAAAAAACAGACTACTTACTTGATGGATTTTGCGGGAATTGAACCGAAGATGGTTGGGTTGAGAGTCGGGCACCTTAGGTATCGAGCTAGCCTGGCATATGCAAAATGAGTGCCAAATTGGAACCACTTGAAACAGAAATTAGCTTCGAAAAAACTTCCTTGGGGCTTCCTGATGAATTAAACTAATTTGAAAAATACAGGTGACCATTCGTCTGTTGCTGGCAAGGCAGTTTTTTTTACATAATGCTATTTTTTTTTTTTTTAATTATTAATGTTTCCATGATTACTCATTAGAGAAAACATGTAAGTCGTAACACAAACATACTTTTTGTGAGACAACAAATAAAATATAAGTTCGTTTTTCGTTTAAATTGTTTTAAAAGAAATGCTTTGGTTTGTGACAAAATATAAAAACTGTTTTATGCTCCATAAAATATGTACTTTTCATTTTGTACACGATCCATTTACTGACAATTTTAATTTGTATCTTTTTTAAAAACACTAATTTGCCAAAATAAAAAACATAAACAATAAAGACCATCATTAAGTTTTTTTCAACTGAAAGTAGATATGTATGTCGTATATATATTAAAAAACGTTTAAAATGTAATAAAAAATGTAATAAAAAAACATTCGAATTTCTTAACGTGACAATATTTTTTAACGGAGAAACAGGAACTATACTATGGTCACCTCATTTGTGAATAATTCAGCCAGCAGTACCTTATTTTCACATCAATACTACTTTCCATGCGAAGTACCAGCTTTTAATGCTTTCATCTTGAGTGTGCAACACTTCGCTACGACCAAGTAATCGGAATTATTACTTCCCGCGCATGCGCCTGAGAGGATGATAAAAATTAAGTTTCCATAACCACCTCTTCACAGGTCTTATAGAAACAACTAAGGCTGACATCACTTCGCTGAGGCAAATTCATCGAAATAAATGCTTCTCGCGCATGCGTCTGACAGAGTTCACACAATTATTATGCTTGTGTCGGGCTTGTGTTTACTGGGTTTGGGTTATAGAACCAAAATTGGACGTCATGCTTAATCAGAGTTAACACTGCGATCAAATTTAATTCTGAGCGAATCAATTTTATTGGTAGGATACAGGGTATTATTTTTTTTATAGAAATTAAAAAAAAAAATAAGACAAACCACGAATATGAAGAAAGTTTATCTGTTTTGTTAAATCATTTTTGATAAAATATAAATAAATAATTTGTATTTGTAGTGCAATTATGAATATGCATAATTATGGTTTCAAGTAAAAAAATAAATATATTTTTTTTTTCGTTTTTTTTTAATCAAGCAAATTTAAATTGTTTTCTTTTACCATATTTATCTCACTGCAGAAAATAAATGTTTGTTCCGTTTTTGTTTTGCAAAATATAAACGATTTAATATTGGACCAAACCTACTCAATGAATCGGTTTAATTTAAATTTTCAAAATGATAAAATTGTTCCTATTTTTATTTTCGTAAATAATTTGACCTGCGGTAACCCTCTCTCGGCAGGAGAAACATACATGCGCCGACCAGTACACAAAATAATGCTTGTATCGGGCTTTTGCGCAGGGGGCTTACACAAACAAAATAAACTGACAGAATTCCACTGACAATTATGCTTCCATTAGACTTTCGTACACATAATAGCTTGTTTCAGGCGTTTGTAAGCAGGCCCTTCAAGAGCTCTTGGCAGTGCTTCCTTGTGTAAGCTTTTTCTTTGCTTTTTTTTCACATGCCTCTCAAAACTAATTTCTGGGAAGCCTTACTAAAACTATAACGAAATTGTAAATATTCAGGCTTGCAGAAAGTTATAGTTTCTGCCTGTAATAGGTTTGTAGGAAGCTGTTTTAAAAAATATAGCTTCGAAAATTTGCAACTTCGATATCCAAACTAAATACAAGCCTTGTCGAAATAATAACTTATCGAAATTCAAAAAATGGACCTTATAGATGAAAATTTGTTAGTTGGGATGTCGATATACACAACAAAAAGGTATAACATGTTATTGTTATACCGTTGTTTTTTAACAATTTTTATTCTTGTTGTTCTTGTTTTCTTTTTTGTTTAAGTCAATTTATTAGAAAATTGCCCCTCCCACCTAAACGGGGGGAAGATTGACCCCCTTCTTCTACGATTTGTTTCTTGTCTCAACTCAACCTACATGCTCTATCTCTTTGTTACACCATAGGTGAATTACTCTGTATATAGGTACATATGTGTGTATAACAAAACTTTATCGAGGTAAACATTTGTGTGCATAAGATAATATATATAAGATTAAATAAATATCCCAAAAATATCCTTTTATCGATTTCCATTGAATTCATTCAGAGATTAACTCATTCTGAAATCGAATGGACCAGTGTCAATTTATACAACTCATTTCTGATCTTTTGACTTTAATCGAAAATCAATTTGAATCAATTTGAATTCCCCTTCTTTTTCCCCACAGTTATAAGACCACGACAAAATTTGAAGATGAGCCCTATACATAGACCTACAAACGTGTATAATTTATTTTTGAAATTTGTCATCAAGTTTTGAATTTAGAAGAGCAATATAAAGTTGGATAAACATTTATACACCCTTTTAGTAGAAAATTTTTCGAAAAATCACTGACCCGTTTTCAATATACATATTGAATTTTCAGAAACAAAATTTCAATGTTTTTTATAAAATTGAAAACCTAGTTTTTGAAATTTTTTATACGCAGAATGGTTCAAACTAAATTAAAAGCCTCTTGTATACAAAACTTGGTTGAAATCGGTGAAGATGAATCGGTGAAATGAAGATTAATGAGAAATTTGAAAATCAAAAAATCGGTTATATGACAGGTGGTACCTACGTTAATAACCATTATTGGTAACATGTTCTTACCAAAATATGTATCATACTATTAAAAGTAGCTAACTCGTATTTTTTTTTTTGTCAAAATCGTTGGAGTCTAGATTTTAAATCTGATAGAATTTTGGCCCATGATGCATTCGCTCTAACACAACCCCAACTTCTATCACCTCCAATCAAGAAAAAATCGTTAATTCTAACCAATTTTAACAAATCATTTCTTAAACTAGTTTTTTTTTTACTTGGTGAAGCAATCCATTTCGGGAAGTAGATTGAAATTATTTTCACTGAGCGGCCGATTTCAAATGGTATTTCAATACCAATACTTTTCACATAGTGTCGTATTGACTACAGAATGTCCATTATGCTGAATTGATTGGTTAACAACCACGGCAACACGTCCTCCTTTTCTCTCTTCTCTATCTTACCGATAACATTTTTATAAACTTTATTTGAGATATTAATATTTTTGTCTCACCGTGTATTATTTACTTCAATATTATATGCTCACATAGAAAAGCAAAAAAATTATAAATATTTAAATCGATGCCACTAGCATTCCACAAATTTATTTTTGTGTTTACATACATCAGTTTTTACCTGCATATAAATATTTTATTGCTACATAATTGTGCAATACAATTGAATTTGATCTGTTTTAGATTGGCATTGACCGAGAAGTGTGATCACTGATCATATCTGCGGTTAGAGTAGCTCCACAGAAAAGAGTAGTAGGCTACTTCGGTTGGTTTGTTGACGATCGGAACTGGTTTTGTTGAACCCAACGTTTTGGAAGGTATCACCTTTATTTAAATCTTTCGATGCTGCAGTTGGTACTGAGCTTTTGTGTGGTTTAAGCGTTGAAAATTCTTCATTGTTGGGGATAAATGAATGAGGTTGTTGATTAATAATTAGCTTTGTCATCGAAAAGTTGGAACGTTTTTTATTTCTCGAAGAAAGTCTTTCTCTTACTTGAAAGAAGCTTTTCCTGCTAGGGCATGTGTCATTGGACTTAATGTATTTGTTGTCATTTGAACATTTTTTATGTTATTGGATTTACATTCATTCGTACAATGATTATCTGAACAGAGTGCATAGTGCGATTTAATATTACAAATTTGTTAACCATGGCCATACATTTGCCAGTTATAACACTGTGTGTGTGTAGTTTATTGAATAGGTAAGCCATGTTTTTTGTGGCCTCTATGTTAGCTAAAGAAATAATGGCACAAAAAACGCTCATCAGTGCTTAGGAAAAGAAACAATGAAAAGAGAAAACAATAACATTTTCTGACATTTTGGCTGTCAACTGTTGGTCAACAAAAAAAACTTAAACTAAATATCGTTAAAATGTTGATAAATTAAAAGAAACGTTTTTCTTTCTTGATGCTTTCAGTGGAATTGGAATTTTTTCTTCTGATTTCTCTGATTTTCACCACAAATTGACATTGAATCTGCAAAGGATGAAGAACCTACATAAAACATTTCAAAGAAGTCTGCGATGGCGGAAGTATTGCAACAATGGCACGACAAGTGCCCAATGGCTGGATAAACGTGCATGGGAAGCCCTGAATCGCATGTTGAAAGATATACGAAATGATGAAAGATGTTTCAGTAGCGCAACGATTATGCTGTCAGGTTATTGTCATCATAGGCTGCCTGTCATTTCAACATAAAATCCGACAGATGAACTGAACACTTGCCCGAAGGCGTCGGCCTTGGATATGTGAAGAAATTGCAATCGACCCTCGAAAGATGAAAACGAAGCCACAAACTATATCAAGAAATTTGCCATTCGAGTGACCTGCCATTCGTATTTAAGCGTCTCGCTTTCGCTACAAGAATTAATAAGTCACAAGGACCATTGCGGGATGTTTGTGGCATTAATCTTGAATTCCCATGATCCTTACATGGTCAATTGTATGTGGCGTGCTCACGTGTCGGTAAACATCCCGCTTTGTACGTGTACCCGGCCGAGAATAGAACGAAAAAACGTTGTTTACCATAAAGCACTTCAGTAAAAAAGCTGGTTGACACGTCAATTACTGTGGTTTGATTCAAACACGTTGACATTGTTATACTTCAATTATATCCATTGCATTTTTTTCGGATTATTATTATTATTATTGAAAGCTTTATTCGCCAATATGAAGTTTTTACATATATATATAAATATAGTAAATAATTAAATGAAAGGGTTATATACATAATTTCTTATTAAACTAACAATTTAACAATTACCTTGACTAAAAAAAAAAAATAAATATCTCAATGTTTTAATATTTACTAGTATAAACAATTTTGTAAATTAATTTATTTTCTATTCGTTTTATCTGGCGTAAGCCTCCCCCATAGAAGTCCATATATTTCTGTTTTTGGCAAAATTGTACCAGTTTTGGTTAAATTGGTTTAGGTCATCTATCCATCTTTTTTTCGGACGTCCTCTTGGTCTTCTCTCGTCTATAAAAGTCCATTTAGTAATGATTTTTGTCCACCTCTGATCTTCAATTCTAGATATAATGTCCCGCCTAGCTGCATTTTAATTGTTTTATTCGTTGTATCACGTCAACGTTATTTGTTTTACTCCTTATTTCATCGTTACTAATTCTTTGTATTTGTCGAATTTTTAAAAGTTTACGTTCCATTTTTGCTTGTCATATTCTCAATTTATCTTGTTGATTTGAAGTTAGTCCTAGGGTTTGTAGCCTGTACGTCAAAATTGGTAAGATTGTTGAGTCGAATACGTATTTCCTTGTGTCATTGCTTAATTTCGAGTTCATTATTTCGCTTAAGCTCCAGTATTGCTTCCATCCGTTAGTTACTCTTTTGTTTATTTTCTTTTCTTCTTGGTTGACGAAAGATTTTATTTGTCCTAAGTAAACGTAATCTTCGACATAATCTATTTTATTATTATCTAATAAAATTTCTTCTTGTGTGTGGTTGGTCATAACTTTTGTTTTTGTCAAATTTAAACATAGTCCATCTTTCTTACCAGTTGATGAGAGTTGATTTAACATAGTCTGTATCTGTGTTGCTGAGTTTGACAGCAGAACAACGTCGTCTGCAAACCTCAAATTGTTTAAATATTCGATCCGAACTTGTATACCATATTTATTTTTCCATTTCAGTCTTTCGAAAATATCCTCCAGGACAGCAGAAAACAATGGCGGTGACATGGGGTCACCTTGTCGTATTCCTCTTCTTAAATGGAATTCTCTCCCTATTTTGTCGGTTTTTACTCTGGCAGTGTTATTACTGTCTATATATTTTTAAACGTCTCGATAAAGGTGGGATGCATGTTTTGATTTCTTAGTGCCGCCCATATGCTGTTGTGTTCCACGGTGTCAAAAGCTTTTGCGAAGTCAATAAAACAAAGGTAAAGTGATTTTTGGAATTCGTTATGTTTTTCAATTAGCTGGTTCATTGTCTGAAGATGGTCAGTAGTTGAAAAGCCTTCTATAAATCCTGCTTGTTCTCTTGGTTGTTTGTCTTATTGTTTTATTATATATTGTCTTTGAAAAAAGTTTGTAGATGGTAGAAATTAGGCTAATAGGTCTGTAGTTGTTCATGTCCTCCTTATCTCCTTTTTTATGCAGAAGAATTATTGTGCTCTGTTGCCATTGTCTAGGTATTCTTTGATTTGTCACAATCGCATTGAACATTTTCGTTATTACTGATGTCAAAGCGTCTTTACCATACTTCAGCATTTCAGCTTCAATCCCGTCGCAGCCAGGGCTTTTAAACTGTCAATAGAGGATAGAATGTCAAGTTCGTTGAGCAAGAATATATTGTCATTTCCAAAGCTGTCAAGGGGAACGTTTGAATTTGTGTCAGAAGCTGGGTCATTTATTGATTTGAACAGTGACTCGAAGAAACTCGTGGCTGTTTCGTTAATGTCTTTTCTTTTTGTTGTAGATTTGGTTCCTTTTCACAGCTTAAGAAGATTTTTGATTTCTTGATTGATTTTGTATTTCTTAAAATCTCTTTAATTTTTGTTTCGTTGAATTTTTGAACATCTTCTTTTGTCTTCTTCTTAATAGTTTTTCTTATGTTTGTTAATTCTTATCTTTTTATTTCTGTTAGATTATTCGTTATCCTCAAAACTTCACGTTGGTTGGTCTCAATCGATAGTTTGTCAGTTTTTTGGGTCCTTGGTATCATTAGTGTTTCTTTTCCTGTAGTCTTTATTGTATTCTCTAAACTGTTATATATGTTTTGAGGATCATCGCTAAAGTCGTTTGCATTAAATGACTCTATTTTTCTTGATAACGATTCATTATACTTGAATATGTTTTCAGAAGAGATTGAATTTGGAAAAATTTGTTTCGGATACAGAATTTAAATTGACCGAACTAATTACATCAAGAAGAATGTGCCAGTCTCGGAGTTATTATTTTTTTTTTATTAAAAACTTGGGCGAAACGGAGTTTGCTGGGTGAGCTAGTTATATTTATTTTAACAAATAAAAAATGTTTGGTTTTTATCTTTCTTCCGTCATCTTTTTCTCGAACAGTCGACTCTTGCTTCAAGATCCATCTGCCAAATTAATGAATTTTTGACATTTTGTTGAGAATTCATCGGATAAATGTAGAAAATAGTGTATGGAAGCACTGTTTTTATTTTAGCTTAATCTTGAGCAGAGATGTTTATCGCCGCGAACTAAGCATATTTGTTGTTGTATTTTACATGGAAATTTAAAAAAAAACTTGAAACTTGTGTATGCGGGGGGCAAATGCACAAACAAAAATTTGTGCAGACTTTAACAGTATTTGGACAAATGAAAGTCAAGAACTCGAAACTAATAAAATTAAAAGAATATTTAAATAAAAAAAATGTATTCTTCAGGAAAAAAACCTATTCAAATCTGTGAAAAATCAAATTTTACATGCATTAGGTCATTTTGAATATCGAATCGAACGATCGATTCGAATGTTTCACGCACTGAATTGCGAATCGAACTTAAAAACTCACAATTTCGATAATTTTGCGTATTGAACAGTGAATATTTCGCTTACGATAACAGGTACCTACTGAGTCGAACTTTCGCTATTTATACTGCAGGCATTTATTTAGTTTTTAACCGTTTATTTTACTTTTGAATTTAAAGTAAAGACAGCTTTTGATTTAGTTTGTGTAAAAGTTAAGCTATGTTTCATTCAATTTTAAAAAAGAAAAGGACTGAATGAGTGTGTTCTATTTAAGTTTGTTAAGATTTTTTAAATCTTTAACTATTAGGGTAAAGGCGGGAGATATGGCACCCCTTTTTTGTTTTTCTTATAACTTTAAAATTAAAAAGGATAATCATTTCAAACATAGATTTATATATTCTGTAGCTAATTTTTAAACCAAACAAAATGAATTATAAGGAGATTTCACAATGCAAAACATATTTTTTTTCAATAACAAAATACATTACTAGAATGACAAGTGAAAAATGGCGGGTGATATGGCACCTACTAGCGGGTGATATGGAACTTTACTTTTTAAGTAATTTTTTGCCACAGTTGTTGTTTATATAGGTAAAATGCAATGGGACTTGTCAAATTGTGCATTTCCTGGACTCGAAAGTTACAAAAAAACTATTATAAAATTAAAACCAAAAATTTATTAGAATCAGGAAGGGGTGATATGGCACCAGTGTAAATGTACTGAATTTACGGGGTACCATATCACCCTTTCGACATTGCCACTGTTATTCGAAATGAAAAGATCATTTACGTATGTGCAGTTATAGCGGTAAAAAGAAACAAATAGACACGATTCACTCTTTGTTTTTTCGTTAAAATGACGACCTGTCAGGTCGTTTCTTCACTAAATTTACAAAAGTACAAAAAAATAATCTTACAAACAAATCACAATTTTTTTGTATTTTCGGTTGTAGTTCAAACATTTAACAAGTTTCTTGGATTTCACCTGCACTAGTTAGAAG
This sequence comes from Melangyna quadrimaculata, assembly GCA_949320155.1. Lineage (NCBI taxonomy): Eukaryota > Metazoa > Arthropoda > Insecta > Diptera > Syrphidae > Melangyna > Melangyna quadrimaculata. Next base: position 72,805,566 of record OX439485.1, on the reverse strand, counting down.
CTTGTGTGAAACTTAAAGATATTCTGGTCATTGTTTTAAAAAACAGTCATTAACTGGGAAATATTGAAAGGGTGCCATATCCCCCGCGGTGTCATATAACCCGACTTTACCCTATATAAAATAGCTTTTTGTTTTCTTATTTATTTATTTATATATTTTTTTCTTGTCAGTTTGGCCGTATTAAATATAGGTGGGCTTAAGTGACAAAAAAACACAATTACCTTTTTCTTGATGGAGCAACAAGATAATTTTAAATTTTGTTTGATATCTGTTATCATACAAAAAAAAATATTGACTTACGTCCCCAAAAAGTTGTTGAATTTGACGTTTTAGTCGTCTTTGATGTTTGCCTTTTTTTGCAGCTGAACGACGCAAATGGGTTCTTTCAGTTCTATGCCATCATTTTATGCGGATTTACATTGAACGACTTTCGACGGTATTTTGCATTGACGATTTTTTGAGATTGACAGGTAAGGACATGTTTCTTCCACTTTCCGACGACTTTTTTATGCAGTACTAGAAAAATCAGTCATATTGTTTATAATTGTTGCTAATCGCGTCTTCACGCTATGCGGTTTTGTAGGTATTTAAAGTCGCATTTTACCACCGAGCTTTAGATTCATAGGCCCTATTATCAGGCGTTGAACGCATTGAATTGAAACTTTCAGATTTGTTTTTCGAGGCGACTAGTGCGTCGCGTTAAAACAAATGTGTCGCAATCTTTAATAATGTATGCTGGATTTACACGGTTGACCATCGTAGTTTCTTCCATTTTAAACACGTTTATGTTATGGATATAAACGACTAAGTAGGTACTATTTAAAGGCAAAACTTTCACAAACAATATTGGATTTACACGGTTGGCGGAAATTTCGTCATGTTGAAATCAACACGGCAAATACTTTTATAATTTATGTTGGATTTACACGATTGCCTATTCTAGATTTACGCGACACATAAAATATAACTATTTCTTAAAGGCAACATTTTCGGAAGTCTTGTTGAATTTACACGGTTGCCCATTTAATGATCAAATTTTGAACACCATTATTCTGGATTTATGACATACATAAACTAACAAATATTTTACGGCGAAACTTTGAATACATTATGTTGGATTTACACGGTTGTCTAACATGTATTTTAAAATTTAAAATATAAATAAATAAATCGGGTGGCACTACGGCTCATGAAGAACCAGGGCCTAGTGACTTACAACTTGCAACCATTCCTGTGTGCGCCTGTCGACAGGAATGGAAGGGACCTACAATTTAATGCCGAATCCGAACGGCTAGACGAGAAGCACTTATTCGTTACAAGTGATACTCTTGGAGGATTTGTCAATTCCTCGCAAAAGGCAGTAGCCCTGAAAAAAAAAAACATTTTTTAGTTTTTTAGGTGGACGAAGCTAGGAAGCGAACCCAGACCTCCAGCGTGAGAGTCGAACGCACTAACCATTACGCTACGGGCTACTACATGAGCGTTTGTAAAAGCTTATCAATGAAATTTGACGTTTCAAGTGCGTGTAAAAGTAGTGGTGAACGGCTAGTGAACGACATGATATAATTTTCCAGTGAGTAAAAATGCTCTGTTTCCTGATTGGATTGTGGTTAAAGGTCATACCTTAACCAATCATGTTGTATTTACACGGTCTGTGGAAATTTGGTTAATTTGAAATCAACACGGCAAATACTTTCACAATTTATGTTGAATTTAAGGCTCTCCCAAATCAGTTCGAAGCATTCGATCCACAGAGCGAATCATTCACAAGACATCTGATCAGCCTGTGCCATTTGGATGCGAAAATCTCCTGTATGCTGATGACTCCCTTACGTATGCCACCTCGATGTCTCCTCTGGTAGCCTTACGTAAAGTGGAGCACCACGCCAACAGACTCTACGCCTTCTACAGGAATGGGGCATCCGGATAAACACCTCCAAATCGGAGCTTGTGTGCTTTCGGAGACCCAGTAAAGTAGTTGCAGCGCAGCCAACTGCAGAAGTCTGGTTCTGAAACTTCCGGACGGATCTACAATAGCAGCTTAAAAGAACGTGAAGTACCTAGGCATCCACTTCAACGAGTTGCCAAGGTTCAACCCACACTCACGAAACGTCCTCAAAAAAGCCAACTGGGCCTTCCACCGACTCCACCCATTGATGAGACGCATAAACGGACTAAGCTAGAAGACGAAGCTTCTTATGTACAAGTAGCTCCGTACATAAGTCCGTAATCAACTATTCCTTCCCAGTCTGGTTCACCATCTCGAAGACGGCCATGAAGGAACTTCAAATGTTCGAAAGAAAGCTACTAAGGATTTGTACCGGACTACATTTCGAACGGCAGCGAATGAGACATCACAGCAACGATCGTCTTAACACAGAGGCGAGCATCACCCCCCTGGACAGGTACCTACTGCTTCAAGCAAAGAAGCTAGTAGGACTCACCAACAGTCACCCAAATCAACTGATGAGAAGAATGGCCACTCAGCAACGACATCCCAAGCCGAGATATCTCAGTACGATGACATCCTGGACGAAAACATCACCACGGACAACGAGCAAACAGTTTCGTTCTACGCTGACACAGTGTCAGTTCAATAAACCTTAACCTTAACCGAATCATTCACAATGATAACAAAAATTATAACAGCAATTCTTAATAACAACTAAAACTGCCGTATTAAAACTCTTCTCTTCTATGTGTTGCCGGTCGGGTGTCGAAATGTCCAAATCTGAGGGTGCAAATCAATTAGGGAGTGTGGTATTACCTGTTGTCTCGGCCAGCACTTTAGCATCAACAGAAACTAAGAAATTTCACTTTTCAATTTGACTGGTGTTGAAATGTTGAAAAATCTAAGAGCGCAATCGATTTAGGAGGTGGATTTTACCTACTGGCATGGCAAGAACTCTAAGTCCAGTGGAAACCGACAAAATCGCACTTTCCAGTTAACATTGGTGGCAAAATGTCAAAAATCCGAAAAATCACACCTTTAACTTTAACAGTTGATAGTTGGGGGCGAGATAGCAAACCATGCAAATTTTTCAAATATTTTATTTACAAGTAAGTGTCCTTTTTTTCGAGATTTGTTAACAAACAATACTTTAACAAAAGGGATCCGGGCAACGCCAGGTGTTTCCACTAGGTGATCTATAAAATCGGATCATCATCGAACAGTGCGTTGAATATCGATCACCACTTCACCTGTTGTTCATCGATTTTGAAAAGGCGTTCGACAGTGTCAATAGAGAATTTATTTGGCTTGCTTTGCGCAGGAGGGGCATCCAAGATAAACTGATTGCTATTATCAAGGCTACATATGATGGGTTCAAGTGTCACGTTTGGCACGAAGGTAGGCTGTCAGAGGAGTTTGAAATCCAAAGTGGAGTTAGGCAAGGCTGTATACTGTCACCAATACTGTTCCTGTTGGTGATAAGTGACCTACTGGAAGCAGCTTTGTCAAATGGAAATGGAGGAATTCAGTGGACTCTGCAATGTCACCTCAAACATCTGGACGCGGACGACGTATGCTTACTCTCTCATAGGATCATGGATCTCCAACAAATGGCAACAAGGGTGGAGAGAGAAGCAGAAATCGTAGGGCTTAAGATCAACTCGGCAAAAACTAAAAGGATCAGCCTTGGAACTTCCTCATCAATCCAAGTAAATATTTCTGGACAACCGGTAGAGATGGTAGAGGATTTCCAATATCTTGGGAGTATTGTCTCGACGGGTGTCGGAACTGAACTGGACGTAAACAGCCGAATCAGAAAAGCAAAGGCTGCGTTCGGAATGCTGTCCATAATATGGAGAAACAACTCTTATAGCTTAAAGATCAAGCTTCGACTGTTCCGCTCCAATGTTGAATCTGTTCTGCTTTACGGCTGCAGCACTTGGAAAGTCACTGACAATGTCACTAGAAAGCTGCAAACCTTCGTTAATAGATGTCTACGATACATCTTGAGGATTTTCTGGCCCAACCGTATCTCCAATGCCGAACTTCATACGAGAACTGGTCAGGAGCCCATAGACTCCATTATACGAAGAAGAAAGTGGCAGTGGATTGGCCATACACTTCGAAAAGGCGATCGGTGCATTGCATCTCAAGCAATGCAGTGGAACCCGGTCACACAGGAGGGAAGACAAGTGGGCCGGCCTAGAAGTACATGGCGAAGAACGGTCGAACAGGAATCGGCACGACTGGGGAAAAGTTGGAGAGAGCTGAAATATATTTCAAGAAATCGTACACGATGGCGCGTAGGTGTAGTGGAGGCCCTATGTCCCATAAGGGAAACATCACGGACGTAATAGGTCCGAGGACCTAAGTTAGTAAGTAAGTATGCCTTAAATTTCAAGCTACGAGAGCTAAGAGGTATAAATCAAAGTTTTCCTCTTAAATTATATTTTTTTTAATATCAACAAAAAATATAAGGAATCAAAAATGTTCTCTTCTTCGTAGGTTTACAAAAGTTAAACTTATCTTTTAAGCTCTTTTACATGAAATACTGGCAGAATCGATTAAATCGCCAACAAAAAATAAATACAAGAATACAACAAACCCCCCTATGGGATTAAACATTAAAGGGACGTTAAGAAAACAATTTTAAACATTATTAATTTTTAATTAATTATTGAAACCATACTGAGTATTTCTGGAAGGATTCATCAGTTTCCGTTATCTGAATTTTTCTTTAAACTCTGACTTGGTCATCATAACTGCATTAAAAATCATAAAATAAAGATATAAAAGGATATTTTATTTAAAGAGCACGATACAAGAATAGACTCAGAACTTTCAACTAGCTATAAACGACTTTAAACTGAAGTAGGTACAAGAAGAAAAAAAAAAGTCAAAAGACAGAAGACAGAACGAAAATGAAAACTTGTCGCTGCTAGCAAAAAAAAAAAAAAATATAATTACAAAATCTGAACCAAGAAAGCGTATCCTTTTCCAGGACATCCAGGAAATGATGACTCCATGCCAAATGCTCACAAAAATAACTAAAAAAAAATAAGAAACGAAACTATAAAGATACGCTACTTCCACTTCAAACAACTCTCTTCGTTTTTTTTTCAAGTTTGAGTTGAGATTCATTTTCACAAAGCAGATGCGACTTTCATTCGAAACGAAAGAGTAATGTTAGAGTGCTACAGTAAGAGGTCCCTTTGTTATATCCTTTTGGCAAGCTTTAAGTATAAAAAAAAAACAAAACAAAATGCGAGATTGAAAAATAACGAGAAATTTGATCAAAACTGGATTACAAGGGCTGCCAAGAATCTAACATGTTGTGAGTATAGTACGACAAAACAAAGAATATTCAAAAAGCAATATTGTAAAAAACACACATCAGACAGAAGAATCGGCACAAAGGATAAGGAAGTCTGGCAAAGACGCGGGTGTAAAAAAATAGATACAAAGATAATGCTCTTTTTAGCTGTGAGGATGTGGAACAGAGAACTACAATAACGTACTTCATAATTTACAACATCGTTGAGAATTGAAAAAGAATAAATGCAAAATTATAAGAAACAAAACACAGACATAAACTGTCACATCTTCTGTTTGAAGTTAAGAAGAAAGTTACTCCTATAAACAGGTATAGTTTGAAGTTAAAGTTGTAAAAGAGGAGAAAAGTTGATACCTACTAGGCAAAGGATGCCTTGAAATTACTTTTTTCACACCTAATAATTATTTAGTATTCTGGCAAACAAAAGAAATGAATCCGAGTTAAACTTTCTCTAAATTTCTCTGGCGATTATGTTGAAGCTTCCTAGATCTAACATGCTTTAAACATTCATTAAAAAGAACGAGCTGACCCGTCAAACTTCGTTCCGCATAAATTTGTTAATGTTATGAAAATAATAATTCCGAGCATGCAAAATGCGGTTTCATGTAAAATTCTTTGTTCAAAAGTTCTATTAAATACAATAAAAATAAAAAGATTAGCATTGTTGATGTTTCAATCAAACCAAAATAAATTGCGTCTCGGCCAACCTTCACTGAAGTGATTTACACAACATTCTTCGTTTTATTCTCGGCCGCGTACTCGTATTCGTATAAAGCAGTTGGTTTGCCGACACATGAGCACGCCACATACAATCGACCATATGAGAAACATGAGACTTCAAGATTGATGACGCAAACATCCAGCGATTGACCTTGCAACTTATTGATTGTGATTACAAAATTGCGACGCACCGGAAATTGAAGACGCTAATATACGAATGACAAATGTTTTGAAATAAGTAGAATCCGCGGAATGAGAACATCTTCGCCTTTGAATTTTCTTTTCGAAATCGTTTTTTTTTTTATTTTTTATTGATTTGATGTTCTTAATCAAACACGTTCTGGTACAAAGTTTCGCATTGAGTTTTGCGCAATGCGCAACAGAATTATAATTGAGTCAACTTTCAATTTCAAATTGTGTGGCGGCAAGTCCGGAAGAATTCTAAAGAATTCAGAAATTCCGTGGGATAGTTGGTGATGGCTTCGTGTTCAACCCTCACAGAGCCGACGGATTGGAATGAATGTAACTCACTGGGCGGCGATTTGATTTTGACATCCTTGTTTTTCGTAGCCAATCATTGTCAACATAATTCTGAGAGAAATTCGGGTAAAAATTCGTGATGAGCCCTTCCAGCGTTGTTGTCAAGTGGCAAAAATTCTGTGGAAATACTGGTGACTAGGTCCATTGCAATCACGCCATTGTCCCTCGCCAACAATTACCTGGAGAATTCTGCAGTGAAGTGGTCATTTTGTAAAGCAACTCTAATATTTGTTTTCCATTGCATTTTCTTCGCGTATTAAAGCGTCATAAGTCCGATGCCTTCAGGCAAGCATTCAATTCTACTTCCGCAGTTGAGCTTGGAATAACAGGCAACTTTTGACGAAAATCGCCTGACTGCAAAAATCATTGTACCACCTAAACGTCGTTTATCATTTCGCTGGTCTTTCAACGTATGAAACAGGGCTTTCAATTCTCGTTTGTGTTCCATTGACGTATTGTGCACTCTTTCCAGATAATCTTATACATTGCTGCAATACTTTCACCATCGCAGAGTTCTTAGGAAAATTGCAGTAGGTTATTCACCCACTTAAAGGTTGAGGGGTAATTTCAATGCAGAATGAGCTGTTCGACCGCCTTTCACAACAACGTAGGCGCTATCGGCGAGTGCCAAAGCAATTTCAGATCTCGAATTAATCGTAGACAAAATAAGTGAAATCAGGAATGTTTTTTCCCGTTACACCGCATCGAGGAAGAAAATGACACCATTTACGTTATCGACTGCGTGCATCAACTCATATCGTTCAATTGCTTTTGCTCTTGATTCAACCTTGGTTAATTTTTTATAACTGCCTTCATTATCCTTTCTTATGTTATGTACTAAAAGAAAGGAGCTTCCAGGATTTAAAATTTTCTTGTGAATTGTACGAGATTTTCCTCCTATTTCCTTTCCTTGGGCCAATACGAATTCAGCAAGCCTAAGATCGTGAAAAACGAAAGATCCATTCTCTTTTATATAATAGAAGGTAATAAGCAAATTTTCATACGAAACAAAAATTCTTCCTTTCCTTCTATTCCTTCTAACTAGGGCCGTGCATTACGTTTAAAAGTCCTGAGGTCTTACAGGCATATAGGTAAAATTATTATGCCAAGCTAATCTCGGTGTTGATACTAAGTTTTAATGGCCCTATATATACCTATTGTTATTGACTACAAAAATGGTCTTCTAAATAATGGAATAGGTACGGCTGTTTACCAACATTAAACATACAAAAGCTGCATACCATTGTGCCAGTGATTTCATTTTCATCACCCGATCCTTTTCCCTCTCCGTTCTAAAAATTCTTAGTTCATAGTCTTAATTTCGAACAGGGGCTTCAGTATGCTGCGCTTAGGCAGCTGTTTTGAGTAGATATTAGGAGGGACCTTTGTACTTGACAATTCCGGAATCCTGACACTAGGATACTAAGACTAAATTCATGAAATGCAAGGCGCCAGAATACCAGAACATTCACAGTTGAATCGCCTTTAAACTAAATCATTCTATCATTTGAATACCACCTAATTGCCAAAAATTGCCAATAATAGCAACAATTTCAGGATTACTTCGCTAAGCCTGAAAGCGACTAATTCGAATAGAAAGCAAAAGTTGCAGCGAAAATAAATTCCCACTTATTTTTAATTTTGCCACCACAACTTGAAATTCATTTGGGACGAATTTACTAACTCACGACTTGGGATTTTAAATTGGACAATCAGCGTGAATTTTATATTTCACATCCGAAATTCATCTTCCTTTTAGAAAGTTTTTATTTCTACAACTCTCAAGAATCACTACTTTTACTTGAACGGAAGGCAGCACTAGTAAAATGGAGGCAGCAGGTGTGTATATATCACACTCTCTACGTAATTAGAACCACCGACAAGAGATATATTTTAGTTTTTTGTTGTCTGAGGTGGAACGGATTATAAATACCTAACTACCTATTTCATACAGTTGCTTTATTATCGCTTTTCACTCTTAAACCATCAAAATTAAATTCTAATTATGTGGACTGGCTCCATATGGCTTAATCATTAAAATTTTGGAAAAATTTTTAATGTAATATATCAAGTAAAAATAATAAAAATTCATGTATTTAACAGAGCTTCTCTAATTATATTACTTTGTTCATTTTAATTTGGGTAGCTCGGTACTTGTCTTACATTTATTCGCTTATTTCTGCCATTTTCTACATATTTTCTATACTATTAACACAGGCGACCCTATCCACCCCAAAGTTCATCCTCCCAGGAATAACCGCGGAAATATGTTGCAAGAAAAAGAAAAAAAAAAATACCGCAAAAATTAAAATTTTCCATTAGTACGAACGAAGAAAATTTAACCACGAAGTGAGACAGTTATGTTCAAAACTTAAGATGCGACATTCCCTAATGATTTATTTTCTCCTTATAAATATTATATATTATGTACTTCAACAAGAGTTTCCTAAACTCCCACATCAGTAAGCACTTGGAAAAGTTTTATAAGAGCTCTGGCTTGTTTTTAATGGTAAATGGCGCATATAAGCACATGAAAAAGTATTTACACTCAGGTGCAAATGAAACAAAAAACACTACCCAACCATTTTGAAATTTCAAAAATTATTCTGTGGGAACACGAAGAGAATCGTTTTAGGTGGCAAAACTAAGGTTTCTTATTATTGCTTTCGTTTTTGCTTCTTTCATTTTAGATCCGCCGAATTAAGTAAATCAAAAGCGAAACTAAAATAACACCTCGCAATTGGTCTAATAGATGACTGCTTTAAAAAAAGGAATTTAGTTTCAGGGTCATTTTTTGAACCCTTGGACGTATCAATGATTTCAAATCAGTTTGAAGTGAAGCCGAATTCCAAAATGTATTAAATATGACACATGGACGTGCGAGGTTAGAAAAACAATTGGAAAATATTTTATTTTCTATTCAAATTGGTGCACTACGGCGTATACGTAATTTTTTTCTATAAACTTGCAAAGTTAACTTCGGGTTATAATCACAACAAAATAAAGTCCTGGCTTCAGGCTTGTTGATGGTTTATTGAATTTTGAGTCCGCTTAAATGTTTTCAGACATGATGGACATGGGCTTCAGGCCCCCGCCCCGCTTCAAAAACATTTTTAATTAAAAAAAAAAAAAAATTGAAAGAGTTTAAACTTTTTGGTAAACATTAAAATCTTAAAAAATAAGGAGAGCGATATCGAAGTGAGCTGAAATCTGGATTCGAACTTTTTTTATATATACTTGAGTTGAGTTGTAATGAAATTCTTTTGACTGGATCCTACTGAAAGAGTAGAGTCGATTCACAATTTGCTTTGAAAAATCTTTGTGGATGAATTTGCCAGTATTGCCTATAGCCAATTGTAAGATACTAAAATTTGTTTTACCAACACAAGCAAACTTGAGCATATCTTGTTCGTTAACTCGCACTTTACCTTTTTCGAAGCCAGTTGTGAAGCCAGTAGAGAAGCAAGTAGACTCGCTCAGACTTGTAAAAGGTTTTCCAATAAGAGGTGTTATTTCCAACCCCACAAGTGGAACCTTATGTGAAGCAGTTGAGTGGGAGAGTTGTGGTCCCCCTCGAGATCATGACAATCGCCGGTTAAATGAAGAAGAAGAAGGTGATATTTTGAATAGTCCGCTTCTTCGGTAGTTGCCACTTTTGAAGCTGTAATTTGTTGACATTTGACAAGTCGAAACTACGCCATTAATAAAATTGCAACGATGCACGCTTCACAAACGCATTAAAATTATTAAAATTCACTATAGAAAATGCATGAAAATGATCCCGAATTTCATCGAAAAATCATCTTGACTGATGAGGCCCATTAGCACCACGGTGGCTACGTCAAAAAGAATTGTCGCATCTGGGGCTCAGAAAACCCAAGATTTATTGTTGAAAAGCCTCTCCATCCTTAACGAGCAACTGTTTGGTTTATGGTCCGACGTCGTCATTGGACCTTACTTTTTCTAAAATGAGGCTGGAGCAACAGCTACAGCTACGATTTTTAACTTTTTTATGGCCGGAATTGGATGGTATTGATCTCCATGTGAAGCACGGAATCAGAAGAATACAAAGCAAAATTGAAAGCTAAACAAAACGGATTACAATTTTTATTTTTAAAAGAAATATATCTAGCAATAAGGCTAGGCGCATATTGAGACGCGTCCGACGCCGACGTGTGTGACACACGTGACCTGACAAGCGTCGCGCAACACGATTTTAGAAACGTGTCATGCCGTTCTCCGCATATTGATTCGCGTATCTCGTGTCAAAATACATACATATTAATTGAAGCAAACATCGTATGATTATTGATAATTGAAATAAACTTAAAAAAAAAAAAAACAAGTAACGATTTTTTATTTTGAAAACCAATGACAGTTCATTATTTTATTTTTTGACTGAAAATACATAAACACAGGCCGGTCTCGCAAGGAAAATTGTGTTTTAATCACTGTGTCACGCGATTTTCGGAAAACGCGCGTCAGGTCATGTCGTGTCGCTCTATCAATATGCGTTTTTCTATTGATTTATATTCTTAACAAAAACTCGTGCTGTGCTGTGTAGTGTCGAACGCGTCTCAATATGCGCCTGGCCCAAGAGGTGAGTTTTCACACACTAATTAATAAGTCTATAATTTATTTCTAATGTGATGAAGGAAGAAACACAAAATTTCCGCAAAGAAGTTAAATGCAGGGTGAAACAGGAAAAGCCATCAAACAGTGATCAACAACTCCATGAATTGTAAGAACGGTTACTCGTCGCCAACTACATGAATACCACAATTAACAAGACCAGCAAATCGTTCCGTTTATAACATGGAACATAATGCTGAAATGATCTGTTTATTGAAATTGGGGACCTGTTCTTGTTTTTGCTTGAGGACTGGAAAGCGACCATTTCCATAAAAAGAAATTTCAGCTGGAAAAAAGATATATAAAAAAAAAATTTCAGCTGGAAAAAAGAAATATAAAAAAAAAATTGGGCCAACATTTTTTTTTAAATATTCCCCACTCAATGCTCATGTGGTCCCCCATCTAAGTAAGAACCGCGCCCAAAGATGGTTGATTTCGGTGATCGGACGAGAACCGATATTTTTTTTTTTAAACCGATATTTTCCGTATTGTCTTTCGTCACAATGCAATGAATCCTTTATTAAATAGAAAAAACATAATTGTCGTTGCTTTTGGGAGGCGAAAACGATAAATGAATCATGGTCGTCCCATTTATCGATTTCAATTAAAACAGAGCTTTACTTTTATTTAATTAATATTTATTTTAAGATTTTTTTCCGTTTGAAGTCAAAAGCGAAAAGTTTACACAACTAAATATCATGAATGAATAAACAGAAATGAATAAAAATTCCAAGTTTGCTTGCTAACTTAACTTCTACTATTTCGGGGAGTTGAGAAAATCCAAAGTTGATCAACTCTAGAGTTGAAACTCGAAAGTTGAAAATGTAAACTTCGAGTGAATAGAAAATATTTCTCAAGTTGACTGTAACAACGCCGAAGTATGTGAATAAATTAGGCCTTAGTGTTTTTGGGTGACAGTTTTAACGAAATATTCTGCTCTCACCAAAATTTAGTTTGTTACTTATCTCTCAAGGTATGTATGATTACAAATATGATAGTCTAAGAGCTGGCAGCAGATTTTGGTCGTGAAATGAAACCAAAAGATTTTAATAGTATAGGTAAGGTAGTCCTGGTGAAGGTGATAACCAATACGTTCGTCTGCCAGCATGTAGTGGCCCCGTTACCACGTAAAAGTGCATCAAGAGTACAACTTTTCTGAAAATTGAAATCGGGTGGGAAACCATTTCAAATGTAATACATATTGACACCATCAACTCCCTGATTACAATAATGTTTTCGACAGACTTCTAGGTGGCCCCAAAACCCAGACAGACGTCCCCGAAAACGCGATTTTTTTTTGGCGTTTTTAGGCTTTTGGGATCACAACTTTTAGCCATGGACTCCCTGAGTGTGAATATGCACTGAGCGAAAAATGTATGCACTGAGCACATTAATGTGCTAAGTGCATATACATTTTTCGCTACCTTCCGTACCTATCCCATAGATTTCTGCACACATAACATTATGTACTAGTTAAATATTGAAATCTTTACTGGTTAAATAAATTCTGTTTGGTATGTTTAAAACGTGTTCCCTTCAAAATTTCTTTTTCAACTAGTCAAAACCTTTTAATTAGGTAAATTGAAAGAAAAAAACAATAATAATATTTGAAGGCGAGTTATATCGTGGATTGCAATAGTTTGGCGTAACTCAAAACGTCTGTCAGTTATATTTTGCAACTCAGTGAATCGAGCCCTTTAAATTGAGATGCAATTCAAGAGATTTGTATCTTTAATCTTTTTGATAAACTAGTAATTACATCCGCGACTTTTATAGCGCTTTTCAACAGTTGGTGAAACTCAAACGCCTGTAACTTATAAAATCACTTTCTTGAGTCAGCACCTTTTAATTGGTAAACATTTGAAGAAGCTACCACTAATATACAATTTAAAAATAAAATAAAAACATCCGCGTGTTATTTCGCGCCTTTCCAGCTGTTGGATGGCACTAAAAACTATTTTCTTATACATTAGTACTCTGGTAGTCAAGACCTTCCGATTGCGATACATTTTGGTGGCACACATCAATTATCTAAAAATTTCAATACAAAATCCGCGACTTTAATCGCGTGTGTCGGGGGTTTTGGGGCCACTTAGACGTTTGTCACGTACATATTCGCACTCAGGGGGTCAAGATCTTTCGTTTGTGATACATTTCAAGTGGTTTCCTTTTTGACAAAAAATGCCAACAAAAACGCATTTTCAGGGACGTCTGTCGGGGGTTTCGGGGCCACTTAGACGTCTGTCACGTACATATTCACACTCAGGGAGTCCATGGCTAAAAGTTGTGATCATCTGAAGGTTTCCCAAAAGCCTAAAAACGCCAAAAAAAATTGCCTTTTCGGGGACGTCTGTCTGGGTTTTGGGGCGTCTGTCGTAACCATTTTTGTAATCAGGGAGTTGATGGCGTCAAGCTGTATTACATTTGAAATGGTTTCCACCCGATTTCAATTTTCAGAAAAGTTGTACTTTTGATGCACTTTTACGTGGTAACGGGGCCACTACGTGCTAGCAGACGAACGTTTTCGTTATCACCTTCGGCAGGACTACTTATACTATTCATATCTTTTGGATTCCGTTCACGACCAAAATCTGCTGCCAGCTCTCGGTCTATGATGTATGATTACAAAAAACTCTAAAAACCCTATGTTCTTAGAATTATTGTTTGAAAAACCGAAATTTTTCATTTCAACACAGTGAATTGGAAGTGTCAAAAAAGTCGGCCCATGTAGCGTCAACGCCTTGACAGTTATCTGATTTGGCAATCGCACGACTTGAAAAACTTGAGATTGAATATTCGACGTCCTTTTGAGTCCACTCGTCATTATTATGTTCATAGTTAAATGTATTTTTGTTTATAGAATTGCACGTCAAACTTTAAACAAAGCCGCCCCCCCCCCCATACACGAAACAAAATGCTGGCTACGAGCCTTCTGGTGGTAGATGAACCTGTGATCAAATTTAATGATCGACTTAAATTGTATACTTATAATTTTTTTTTTTTATTTCAAATTCTGATAAAATTTTAAATAAAAAAAAAAATTATAACGCTAATTTAAAGTCTTTTAATAAATTTTATCAACCCATTTTTTTGATTATTATTTTTGTTTGAAAATCGTGATATGAGAATTTTGCTCATATTTTTTAAAAAGATTCTGTACAAAAAAAAATGATTTCAATTTGTTCATCTAATAATGAGAAAGTCAAAAATATTAAAAATCGTTCTCCGATCGATTAAGAGTCATTTGTTCACTATTGCTCAACTTGAGGCAATCTCTCAAGTTGCCCAACTTGAGAGTTAACCTCAACTCGAGAGGTATAACAGAAGTTGAAATTTCTTTTTATTCACTATTATTTTTCCTAACTTCGCAGTTGCAAATTTAAAGTTGATCAACTTTCAGTTTAAAAAATATCCTTGGGATATTTGTGAAAATAAAACAAAAACTGTCATCTTCAAATTTATTGTATTTTGTATGTATTGTTTGTGTTATATTGTGAATTAAAGCCAACACAAACCATTTACCGCGACAAAGAATCTTTCGTTGGTCATCGGTTCGATATGGCGAGACGCATCGCTAGATCATCCCAGATAGATTTAAAAAAAAACACAAATTTTTGAATTTTTTTTATGTCAATCTTTTGTGATTCGATTGTGACTGTTTGTGCAATAAAAAGTTTTGTGACTCGCTAGCTATTTAGATATTAACAAATTAAAAAAAAATGTACCAGTTAGCCATTTTTTTTTTTTTTTGAAAACTGTAGTAGTAAAGACTTTTTTACACTCAATCGAGCAGAAATCGTTTGTGACTTCTGAATATATCAATAAAATAGTTTGTGAACCAAAGTACTTACGTTAAACCTCATCTAAACCAAATTGGTTCAATAAAAAACTTATAAATATTATGAATAAGAAAAATAAAGTTTTTAAGTTGTTCCGGGCCTCCAATAACGATGTGGCCCTCTATGAGAAATATAGTCGGTTGCAAAAGGAGTTTGATTTTTTAAACAAATTTCTTTACAAGCAATATGTTCTCAGTATGGAAGCAAAGTTAAAAAAAAAAATAGCAAATGTTTCTGGAAGTTTATAAACGATAAAGAACGATCAACTGGTATTCCTAATTCTATTCATTATTAAGGTGAAACATCAAGCAATCCCTTAAAGATTTGTAATTTCTTTGCTTGTTTTTTTTTCGATCAGTGTACAATCCATCATGTTTTGGAAATGCATCTAACCTTGAAGCTTCCCTTGAGTTTATTAGTATTGGTGGCTTGCAGGTAAGCTTACTTGAAGTTGAAATCGAATTAAATAAACTGAATGAAGATAAGCACCCAGGCTTTGATGGCCTTGCCCTTATTGTGTTAAAGCGGTGTTCCCCTTCAATTTATTTTTAACTGCTCTCTTCAGGAAGGTGTTTTCTTGGAGACTTGGAAAAATTCTTTCTTATCTCCAGTTTTTAAGTCAGGGTCAAAAGGTGAGGCGACTAATAACCTCCCTATTTGTAAAATATCAGCAATTCCTAAACTTTTTGAAAAATTAGTTTATAATAAATTGGTTTTTCTTTTAAAGGAAATTATTTCACCTCTACAACATGGCTTTATCCCTGGGATATCTACTACAACTAACCTTACTATTTTTAGTAACTATATGTAATAGATTCTCTCGAATGCGGTTATCAGTGTGACGTCATCTACCCTGATTGTTCTAAAGCGTTTGATAGCGTAAATCACGCAGCTATGCTAGCCAAACTTGGAAATTTAGGTTTTCACTCAAATTAAATAAAATGGTTTGGTTCGTATCTCACTGGTAGAACACAGTATGTTCGTATTAATAATCTTCAATCGGATCCTGTGATAGTTACTTCTGGTGTACCCCAAGGGAGTTCACAAATAGGACCCCTCCTATTTTTGATTTTTATCAACGATATTCCTAAATATTTAAATTATTGTAAGTGCTTAATGTATGCGGACGAACTTAAACTTTATCTGACTTTTAAATCAACTTTAGACTGTGATTATTTATTTATTTAAACGTTTAATGCTAACGGAACAATCTTAAATTATACCATAATATGTATGTACACAAAAAACTTATATCTACTTTAAAAATTAAGCCCTAATTATTCACTCTCCATGAAATTTATATTTTCTGTTAATAATTTGAAATCAATAAAATTTGTATGAAAATGTCAAAAAAAAAAAATCCTTTTTTAATGATGAGTTTAAATTTAATGGGGATTGAATAAATTAGACCTAGTGATATTGGATGAAAAAAATGAGTTCTTAAATCTGTGAGATTTTACATTATCATTAATTGAATTAATTAGAATATAGTTTTTATTCAACACATTTATCAAGAGATTAAGAGGACTATTAGCGCCGTAGTTAGATCTACTAAAAATGTTAGAAAGAGGCATTTGCCTTCTTAAGCTAGTAAGACTAACACTAAAATTCAGTCGACAAAGAACCGATGAAGCTGCAACTGTTCCATTAATAATCCCTATAATAAAACAGAATTGTAAGTACTCTCGATGAATTTAGAGGGATCGAAGATTTATTAGTAAGAGTCTGTTAGTGTAAGGTGGCAAGACAACCCTATCAGACCAGGGAAGAAGACGTAAACAAAATCTCATAAATCTCCTTTGAACACACTCAATTCTATTGATATGAACCGCGTAGTATGGGGCCCATACGATGCAACCGTATTCTAAAATTGATCTCACAAATGACACATACAGAATTTTAAGGACATAAGGATCACGAAAATCACGAGCAAACCTTTTAATGAAACCAAGCGTCTTATTGGCTTTTTTATAATATAATTGTAATGATCTGTGAATGAGAGTTTGGAATCTAGTACAATTCCGAGGTCAGTAAAACTTGATAGACTACACAAATGTGACGTATTCAGCAGATAATTATGTGTAAGGACGTTGTGTTTGCGTGTAAAATGCATGATCTTACACTTGTCAATATTTAAAGACAGACAATTAGTATTGCACCATTCCCTAAATTTATGGAGATCTTCTTGTAGAAGTTCACAATCAATTACTGAGTCGATTTTACGAAATATTTTCACGTCGTCGGCATAAATTAAAGACAGTGAGTTTCATAAAACAGAAGGAAGATCATTAATAAATAAGACAAATAACAATGGACCAAGGTGACTTCCTTGTGGTACACCTGAGTTTACTCTAAACCATTAAGAACGTTCATTTTTGAAAGCAACACTATATAGTCTATCTTTGAGATATGAAGAAATCCATAAAATAAAGCGATCGTTTAGCCCAATGGTGTTTAGTTTGTTAAGTAGTATTTGATGGTTTAATTTGTCGAAAGCTTTGCTAAAGTCTGTAAAAACACAATCTACTTGCTTGTGTTTTTCAAATGCATCTAAGCAGAAAGTCGTAAATTGTAACAAATTTGTGACCGTCGGTTGATTTTTCACAAAACCATGTTGGTTTTCACATATAACAGAGGTACAATGAAAGGACAAGACATCACAGATAATGGATTCGAACAATTTAGGAATGACAGAAAGCTTAGCAATAGGCCTGTAGTTTGTTACTAAATTTTTGTGTCCTTTTTTGTGAACGGGGGTAAGAAATGCATTTTTCCAAAGAGCGGGAAATGTAGAACAACTTATTGACATGTTAAAAAGCACGAACAACGGGTATAACATATACAGGGTGTCCCATTAACAATGGTCCAAACCAAAACTGGTGAAAGGCCAGGCCATAGCCTTTCAGAATTTGGTAACTTTTCTATACCGAATCATAGCGGTTCTCGAGTAACAGCTATTTTTTGAAATTTGAAAAAAATCTAACTTTAAACCAGTTTTTTGCTCACCCTGTCCATAATTGATTTTTATTTTTTACAAATTTTGCAATAAAAAAATTCACTTATAGTTTCACTAACTTCACTGAGTAAAATATTTTTGATTGGCATCACCATTTGCCTACAAATCATTAGTTAATATTGAACTTTGCCAAAATTAATTTTTGACCTCAATCTTCTGATGAGCCCCCTGAATAAAATTCGTATGGCTCAATACAGGTTTTATATTTCAAAAATTGCCTACTTTGCTGTAGTTTCAGGAAAGGTATTAAACTTGCCAAAGCTATGTTTAAATAGACAGTTATAAGCAATTGAACCCAATCAAACAGGTTAAAAATCAAACAAAAATAAAACATTTTTGTTCAAATATTTCGATAAAATTAAAATTTCACTTCAAATATAACTCCGAAAGAGCTGAATTTTGGTGGAGATCTTCGTTTTGATGTCTTACGCATTTCTTAAATAAATACCTTAAATTTTGACAAGGACTTTTAATTTTCTGTGGTGAAAGAGTATAAATCCAGTATATTTTAAAATTTTATGAAAACCATCAGGTTTTTTAAAAAGTGTCTTTGGAAAACTTGTAGCTTATAAAATTCTACAGAAAAAAGATTAACTCCTTTTTTTCGTTGGAGCAAGAGATTTTGAGAAAACGGGGACAAAATGTGTTTTTATACTTTGATGTGGTATTTTCCACACCGTTGCATTTGCGCACATTTGTCTCAAAATTTATTGGTCTAACGGAAAAATGTATCCTAATGGTTTTTTTTTAGAATGCTATAAGCTACAAGTTTTCCAAAGACACTTCTTAAAAAACCTGATTGTTTTCGAAAATTTTTCAAAAATACTGTATTTTTGCGCTTTCACCACAGAAAATAGAAGGTCCTTGTCCAAACTAAAGGTATTTATTTAAGACATCAAAACGAAGATCTCCACCAAAATGCAGTTCTTTCGGAGTTATATCTGAAGTGAAATTCTAATTTTATCGAAATATTTGAACAAAAATGTTCTATTTTTGTTTGATTTTTAACCTGTTTGATTGGGTTCAAACGGTTATAACTATCTATTTAAACATAGCTTTGGCAAGTTTAATACCTTTTTTGAAACTACAGAAAAATAGGCAATTTTTGAAATATAAGACCTGTATTGAGCCATACGAATTTTATTCAGGGGGCTCATCAGAAGATTGAGGTCAAAAATTAATTTTGGCAAAGTTCAATATTAACTAATGATTTGTAGGCAAATGGCGATGCCAATAAAAAATATTTTACTCAGTAAAGTTAGTAAAACTATAAGTGAATTTTTTAATGCAAAATTTGTAAAAAACAAAAATCAATTATGGACAGGGTGAGCAAAAAACTGGTTCAAAGTTAGATTTTTTTCAAATTTCTAAAAATAGCCGTTACTCGAGAACCGCTGTGATTCGGTATGGAAAAGTTACCAAATTCTGATAGTTCATCACCTGGCCTATCACCAATTTCAGTTTGGACCATTGTTAATGGGACACCCTGTATATTGCACATTTTTTTCAATATAAAAGAAGGCAAGCCATCGGGGCCAGGTCTAAAACACTCATCTAAATTATCGATATATTCGAGAATGATTTTCTTTTGCAATTAACATAATTCCAAAAGTTGCGTGGACTAGATTTAAGTTCATTTTCTGTTTTAGAAATAAAACGTGTATATAAAATATTAGAATAGCTTACAAATTCATCCCTCAAAATAAAATAACAGTTAAGAGCTTCATCCGTTCGAGATAGACTGAATCTTACCCAAGCTTTGTTTCTTTTATTTTTGAGCGTTTTTATATGAAGATCAAACCATGGCGGGCAGTTATTAAATACGCGAGTTTTGCGTAAGGGAATAGTTTCTTAAAAGCATACAAATAATATTTCATAAAAACGTAAAATCATTTCGTCAAAATTAACATTATAAAATACAGAATCCCAATTAATGTCATTAAGTAAATCAAACAATTGAGTAAAATTACATTTTTTGAAATTGAATTCATGCTGATCCTTACAAATATTAGGTGAACATAAGATATTTAAGTTGAGAGAGATAGATAATGCAGGATGGTGGCGATCTTCTTCCACAAGTGTTGTTTCACTTAAAAGAACAGCAGAATCGGAGCTGAAGACATCTGAGAAATAAACGAGATCCAAAGTTTTGCCGAATTGATTACTGATCCCGTTTAATTGATTAAGTCCTAGAGAACTCATTCCGTCGATAACGAGAAATTCATTATTGTTCGAAGCGTGGACAGGTATAAAGGCATCACAGTTAGTAGATTTTACCCATTTAAGGTTAGGAAGATTGGAATCCCCTAATATTATTATTTCATCGGTCACATTAATTTTCTCATGAATAGTTTCCATGCAGTCAAAAAGTTTATTATAAGTATCATTGTTCGAAGAGGGTGGGATGTAACAGGCAACCACATATATGTGACCAGACGGGATTTTTATTTTTACACATAGAACTTCTAGATCGTCCTCCAAAAAATCATCGACAAGACTACATAGTAGGTGGTTACGAACAGCTATTAACAGACCACCGCCAACAGTTGCGGTAGGATCACTATGACGATCACGACGGTAAATTTGAAAGCTGCTATCAAATAATTCTGTATCCACAAAAGATGAGTTTAACCAAGTTTCGGTGAGAATAAGTAAATCGTGGGGAATATTGTTTATATTCTTATAGACCTTGTTGTTCTTTGTCCGAAGGCCGTTTACATTTTGGTAGTAAATTAATACTTGTTGGAGCTGCTCTGGTTGAGGTATGGCGTTGTCAGAAATGGACGAAAATGGCGAGAATTTGTTAACGACGACGGTGACGTTCTCTTTTGAAACTCATGAATTATAATTCCTTCTGGCCAGAACGAGGGTGAGTTGAGAAGATAGAATATTGAGTCTGGAACTTTAATCTTGAACGGAGAGTATTTTGAAAAGTTACGATGAAGCATTTTCTCAACGATCGTAAAACGTAGAGTACCAATTTTAGATTTTATAAAATTTTTAACATAGAGAGCATTCGTAGAGGGTTAAAGCTTAGATAAAAAAATAGTTTTTTGTCCTTCTACTATTTTGAGACCACACTCAATAGGCGATGTAAGGTTATCAACTATCTGGGGAGTAGGATTTAGTGGTCTTTCAGTTGATGGTTCAGTGAATGAAGGTTGGGTCGGTGAAGTATGAGGCTGAGCAAAATTGGTTGTTGTTGTTATTGTTCGATGAATCTGGTTTTTAGAAGTGTGAGGAATTGATGATGAAGATGTTAACTGTATTGGTATAGCTGGTGTATCTTGAAGTACCATAGCTTCTGATATCGCGTTATTATTTGTTGCTAACGGCAGCGAGGGTAAAAGTGATTGAGGAGTGGGAACATTATGATTAAAGCTGAAGCTGGATATTGGGTGAGACAGCGCAAAAGAAGAAAAAATAGATGTAGCAGGTTTTTTGGTTAAGGGATGTTCAATGGAATTTTCAGCATCCAGTTCGTCATTTTTACGTTTTGATGGCGCTACAATACTTGGTTGTGCGACGGAATTATTAGTTTTAGTTTAACTTCTTATCTGTCTATTTCTTAACTGTGGTAAAGAGAGTATGTTTTCAACTTTATCCGAAAGTAGCGTTAATTGTTTATGAACATTTTCTAAATGCTTTGTGTTTTGAAAAACATTACGAGCAACATTCGTTTCTGCGAATGGATCGCAGTCAAAGCTCTTCATTTAGCCGAAAAACCAGCTCGATTACATTCGATTACATCATTAATGATATCCTTTAACAAGAGTTACTGAAAAAAAGGATCTTGGGGTAGTTTTTGGCACAAAGTTTACTTTCACTAGTCACTTTGACTTCTTCTTTGCTTTCAAAAGTCACTTTTTATGTATCTGCGCGAGATTTTCGTTCTTGGGGTCTTTTCTTTGTCCCTTTCCATGGGGTTAACTTTGGAAATAATTAACCACTAACGCGCTGCTTAAGGCAGGCGAACTCTGTTTGTAGCGTTCTGGACTTTAATATGTTCTTAAGTAGAGATTGTTTTAAAAAAGGGCGCGTGTAACTCAGTACTCGTGGCAGAAGTGAAACTTCTTTGGCGATCTAAAAATCTCGATATGTATGGGGATATTAGGCTTATGTGCGTAAGACGCAGCTAAGTGTTATATATCAAGACGATCGATGGGTTGGGGTTGTAAACTTGAAAATTAAATAATAATGCTGAAAATTTAAAGTAAAAAAGGTGAATATATAAAAGATATAAATCAGTTTCTTTGAGTAGGTTTCCGAATATTTCCAAAAATTCCTACACTCAAAATCTCTGCAAAATCAAAAATTTGTATTGTGATGCTTTCTTTTTCACAGCTGAGGTAGTTCAGCGGTGTCCAGGGTTTGACCGAGGATAGAAATTAAAACTCGGGTTTATTCAGGTTCGGGACTCCAATGGAATGGTTAATTATAATTTTTTTTTATTTAATAAAACAATTTATTTCAATAAATACAATTAATACGATATAGCTAATATAACAAGGTATGACATATAATCTGCGGGACGTACTCCCTAGCCTAACATATAAAGAAGCGGACGACGAATGGGACGAACTCCCTAGCTCCAATATAGGTTAAGGCGGTCGGTTGTTGATATGGGACGTGCTCCCTAGCCTTGAATTTAAAGAAGCGAACGAAGAATGGGACGTACTCCCTAGCTTCAATATATCGCAAAGCAGTCGGTTGTCGGTCGGTGTGGGACGTGCTCCCTAGCTCTGTACATAAAGAAGCAGACGACGAATGGGACGTACTCCCTAGCTTCAATATACAGCACAGCGGTCGGTTCTTGGTCGGTGTGGGACGTGCTCCCTAGCCTTGGATATAAAGAAGCGGACGAGTGGGACGTGCTCCCTACCTTCGATATATCGCAAAGCAGTCGTTTGTCGGTCGGTATGGGACTTGCTCCCTAGCTTTGTATATAAAGAAGCGGACGACGACGAATGGGACGTACTCCCTAGATTCAATATATAGCAAAGCGGTCGGTTGTCGGTCAGATTGGAACGTACTCCCTAGCCTTGATTCGATTCGAAGCGAAAACTGAAATGGGACGAATTCCTTAGCTTCTCGAAATCTTGGCGCTTCGCGTTAACGCATACGTTTGCGTGAACGCGTGAATGCGTGCACGCAAACGTATGCGTGCATGCGAACGTATGCGTGCACGCAAACGTATGCGTGCACGCAAACGTATGCGTGCACGCAAACGTATGCGTGCACGCAAAGGTATGCGTGCACGCAAACGAATGCGTGCACGCAAACGTATGCGTGCACGCAAATGTATGCGTGCACGCAAACGTATGCGTGCACGCAAACGTATGCGTGCACGCGAACGTATGCGTGCACGCAAACGTATGCGTGCACGCAAAGGTATGCGTGCACGCGAACGTATGCGTGCACGCAAACGTATGCGTGCACGCAAACGTATGCGTGCACGCAAACGTATGCGTGCACGCAAACGTATGCGTGCACGCGAACGTATGCGTGCACGCAAACGTATGCGTGCACGCAAACCTATGCGTGCACGCAAACGTATGCGTGCACGCAAACGTGTGCGTGCACGCAAACGTATGCGTGCACGCGAACGTATGCGTGCACGCAAAGGTATGCGTGCACGCAAACGTATGCGTGCACGCAAACCAATGCGTGCACGCAAACGTATGCGTGCACGCATACGTATGCGTGCACGTACGCGAACGTATGCGTGCACGCAAAGGTATGCGTGCACGCAAAGGTATGCGTGCACGCAAAGGTATGCGTGCACGCGAACGTATGCGTGCACGCAAACGTATGCGTGCACGCGAACGTATGCGTGCACGCGAACGTATGCGTGCACGCAAACGTATACGTGGACACAAACGTGCACGCATACGTTCGCGTGCACGCATACGTTCGCGTGCACGCATACGTTTGCATGCACGCATACGTTTGCGTGCACGCATACGTTTGCGTGCACGCATACGTTTGCGTGCACGCACACGTTTGCGTGCACGCATACGTTTGCGTGCACGCATACGTTCGCGTGCACGCATACGTTTGCGTGCACGCATACGTTTGCGTGCACGCATACGTTTGCGTGCACGCATACGTTCGCGTGCACGCATACGTTCGCGTGCACGCATACGTTTGCGTGCACGCATACCTTTGCGTGCACGCATACGTTCGCGTGCACGCATACGTTTGCGTGCACGCATACGTTTGCGTGCACGCATACCTTTGCGTGCACGCATACGTTCGCGTGCACGCATACGTTTGCGTGCACGCATACGTTTGCGTGCACGCATACCTTTGCGTGCACGCATACGTTCACGTGCACGCATACGTTTGCGTGCACGCATACGTTTGCGTGCACGCATACGTTTGCGTGCACGCATACCTTTGCGTGCACGCATACGTTTGCGTGCACGCGAACGTATGCGTGCACGCAAACGTATGCGTGCACGCAAACGTATGCGTGCACGCAAACGTATGCGTGCACGTGAACGTTTGCGTGCACGCATACGTTTGCGTGCACGCATACGTTTGCGGGCACGCATACGTTTGCGTGCACGCATACGTTTGCGTGCACGCATACGTTTGCGTGCACGCATACGTTCGCGTGCACGCATACGTATGCGTGCACGCGAACGTATGCGTGCACGCGAACGTATGCGTGCACGCGAACGTATGCGTGCACGCAAACGTATGCGTGCACGCGAACGTATGCGTGCACGCAAACGTATGCGTGCACGCAAACGTGTGCGTGCACGCAAAGGTATGCGTGCACGCAAACGTGTGCGTGCACGCAAACGTATGCGTGCACGCAAACGTATGCGTGCACGCAAACGTATGCGTGCACGCGAACGTATGCGTGCACGCAAACCTATGCGTGCACACAAACGTATGCGTGCACGCAAAGGTATGCGTGCACGCAAACGTGTGCGTGCACGCAAACGTATGCGTGCACGTACGCGAACGTATGCGTGCACGTACGCGAACGTATGCGTGCACGCAAAGGTATGCGTGCACGCAAAGGTATGCGTGCACGCGAACGTATGCGTGCACGCAAAGGTATGCGTGCACGCGAACGTATGCGTGCACGCGAACGTATGCGTACACGCAAACGTTTGCGTGCACGCATACGTTTGCGTGCACGCATACGTTTGCGTGCACGCATACGTTCGCGTGCACGCATACCTTTGCGTGCACGCATACGTTCGCGTGCACGCATACCTTTGCGTGCACGCATACGTTCGCGTGCACGCATACGTTTGCGTGCACGCATACGTTTGCGTGCACGCATACGTTCGCGTGCACGCATACGTTTGCGTGCACGCATACGTTTGCGTGCACGCATACGTTTGCGTGCACGCATACGTTTGCGTGCACGCACACGTTTGCGTGCACGCATACGTTTGCGTGCACGCATACGTTCGCGTGCACGCATACGTTTGCGTGCACGCATACGTTTGCGTGCACGCATACGTTTGCGTGCACGCATACGTTCGCGTGCACGCATACCTTTGCGTGCACGCATACGTTCGCGTGCACGCATAGGTTTGCGTGCACGCATAGGTTTGCGTGCACGCATACGTTCGCGTGCACGCATACGTTTGCGTGCACGCATACGTTCGCGTGCACGCATAGGTTTGCGTGCTTGCATACGTTCGCGTGCACGCATAGGTTTGCGTGCACGCATACGTTCGCGTGCACGCATACGTTTGCGTGCACGCATACGTTTGCGTGCACGCATACCTTTGCGTGCACGCATACGTTTGCGTGCACGCATACGTTTGCGTGCACGCATACGTTTGCGTGCACGCATACGTTCGCGTGCACGCATACGTTGGCGTGCACGCATAAGTTTGCGTGCACGCATACCTTTACGTGCACGCATACGTTTGCGTGCACGCATACGTTTACGTGCACGCATACGTTTGCGTGCACGCATACGTTTGCGTGCACGCATACGTTTGCGTGCACGCATACGTTCGCGTGCACGCATACGTTTGCGTGCACGCATACCTTTGCGTGCACGCATACGTTTGCGTGCACGCATACCTTTGCGTGCACGCATACGTTCGCGTGCACGCATACCTTTGCGTGCACGCATACGTTTGCGTGCACGAATACGTTCGCGTGCACGCATACGTTTGCGTGCACGCATACGTTTGCGTGCACGCATACCTTTGCGTGCACGCATACGTTTGTGTGCACACATACCTTTGCGTGCACGCATACGTTCGCGTGCACGCATACGTTTGCGTGCACGCATACGTTTGCGTGCACGCATACCTTTGCGTGCACGCATACGTTTGCGTGCACGCATACGTTCGCGTGCACGCATACGTTCGCGTGCACGCATACGTTTGCGTGCACGCATACGTTCGCGTGCACGCATACGTTTGCGTGCACGCATACGTTTGCGTGCACGCATACCTTTGCGTGCACGCATACGTTTGCGTGCACGCATACGTTCGCGTGCACGCACACGTTTGCGTGCACGCATACCTTTGCGTGCACGCATACCTTTGCGTGCACGCATACGTTCGCGTGCACGCGTACGTTCGCGTGCACGCATACGTTTGCGTGCACGCATACGTTTGCGTGCACGCATACGTTTGCGTGCACGCATACGTTTGCGTGCACGCATAGGTTTGCGTGCACGCATACGTTTGCGTGCACGCATACGTTTGCGTGCACGCATACGTTCGAGTGCACGCATACGTTCGCGTGCACGCATACGTTTGCGTGCACGCATACGTTCACGTGCACGCATACGTTTGCATGCACGCATACGTTTGCGTGCACGCATACGTTTGCGTGCACGCATACGTTCGCGTGCACGCATACGTTTGCGTGCACGCATACGTTTGCGTGCACGCATACGTTTGCGTGCACGCATACGTTTGCGTGCACGCATACGTTTGCGTGCACGCATACGTTCGCGTGCACGCATACGTTTGCGTGCACGCACACGTTTGCGTGCACGCATACGTTTGCGTGCACGCATACGTTTGCGTGCACGCATACGTTTGCGTGCACGCATACGTTCGCGTGCACGCATACCTTTGCGTGCACGCATACGTTTGCGTGCACGCATACGTTTGCGTGCACGCATACGTTCGCGTACGTTTGCGTGCACGGATAGGTTTGCGTGCACGCATACGTTTGCGTGCACGCATACGTTCGCGTGCACGCATACGTTTGCGTGCACGCACACGTTTGCGTGCACGCGAACGAATGCGTGCACGCAAACGTATGCGTGCACGCATAGGTTTGCGTGCACGCATACGTTTGCGTGCACGCATACCTTTGCGTGCACGCATACGTTTGCGTGCACGCATACGTTTGCGTGCACGCATAGGTTTGCGTGCACGCATACGTTCGCGTGCACGCATACGTTTGCGTGCACGCATACCTTTGCGTGCACGCATACGTTCGCGTGCACGCATACGTTTGCGTGCACGCATACGTTTGCGTGCACGCATACGTTCGCGTGCACGCAAACGTTTGCGTGCACGCATAGGTTTGCGTGCACGCATACGTTTGCGTGCACGCATACGTTTGCGTGCACGCATACGTTTGCGTGCACGCATACGTTCGCGTGCACGCATACGTTTGCGTGCACGCACACGTTTGCGTGCACGCATAGGTTTGCGTGCACGCATACGTTTGCGTGCACGCATAGGTTTGCGTGCACGCATACGTTCGCGTGCACGCATACGTTTGCGTGCACGCATACCTTTGCGTGCACGCATACGTTCGCGTGCACGCATACGTTTGCGTGCACGCATACGTTCACGTGCACGCATACGTTTTCGTGCACGCATACGTTCGCGTGCACGCATACGTTTGCGTGCACGCATACGTTCGCGTGCACGCAAACGTTTGCGTGCACGCATACGTTTGCGTGCACGCATACTTTCGCGTGCACGCATACGTTTGCGTGCACGCATACGTTTGCGTGCACGCATACGTTTGCGTGCACGCATACGTTCGCGTGCACGCATACGTTCGCGTGCACGCATACCTTTGCGTGCACGCATACGGACGTGTGCACGCATACGTTTGCGTGCACGCATACCTTTGCGTGCACGCATACCTTTGCGTGCACGCATACCTTTGCGTGCACGCATACGTTTGCGTGCACGCATACGTTTGCGTGCACGCATACCTTTGCGTGCACGCATACGTTCGCGTGCACGCATACGTTTGCGTGCACGCATACGTTTGCGTGCACGCATACCTTTGCGTGCACGCATACGTTCGCGTGCACGCATACGTTTGCGTGCACGCATACGTTCGCGTGCACGCATACCTTTGCGTGCACGCATACGTTCGCGTGCACGCATACGTTTGCGTGCACGCATACGTTCGCGTGCACGCATACGTTTGCGTGCACGCATACGTTTGCGTGCACGCATACCTTTGCGTGCACGCATACGTTTGCGTGCACGCATACGTTTGCGTGCACGCATAGGTTTACGTGCACGCATACGTTTGCGTGCACGCATACGTTTGCGTGCACGCATACGTTCGCGTGCACGCATACGTTCGCGTGCACGCATACGTTTGCGTGCACGCATACGTTCGCGTGCACGCATACGTTTGCATGCACGCATACGTTTGCGTGCACGCATACGTTTGCGTGCACGCATACCTTTGCGTGCACGCATACGTTCGCGTGCACGCATACGTTTGCGTGCACGCATACGTTTGCGTGCACGCATACCTTTGCGTGCACGCATACGTTTGCGTGCACGCATACGTTTGCGTGCACGCATACGTTCGCGTGCACGCATACCTTTGCGTGCACGCATACGTGCGCGTGCACGCATACGTTTGCGTGCACGCATACGTTCGCGTGCACGCATACGTTTGCGTGCACGCATACGTTTGCGTGCACGCATACCTTTGCGTGCACGCATACGTTTGCGTGCACGCATACGTTCGCGTGCACGCACACGTTTGCGTGCACGCATACCTTTGCGTGCACGCATACGTTCGCGTGCACGCGTACGTTCGCGTGCACGCATACGTTTACGTGCACGCATACGTTTGCGTGCACGCATACGTTTGCGTGCACGCATAGGTTTGCGTGCACGCATACGTTTGCGTGCACGCATACGTTTGCGTGCACGCATACGTTCGCGTGCACGCATACGTTCGCGTGCACGCATACGTTTGCGTGCACGCATACTTTCGCGTGCACGCATACGTTTGCATGCACGCATACGTTTGCGTGCACGCATACGTTTGCGTGCACGCATACGTTTGCGTGCACGCATACGTTCGCGTGCACGCATACGTTTGCGTGCACGCATACGTTTGCGTGCACGCATACGTTTGCGTGCACGCATACGTTCGCGTGCACGCATACGTTCGCGTGCACGCATACGTTTGCGTGCACGCATACGTTCGCGTGCACGCATACGTTTGCGTGCACGCATACGTTTGCGTGCACGCATACCTTTGCGTGCACGCATACGTTTGCGTGCACGCATACCTTTGCGTGCACGCATACGTTCGCGTGCACGCATACGTTTGCGTGCACGCATACGTTTGCGTGCACGCATACGTTTGCGTGCACGCATACCTTTGCGTGCACGCATACGTTTGCGTGCACGCAAACGTTTGCGTGCACGCATACGTTCGCGTGCACGCATACGTTTGCGTGCACGCATACGTTCGCGTGCACGCATACCTTTGCGTGCACGCATACGTTCGCGTGCACGCATACGTTTGCGTGCACGCATACGTTCGCGTGCACGCATACGTTTGCGTGCACGCATACGTTTGCGTGCACGCATACCTTTGCGTGCACGCATACGTTTGCGTTCACGCATACGTTTGCGTGCACGCATACGTTTGCGTGCACGCATACGTTCGCGTGCACGCACACGTTTGCGTGCACGCATACCTTTGCGTGCACGCATACGTTCGCGTGCACGCGTACGTTCGCGTGCACGCATACGTTCGCGTGCACGCGTACGTTCGCGTGCACGCATACGTTTGCGTGCACGCATACGTTTGCGTGCACGCATACGTTTGCGTGCACGCATACGTTCGCGTGCACGCATACGTTTGCGTGCACGCATACGTTTGCGTGCACGCATACGTTTGCGTGCACGCATAGGTTTGCGTGCACGCATACGTTTGCGTGCACGCATAGGTTTGCGTGCACGCATACGTTTGCGTGCACGCATACGTTTGCGTGAACGCATTCGTTCGCGTGCACGCATACGTTCGCGTGCACGCATACGTTTGCGTGCACGCATACGTTCGCGTGCACGCATACGTTTGCATGCACGCATACGTTTGCGTGCACGCATACGTTCGCGTGCACGCATACGTTTGCGTGCACGCATACGTTTGCGTGCACGCATACGTTTGCGTGCACGCATACGTTCGCGTGCACGCATACGTTTGCGTGCACGCATACGTTCGCGTGCACGCATACGTTTGCGTGCACGCACATGTTTGCGTGCACGCATACCTTTGCGTGCACGCATACGTTTGCGTGCACGCATACGTTCGCGTGCACGCATACATTTGCGTGCACGCATACGTTCGCGTGCACGCATACCTTTGCGTGCACGCATACGTTTGCGTGCACGCATAGGTTTGCGTGCACGCATACGTTTGCGTGCACGCATACCTTTGCGTGCACGCATACGTTTGCGTGCACGCATACGTTCGCGTGCAC
Source organism: Melangyna quadrimaculata (assembly GCA_949320155.1). Taxonomy (NCBI): domain Eukaryota; kingdom Metazoa; phylum Arthropoda; class Insecta; order Diptera; family Syrphidae; genus Melangyna; species Melangyna quadrimaculata. The sequence goes on along the minus strand of OX439485.1, from coordinate 72,774,825 downwards.
GCATACGTTTGCGTGCACGCATACCTTTGCGTGCACGCATACGTTTGCGTGCACGCATACGTTTGCGTGCAGGCATACGTTCGCGTGCATGCATAGGTTTGCGTGCACGCATACGTTCGCGTGCACGCATACGTTTGCGTGCACGCATACGTTTGCGTGCACGCATACGTTTGCGTGCACGCATACGTTTGCGTGCACGCATACGTTCGCGTGCACGCATACGTTTGCGTGCACGCATACCTTTGCGTGCACGCATACGTTTGCGTGCACGCATACGTTTGCGTGCACGCATACGTTTGCGTGCACGCATACGTTTGCGTGCACGCATACGTTCGCGTGCACGCATACGTTTGCGTGCACGCATACGTTCGCGTGCACGCATACGTTTGCGTGCACGCATACGTTTGCGTGCACGCATACGTTTGCGTGCACGCATACGTTTGCGTGCACGCATACCTTTGCGTGCACGCATACGTTCGCGTGCACGCATACGTTTGCGTGCACGCATACGTTTGCGTGCACGCATACCTTTGCGTGCACGCATACGTTCGCGTGCACGCATACGTTTGCGTGCACGCATACGTATACGTATATATAACTAATTTTTAAAAATAATCTTTTATACTTAATTTTCATTGCAGCATGTTGCTCACCTCAAAGTATAATAACTTACCTCAGCATCATGAATCGGGTAAACGGTTCTCATACACCAGCACTATGGCTCCGCCCATAACAATAAACAAAATGAAAAAGTGGTGAATTGGAATCAGTTTTTCTAATTTTTCTCGAAAACTACTTTGTCACAAACGATTTTATTGATATATTCAAAAGTCACAAACTATTTCTAATCGATTGAGTGTAATAAAGTCTATACTACTACAGTTTTCAAAAAAAAAATGGCTGACTGGTACATTTTTTTTAATTTGTTAATAACTAAATAACTAGCGAGTCCCAAAACTTTTTATTGCTGTCACAAACAGTCACAAGCCAAACACAAACGATTGGTATACAAAAAAATTCAAAAATTTGAGTTTTTAAAAATCTGGGATGATCTCGCATCGCTCTCGTTTATACCCATTAATTTATTTTGATACGAAAACATTTCGTTGTAGAGCTGAATGGTTCGAGTTGTTTTGTGAGATCATTACTTATTCTAGACAAAATCATAGATATTTCTGATAAGGATTGGGACAGACAGAACAAATCTAGCCAATCTATAAAGGCGGACAAGAGGCGAATTTTTGAGCTCGCTCGCTCAACAGAAATTGAAGAGAAGACTGTCCTGCTGAAATCTCAAAACCGATATCTTTAAACATGTATGGAAAAAATGGCTGGGTTCCGAAATGAAAAACAAAAAGTTTTGATGCGGCAGCAATACTCTATTGATACGCATCAGCTACGCATACTCATACATGCTGCTTTGTAAACATTTTACTTTGTATAAGTTTGACAATTCGGAACGCACATTATTCTGAGGGCTGACATTAAACAAAATGTATGTGTCAAATATTCACGTATTTGAGGCCCAAGCAAACGTATGTACGCAAAAGTTTTCCAAATGTATCGAAGAAATACAACTTGAATAAGCTGACATGCAGCATTATTCTGTTCACTTTTCATTTTCCACTTTTTTCCACTAAAAAATACCACAATTTTCTTAAAACTAAAGAATTCTTACAACAATAAAAAAAAACTTTTCCTGACTGATAGCATTTTTTTTTTTCTAAACAAATGTCAAATAAAAGCTTCCTTAAAAATTATTGATGCGCAGTTTGGTCAGTTAATATTCCTATTAAATTCCTATTATAGATCCTTCCACAATTAAAGGTATTCCATTAACATTCTCTGACGAAGCAAAATATTTGGGTCTTATTTTAGATAAAAAGTTAAGCTGGAAACCTAATATACAAGAAAGAGTCAATAAGGCCACTGTAGCCCTTTTCTCCTGCAAAAAAGCCATTGGGAATAAATGGGGTCTACAACCCCGCATTACTCACTGGCTATTCAAATCGGTAATTAGACCAATTCTCACCTATGGGGTGGCAGTATGGTGGATTGCTTTGGATAAAGCAATTAACCGCGATAAACTCAGTAAAGTCCAAAGATCAGCTTCTTTGTGCATAAGTGGAGCACTTCGCTCTACTCCCTCCGCTGCAATGGACACTCTCCTCTGTTTAACACCCCTAGATATATTCAGTAAACAAACGGCAGCATGTACGCCAATCCGTCTTAAAGCCTCCTCACAGTGGATCAGTAATGATGTTGGCCACTCATCTATTCTGAACTCATACGGTTCACTTCCAGGTATCATTGACTACACCATCCCACAATTCCGCTTCGACAAGAACTTTCAGGTTGTCATACCTTCCCGATCCACATTGGAGGATGTGACATTCTTGGAAGACGAATCGATTCACTTTTATACGGACGGTTCAAAAACAGATGATGGGGTTGGTGGAGGCGTGTACTCAGGCAGACTAAATCTTAGTCTCTCATTTCGTCTTCCTGACCATTGTAGCGTGTTCCAGGCGGAACTTTTGGCGATAAAGGAAGTTTAATCGTGGCTTAAAGAAAACGTGGTATCGACGTCGGATATCCGTATCTTCTCAGATAGCCAAGCTGCTTTGAAATCTCTGGACTCTGTCTCTACAAATTCTAAAACGGCCAAAAACTGTCGCTCATCTCTTACAGAGATGGCACAACAGTTCAACATTCACCTTTGTTGGGTGTTAGGCCATAGGGACATTCTGGGAAATTGCAAAGCTGACGAACTCGCCAAAAGTGGAACAACACTACCTATTCTACCAGACAAGGTAGATATCGGTATACCTATCGCTACTTGCAAACTTATGCTGAAGCAAGATGCTATAAGGAGAACAAGCCTTAGGTGGAATGACCTCACCACTTGCCTGGCAAATAAAAAGATCTGGCCAGTGTTGGACACGAGGCACTCTAAGTGTTTGTTATCTTTAAGCAGATTGCAGATCAGCTCCATAATTGGTGTCATTACTGGACACTGCCTTATAGGCAATCACGCCACGCGGCTTGGAGTATTCGCAAATGATTTTTGCAGAAGCTGTATGGATGAAGAGGAAGAAGAATCTATTCCTCATCTTCTCTGTACATGTCCCGCCCTATCTCAAAGACGTAAACTCCATCTTGGGGATGATCCAACAGATCTAGCAAGCTCGGACATTAACAGTCTCATGCGCTTTGTAAAAAGCTCCAATTGGTTTAAGCGAGTGCGGAGAAAATCTTAGATTCATGTGGTATCACAACGGACCAATTGATGGTCTAAGTGTGTCGGCTTCTTTGCTGGCAGCCACTATAACCTAACCTAACTTAACCTTGTTCAGTTAATGCTCATCGACGGGATGCGTTAAGAAACTTGCTGCTTTGTAAACATTTTCAGGTTTGAGTTTTGGAACTTATGACCTTGCACCAAATCCGCATCTGGAGCATTTCGGAAATAAGTTTTTATTCAATAAATGTTTTTTTTTTTTTGAAAGAACACTAGAAATTCTTTTTTAATCTTCACTCATCTTCCAATGAAAAAATAGTTTCTAACTAATCTACCATAGGCTGAAAAATATGTTCTTAACAATCGGAAATGAAAGTTACTCCTGATGATTGCCGTTTCCCTCAAAAGTATTGACAATGGTGCATTTGAGTAGTATCATTTTTGTTGGTTTTGAGAGACGGAACACGCAAAATTAAGTCACGGTCGTCCCACTTTAGAATTCCAACAATTCTTCTCTCAACGTTCACAAGCTCCTCATTTCAATCTTGCTCACTTTTATTGAAGAAGTTGATGGCCAATTTTCCAAAAATTTAAACTTCGGAAAATTATAACTAGAATATTATTTGGTTTCTTTTTTGGGTTAGCTGGAGCCTACAAGTTTTCAAAGGAAAAAATAGAAAAAAAATCAACAATTATATCTAAACTGCCAAGTTTGCTCGGTCAAAGTCTAAATTTAATCAACTCAAGAGTTGAAAATCGAAAGCTGAAAACGTCAACTTTGAGTGAATAAAAACAAATTCTCAAGTTATTTTCAACTTTGACTGAACAGCCTTAAGTTACCTACCTGATGGCAAATAATTTTGTTTGTAAGCGTGTGACCCAAAAAACAGAAGATACTAAGTTGGAAAAAAATCCATGGGAAAAAAATACAAATTTTAAACGGAATCATAACTAGTTTGTAAGTACCAGAATGTAAAATTACAATCATAAGTAATTTCCTCAAACATTCTCAATCAGTATTATTATTGGATGTTCGAAGTTTAAAGAAATTTGCAAGTAAAAAATAAAGTTGAAAGGTTGATGGTGAAATTGGCACTAGAGTATACAAATATGAGTTCTATAAAGCGTTCGATGAACTTTTCGTCAAAAATATATCAAGGAATCTTCTGCTGCTGGTTATATTTATTTTTTTTTCTATTTTCTTTTTTTTAGTTTAACTTTTTAACATGGGTATGAATCACAAATTGCAATGCAAGTCAATAACAGTTTGATGGCTGTCATGAGGGGGATATCATGAAGCTTCTATAAAACAACAGAAGTTGACTACCTAAATACTTAAAGTGGAAACTGTAAATAACGACGTGTAGATACATTCATATATTTATTTTAAAAAGGATATTGTTTTCACTAGAATTTCAGTTTAGTTGGATGGAGCAGGTTGACAACTTTGTTTTATCCTGGGAAACTTCTTGTTTTTTCATACCAGATTTTTTTTGAAGGTAATGTCAAACAGAATTTCAAGTTGAATTAAAGTGTCTTTTTGAAGAGTTAATCTAGCTTAGGTATCTGTTATATTAAAATGCAAAAATCTCAAATAAAAATCAGACAGGACAGCTGGTCAATAAAAAACAGAAACCAAAAAGGACGAAAAATAGGAACACATTCTCAATTATGCCTGACCGACAAAGCTAAGCATTATAATAAGGTCCTTTATACGATATCCTCTGAGGTTGGGAATTCAGAAGGAAATACGAAAACCTTTTTGGTTTCATTCCATTAAGGAAGATGCAATTGCCACCAGGGTAAATGTTATGGATTAAGAAGAAGTATGAACGCCTGAAGTTAAAAGCTTCGGTCTCTCTCCCGAATATCATATTCTGTGTAATATCTATGTAAAAGCTTAGTTGTGAAAAAAAAGACAAACATTTTTTTACACATAGGTATCTTTTCTAAAGTGATTCTGAGAAAATATGCTCCTTTAAGTAACTTCACTGCGACTGATATTTAGTTCTGAAGTGCATGGAACAACCTCAAGCTAATAATAAAAACCAGAAAGTTGAAGTGCAAGTTAAAAAGATACACATTCAAAACGACAATGTAGGGCAGATTGCGGCATAAAACAAAATGAGAACAAAAAAAATGAGAACAAAAAATTTTCTAAATAAATTGCATACTACTACTTGTGGTGGTAAAAGTTTAAAACTCATGTTATATAGAAGAAGTTTTGAAATAGTTTTTTCAGCTAGCTTTAATTTTTACTGTCGAGATGAACAACTGTACTTAGAACAATAGATCATATTACTATACTTTTTATAGCGCAAGGGAAGGGATTGTTTTGGAATATTGCATTTTGTAACAAAAAAAAAAAAAAAAAACTACAATTTTTTAGTACAAATTTAAATAAGGATGGGTTGGTTGATCATTGTTAACAAAAAAGGGGAGAACTTTGTGAGTATAATTAAAATTCCGTCTGTTAAGGTAATTTCATGAATATTGTGGGTGAGTAGAAAGAAACACAATTTTGATTTAATTATGTGGAGAAGGTATACAATTTTTCTGATGGAACATTGTTTTATGATTTACTATACTTTTGTATTGTTCTATATTCATTTTAGTTTTTAATAATTATGCATTCATGTTTTAGTTTTCATAACAATGGAACAGTGTGAAGCCTCATAAAGAGTATTAATTGTGTACCTAAATTGAAAAGGAATTTGTTGGCGATGTACTGGATTTAAAACTAAGGTGAATATCATTTTAATTAAATAACAGTTACATAATATTGCAATGGCGCATCGTCAATGTCACATTGGTTATACAGGGTGTTTGTGTAAGTTGTAGTAGCCCGTAGCGTAATGGTTAGTGTGTTGGACTGTCACGCTGGAGGTCTGGGTTCGCTTCTCAGCCTCGTCCACCTAAAAACTGTTGCGAGGAATTGACAAATCCTCCAAGAGTATCACTTGTCACGAATAAGTGCTTCTCGTCTAGCCGTTCGGATTCGGCATAAAATTGTAGGTCCCTTCCATTCCTGTCTACAGGTGCACACAGCAATGGTTGCGAGTTGTAATTCACTAGGCCCTGGTTCTTCATGAGCCGTTGTGCGACCCGATTTTTTTATTTTTGTGATGTGACAAAAGGGTATGGCGTGTGGGTTTTGGTCGAAACAAATCGTATGGTAAGCGGGTCTATTTCTACTCGTTTAAGCGTGAGGAAAAATGATCCTACACTGCAATACAAAAAGTGTGTTTTTAAGTAACAAATCCATTCATTAATTTCAAGTTCAAAATACTGCCCATAATCTCGTAAAGGCGCTTAGTAACATTTTCACTATTTCGAGATAATGATGAAAACACTAAATCGCTTACCGCAACCTGAAGAAAAAATGTGAAAATTACCAAAAAATATTTTTTGTAAAGCTTAAGTAATGTTTTATTTTTCCGAATAGTTGTAAAATAAAAACTGAATAGTATTTAGGAAATAAGGTAGATAGGGCTTTTTAGCCATTGTCAAACAAAATTAAAAAGGCCCTATATACAAAAATGTACGTAAAACTTAATTAAATATCCTTTTTATAACGGGAAACAAGAAATTTTAAATTATATTGATTGATTTCAAACAATTTTTTATAAAATTTACGCATAAAATCGTATTTAAAATTACAGAAACGAATATTTTTAAAAGCCCTAACTACCACATAGTGCTTTTTAAAACAAACATGGACATACTTTCTCTATACACTGCGTTATAAAAGGCCCTATATGGTTGGCTAGGACTTTTAATAAATTTTGATGCATATGATTTGTAGTTAGGGCTTCTCAAAATTGTGATTTTCTGGCTTATGAAGGTTTATGGTTAAGAAATTGATACACAAAAATCGGAGACATTCCCTAACTCCAAATATGCCAAAAACTCAAAATCGGATTTTTTGTAGATAGGGCCTTTACGAGATTATGGGCAGAATAAACCCGCGCAGAAAAACAAGCTAGTTTTCGACAAAGCAGTAGTGAGTTTTACATAGATTCTGGTAAGGGGCTAGCAAGGCTTTGGAAAGGCTGCAACAAGGGCCTTGGCGATTATGAACCCTTTTGTCTCCTCAGGCAACAAAAAAAAGTTGCTACACAAACTTTAATGTCGAAAGTGAATAAGTTTCATACTCTAATATAACATACCATATTGCATTACTTGAGTTTAAGGTAAATAACTTAGAAAAGGCATCTGTTCTAACTTGTCTGACGTTTCTCACAAATCTGTGCTGTTTTGATATGAAAAAGAAAACAGAGGAAAGAGAGAAAAATTGTCGTTTGATACTGAAATTACATGCTTCTTATAAAATTTTAGTTATTGGTGTACAAGAGGCATTTCTGGGCCCATATTACCAATTACGATTATCGTTAATAATACCTCGTTATCGTTACGTATGCGATTAAGTTTTACGATAGTAGTTTTTTGTATACGATACTCGTTTTCTCTCAACACTGCTTTTGGCACTCGTATTTTATTGTTTTGACACATGACTTTATGTAGCTGCCATATATTTATTACGTTTGTTGTTTGAGTTTGGTGCTGCTGGTTGATGAAAAGAAAAATGTTAAGTAAAATAAAATAATAAAGAAATGAAAATGTTAAATAAAATTTTAATAATAGGCCATCAAAACAAACGACACAAATAAATGCACTTATTGCTTTTATGGAAAGGCATTGCTAAAAACTATATTCCAAATAGCCATACAAAAGCCAAGTCCAAAATGTTGTGAAACAAATAAACAAAAGACAAAATAAACAAACGACTTTTTCAGACAACGAGAAAGCTGTGATATCGATCCTTGACCTGAACGAAGCGGTCTCAGGCAACACATTAGGAATGCATTTCGGTGATCCTTCTCACTTTCAAAAAGGTCATGACATTGTTGATACCATTATGGAAGACTTGGAAAGTGTTAATAATGCTCAGCCAACTTACAATGCATCAGGAATACCCATTGGGTCTGATGCATCCCTCAGTGAAATTGAATTTTCATGAAGCTGAAGATCGCTGCATTTTTTTTTTTTTTTCTTTAAAAGTTGCAGACCTTGAAAAGTATGATAATCATGATGATCAATGATATTGGAAAAATTCAAATACCAAAATGTTGTGCAAATAATTTTCCAGGGGCGATGTCCGTTGCTTTTTCAAATTTGCATCCCTTTATATTTTTTTTTTAATTAGTTTTTAACAATTTAAAATTGCAGCTTCATGAATTTTCCCGTTTTTCCGAATCATCGTCACTACTGAAAAAAATATCACAATGGAAAAACATTTTATTTAAATTGAATCAATGAGATACACTTTCTTAGCTTTATTAATTCAGTTCTACAATTTATTGTTGACAGAAATATTGAAGGAATGAAGGTGGAAGCGCTTAAAAAAAATAGATTTTTTGATTTTATCTGGCAATATTTTCATGCATCTTGTTAAGGAATCAAACCCGACCAACACTTTATTATCACACCTATATTTTAATTAATGCTGACACGATTGGAAATGATGTCTTTATCATTTCCCATATATTCTACTTTGTAATCCAAATTTATACCTTTCCCACAACTCCTATTCCACCCAAAGCCCTCAGCTGCGTGAGGCCAGACGAAATATGATCTCCAATAGAAGTTCAATGTTTTGCCTCACGCGCTGATATTTATTAATTATGTTGACTGGCCACCTTTTGGTTTTGCCTTTTGCAATCTTTCTGGTCAGTTGACAGTCACTCACTTTCTGTACTTCGTAAGAGAACAATCGTCTCAATTTGTTATTATTATAAAATAATTTTCATTTAATAAAAGTTATCAGTTACTTAAAGGAGAGTGCCCAAAAAAAGCCCAGAGTCGATAAGAAAAAAACATATATGGTTTGAAAGGGCATTGACTGTAGGTATCAAATATAAAATTATTTTCTTGAAAAGTTATCCCCGGGACTGGCTATGACAATTTATTTATTTTTTAATAGCAAGGTGTTTTTTCATGTATTCAACATTGGTGAGGGCAGTAAAGAAGAGAAAAGGTATTGATTAAAAAACATACCTACATACCCACTAGACATGTGGGTAATCCGCAAAAGCTTCGTAAAACAAAGTTTCTGTTAACACAAGGCTTCGAAAACTATTTTTCGAAAAACTGATTTTCATAAGGCAAATGCTGAAAAATACAAGGTTTCAAAAAAAAAATTGTTACAAGCGTGACGGACGCTATATTTTGTTGGTATTTTAGGTAGCAATGATAGTATCGGAGGGAATACATGTGCCCTGGGTGTTAACTGTTATAAATTGGTACCTTACTAGTCTCGCCAATATATTAAAAATACTCTAATCCAAGAAATCAATTAACAAATTCCGGAATAAATTATGAAAACAAAACATTTCGGAATTTTACCACTGCCATTCAAAAATTCTTAGTTTTCATATTTTCGTTATCATTTCGGAGTTTTAAAAATACATAGTAAGGAAAAGGCAGGTCTTAATTATTCATTAGTATAACAGTATGCGAATGATTTGTAAGTTGTTCTTAATTCTTACGCACATACTATTTCCCCAAACTGTTGTCCGGCACGCTTATTGCTTAATGCTTAGGTAGGTTACTAAATTTTTTTCGATCCTGTTGAGTAACGGTATGGGTGATAACTTCTTGTGGCTGCTGATTTTAGTGACTTGCGGTGAACCTATTTAATAACATGAATGAACATTAATATGAAGATGTGTCACTTTTTACTTTTTTTTTACATGAAGAAACACTGTGTTTTTAAAAATTTTAAATTGTCATATTCAGTCCCGGGGATAACTTTTTAAGAAAATGATTCCATATTTGTTATCGACAATTAATGTCCTTTCAAACCATGTATGACTTTTCTTAATCGACTCTGGGTTTTTTTTCCATACATTTTTGGGCATTCTCCTTTGACTAATTTCATTTGTGTGATTACTTGTATGAACATTTGAATACTTGTTAGAACACATCTTTTATCGTAAAACATAATCGGTCCATGTCATGACTATCGTTTTCTTGGGTATCGTTTTTATGCCTTTCGTTTCGTAATTTGTAATACGGGCCCTGATGGGGTACGAAACATGTCTGACAAGTTTTTACTTGGGAGGGCCTCACGCGTGTTTTAAAAGTACCTACCCCTCATCTTAATTTTTGGTACTGAAATCCAGCCAGGGATTGCCGAATATATGACAAGTTTTCCTCGGCTAGATTTTTCCCAATGAAAACTTACTAGGGCATTGTCCAAACTAGACAGGAACTTGGAATATTTCCAGTCGGGAAGTTCAAGTTTAAGTTCATGTTCAAGTTCAAGGCCTAAAATTGTTTTCCTCACAAAAAATTTTTACTTTGCATTTTATTATTTCAAAATTTCAAAGCATACACACAAATTCTTTCGGACATCTACCACCCTTTATTTTTTAAATTGATTTACTCTATCCCTTTTGGCCGTAGTATTAAAGTGTGTGCGCAAGAAATATTCGTTTTTGTCAACATTACTTTGTTGTCCTGTGTCCTCAGTACGTATATAAGTACAACTTTGCCATTTTCAGTTCTATTTTGAATTGTTTGTACAAATTTGATTTAGTCTTAGTTAATTTTCTTTTATCACGAGGCTACACGGGCAAGGCCTGGCAAGCAAGTTGCTAAACACACACAGTTTTTACTTGCGATATACGTTGTAAAGGGCAAGTTTAGGATTCATGCAAAAAATCGAACTCGAGATAGTAATTTTCCCTAAAATTACTGTGGGTTTTGGGCCCCGTAATTCTGTCTCTCCGTCTGTACCTTGATCTGCAGCCTAAGCCACTGAAACTTTGGACTTAAGGTTTTTTGGGAATTCTCTACAGGAGAAATTAATTTTTTTTAGCTGACAAAATAACGGTACGTGCCATACAACCAATATACACAAATTGATTTAATTCAAAAACGGTTTTAACGATTTTGAAAAAAAAAATTACGAGGTACCTACTTTTACTAATAATTAATATTTTGGTATAAAAAAAATATTTTTAACGTTTATTAACGGTACTTGCCATAGAACCGATTTTTTGGTTTTAAAATTTCTCGTTAACGGTTACAGCGATTTCAACCATTTTTTATATAAGAGGTCATACCGTTAAATAATAAATTGAACTATTTCTTATAAAAGGGTTTGCTTTGGATGTGCTGGTTGCATTTGACAAAACCTTTCTATATATGTACGTTTCAATGGGTTCCAGAGACTTTCGTAAAAAAATGAATTTTTAGTGATAAGGGGGTAGTCCATGCTTTTTTTCGAAAATCGATTGGAAAACGAAAAGTTGAGTTTTGAACGGCAATGCAAAGACCTGACCGTTATCTGTTCAACAACGTTAACCGAAACCTCTTACGAGCCTTATTTTGGAAGTTATGGCCATATTAAGATTTTTAGTTTTTGGGTTGAAACAAGAAAGATTTACTTTGAATTAAAATTTCTCTGCAACCAGAGCCCACAAAATGCTCTAGTTTTCAGCAATGGATAGCTCTCCAAAAACTGATTAAGCGGTTAATAAACCGCAAGGCCTTTCGAGCCTTATTTGTGGAACTGTAGACATCCAAAGTCATGCAAACTTTCAAAACTCAAAAAAATCGATTTTAATGGATTTACTTTGAATTAAGATATCTCCGCAACCAGACCTCCTAGAATGTTCTAGTTTTCAGCTATGGATAGCTCTCAAAAAACTAATAAAGCGTTTTGCAAGCGAAAATGACGTCATAGCCTTATTTGCGGAACTCTGGGCATCCAAAGTCATACAAGCCTTCATAACTCAAAAAAATAACTTTGAATGCAAATATCTCGAAAACTAGACCTTATAAAAGGGTTTGCTTTGGATGTGCTGGTTGCATTTGACAAAACCTTTCTATATATGAACGTTTCAATGGGTTGCAGAGACTTTCCTAAAAAAATGAATTTTTAGTGATAAGGGGGTAGTCCATGCTTTTTTTCGAAAATCGATTGGAAAAAAAAGTTGAGTTTTGAACGGCAATGCAAAGACCTGACCGTTATCTGTTCAACAACGTTAACCGGAACCTCTTACGAGCCTTATTTTGGAAGTTATGGCCATATTAAGATTTTTAGTTTTTGGGTTGAAACAAGAAAGATTAACTTTGAATTAAAATTTCTCTGCAATCAGAGCCCACAAAATGCTCTAGTTTTCAGAAATGGTTAGCTCTCCAAAAATTGATTAAGCGGTTAATAAACCGCAAGGCCTTCCGAGCCTTATTTGTGGAACTGTAGACATCCAAAGTCATGCAAACTTTCAAAACTCAAAAAAATCGATTTTAATGGATTTACTTTGAATTAAGATATCTCCGCAACCAGACCTCCTAGAATGTTCTAGTTTTCAGCTATGGATAGCTCTCAAAAAACTAATTAAGCGTTTTGCAAGCGAAAATGACGTCATAGCCTTATTTGCGGAACTGTGGGCATCCAAAGTCATACAAGCCTTCATAACTCAAAAAAATAACTTTGAATGCAAATATCTCGAAAACTAGACCTTATAAAAGGGTTTGCTTTGGATGTGCTGGTTGCATTTGACAAAACCTTTCTATATATGTACGTTTCAATGGGTTCCAGAGACTTTCGTAAAAAAATGAATTTTTAGTGATAAGGGGGTAGTTCATGCTTTTTTTCGAAAATCGATTGGAAAAAAAAGTTGAGTTTTGAACGGCAATGCAAAGACCTGACCGTTATCTGTTCAACAACGTTAACCGCAACCTCTTACGAGCCTTATTTTGGAAGTTATGGCCATATTAAGATTTTTAGTTTTTGGGTTGAAACAAGAAAGATTAACTTTGAATTAAAATTTCTCTGCAACCAGAGCCCACAAAATGCTCTAGTTTTCAGCAATGGATAGCTCTCCAAAAACTGATTAAGCGGTTAATAAACCGCAAGGCCTTCCGAGCCTTATTTGTGGAACTGTGGACATCCAAAGTCATGCAAACTTTCAAAACTCAAAAAAATCAATCGATTTTAATGGATTTACTTTGAATTAAGATATCTCCGCAACCAGACCTCCTAGAATGTTCTAGTTTTCAGCTATGGATAGCTCTCAAAAAACTAATTAAGCGTTTTGCAAGCGAAAATGACGTCATAGCCTTATTTGCGGAACTGTGGGCATCCAAAGTCATACAAGCCTTCATAACTCAAAAAAATAACTTTGAATGCAAATATCTCGAAAACTAGACCTTATAAAAGGGTTTGCTTTGGATGTGCTGGTTGCATTTGACAAAACCTTTCTATATATGTACGTTTCAATGGGTTCCAGAGACTTTCGTAAAAAAATGAATTTTTAGTGATAAGGGGATAGTCCATGCTTTTTTTTCGAAAATCGATTGGAAAAAAAAGTTGAGTTTTGAACGGCAATGCAAAGACCAGACCGTTATCTGTTCAACAACGTTAACCGCAACCTCTTACGAGCCTTATTTTGGAAGTTATGGCCATATTAAGATTTTTAGTTTTTGGGTTGAAACAAGAAAGATTTACTTTGAATTAAAATTTCTCTGCAACCAGAGCCTACAAAATGCTCTCGTTTTCAGCAATGGATAGCTCTCCAAAAACTGATTAAGCGGTTAATAAACCGCAAGGCCTTCCGAGCCTTATTTGTGGAACTGTAGACATCCAAAGTCATGCAAACTTTCAAAACTCAAAAAAATCGATTTTAATGGATTTACTTTGAATTAAGATATCTCCGCAACCAGACCTCCTAGAATGTTCTAGTTTTCAGATATGGATAGCTCTTGAAAAACTTATAAAGCGTTTTGCAAGCAAAAATGACGACATAGCCTTATTTGCGGAACTGTGGGCATCCAAAGTCATACAAGCCTTCATAACTCAAAAAAATAACTTTGAATGCAAATATCTCGAAAACTAGACCTTATAAAAGGGTTTGCTTTGGATGTGCTGGTTGCATTTGACAAAACCTTTCTATATATGTACGTTTCAATGGGTTGCAGAGACTTTCGTAAAAAAATGAATTTTTAGTGATAAGGGGGTAGTCCATGCTTTTTTTCGAAAATCGATTGGAAAAAAAAGTTGAGTTTTGAACGGCAATGCAAAGACCTGACCGTTATCTGTTCAACAACGTTAACCGCAACCTCTTACGAGCCTTATTTTGGAAGTTATGGCCATATTAAGATTTTTAGTTTTTGGGTTGAAACAAGAAAGATTTACTTTGAATTAAAATTTCTCTGCAACCAGAGCCTACAAAATGCTCTAATTTTCAGCAATGGATAGCTCTCCAAAAACTGATTAAGCGGTTAATAAACCGCAAGGCCTTCCGAGCCTTATTTGTGGAACTGTAGACATCCAAAGTCATGCAAACTTTCAAAACTCAAAAAAATCGATTTTAATGGATTTACTTTGAATTAAGATATCTCCGCAACCAGACCTCCTAGAATGTTCTAGTTTTCAGATATGGATAGCTCTTGAAAAACTTATAAAGCGTTTTGCAAGCAAAAATGACGACATAGTCTTATTTGCGGAACTGTGGGCATCCAAAGTCATACAAGCCTTCATAACTCAAAAAAATAACTTTGAATGCAAATATCTCGAAAACTAGACCTTATAAAAGGGTTTGCTTTGGATGTGCTGGTTGCATTTGACAAAACCTTTCTATATATGTACGTTTCAATGGGTTGCAGAGACTTTCGTAAAAAAATGAATTTTTAGTGATAAGGGGGTAGTCCATGCTTTTTTTCGAAAATCGATTGGAAAAAAAAAGTTGAGGTTTGAACGGCAATGCGAAGACCTGACCGTTATCTGTTCAACAACGTTAACCGGAACCTCTTACGAGCCTTATTTTGGAAGTTATGGCCATATTAAGATTTTTAGTTTTTGGGTTGAAACAAGAAAGATTAACTTTGAATTAAAATTTCTCTGCAATCAGAGCCCACAAAATGCTCTAGTTTTCAGAAATGGTTAGCTCTCCAAAAATTGATTAAGCGGCTAATAAACCGCAAGGCCTTCCGAGCCTTATTTGTGGAACTGTAGACATCCAAAGTCATGCAAACTTTCAAAACTCAAAAAAATCGATTTTAATGGATTTACTTTGAATTAAGATATCTCCGCAACCAGACCTCCTAGAATGTTCAAGTTTTCAGCTATGGATAGCTCTCAAAAAACTTATTAAGCGTTTTGCAAGCGAAAATGACGTCATAGCCTTATTTGCGGAACTGTGGGCATCCAAAGTCATACAAGCCTTCATAACTCAAAAAAATAACTTTGAATGCAAATATCTCGAAAACTAGACCTTATAAAAGGGTTTGCTTTGGATGTGCTGGTTGCATTTGACAAAACCTTTCTCTATATGTACGTTTCAATGGGTTCCAGAGACTTTCGTAAAAAAATGAATTTTTAGTGATAAGGGGGTAGTTCATGCTTTTTTTCGAAAATCGATTGGAAAAAAAAGTTGAGTTTTGAACGGCAATGCAAAGACCTGACCGTTATCTGTTCAACAACGTTAACCGCAACCTCTTACGAGCCTTATTTTGGAAGTTATGGCCATATTAAGATTTTTAGTTTTTGGGTTGAAACAAGAAAGATTAACTTTGAATTAAAATTTCTCTGCAACCAGAGCCCACAAAATGCTCTAGTTTTCAGCAATGGATAGCCCTCGAAAAACTGATTAAGCGGTTAATAAACCGCAAGGCCTTCCGAGCCTTATTTGTGGAACTGTGGACATCCAAAGTCATGCAAACTTTCAAAACTCAAAAAAATCGATTTTAATGGATTTACTTTTAATTAAGATATCTCCGCAACCAGACCTCCTAGAATGTTCTAGTTTTCAGCTATGGATAGCTCTCGAAAAACTTATTAAGCGTTTTGCAAGCGAAAATGACGTCATAGCCTTATTTGCGGAACTGTGGGCATCCAAAGTCATACAAGCCTTCATAACTCAAAAAAATAACATTGAATGCAAATATCTCGAAAACTAGACCTTATAAAAGGGTTTGCTTTGGATGTGCTGGTTGCATTTGACAAAACCTTTCTATATATGTACGTTTCAATGGGTTCCAGAGACTTTCGTAAAAAAATTAATTTTTAGTGATAAGGGGATAGTCCATGCTTTTTTTTCGAAAATCGATTGGAAAAAAAAGTTGAGTTTTGAACGGCAATGCAAAGACCAGACAGTTATCTGTTCAACAACGTTAACCGCAACCTCTTACGAGCCTTATTTTGGAAGTTATGGCCATATTAAGATTTTTAGTTTTTGGGTTGAAACAAGAAAGATTTACTTTGAATTAAAATTTCTCTGCAACCAGAGCCCACAAAATGCTCTCGTTTTCAGCAATGGATAGCTCTCCAAAAATTGATTAAGCGGTTAATAAACCGCAAGGCCTTCCGAGCCTTATTTGTGGAACTGTAGACATCCAAAGTCATGCAAACTTTCAAAACTCAAAAAAATCGATTTTAATGGATTTACTTTGAATTAAGATATCTCCGCAACCAGACCTCCTAGAATGTTCTAGTTTTCAGCTATGAATAGCTCTAAAAAACTAATTAAGCGTTTTGCAAGCGAAAATGACGTCATAGCCTTATTTGAGGAATTGTGGGCATCCAAAGTCATACAAGCCTTCATAACTCAAAAAAATAACTTTGAATGCAAATATCTCGAAAACTAGACCTTATAAAAGGGTTTGCTTTGGATGTGCTGGTTGCATTTGACAAAACCTTTCTCTATATGTACGTTTCAATGGGTTCCAGAGACTTTCGTAAAAAATGAATTTTTAGTGATAAGGGGGTAGTTCATGCTTTTTTTCGAAAATCGATTGGAAAAAAAAGTTGAGTTTTGAACGGCAATGCAAAGACCTGACCGTTATCTGTTCAACAACGTTAACCGCAACCTCTTACGAGCCTTATTTTGGAAGTTATGGCCATATTAAGATTTTTAGTTTTTGGGTTGAAACAAGAAAGATTAACTTCGAATTAAAATTTCTCTGCAACCAAGAAAGATTAACTTTGAATTAAAATTTCTCTGCAATCAGAGCCCACAAAATGCTCTAGTTTTCAGAAATGGTTAGCTCTCCAAAAATTGATTAAGCGGTTAATAAACCGCAAGGCCTTCCGAGCCTTATTTGTGGAACTGTGGACATCCAAAGTCATGCAAACTTTCAAAACTCAAAAAAATCGATTTTAATGGATTTACTTTGAATTAAGATATCTCCGCAACCAGACCTCCTAGAATGTTCTAGTTTTCAGCTATGGATAGCTCTCGAAAAACTTATTAAGCGTTTTGCAAGCGAAAATGACGTCATAGCCTTATTTGCGGAACTGTGGGCATCCAAAGTCATACAAGCCTTCATAACTCAAAAAAATAACTTTGAATGCAAATATCTCGAAAACTAGACCTTATAAAAGGGTTTGCTTTGGATGTGCTGGTTGCATTTGACAAAAACTTTCTATGTATGTACGTTTCAATGGGTTGCAGAGACTTTCGTAAAAAAATGAATTTTTAGTGATAAGGGGGTAGTCCATGCTTTTTTTCGAAAATCGATTGGTAAAAAAAAGTTGAGTTTTGAACGGCAATGCAAAGACCTGACCGTTATCTGTTCAACAACGTTAACCGGAACCTCTTACGAGCCCTATTTTGGAAGTTATGGCCATATTAAGATTTTTAGTTTTTGGGTTGAAACAAGAAAGATTAACTTTGAATTAAAATTTCTCTGCAATCAGAGCCCACAAAATGCTCTAGTTTTCAGCAATGGATAGCTCTCTAAAAACTGATTAAGCGGTTAATAAACCGCAAGGCCTTCCGAGCCTTATTTGTGGAACTGTGGACATCCAAAGTCATGCAAACTTTCAAAACTCAAAAAAATCGATTTTAATGGATTTACTTTGAATTAAGATATCTCCGCAACCAGACCTCCTAGAATGTTCTAGTTTTCAGCTATGGATAGCTCTCGAAAAACTTATTAAGCGTTTTGCAAGCGAAAATGACGTCATAGCCTTATTTGCGGAACTGTGGGCATCCAAAGTCATACAAGCCTTCATAACTCAAAAAAATAACTTTGAATGCAAATATCTCGAAAACTAGACCTTATAAAAGGGTTTGCTTTGGATGTGCTGGTTGCATTTGACAAAAACTTTCTATGTATGTACGTTTCAATGGGTTGCAGAGACTTTCGTAAAAAAATGAATTTTTAGTGATAAGGGGGTAGTCCATGCTTTTTTTCGAAAATCGATTGGTAAAAAAAAGTTGAGTTTTGAACGGCAATGCAAAGACCTGACCGTTATCTGTTCAACAACGTTAACCGGAACCTCTTACGAGCCCTATTTTGGAAGTTATGGCCATATTAAGATTTTTATTTTTTGGGTTGAAACAAGAAAGATTAACTTTGAATTAAAATTTCTCTGCAATCAGAGCCCACAAAATGCTCTAGTTTTCAGAAATGGTTAGCTCTCCAAAAATTGATTAAGCGGTTAATAAACCGCAAGGCCTTCCGAGCCTTATTTGTGGAACTGTAGACATCCAAAGTCATGCAAACTTTCAAAACTCAAAAAAATCGATTTTAATGGATTTACTTTGAATTAAGATATCTCCGCAACCAGACCTCCTAAAATGTTCTAGTTTTCAGCTTTGGATAGCTCTCAAAAAACTAATTAAGCGTTTTGCAAGCGAAAATGACGTCATAGCCTTATTTGCGGAACTGTGGGCATCCAAAGTCATACAAGCCTTCATAACTCAAAAAAATAACATTGAATGCAAATATCTCGAAAACTAGACCTTATAAAAGGGTTTGCTTTGGATGTGCTGGTTGCATTTGACAAAACCTTTCTATATATGTACGTTTCAATGGGTTCCAGAGACTTTCGTAAAAAAATTAATTTTTAGTGATAAGGGGATAGTCCATGCTTTTTTTTCGAAAATCGATTGGAAAAAAAGTTGAGTTTTGAACGGCAATGCAAAGACCAGACAGTTATCTGTTCAACAACGTTAACCGCAACCTCTTACGAGCCTTATTTTGGAAGTTATGGCCATATTAAGATTTTTAGTTTTTGGGTTGAAACAAGAAAGATTTACTTTGAATTAAAATTTCTCTGCAACCAGAGCCCACAAAATGCTCTCGTTTTCAGCAATGGATAGCTCTCCAAAAACTGATTAAGCGGTTAATAAACCGCAAGGCCTTCCGAGCCTTATTTGTGGAACTGTAGACATCCAAAGTCATGCAAACTTTCAAAACTCAAAAAAATCGATTTTAATGGATTTACTTTGAATTAAGATATCTCCGCAACCAGACCTCCTAGAATGTTCTAGTTTTCAGCTATGGATAGCTCTCAAAAAACTAATTAAGCGTTTGCAAGCGAAAATGACGTCATAGCCTTATTTGCGGAACTGTGGGCATCCAAAGTCATACAAGCCTTCATAACTCAAAAAAATAACTTTGAATGCAAATATCTCGAAAACTAGACCTTATAAAAGGGTTTGCTTTGGATGTGCTGGTTGCATTTGACAAAACCTTTCTATATATGTACGTTTCAATGGGTTCCAGAGACTTTCGTAAAAAAATTAATTTTTAGTGATAAGGGGATAGTCCATGCTTTTTTTTCGAAAATCGATTGGAAAAAAAAGTTGAGTTTTGAACGGCAATGCAAAGACCAGACAGTTATCTGTTCAACAACGTTAACCGCAACCTCTTACGAGCCTTATTTTGGAAGTTATGGCCATATTAAGATTTTTAGTTTTTGGGTTGAAACAAGAAAGATTTACTTTGAATTAAAATTTCTCTGCAACCAG
The DNA here is from genome assembly GCA_949320155.1 of Melangyna quadrimaculata. Lineage (NCBI taxonomy): Eukaryota > Metazoa > Arthropoda > Insecta > Diptera > Syrphidae > Melangyna > Melangyna quadrimaculata. The sequence goes on along the minus strand of OX439485.1, from coordinate 72,754,815 downwards.
AGCCCACAAAATGCTCTCGTTTTCAGCAATGGATAGCTCTCCAAAAACTGATTAAGCGGTTAATAAACCGCAAGGCCTTCCGAGCCTTATTTGTGGAACTGTAGACATCCAAAGTCATGCAAACTTTCAAAACTCAAAAAAATCGATTTTAATGGATTTACTTTGAATTAAGATATCTCCGCAACCAGACCTCCTAGAATGTTCTAGTTTTCAGCTATGAATAGCTCTAAAAAACTAATTAAGCGTTTTGCAAGCGAAAATGACGTCATAGCCTTATTTGCGGAACTGTGGGCATCCAAAGTCATACAAGCCTTCATAACTCAAAAAAATAACTTTGAATGCAAATATCTCGAAAACTAGACCTTATAAAAGGGTTTGCTTTGGATGTGCTGGTTGCATTTGACAAAACCTTTCTCTATATGTACGTTTCAATGGGTTCCAGAGACTTTCGTAAAAAATGAATTTTTAGTGATAAGGGGGTAGTTCATGCTTTTTTTCGAAAATCGATTGGAAAAAAAAGTTGAGTTTTGAACGGCAATGCAAAGACCTGACCGTTATCTGTTCAACAACGTTAACCGCAACCTCTTACGAGCCTTATTTTGGAAGTTATGGCCATATTAAGATTTTTAGTTTTTGGGTTGAAACAAGAAAGATTAACTTTGAATTAAAATTTCTCTGCAATCAGAGCCCACAAAATGCTCTAGTTTTCAGAAATGGTTAGCTCTCCAAAAATTGATTAAGCGGTTAATAAACCGCAAGGCCTTCCGAGCCTTATTTGTGGAACTGTAGACATCCAAAGTCATGCAAACTTTCAAAACTCAAAAAAATCGATTTTAATGGATTTACTTTGAATTAAGATATCTCCGCAACCAGACCTCCTAAAATGTTCTAGTTTTCAGCTTTGGATAGCTCTCAAAAAACTAATTAAGCGTTTTGCAAGCGAAAATGACGTCATAGCCTTATTTACGGAACTGTGGGCATCCAAAGTCATACAAGCCTTCATAACTCAAAAAAATAACTTTGAATGCAAATATCTCAAAAACTAGACCTTATAAAAGACATCCAAACTCATGCAAACTTTCAAAACTCAAAAAAATCGATTTTAATGGATTTACTTTGAATTAAGATATCTCCGCAACCAGACCTCCTAGAATGTTCTAGTTTTCAGCTATGGATAGCTCTCAAAAAACTAATTAAGCGTTTGCAAGCGAAAATGACGTCATAGCCTTATTTGCTGAACTGTGGGCATCCAAAGTCATACAAGCCTTCATAACTCAAAAAAATAACTTTGAATGCAAATATCTCGAAAACTAGACCTTATAAAAGGGTTTGCTTTGGATGTGCTGGTTGCATTTGACAAAACCTTTCTATATATGTACGTTTCAATGGGTTCCAGAGACTTTCGTAAAAAAATTAATTTTTAGTGATAAGGGGATAGTCCATGCTTTTTTTTCGAAAATCGATTGGAAAAAAAAGTTGAGTTTTGAACGGCAATGCAAAGACCTGACTGTTATCTGTTCAAAAACGTTAACCGCAACCTCTTACGAGCCTTATTTTGGAAGTTATGGCCATATTAAGATTTTTAGTTTTTGGGTTGAAACAAGAAAGATTAACTTTGAATCAACATTTCTCTGCAACAAGAGCCCACAAAATGCTCTTGTTTTCAGCAATGGATAGCTCTCCAAAAATTGATTAAGCGGTTAATAAACCGCAAGGCCTTCCGAGCCTTATTTGTGGAACTGTAAACATCCAAAGTCATGCAAGCTTTCAAAACTCAAAAAAATCGATTTTAATGGATTTACTTTGAATTAAGATATCTCCGCAACCAGACCTCCTAGAATGTTCTAGTTTTCAGCTATGAATAGCTCTAAAAAACTAATTAAGCGTTTTGCAAGCGAAAATGACGTCATAGCCTTATTTGCAGAACTGTGGGCATCCAAAGTCATACAAGCCTTCATAACTCAAAAAAATAACATTGAATGCAAATATCTCGAAAACTAGACCTTATAAAAGGGTTTGCTTTGGATGTGCTGGTTGCATTTGACAAAACCTTTCTATATATGTACGTTTCAATGGGTTCCAGAGACTTTCGTAAAAAAATGAATTTTTAGTGATAAGGGGGTAGTCCATGCTTTTTTTCGAAAATCGATTGGAAAAAAAAAGTTGAGGTTTGAACGGCAATGCAAAGACCTGACCGTTATCTGTTCAACAACGTTAACCGGAACCTCTTACGAGCCTTATTTTAGAAGTTATGGCCATATTAAGATTTTTAGTTTTTGGGTTGAAACAAGAAAGATTAACTTTGAATTAAAATTTCTCTGCAATCAGAGCCCACAAAATGCTCTAGTTTTTAGAAATGGTTAGCTCTCCAAAAATTGATTAAGCGGTTAATAAACCGCAAGGCCTTCCCAGCCTTATTTGTGGAACTGTAGACATCCAAAGTCATGCAAACTTTCAAAACTCAAAAAAATCGATTTTAATGGATTTACTTTGAATTAAGATATCTCCGCAACCAGACCTCCTAGAATGTTCTAGTTTTCAGCTATGGATAGCTCTCAAAAAACTAATTAAGCGTTTTGCAAGCGAAAATGACGTCATAGCCTTATTTACGGAACTGTGGGCATCCAAAGTCATACAAGCCTTCATAACTCAAAAAAATAACTTTGAATGCAAATATCTCAAAAACTAGACCTTATAAAAGACATCCAAAGTCATGCAAACTTTCAAAACTCAAAAAAATCGATTTTAATGGATTTACTTTGAATTAAGATATCTCCGCAACCAGACCTCCTAGAATGTTCTAGTTTTCAGCTATGGATAGCTCTCAAAAAACTAATTAAGCGTTTGCAAGCGAAAATGACGTCATAGCCTTATTTGCGGAACTGTGGGCATCCAAAGTCATACAAGCCTTCATAACTCAAAAAAATAACTTTGAATGCAAATATCTCGAAAACTAGACCTTATAAAAGGGTTTGCTTTGGATGTGCTGGTTGCATTTGACAAAACCTTTCTCTATATGTACGTTTCAATGGGTTCCAGAGACTTTCGTAAAAAAATGAATTTTTAGTGATAAGGGGGTAGTTCATGCTTTTTTTCGAAAATCGATTGGAAAAAAAAGTTGAGTTTTGAACGGCAATGCAAAGACCTGTCCGTTATCTGTTCAACAACGTTAACCGCAACCTCTTACGAGCCTTATTTTGGAAGTTATGACCATATTAAGATTTTTAGTTTTTGGGTTGAAACAAGAAAGATTAACTTTGAATTAAAATTTCTCTGCAACCAGAGCCCACAAAATGCTCTGGTTTTCAGCAATGGATAGCTCTCCAAAAACTGATTAAGCGGTTGATAAACCGCAAGGCCTTCCGAGCCTTATTTGTGGAACTGTGGACATCCAAAGTCATGCAAACTTTCAAAACTCAAAAAAATCGATTTGAATGGATTTACTTTGAATTAAGATATTAAGATAGACCTCCTAGAATGTTCTAGTTTTCAGCTATGGATAGCTCTCGAAAAACTTATTAAGCGTTTTGCAAGCGAAAATGACGTCATAGCCTTATTTGCAGAACTGTGGGCATCCAAAGTCATACAAGCCTTCATAACTCAAAAAAATAACATTGAATGCAAATATCTCGAAAACTAGACCTTATAAAAGGGTTTGCTTTGGATGTGCTGGTTGCATTTGACAAAACCTTTCTCTATATGTACGTTTCAATGGGTTCCAGAGACTTTCGTAAAAAAATGAATTTTTTCGAAAATCGATTGGAAAAAAAAGTTGAGTTTTGAACGGCAATGCAAAGACCTGACCGTTATCTGTTCAACAACGTTAACCGCAACCTCTTACGAGCCTTATTTTGGAAGTTATGGCCATATTAAGATTTTTAGTTTTTGGGTTGAAACAAGAAAGATTTACTTTGAATTAAAATTTCTCTGCAACCAGAGCCCACAAAATGCTCTAGTTTTCAGCAGTGGATAGGTCTCCAAAAACTGATTAAGCGGTTAATAAACCGCAAGGCCTTCCGAGCCTTATTTGTGGAACTGTAGACATCCAAAGTCATGCAAACTTTCAAAACTCAAAAAAATCGATTTTAATGGATTTACTTTGAATTAAGATATCTCCGCAACCAGACCTCCTAAAATGTTCTAGTTTTCAGCTTTGGATAGCTCTCAAAAAACTAATTAAGCGTTTTGCAAGCGAAAATGACGTCATAGCCTTATTTGCGGAACTGTGGGCATCCAAAGTCATACAAGCCTTCATAACTCAAAAAAATAACTTTGAATGCAAATATCTCGAAAACTAGACCTTATAAAAGGGTTTGCTTTGGATGTGCTGGTTGCATTTGACAAAACCTTTCTATATATGTACGTTTCAATGGGTTGCAGAGACTTTCGTAAAAAAATGAATTTTTAGTGATAAGGGGTAGTCCATGCTTTTTTTCGAAAATCGATTGGAAAAAAAAGTTGAGTTTTGAACGGCAATGCAAAGACCTGACCGTTATCTGTTCAACAACGTTAACCGCAACCTCTTACGAGCCTTATTTTGGAAGTTATGGCCATATTAAGATTTTTAGTTTTTGGGTTGAAACAAGAAAGATTTACTTTGAATTAAAATTTCTCTGCAACCAGAGCCCACAAAATGCTCTAGTTTTCAGCAATGCATAGCTCTCCAAAAACTGATTAAGCGGTTAATAAACCGCAAGGCCTTCCGAGCCTTATTTGTGGAACTGTGGACATCCAAAGTCATGCAAACTTTCAAAACTCAAAAAAATCGATTTTAATGGATTTACTTTGAATTAAGATATTAAGATAGACCTCCTAGAATGTTCTAGTTTTCAGCTATGGATAGCTCTCGAAAAACTTATTAAGCGTTTTGCAAGCGAAAATGACGTCATAGCCTTATTTGCGGAACTGTGGGCATCCAAAGTCATACAAGCCTTCATAACTCAAAAAAATAACTTTGAATGCAAATATCTCGAAAACTAGACCATATAAAAGGGTTTGCTTTGGATGTGCTGGTTGCATTTGACAAAACCTTTCTATATATGTACGTTTCAATGGGTTGCAGAGACTTTCGTAAAAAAATGAATTTTTAGTGATAAGGGGGTAGTCCATGCTTTTTTTCGAAAATCGATTGGAAAAAAAAAGTTGAGGTTTGAACGGCAATGCAAAGACCTGACCGTTATCTGTTCAACAACGTTAACCGGAACCTCTTACGAGCCTTATTTTAGAAGTTATGGCCATATTAAGATTTTTAGTTTTTGGGTTGAAACAAGAAAGATTAACTTTGAATTAAAATTTCTCTGCAATCAGAGCCCACAAAATGCTCTAGTTTTTAGAAATGGTTAGCTCTCCAAAAATTGATTAAGCGGTTAATAAACCGCAAGGCCTTCCGAGCCTTATTTGTGGAACTGTAGACATCCAAAGTCATGCAAACTTTCAAAACTCAAAAAAATCGATTTTAATGGATTTACTTTGAATTAAGATATCTCCGCAACCAGACCTCCTAGAATGTTCTAGTTTTCAGCTATGGATAGCTCTCAAAAAACTAATTAAGCGTTTTGCAAGCGAAAATGACGTCATAGCCTTATTTACGGAACTGTGGGCATCCAAAGTCATACAAGCCTTCATAACTCAAAAAAATAACTTTGAATGCAAATATCTCGAAAACTAGACCTTATAAAAGACATCCAAAGTCATACAAACTTTCAAAACTCAAAAAAATCGATTTTTATGGATTTACTTTGAATTAAGATATCTCCGCAACCAGACCTCCTAAAATGTTCTAGTTTTCAGCTTTGGATAGCTCTTAAAAAACTAACTAAGCGTTTTGCAAGCGAAAATGACGTCATAGCCTTATTTACGGAACTGTGGGCATCCAAAGTCATACAAGCCTTCATAACTCAAAAAAATAACTTTGAATGCAAATATCTCAAAAACTAGACCTTATAAAAGACATCCAAATCATGCAAACTTTCAAAACTCAAAAAAATCGATTTTAATGGATTTATTTTGAATTAAGATATCTCCGCAACCAGACCTCCTAGAATGTTCTAGTTTTCAGCTATGGATAGCTCTCAAAAAACTAATTAAGCGTTTTGCAAGCGAAAATGACGTCATAGCCTTATTTGCGGAACTGTGGGCATCCAAAGTCATACAAGCCTTCATAACTCAAAAAAATAACTTTGAATGCAAATATCTCGAAAACTAGACCTTATAAAAGGGTTTGCTTTGGATGTGCTGGTTGCATTTGACAAAACCTTTCTCTATATGTACGTTTCAATGGGTTCCAGAGACTTTCGTAAAAAAATGAATTTTTTCGAAAATCGATTGGAAAAAAAAGTTGAGTTTTGAACGGCAATGCAAAGACCTGACCGTTATCTGTTCAACAACGTTAACCGCAACCTCTTACGAGCCTTATTTTGGAAGTTATGGCCATATTAAGATTTTTAGTTTTTGGGTTGAAACAAGAAAGATTAACTTTGAATTAAAATTTCTCTGCAACCAGAGCCCACAAAATGCTCTGGTTTTCAGCAATGCATAGCTCTCCAAAAACTGATTAAGCGGTTAATAAACCGCAAGGCCTTCCGAGCCTTATTTGTGGAACTGTGGACATCCAAAGTCATGCAAACTTTCAAAACTCAAAAAAATCGATTTTAATGGATTTACTTTGAATTAAGATATTAAGATAGACCTCCTAGAATGTTCTAGTTTTCAGCTATGGATAGCTCTCGAAAAACTTATTAAGCGTTTTGCAAGCGAAAATGACGTCATAGCCTTATTTGCGGAACTGTGGGCATCCAAAGTCATACAAGCCTTCATAACTCAAAAAAATAACTTTGAATGCAAATATCTCGAAAACTAGACCATATAAAAGGGTTTGCTTTGGATGTGCTGGTTGCATTTGACAAAACCTTTCTATATATGTACGTTTCAATGGGTTGCAGAGACTTTCGTAAAAAAATGAATTTTTAGTGATAAGGGGGTAGTCCATGCTTTTTTTCGAAAATCGATTGGAAAAAAAAAGTTGAGGTTTGAACGGCAATGCAAAGACCTGACCGTTATCTGTTCAACAACGTTAACCGGAACCTCTTACGAGCCTTATTTTAGAAGTTATGGCCATATTAAGATTTTTAGTTTTTGGGTTGAAACAAGAAAGATTAACTTTGAATTAAAATTTCTCTGCAATCAGAGCCCACAAAATGCTCTAGTTTTTAGAAATGGTTAGCTCTCCAAAAATTGATTAAGCGGTTAATAAACCGCAAGGCCTTCCGAGCCTTATTTGTGGAACTGTAGACATCCAAAGTCATGCAAACTTTCAAAACTCAAAAAAATCGATTTTAATGGATTTACTTTGAATTAAGATATCTCCGCAACCAGACCTCCTAGAATGTTCTAGTTTTCAGCTATGGATAGCTCTCAAAAAACTAATTAAGCGTTTTGCAAGCGAAAATGACGTCATAGCCTTATTTACGGAACTGTGGGCATCCAAAGTCATACAAGCCTTCATAACTCAAAAAAATAACTTTGAATGCAAATATCTCGAAAACTAGACCTTATAAAAGACATCCAAAGTCATACAAACTTTCAAAACTCAAAAAAATCGATTTTTATGGATTTACTCTGAATTAAGATATCTCCGCAACCAGACCTCCTAAAATGTTCTAGTTTTCAGCTTTGGATAGCTCTTAAAAAACTAACTAAGCGTTTTGCAAGCGAAAATGACGTCATAGCCTTATTTACGGAACTGTGGGCATCCAAAGTCATACAAGCCTTCATAACTCAAAAAAATAACTTTGAATGCAAATATCTCAAAAACTAGACCTTATAAAAGACATCCAAATCATGCAAACTTTCAAAACTCAAAAAAATCGATTTTAATGGATTTATTTTGAATTAAGATATCTCCGCAACCAGACCTCCTAGAATGTTCTAGTTTTCAGCTATGGATAGCTCTCAAAAAACTAATTAAGCGTTTTGCAAGCGAAAATGACGTCATAGCCTTATTTGCGGAACTGTGGGCATCCAAAGTCATACAAGCCTTCATAACTCAAAAAAATAACTTTGAATGCAAATATCTCGAAAACTAGACCTTATAAAAGGGTTTGCTTTGGATGTGCTGGTTGCATTTGACAAAACCTTTCTCTATATGTACGTTTCAATGGGTTCCAGAGACTTTCGTAAAAAAATGAATTTTTAGTGATAAGGGGATAGTCCATGCTTTTTTTTCGAAAATCGATTGGAAAAAAAAGTTGAGTTTTGAACGGCAATGCAAAGACCTGACCGTTATCTGTTCAACAACGTTAACCGCAACCTCTTACGAGCCTTATTTTGGAAGTTATGGCCATATTAACATTTTTAGTTTTTGGGTTGAAACAAGAAAGATTTACTTTGAATTAAAATTTCTCTGCAACCAGAGCCCACAAAATGCTCTAGTTTTCAGCAATGGATAGCTCTCTAAAAACTGATTAAGCGGTTAATAAACCGCAAGGCCTTCCGAGCCTTATTTGTGGAACTGTAGACATCCAAAGTCATGCAAACTTTCAAAACTCAAAAAAATCGATTTTAATGGATTTACTTTGAATTAAGATATCTCCGCAACCAGACCTCCTAGAATGTTCTAGTTTTCAGCTATGAATAGCTCTAAAAAACTAATTAAGCGTTTTGCAAGCGAAAATGACGTCATAGCCTTATTTGCAGAACTGTGGGCATCCAAAGTCATACAAGCCTTCATAACTCAAAAAAATAACATTGAATGCAAATATCTCGAAAACTAGACCTTATAAAAGGGTTTGCTTTGGATGTGCTGGTTGCATTTGACAAAACCTTTCTATATATGTACGTTTCAATGGGTTGCAGAGACTTTCGTAAAAAAATGAATTTTTAGTGATAAGGGGTAGTCCATGCTTTTTTTCGAAAATCGATTGGAAAAAAAAAGTTGAGGTTTGAACGGCAATGCAAAGACCTGACCGTTATCTGTTCAACAACGTTAACCGGAACCTCTTACGAGCCTTATTTTAGAAGTTATGGCCATATTAAGATTTTTAGTTTTTGGGTTGAAACAAGAAAGATTAACTTTGAATTAAAATTTCTCTGCAATCAGAGCCCACAAAATGCTCTAGTTTTCAGAAATGGTTAGCTCTCCAAAAAGTGATTAAGCGGTTAATAAACCGCAAGGCCTTCCGAGCCTTATTTGTGGAACTGTGGACATCCAAAGACATGCAAACTTTCAAAACTCAAAAAAATCGATTTTAATGGATTTACTTTGAATTAAGATATCTCCGCAACCAGACCTCCTAGAATGTTCTAGTTTTCAGCTATGGATAGCTCTCAAAAAACTAATTAAGCGTTTTGCAAGCGAAAATGACGTCATAGCCTTATTTACGGAACAGTGGGCATCCAAAGTCATACAAGCCTTCATAACTCAAAAAAATAACTTTGAATGCAAATATCTCGAAAACTAGACCTTATAAAAGACATCCAAAGTCATACAAACTTTCAAAACTCAAAAAAATCGATTTTAATGGATTAACTTTGAATTAAGATATCTCCGCAACCAGACCTCCTAAAATGTTCTAGTTTTCAGCTTTGGATAGCTCTCAAAAAACTAATTAAGCGTTTTGCAAGCGAAAATGACGTCATAGCCTTATTTGCGGAACTGTGGGCATCCAAAGTCATACAAGCCTTCATAACTCAAAAAAATAACTTTGAATGCAAATATCTCGAAAACTAGACCTTATAAAAGGGTTTGCTTTGGATGTGCTGGTTGCATTTGACAAAACCTTTCTCTATATGTACGTTTCAATGGGTTCCAGAGACTTTCGTAAAAAAATGAATTTTTAGTGATAAGGGGGTAGTTCATGCTTTTTTTCGAAAATCGATTGGAAAAAAAAGTTGAGTTTTGAACGGCAATGCAAAGACCTGACCGTTATCTGTTCAACAACGTTAACCGCAACCTCTTACGAGCCTTATTTTGGAAGTTATGGCCATATTAAGATTTTTAGTTTTTGGGTTGAAACAAGAAAGATTAACTTTGAATTAAAATTTCTCTGCAACCAGAGCCCACAAAATGCTCTGGTTTTCAGCAATGCATAGCTCTCCAAAAACTGATTAAGCGGTTAATAAACCGCAAGGCCTTCCGAGCCTTATTTGTGGAACTGTGGACATCCAAAGTCATGCAAACTTTCAAAACTCAAAAAAATCGATTTTAATGGATTTACTTTGAATTAAGATATTAAGATAGACCTCCTAGAATGTTCTAGTTTTCAGCTATGGATAGCTCTCGAAAAACTTATTAAGCGTTTTGCAAGCGAAAATGACGTCATAGCCTTATTTGCGGAACTGTGGGCATCCAAAGTCATACAAGCCTTCATAACTCAAAAAAATAACTTTGAATGCAAATATCTCGAAAACTAGACCATATAAAAGGGTTTGCTTTGGATGTGCTGGTTGCATTTGACAAAACCTTTCTATATATGTACGTTTCAATGGGTTGCAGAGACTTTCGTAAAAAAATGAATTTTTAGTGATAAGGGGGTAGTCCATGCTTTTTTTCGAAAATCGATTGGAAAAAAAAAGTTGAGGTTTGAACGGCAATGCAAAGACCTGACCGTTATCTGTTCAACAACGTTAACCGGAACCTCTTACGAGCCTTATTTTAGAAGTTATGGCCATATTAAGATTTTTAGTTTTTGGGTTGAAACAAGAAAGATTAACTTTGAATTAAAATTTCTCTGCAATCAGAGCCCACAAAATGCTCTAGTTTTTAGAAATGGTTAGCTCTCCAAAAATTGATTAAGCGGTTAATAAACCGCAAGGCCTTCCGAGCCTTATTTGTGGAACTGTAGACATCCAAAGTCATGCAAACTTTCAAAACTCAAAAAAATCGATTTTAATGGATTTACTTTGAATTAAGATATCTCCGCAACCAGACCTCCTAGAATGTTCTAGTTTTCAGCTATGGATAGCTCTCAAAAAACTAATTAAGCGTTTTGCAAGCGAAAATGACGTCATAGCCTTATTTACGGAACTGTGGGCATCCAAAGTCATACAAGCCTTCATAACTCAAAAAAATAACTTTGAATGCAAATATCTCGAAAACTAGACCTTATAAAAGACATCCAAAGTCATACAAACTTTCAAAACTCAAAAAAATCGATTTTAATGGATTTACTTTGAATTAAGATATCTCCGCAACCAGACCTGTTAAAATGTTCTAGTTTTCAGCTTTGGATAGCTCTCAAAAAACTAATTAAGCGTTTTGCAAGCGAAAATGACGTCATAGCCTTATTTACGGAACTGTGGGCATCCAAAGTCATACAAGCCTTCATAACTCAAAAAAATAACTTTGAATGCAAATATCTCAAAAACTAGACCTTATAAAAGACATCCAAATCATGCAAACTTTCAAAACTCAAAAAAATCGATTTTAATGGATTTATTTTGAATTAAGATATCTCCGCAACCAGACCTCCTAGAATGTTCTAGTTTTCAGCTATGGATAGCTCTCAAAAAACTAATTAAGCGTTTTGCAAGCGAAAATGACGTCATAGCCTTATTTGCGGAACTGTGGGCATCCAAAGTCATACAAGCCTTCATAACTCAAAAAAATAACTTTGAATGCAAATATCTCGAAAACTAGACCTTATAAAAGGGTTTGCTTTGGATGTGCTGGTTGCATTTGACAAAACCTTTCTCTATATGTACGTTTCAATGGGTTCCAGAGACTTTCGTAAAAAAATGAATTTTTTCGAAAATCGATTGGAAAAAAAAGTTGAGTTTTGAACGGCAATGCAAAGACCTGACCGTTATCTGTTCAACAACGTTAACCGCAACCTCTTACGAGCCTTATTTTGGAAGTTATGGCCATATTAAGATTTTTAGTTTTTGGGTTGAAACAAGAAAGATTAACTTTGAATTAAAATTTCTCTGCAACCAGAGCCCACAAAATGCTCTGGTTTTCAGCAATGGATAGCTCTCCAAAAACTGATTAAGCGGTTAATAAACCGCAAGGCCTTCCGAGCCTTATTTGTGGAACTGTGGACATCCAAAGTCATGCAAACTTTCAAAACTCAAAAAAATCGATTTTAATGGATTTACTTTGAATTAAGATATTAAGATAGACCTCCTAGAATGTTCTAGTTTTCAGCTATGGATAGCTCTCGAAAAACTTATTAAGCGTTTTGCAAGCGAAAATGACGTCATAGCCTTATTTGCAGAACTGTGGGCATCCAAAGTCATACAAGCCTTCATAACTCAAAAAAATAACATTGAATGCAAATATCTCGAAAACTAGACCTTATAAAAGGGTTTGCTTTGGATGTGCTGGTTGCATTTGACAAAACCTTTCTATATATGTACGTTTCAATGGGTTGCAGAGACTTTCGTAAAAAAATGAATTTTTAGTGATAAGGGGATAGTCCATGCTTTTTTTTCGAAAATCGATTGGAAAAAAAAGTTGAGTTTTGAACGGCAATGCAAAGACCTGACCGTTATCTGTTCAACAACGTTAACCGCAACCTCTTACGAGCCTTATTTTGGAAGTTATGGCCATATTAAGATTTTTAGTTTTTGGGTTGAAACAAGAAAGATTTACTTTGAATTAAAATTTCTCTGCAACCAGAGCCCACAAAATGCTCTAGTTTTCAGCAATGGATAGCTCTCCGAAAACTGATTAAGCGGTTAATAAACCGCAAGGCCTTCCGAGCCTTATTTGTGGAACTGTAGACATCCAAAGTCATGCAAACTTTCAAAACTCAAAAAAATCGATTTTAATGGATTTACTTTGAATTAAGATATCTCCGCAACCAGACCTCCTAGAATGTTCTAGTTTTCAGCTATGGATAGCTCTCAAAAAACTAATTTAGCGTTTTGCAAGCGAAAATGACGTAAAGCCTTATTTGCGGAACTGTGGGCATCCAAAGTCATACAAGCCTTCATAACTCAAAAAAATAACTTTGAATGCAAATATCTCGAAAACTAGACCTTATAAAAGACATCCAAAGTCATGCAAACTTTCAAAACTCAAAAAAATCGATTTTAATGGATTTACTTTGAATTAAGATATCTCCGCAACCAGACCTCCTAAAATGTTCTAGTTTTCAGCTATGGATATCTCTCAAAAAATTAATTAAGCGTTTTGCAAGCGAAAATGACGTCATAGCCTTATTTGCGGAACTGTGGGCATCCAAAGTCATACAAGCCTTCATAACTCAAAAAAATAACTTTGAATGCAAATATCTCGAAAACTAGACCTTATAAAAGGGTTTGCTTTGGATGTGCTGGTTGCATTTGACAAAACCTTTCTCTATATGTACGTTTCAATGGGTTGCAGAGACTTTCGTAAAAAAATGAATTTTTAGTGATAAGGGGTAGTCCATGCTTTTTTTCGAAAATCGATTGGAAAAAAAAAGTTGAGGTTTGAACGGCAATGCAAGGACCTGACCGTTATCTGTTCAACAACGTTAACCGGAACCTCTTACGAGCCTTATTTTAGAAGTTATGGCCATATTAAGATTTTTAGTTTTTGGGTTGAAACAAGAAAGATTAACTTTGAATTAAAATTTCTCTGCAATCAGAGCCCACAAAATGCTCTAGTTTTCAGAAATGGTTAGCTCTTCAAAAATTAATTAAGCGGTTAATAAACCGCAAGGCCTTCCGAGCCTTATTTGTGGAACTGTAGACATCCAAAGTCATGCAAACTTTCAAAACTCAAAAAAATCGATTTTAATGGATTTACTTTGAATTAAGATATTAAGATAGACCTCCTAGAATGTTCTAGTTTTCAGCTATGGATAGCTCTCGAAAAACTTATTAAGCGTTTTGCAAGCGAAAATGACGTCATAGCCTTATTTGCGGAACTGTGGGCATCCAAAGTCATACAAGCCTTCATAACTCAAAAAAATAACTTTGAATGCAAATATCTCGAAAACTAGACCATATAAAAGGGTTTGCTTTGGATGTGCTGGTTGCATTTGACAAAACCTTTCTATATATGTACGTTTCAATGGGTTGCAGAGACTTTCGTAAAAAAATGAATTTTTAGTGATAAGGGGGTAGTCCATGCTTTTTTTCGAAAATCGATTGGAAAAAAAAGTTGAGGTTTGAACGGCAATGCAAAGACCTGACCGTTATCTGTTCAACAACGTTAACCGGAACCTCTTACGAGCCTTATTTTAGAAGTTATGGCCATATTAAGATTTTTAGTTTTTGGGTTGAAACAAGAAAGATTTACTTTGAATTAAAATTTCTCTGCAACCAGAGCCCACAAAATGCTCTAGTTTTCAGCAATGGATAGCTCTCCAAAAACTGATTAAGCGGTTAATAAACCGCAAGGCCTTCCGAGCCTTATTTGTGGAACTGTAGACATCCAAAGTCATGCAAACTTTCAAAACTCAAAAAAATCGATTTTAATGGATTTACTTTGAATTAAGATATCTCCGCAACCAGACCTCCTAGAATGTTCTAGTTTTCAGATATGGATAGCTCTTGAAAAACTTATAAAGCGTTTTGCAAGCAAAAATGACGTCATAGCCTTATTTGCGGAACTGTGGGCACCCAAAGTCATACAAGCCTTCATAACTCAAAAAAATAACTTTGAATGCAAATATCTCGAAAACTAGACCTTATAAAAGGGTTTGCTTTGGATGTGCTGGTTGCATTTGACAAAACCTTTCTATATATGTACGTTTCAATGGGTTGCAGAGACTTTCGTAAAAAAATGAATTTTTAGTGAGAAGGGGTAGTCCATGCTTTTTTTCGAAAATCGATTGGAAAAAAAAAGTTGAGGTTTGAACGGCAATGCAAAGACCTGACCGTTATCTGTTCAACAACGTTAACCGGAACCTCTTACGAGCCTTATTTTAGAAGTTATGGCCATATTAAGATTTTTAGTTTTTGGGTTGAAACAAGAAAGATTAACTTTGAATTAAAATTTCTCTGCAACCAGAGCCCACAAAATGCTCTAGTTTTCAGCAATGGATAGCTCTCCAAAAACTTATTAAGCGGTTTATAAGCCGTAAGGCCTTCTGAGCCTTATTTGTGGAACTGTAGACATCCAAAGTCATGCAAACTTTCAAAACTCAAAAAAATCGATTTTAATGGATTTACTTTGAATTAAGATATCTCCGCAACCAGACCTCCTAGAATGTTCTAGTTTTCAGCTATGGATAGCTCTCGAAAAACTTATCAAGCGTTTTGCAAGCGAAAATGACGTCATAGCCTTATTTGCGGAACTGTGGGCATCCAAAGTCATACAAGCCTTCATAACTCAAAAAAATAACTTTGAATGCAAATATCTCGAAAACTAGACCTTATAAAAGACATCCAAAGTCATACAAACTTTCAAAACTCAAAAAAATCGATTTTAATGGATTAACTTTGAATTAAGATATCTCCGCAACCAGACCTCCTAAAATGTTCTAGTTTTCAGCTTTGGATAGCTCTCAAAAAACTAATTAAGCGTTTTGCAAGCGAAAATGACGTCATAGCCTTATTTGCGGAACTGTGGGCATCCAAAGTCATACAAGCCTTCATAACTCAAAAAAATAACTTTGAATGCAAATATCTCGAAAACTAGACCTTATAAAAGGGTTTGCTTTGGATGTGCCGGTTGCATTTGACAAAACCTTTCTCTATATGTACGTTTCAATGGGTTCCAGAGACTTTCGTAAAAAAATGAATTTTTAGTGATAAGGGGGTAGTTCATGCTTTTTTTCGAAAATCGATTGGAAAAAAAAGTTGAGTTTTGAACGGCAATGCAAAGACCTGACCGTTATCTGTTCAACAACGTTAACCGCAACCTCTTACGAGCCTTATTTTGGAAGTTATGGCCATATTAAGATTTTTAGTTTTTGGGTTGAAACAAGAAAGATTAACTTTGAATTAAAATTTCTCTGCAACCAGAGCCCACAAAATGCTCTGGTTTTCAGCAATGGATAGCTCTCCAAAAACTGATTAAGCGGTTAATAAACCGCAAGGCCTTCCGAGCCTTATTTGTGGAACTGTGGACATCCAAAGTCATGCAAACTTTCAAAACTCAAAAAAATCGATTTTAATGGATTTACTTTGAATTAAGATATATCCGCAACCAGACCTCCTAGAATGTTCTAGTTTTCAGCTATGGATAGCTCTCAAAAAACTAATTAAGCGTTTTGCAAGCGAAAATGACGTCATAGCCTTATTTACGGAACTGTGGGCATCCAAAGTCATACAAGCCTTCATAACTCAAAAAAATAACTTTGAATGCAAATATCTCGAAAACTAGACCTTATAAAAGACATCCAAAGTCAAACAAACTTTCAAAACTCAAAAAAATCGATTTTAATGGATTTACTTTGAATTAAGATATCTCCGCAACCAGACCTCCTAGAATGTTCTAGTTTTCAGCTATGGATAGCTCTCAAAAAACTAATTAAGCGTTTAGCAAGCGAAAATGACGTCATAGCCTTATTTGCGGAACTGTGGGCATCCAAAGTCATACAAGCCTTCATAACTCAAAAAAATAACTTTGAATGCAAATATCTCGAAAACTAGACCTTATAAAAGGGTTTGCTTTGGATGTGCTGGTTGCATTTTACAAAACCTTTCTATATATGTACGTTTCAATGGGTTCCAGAGACTTTCGTAAAAAAATGAATTTTTAGTGATAAGGGGGTAGTCCATGCTTTTTTTCGAAAATCGATTGGAAAAAAAAAAGTTGAGTTTTGAACGGCAATACAAAGACCTGACCGTTATCTGTTCAACAACGTTAGCCGCAACCTCTTACGAGCCTTATTTTGGAAGTTATGGCCATATTAAGATTTTTAGTTTTTGGGTTGAAACAAGAAAGATTAACTTTGAATCAAAATTTCTCTGCAACCAGAGCCCACAAAATACTCTTGTTTTCAGCAATGGATAGCTCTTCAAAAACTAATTAAGCGGTTAATAAACCGGAAGGCCTTCCGAGCCTTTTTTGTGGAACTGTAGACATCCAAAGTCATGCAAACTTTCAAAACTCAAAAAAATCGATTTTAATGGATTTACTTTGAATTAAGATATCTCCGCAACCAGACCTCCTAGAATCTTCTAGTTTTCAGTTATGGATAGCTCTTGAAAAACTAATTAAGCGTTTTGCAAGCGAAAATGACGTCATAGCCTTATTTGCGGAACTGTGGGCATCCAAAGTCATACAAGCCTTCATAACTCAAAAAAATAACTTTGAATGCAAATATCTCAAAAACTAGACCTTATAAAAGGGTTTGCTTTGGATGTGCTGGTTGCATTTGACAAAACCTTTCTATATATGTACGTTTCAATGGGTTCCAGAGACTTTCGTAAAAAAATGAATTTTTAGTGATAAGGGGGTAGTCCATGCTTTTTTTCGAAAATCGATTGGAAAAAAAAAAGTTGAGTTTTGAACGGCAATGCAAAGACCTGACTGTTATCTGTTCAACAACGTTAACCGCAACCTCTTACGAGCCTTATTTTGGAAGTTATGGCCATATTAAGATTTTTAGTTTTTGGGTTGAAACAAGAAAGATTAACTTTGAATTAAAATTTCTCTGCAACCAGAGCCCACAAAATGCTCTAGTTTTCAGCAATGGATAGCTCTCCAAAAACTTATTAAGCGGTTTATAAGCCGTAAGGCCTTCTGAGCCTTATTTGTGGAACTGTAGACATCCAAAGTCATGCAAACTTTCAAAACTCAAAAAAATCGATTTTAATGGATTTACTTTGAATTAAGATATCTCCGCAACCAGACCTCCTAGAATGTTCTAGTTTTCAGCTATGGATAGCTCTCAAAAAACTAATTAAGCGTTTTGCAAGCGAAAATGACGTCATAGCCTTATTTGCGGAACTGTGGGCATCCAAAGTCATACAAGCCTTCATAACTCAAAAAAATAACTTTGAATGCAAATATCTCGAAAACTAGACCTTATAAAAGGGTTTGCTTTGGATGTGCTGGTTGCATTTGACAAAACCTTTCTATATATGTACGTTTCAATGGGTTCCAGAGACTTTCGTAAAAAAATGAATTTTTAGTGATAAGGGGGTAGTCAATGCTTTTTTTCGAAAATCGATTGGAAAAAAAAAAGTTGAGATTTGAACGGCAATGCAACGACTTGACTGTTATCTGTTCAACAACGTTAACCGCAACCTCTTACGAGCCTTATTTTGGAAGTAATGGCCATATTAAGATTTTTAGTTTTTGGGTTGAAACAAGAAAGATTAACTTTGAATTAAAATTTCTCTGCAACCAGAGCCCACAAAATGCTCTAGTTTTCAGCAATGGATAGCTCTCCAAAAACTTATTAAGCGGTTTATAAGCCGTAAGGCCTTCTGAGCCTTATTTGTGGAACTGTAGACATCCAAAGTCATGCAAACTTTCAAAACTCAAAAAAATCGATTTTAATGGATTTACTTTGAATTAAGATATCTCCGCAACCAGACCTCCTAGAATGTTCTAGTTTTCAGCTATGGATAGCTCTCAAAAAACTAATTAAGCGTTTTGCAAGCGAAAATGACGTCATAGCCTTATTTGCGGAACTGTGGGCATCCAAAGTCATACAAGCCTTCATAACTCAAAAAAATAACTTTGAATGCAAATATCTCGAAAACTAGACCTTATAAAAGGGTTTGCTTTGGATGTGCTGGTTGCATTTTACAAAACCTTTCTATATATGTACGTTTCAATGGGTTCCAGAGACTTTCGTAAAAAAATGAATTTTTAGTGATAAGGGGGTAGTCCATGCTTTTTTTCGAAAATCGATTGGAAAAAAAAAAGTTGAGTTTTGAACGGCAATACAAAGACCTGACCGTTATCTGTTCAACAACGTTAGCCGCAACCTCTTACGAGCCTTATTTTGGAAGTTATGGCCATATTAAGATTTTTAGTTTTTGGGTTGAAACAAGAAAGATTAACTTTGAATCAAAATTTCTCTGCAACCAGAGCCCACAAAATACTCTTGTTTTCAGCAATGGATAGCTCTTCAAAAACTAATTAAGCGGTTAATAAACCGGAAGGCCTTCCGAGCCTTTTTTGTGGAACTGTAGACATCCAAAGTCATGCAAACTTTCAAAACTCAAAAAAATCGATTTTAATGGATTTACTTTGAATTAAGATATCTCCGCAACCAGACCTCCTAGAATGTTCTAGTTTTCAGTTATGGATAGCTCTTGAAAAACTAATAAAGCGTTTTGCAAGCGAAAATGACGTCATAGCCTTATTTGCGGAACTGTGGGCATCCAAAGTCATACAAGCCTTCATAACTCAAAAAAATAACTTTGAATGCAAATATCTCAAAAACTAGACCTTATAAAAGGGTTTGCTTTGGATGTGCTGGTTGCATTTGACAAAACCTTTCTATATATGTACGTTTCAATGGGTTCCAGAGACTTTCGTAAAAAAATGAATTTTTAGTGATAAGGGGGTAGTCCATGCTTTTTTTCGAAAATCGATTGGAAAAAAAAAAGTTGAGTTTTGAACGGCAATGCAAAGACCTGACTGTTATCTGTTCAACAACGTTAACCGCAACCTCTTACGAGCCTTATTTTGGAAGTTATGGCCATATTAAGATTTTTAGTTTTTGGGTTGAAACAAGAAAGATTAACTTTGAATTAAAATTTCTCTGCAACCAGAGCCCACAAAATGCTCTAGTTTTCAGCAATGGATAGCTCTCCAAAAACTTATTAAGCGGTTTATAAGCCGTAAGGCCTTCTGAGCCTTATTTGTGGAACTGTAGACATCCAAAGTCATGCAAACTTTCAAAACTCAAAAAAATCGATTTTAATGGATTTACTTTGAATTAAGATATCTCCGCAACCAGACCTCCTAGAATGTTCTAGTTTTCAGCTATGGATAGCTCTCAAAAAACTAATTAAGCGTTTTGCAAGCGAAAATGACGTCATAGCCTTATTTGCGGAACTGTGGGCATCCAAAGTCATACAAGCCTTCATAACTCAAAAAAATAACTTTGAATGCAAATATCTCGAAAACTAGACCTTATAAAAGGGTTTGCTTTGGATGTGCTGGTTGCATTTGACAAAACCTTTCTATATATGTACGTTTCAATGGGTTCCAGAGACTTTCGTAAAAAAATGAATTTTTAGTGATAAGGGGGTAGTCCATGCTTTTTTTCGAAAATCGATTGGAAAAAAAAAAGTTGAGTTTTGAACGGCAATGCAAAGACCTGACTGTTATCTGTTCAACAACGTTAACCGCAACCTCTTACGAGCCTTATTTTGGAAGTTATGGCCATATTAAGATTTTTAGTTTTTGGGTTGAAACAAGAAAGATTAACTTTGAATCAAAATTTCTCTGCAACCAGAGCCCACAAAATACTCTTGTTTTCAGCAATGGATAGCTCTTCAAAAACTAATTAAGCGGTTAATAAACCGGAAGGCCTTCCGAGCCTTTTTTGTGGAACTGTAGACATCCAAAGTCATGCAAACTTTCAAAACTCAAAAAAATCGATTTTAATGGATTTACTTTGAATTAAGATATCTCCGCAACCAGACCTCCTAGAATGTTCTAGTTTTCAGCTATGGATAGCTCTCGAAAAACTAATTAAGCGTTTTGCAAGCGAAAATGACGTCATAGCCTTATTTGCGGAACTGTGGGCATCCAAAGTCATACAAGCCTTCATAACTCAAAAAAATAACTTTGAATGCAAATATCTCGAAAACTAGACCTTATAAAAGGGTTTGCTTTGGATGTGCTGGTTGCATTTGACAAAACCTTTCTATATATGTACGTTTCAATGGGTTCCAGAGACTTTCGTAAAAAAATGAATTTTTAGTGATAAGGGGGTAGTCCATGCTTTTTTTCGAAAATCGATTGGAAAAAAAAAAGTTGAGTTTTGAACGGCAATGCAAAGACCTGACTGTTATCTGTTCAACAACGTTAACCGCAACCTCTTACGAGCCTTATTTTGGAAGTTATGGCCATATTAAGATTTTTAGTTTTTGGGTTGAAACAAGAAAGATTAACTTTGAATTAAAATTTCTCTGCAACCAGAGCCCACAAAATGCTCTAGTTTTCAGCAATGGATAGCTCTCCAAAAACTTATTAAGCGGTTTATAAGCCGTAAGGCCTTCTGAGCCTTATTTGTGGAACTGTAGACATCCAAAGTCATGCAAACTTTCAAAACTCAAAAAAATCGATTTTAATGGATTTACTTTGAATTAAGATATCTCCGCAACCAGACCTCCTAGAATGTTCTAGTTTTCAGCTATGGATAGCTCTCAAAAAACTAATTAAGCGTTTTGCAAGCGAAAATGACGTCATAGCCTTATTTGCGGAACTGTGGGCATCCAAAGTCATACAAGCCTTCATAACTCAAAAAAATAACTTTGAATGCAAATATCTCGAAAACTAGACCTTATAAAAGGGTTTGCTTTGGATGTGCTGGTTGCATTTGACAAAACCTTTCTATATATGTACGTTTCAATGGGTTCCAGAGACTTTCGTAAAAAAATGAATTTTTAGTGATAAGGGGGTAGTCCATGCTTTTTTTCGAAAATCGATTGGAAAAAAAAAAGTTGAGTTTTGAACGGCAATGCAAAGACCTGACTGTTATCTGTTCAACAACGTTAACCGCAACCTCTTACGAGCCTTATTTTGGAAGTTATGGCCATATTAAGATTTTTAGTTTTTGGGTTGAAACAAGAAAGATTAACTTTGAATTAAAATATCTCTGCAACCAGAGCCCACAAAATGCTCTAGTTTTCAGCAATGGATAGCTCTCCAAAAACTTATTAAGCGGTTTAAGGCCTTCTGAGCCTTATTTGTGGAACTGTAGACATCCAAAGTCATGCAAACTTTCAAAACTCAAAAAAATCGATTTTAATGGACTTACTTTGAATTAAGATATCTCCGCAACCAGACCTCCTAGAATGTTCTAGTTTTCAGCTATGGATAGCTCTCAAAAAACTAATTAAGCGTTTTGCAAGCGAAAATGACGTCATAGCCTTATTTGCGGAACTGTGGGCATCCAAAATCATACAAGCCTTCATAACTCAAAAAAATAACTTTGAATTCAAATATCTCGAAAACTAGACCTTATAAAAGGGTTTGCTTTGGATGTGCTGGTTGCATTTGACAAAACCTTTCTATATATGTACGTTTCAATGGGTTCCAGAGACTTTCGTAAAAAAATGAATTTTTAGTGATAAGGGGGTAGTCCATGCTTTTTTTCGAAAATCGATTGGAAAAAAAAAAGTTGAGTTTTGAACGGCAATACAAAGACCTGACCGTTATCTGTTCAACAACGTTAGCCGCAACCTCTTACGAGCCTTATTTTGGAAGTTATGGCCATATTAAGATTTTTAGTTTTTGGGTTGGAACAAGAAAGATTAACTTTAAATTAAAATTTCTCTGCAACCAGAGCCCACAAAATGCTCTAGTTTTCAGCAATGGATAGCTCTCCAAAAACTTATTAAGCGGTTTATAAGCCGTAAGGCCTTCTGAGCCTTATTTGTGGAACTGTAGACATCCAAAGTCATGCAAACTTTCAAAACTCAAAAAAATCGATTTTAATGGATTTACTTTGAATTAAGATATCTCCGCAACCAGACCTCCTAGAATGTTCTAGTTTTCAGCTATGGATAGCTCTCAAAAAACTAATTAAGCGTTTTGCAAGCGAAAATGACTTCATAGCCTTATTTGCGGAACTGTGGGCATCCAAAGTCATACAAGCCTTCATAACTCAAAAAAATAACTTTGAATGCAAATATCTCGAAAACTAGACCTTATAAAAGGGTTTGCTTGGATGTGCTGGTTGCATTTGACAAAACCTTTCTATATATGTACGTTTCAATGGGTTCCAGAGACTTTCGTAAAAAAATGAATTTTTAGTGATAAGGGGGTAGTCCATGCTTTTTTTCGAAAATCGATTGGAAAAAAAAAGTTGAGTTTTGAACGGCAATGCAAAGACCTGACTGTTATCTGTTCAACAACGTTAACCGCAACCTCTTACGAGCCTTATTTTGGAAGTTATGGCCATATTAAGATTTTTAGTTTTTGGGTTGAAACAAGAAAGATTAACTTTAAATTAAAATTTCTCTGCAACCAGAGCCCACAAAATGCTCTAGTTTTCAGCAATGGATAGCTCTCCAAAAACTTATTAAGCGGTTTATAAGCCGTAAGGCCTTCTGAGCCTTATTTGTGGAACTGTAGACATCCAAAGTCATGCAAACTTCCAAAACTCAAAAAAATCGATTTTAATGGATTTACTTTGAATTAAGATATCTCCGCAACCAGACCTCCTAGAATGTTCTAGTTTTCAGCTATGGATAGCTCTCAAAAAACTAATTAAGCGTTTTGCAAGCAAAAATGACGTCATAGCCTTATTTGCGGAACTGTGGGCATCCAAAGTCATACAAGCCTTCATAACTCAAAAAAATAACTTTGAATGCAAATATCTCGAAAACTAGACCTTATAAAAGGGTTTGCTTTGGATGTGCTGGTTGCATTTGACAAAACCTTTCTATATATGTACGTTTCAATGGGTTCCAGAGACTTTCGTAAAAAATGAATTTTTAGTGATAAGGGGGTAGTCCATGCTTTTTTTCGAAAATCGATTGGAAAAAAAAAATTGAGTTTTGAACGGCAATGCAAAGACCGGACTGTTATCTGTTCAACAACGTTAACCGCAACCTCTTACGAGCCTTATTTTGGAAGTTATGGCCATATTAAGATTTTTAGTTTTTGGGTTGAAACAAGAAAGATTAACTTTGAATTAAAATTTCTCTGCAACCAGAGCCCACAAAATGCTCTAGTTTTCAGCAATGGATAGCTCTCCAAAAACTTATTAAGCGGTTTATAAACCGTAAGGCCTTCTGAGCCTTATTTGTGGAACTGTAGACATCCAAAGTCATGCAAACTTTCAAAACTCAAAAAAATCGATTTTAATGGATTTACTTTGAATTAAGATATCTCCGCAACCAGACCTCCTAGAATGTTCTAGTTTTCAGCTATGGATAGCTCTCGAAAAACTAATGAAGCGTTTTGCAAGCAAAAATGACGTCATAGCCTTATTTGCGGAACTGTGGGCATCCAAAGTCATACAAGCCTTCATAACTCAAAAAAATAACTTTGAATGCAAATATCTCGAAAACTAGACCTTATAAAAGGGTTTGCTTTGGATGTGCTGGTTGCATTTGACAAAACCTTTCTATATATGTACGTTTCAATGGGTTCCAGAGACTTTCGTAAGAAAATGAATTTTTAGTGATAAGGGGGTAGTCAATGCTTTTTTTCGAAAATCGATTGGAAAAAAAAAGTTGAGTTTTGAACGGCAATGCAAAGACCTGACCGTTATCTGTTCAACAACGTTAACCGCAACCTCTTACGAGCCTTTTAATGGATTTACTTTGAATTAAGATATCTCCGCAACCAGACCTCCTAGAATGTTCTAGTTTTCAGCTATGGATAGCTCTCGAAAAACTAATTAAGCGTTTTGCAAGCGAAAATGACGTCATAGCCTTATTTGCGGAACTGTGGGCATCCAAAGTCATACAAGCCTTCATAACTCAAAAAAATAACTTTGAATGCAAATATCTTGAAAACTAGACCTTATAAAAGGGTTTGCTTTGGATGTGCTGGTTGCATTTGACAAAACCTTTCTATATATGTACGTTTCAATGGGTTCCAGAGACTTTCGTAAAAAAATAAATTTTTAGTGATAAGGGGGTAGTCCATGCTTTTTTTCGAAAATCGATTGGAAAAAAAAAGTTGAGTTTTGAACGGCAATGCAAAGACCTGACTGTTATCTGTTCAACAACGTTAACCGCAACCTCTTACGAGCCTTATTTTGGAAGTTATGGCCATATTAAGATTTAAAGTTTTTGGGTTGAAACAAGAAAGATTAACTTTAAATTAAAATTTCTCTGCAACCAGA
The DNA here is from genome assembly GCA_949320155.1 of Melangyna quadrimaculata. Taxonomy (NCBI): domain Eukaryota; kingdom Metazoa; phylum Arthropoda; class Insecta; order Diptera; family Syrphidae; genus Melangyna; species Melangyna quadrimaculata. The sequence goes on along the minus strand of OX439485.1, from coordinate 72,729,943 downwards.
GCCCACAAAATGCTCTAGTTTTCAGCAATGGATAGCTCTCCAAAAACTTATTAAGCGGTTTATAAGCCGTAAGGCCTTCTGAGCCTTATTTGTGGAACTGTAGACATCCAAAGTCATGCAAACTTTCAAAACTCAAAAAAATCGATTTTAATGGATTTACTTTGAATTAAGATATCTCCGCAACCAGACCTCCTAGAATGTTCTAGTTTTCAGCTATGGATAGCTCTCGAAAAACTAATTAAGCGTTTTGCAAGCGAAAATGACGTCATAGCCTTATTTGCGGAACTGTGGGCATCCAAAGTCATACAAGCCTTCATAACTCAAAAAAATAACTTTGAATGCAAATATCTCGAAAACTAGACCTTATAAAAGGGTTTGCTTTGGATGTGCTGGTTGCATTTGACAAAACCTTTCTATATATGTACGTTTCAATGGGTTCCAGAGACTTTCGTAAAAAAATGAATTTTTAGTGATAAGGGGGTAGTCCATGCTTTTTTTCGAAAATCGATTGGAAAAAAAAAAGTTGAGTTTTGAACGGCAATACAAAGACCTGACCGTTATCTGTTCAACAACGTGAGCCGCAACCTCTTACGAGCCTTATTTTGGAAGTTATGGCCATATTAAGATTTTTAGTTTTTGGGTTGAAACAAGAAAGATTAACTTTGAATCAAAATTTCTCTGCAACCAGAGCCCACAAAATACTTTTGTTTTCAGCAATGGATAGCTCTTCAAAAACTAATTAAGCGGTTAATAAACCGCAAGGCCTTCCGAGCCTTTTTTGTGGAACTGTAGACATCCAAAGTCATGCAAACTTTCAAAACTCAAAAAAATCGATTTTAATGGATTTACTTTGAATTAAGATATCTCCGCAACCAGACCTCATAGAATGTTCTAGTTTTCAGCTATGGATAGCTCTCGAAAAACTAATTAAGCGTTTTGCAAGCGAAAATGACGTCATAGCCTTATTTGCGGAACTGTGGGCATCCAAAGTCATACAAGCCTTCATAACTCAAAAAAATAACTTTGAATGCAAATATCTCGAAAACTAGACCTTATAAAAGGGTTTGCTTTGGATGTGCTGGTTGCATTTGACAAAACCTTTCTATATATGTACGTTTCAATGGGTTCCAGAGACTTTCGTAAAAAAATGAATTTTTAGTGATAAGGGGGTAGTCCATGCTTTTTTTCGAAAATCGATTGGAAAAAAAAAAGTTGAGTTTTGAACGGCAATACAAAGACCTGACCGTTATCTGTTCAACAACGTGAGCCGCAACCTCTTACGAGCCTTATTTTGGAAGTTATGGCCATATTAAGATTTTTAGTTTTTGGGTTGAAACAAGAAAGATTAACTTTGAATCAAAATTTCTCTGCAACCAGAGCCCACAAAATGCTCTAGTTTTCAGCAATGGATAGCTCGCCAAAAACTGATTTAGCGGTTAATAAACCGCAAGGCCTTCCGAGCCTTATTTGTGGAACTGTAGACATCCAAAGTCATGCAAACTTTCAAAACTCAAAAAAATTGATTTTAATGGATTTACTTTGAATTAAGATATCTCCGCAACCAGACCTCCTAGAATGTTTTAGTTTTCAGCTATGGATAGCTCTCGAAAAACTAATTAAGCGTTTTGCAAGCGAAAATGACGTCATAGCCTTATTTGCGGAACTGTGGGCATCCAAAGTCATACAAGCCTTCATAACTCAAAAAAATAACTTTGAATGCAAATATCTCGAAAACTAGACCTTATAAAAGGGTTTGCTTTGGATGTGCTGGTTGCATTTGACAAAACCTTTCTATATATGTACGTTTCAATGGGTTCCAGAGACTTTCGTAAAAAAATTAATTTTAGTGATAAGGGGGTAGTCCATGCTTTTTTTCGAAAATCGATTGGAAAAAAAAAAGTTGAGTTTTGAACGGCAATGCAAAGACCTGACTGTTATCTGTTCAACAACGTTAACCGCAACCTCTTACGAGCCTTATTTTGGAAGTTATGGCCATATTAAGATTTTTAGTTTTTGGGTTGAAACAAGAAAGATTAACTTTGAATTAAAATTTCTCTGCAACCAGAGCCCACAAAATGCTCTAGTTTTCAGCAATGGATAGCTCTCCAAAAACTTATTAAGCGGTTTATAAGCCGTAAGGCCTTCTGAGCCTTATTTGTGGAACTGTAGACATCCAAAGTCATGCAAACTTTCAAAACTCAAAAAAATCGATTTTAATGGATTTACTTTGAATTAAGATATCTCCGCAACCAGACCTCCTAGAATGTTCTAGTTTTCAGCTATGGATAGCTCTCAAAAAACTAATTAAGCGTTTTGCAAGCGAAAATGACGTCATAGCCTTATTTGCGGAACTGTGGGCATCCAAAGTCATACAAGCCTTCATAACTCAAAAAAATAACTTTGAATGCAAATATCTCGAAAACTAGACCTTATAAAAGGGTTTGCTTTGGATGTGCTGGTTGCATTTGACAAAACCTTTCTATATATGTACGTTTCAATGGGTTCCAGAGACTTTCGTAAAAAAATGAATTTTTAGTGATAAGGGGGTAGTCCATGCTTTTTTTCGAAAATCGATTGGAAAAAAAAAAGTTGAGTTTTGAACGGCAATGCAAAGACCTGACTGTTATCTGTTCAACAACGTTAACCGCAACCTCTTACGAGCCTTATTTTGGAAGTTATGGCCATATTAAGATTTTTAGTTTTTGGGTTGAAACAAGAAAGATTAACTTTGAATTAAAATATCTCTGCAACCAGAGCCCACAAAATGCTCTAGTTTTCAGCAATGGATAGCTCTCCAAAAACTTATTAAGCGGTTTATAAGCCGTAAGGCCTTCTGAGCCTTATTTGTGGAACTGTAGACATCCAAAGTCATGCAAACTTTCAAAACTCAAAAAAATCGATTTTAATGGACTTACTTTGAATTAAGATATCTCCGCAACCAGACCTCCTAGAATGTTCTAGTTTTCAGCTATGGATAGCTCTCAAAAAACAAATTAAGCGGTTTGCAAGCGAAAATGACGTCATAGCCTTATTTGCGGAACTGTGGGCATCCAAAATCATACAAGCCTTCATAACTCAAAAAAATAACTTTGAATTCAAATATCTCGAAAACTAGACCTTATAAAAGGGTTTGCTTTGGATGTGCTGGTTGCATTTGACAAAACCTTTCTATATATGTACGTTTCAATGGGTTCCAGAGACTTTCGTAAAAAAATAAATTTTTAGTGATAAGGGGGTAGTCCATGCTTTTTTTCGAAAATCGATTGGAAAAAAAAAGTTGAGTTTTGAACGGCAATACAAAGACCTGACCGTTATCTGTTCAACAACGTTAGCCGCAACCTCTTACGAGCCTTATTTTGGAAGTTATGGCCATATTAAGATTTTTAGTTTTTGGGTTGAAACAAGAAAGATTAACTTTAAATTAAAATTTCTCTGCAACCAGAGCCCACAAAATGCTCTAGTTTTCAGCAATGGATAGCTCTCCAAAAACTTATTAAGTGGTTTATAAGCCGTAAGGCCTTCTGAGCCTTATTTGTGGAACTGTAGACATCCAAAGTCATGCAAACTTTCAAAACTCAAAAAAATCGATTTTAATGGATTTACTTTGAATTAAGATATCTCCGCAACCAGACCTCCTAGAATGTTCTAGTTTTCAGCTATGGATAGCTCTCGAAAAACTAATGAAGCGTTTTGCAAGCAAAAATGACGTCATAGCCTTATTTGCGGAACTGTGGGCATCCAAAGTCATACAAGCCTTCATAACTCAAAAAAATAACTTTGAATGCAAATATCTCGAAAACTAGACCTTATAAAAGGGTTTGCTTTGGATGTGCTGGTTGCATTTGACAAAACCTTTCTATATATGTACGTTTCAATGGGTTCCAGAGACTTTCGTAAGAAAATGAATTTTTAGTGATAAGGGGGTAGTCAATGCTTTTTTTCGAAAATCGATTGGAAAAAAAAAGTTGAGTTTTGAACGGCAATGCAAAGACCTGACCGTTATCTGTTCAACAACGTTAACCGCAACCTCTTACGAGCCTTTTAATGGATTTACTTTGAATTAAGATATCTCCGCAACCAGACCTCCTAGAATGTTCTAGTTTTCAGCTATGGATAGCTCTCGAAAAACTAATTAAGCGTTTTGCAAGCGAAAATGACGTCATAGCCTTATTTGCGGAACTGTGGGCATCCAAAGTCATACAAGCCTTCATAACTCAAAAAAATAACTTTGAATGCAAATATCTTGAAAACTAGACCTTATAAAAGGGTTTGCTTTGGATGTGCTGGTTGCATTTGACAAAACCTTTCTATATATGTACGTTTCAATGGGTTCCAGAGACTTTCGTAAAAAAATAAATTTTTAGTGATAAGGGGGTAGTCCATGCTTTTTTTCGAAAATCGATTGGAAAAAAAAAGTTGAGTTTTGAACGGCAATGCAAAGACCTGACTGTTATCTGTTCAACAACGTTAACCGCAACCTCTTACGAGCCTTATTTTGGAAGTTATGGCCATATTAAGATTTTTAGTTTTTGGGTTGAAACAAGAAAGATTAACTTTAAATTAAAATTTCTCTGCAACCAGAGCCCACAAAATGCTCTAGTTTTCAGCAATGGATAGCTCTCCAAAAACTTATTAAGCGGTTTATAAGCCGTAAGGCCTTCTGAGCCTTATTTGTGGAACTGTAGACATCCAAAGTCATGCAAACTTTCAAAACTCAAAAAAATCGATTTTAATGGATTTACTTTGAATTAAGATATCTCCGCAACCAGACCTCCTAGAATGTTCTAGTTTTCAGCTATGGATAGCTCTCAAAAAACTAATTAAGCGTTTTGCAAGCGAAAATGACGTCATAGCCTTATTTGCGGAACTGTGGGCATCCAAAGTCATACAAGCCTTCATAACTCAAAAAAATAACTTTGAATGCAAATATCTCGAAAACTAGACCTTATAAAAGGGTTTGCTTTGGATGTGCTGGTTGCATTTGACAAAACCTTTCTATATATGTACGTTTCAATGGGTTCCAGAGACTTTCGTAAAAAAATGAATTTTTAGTGATAAGGGGGAAGTCCATGCTTTTTTTCGAAAATCGATTGGAAAAAAAAAAGTTGAGTTTTGAACGGCAATACAAAGACCTGACCGTTATCTGTTCAACAACGTGAGCCGCTACCTCTTACGAGCCTTATTTTGGAAGTTATGGCCATATTAAGATTTTTAGTTTTTGGGTTGAAACAAGAAAGATTAACTTTGAATCAAAATTTCTCTGCAACCAGAGCCCACAAAATACTCTTGTTTTCAGCAATGGATAGCTCTTCAAAAACTAATTAAGCGGTTAATAAACCGCAAGGCCTTCCGAGCCTTTTTTGTGGAACTGTAGACATCCAAAGTCATGCAAACTTTCAAAACTCAAAAAAATCGATTTTAATGGATTTACTTTGAATTAAGATATCTCCGCAACCAGACCTCCTAGAATGTTCTAGTTTTCAGCTATGGATAGCTCTCGAAAAAATAATTAAGAGTTTTGCAAGCGAAAATGACGTCATAGCCTTATTTGCGGAACTGTGGGCATCCAAAGTCATACAAGCCTTCATAACTCAAAAAAATAACTTTGAATGCAAATATCTCGAAAACTAGACCTTATAAAAGGGTTTGCTTTGGATGTGCTGGTTGCATTTGACAAAACCTTTCTATATATGTACGTTTCAATGGGTTCCAGAGACTTTCGTAAGAAAATGAATTTTTAGTGATAAGGGGGTAGTCAATGCTTTTTTTCGAAAATCGATTGGAAAAAAAAAGTTGAGTTTTGAACGGCAATGCAAAGACCTGACCGTTATCTGTTCAACAACGTTAACCGCAACCTCTTACGAGCCTTTTAATGGATTTACTTTGAATTAAGATATCTCCGCAACCAGACCTCCTAGAATGTTCTAGTTTTCAGCTATGGATAGCTCTCGAAAAACTAATTAAGCGTTTTGCAAGCGAAAATGACGTCATAGCCTTATTTGCGGAACTGTGGGCATCCAAAGTCATACAAGCCTTCATAACTCAAAAAAATAACTTTGAATGCAAATATCTTGAAAACTAGACCTTATAAAAGGGTTTGCTTTGGATGTGCTGGTTGCATTTGACAAAACCTTTCTATATATGTACGTTTCAATGGGTTCCAGAGACTTTCGTAAAAAAATAAATTTTTAGTGATAAGGGGGTAGTCCATGCTTTTTTTCGAAAATCGATTGGAAAAAAAAAGTTGAGTTTTGAACGGCAATGCAAAGACCTGACTGTTATCTGTTCAACAACGTTAACCGCAACCTCTTACGAGCCTTATTTTGGAAGTTATGGCCATATTAAGATTTTTAGTTTTTGGGTTGAAACAAGAAAGATTAACTTTGAATCAAAATTTCTCTGCAACCAGAGCCCACAAAATACTCTTGTTTTCAGCAATGGATAGCTCTTCAAAAACTAATTAAGCGGTTAATAAACCGCAAGGCCTTCCGAGCCTTTTTTGTGGAACTGTAGACATCCAAAGTCATGCAAACTTTCAAAACTCAAAAAAATCGATTTTAATGGATTTACTTTGAATTAAGATATCTCCGCAACCAGACCTCCTAGAATGTTCTAGTTTTCAGCTATGGATAGCTCTCGAAAAAATAATTAAGAGTTTTGCAAGCGAAAATGACGTCATAGCCTTATTTGCGGAACTGTGGGCATCCAAAGTCATACAAGCCTTCATAACTCAAAAAAATAACTTTGAATGCAAATATCTCGAAAACTAGACCTTATAAAAGGGTTTGCTTTGGATGTGCTGGTTGCATTTGACAAAACCTTTCTATATATGTACGTTTCAATGGGTTCCAGAGACTTTCGTAAAAAAATGAATTTTTAGTGATAAGGGGGTAGTCCATGCTTTTTTTCGAAAATCGATTGGAAAAAAAAAAGTTGAGTTTTGAACGGCAATACAAAGACCTGACCGTTATCTGTTCAACAACGTGAGCCGCAACCTCTTACGAGCCTTATTTTGGAAGTTATGGCCATATTAAGATTTTTAGTTTTTGGGTTGAAACAAGAAAGATTAACTTTGAATCAAAATTTCTCTGCAACCAGAGCCCACAAAATGCTCTAGTTTTCAGCAATGGATAGCTCTCCAAAAACTTATTAAGCGGTTTATAAGCCGTAAGGCCTTCTGAGCCTTATTTGTGGAACTGTAGACATCCAAAGTCATGCAAACTTTCAAAACTCAAAAAAATCGATTTTAATGGATTTACTTTGAATTAAGATATCTCCGCAACCAGACCTCCTAGAATGTTCTAGTTTTCAGCTATGGATAGCTCTCGAAAAACTAATTAAGCGTTTTGCAAGCGAAAATGACTTCATAGCCTTATTTGCGGAACTGTGGGCATCCAAAGTCATACAAGCCTTCATAACTCAAAAAAATAACTTTGAATGCAAATATCTCGAAAACTAGACCTTATAAAAGGGTTTGCTTTGGATGTGCTGGTTGCATTTGACAAAACCTTTCTATATATGTACGTTTCAATGGGTTCCAGAGACTTTCGTAAAAAAATGAATTTTTAGTGATAAGGGGGTAGTCCATGCTTTTTTTCGAAAATCGATTGGAAAAAAAAAGTTGAGTTTTGAACGGCAATGCAAAGACCTGACTGTTATCTGTTCAACAACGTTAACCGCAACCTCTTACGAGCCTTATTTTGGAAGTTATGGCCATATTAAGATTTTTAGTTTTTGGGTTGAAACAAGAAAGATTAACTTTAAATTAAAATTTCTCTGCAACCAGAGCCCACAAAATACTCTAGTTTTCAGCAATGGATAGCTCTCCAAAAACTTATTAAGCGGTTTATAAGCCGTAAGGCCTTCTGAGCCTTATTTGTGGAACTGTAGACATCCAAAGTCATGCAAACTTTCAAAACTCAAAAAAATCGATTTTAATGGATTTACTTTGAATTAAGATATCTCCGCAACCAGACCTCCTAGAATGTTCTAGTTTTCAGCTATGGATAGCTCTCGAAAAAATAATTAAGAGTTTTGCAAGCGAAAATGACGTCATAGCCTTATTTGCGGAACTGTGGGCATCCAAAGTCATACAAGCCTTCATAACTCAAAAAAATAACTTTGAATGCAAATATCTCGAAAACTAGACCTTATAAAAGGGTTTGCTTTGGATGTGCTGGTTGCATTTGACAAAACCTTTCTATATATGTACGTTTCAATGGGTTCCAGAGACTTTCGTAAAAAAATGAATTTTTAGTGATAAGGGGGTAGTCCATGCTTTTTTTCGAAAATCGATTGGAAAAAAAAAAAGTTGAGTTTTGAACGGCAATACAAAGACCTGACCGTTATCTGTTCAACAACGTGAGCCGCAACCTCTTACGAGCCTTATTTTGGAAGTTATGGCCATATTAAGATTTTTAGTTTTTGGGTTGAAACAAGAAAGATTAATTTTGAATCAAAATTTCTCTGCAACCAGAGCCCACAAAATGCTCTAGTTTTCAGCAATGGATAGCTCTCCAAAAATTGATTAAGCGGTTAATAAACCGCAAGGCCTTCCGAGCCTTATTTGTGGAACTGTAGACATCCAAAGTCATGCAAGCTTTCAAAACTCAAAAAAATTGATTTTAATGGATTTACTTTGAATTAAGATATCTCCGCAACCAGACCTCCTAGAATGTTCTAGTTTTCAGCTATGGATAGCTCTCAAAAAACTTATTAAGCGTTTTGCAAGCGAAAATGACGTCATAGCCTTATTTGCGGAACTGTGGGCATCCAAAGTCAAACAAGCCTTCATAACTCAAAAAAATAACTTTGAATGCAAATATCTCGAAAACTAGACCTTATAAAAGGGTTTGCTTTGGATGTGCTGGTTGCATTTGACAAAACCTTTCTATATATGTACGTTTCAATGGGTTCCAGAGACTTTCGTAAAAAAATGAATTTTTAGTGATAAGGGGGTAGTCCATGCTTTTTTTCGAAAATCGATTGGAAAAAAAAAAAGTTGAGTTTTGAACGGCAATACAAAGACCTGACCGTTATCTGTTCAACAACGTGAGCCGCAACCTCTTACGAGCCTTATTTTGGAAGTTATGGCCATATTAAGATTTTTAGTTTTTGGGTTGAAACAAGAAAGATTAATTTTGAATCAAAATTTCTCTGCAACCAGAGCCCACAAAATGCTCTAGTTTTCAGCAATGGATAGCTCTCCAAAAATTGATTAAGCGGTTAATAAACCGCAAGGCCTTCCGAGCCTTATTTGTGGAACTGTAGACATCCAAAGTCATGCAAGCTTTCAAAACTCAAAAAAATTGATTTTAATGGATTTACTTTGAATTAAGATATCTCCGCAACCAGACCTCCTAGAATGTTCTAGTTTTCAGCTATGGATAGCTCTCAAAAAACTTATTAAGCGTTTTGCAAGCGAAAATGACGTCATAGCCTTATTTGCGGAACTGTGGGCATCCAAAGTCAAACAAGCCTTCATAACTCAAAAAAATAACTTTGAATGCAAATATCTCGAAAACTAGACCTTATAAAAGGGTTTGCTTTGGATGTGCTGGTTGCATTTGACAAAACCTTTCTATATATGTACGTTTCAATGGGTTCCAGAGACTTTCGTAAGAAAATGAATTTTTAGTGATAAGGGGGTAGTCAATGCTTTTTTTCGAAAATCGATTGGAAAAAAAAAGTTGAGTTTTGAACGGCAATGCAAAGACCTGACCGTTATCTGTTCAACAACGTTAACCGCAACCTCTTACGAGCCTTTTAATGGATTTACTTTGAATTAAGATATCTCCGCAACCAGACCTCCTAGAATGTTCTAGTTTTCAGCTATGGATAGCTCTCGAAAAACTAATTAAGCGTTTTGCAAGCGAAAATGACGTCATAGCCTTATTTGCGGAACTGTGGGCATCCAAAGTCATACAAGCCTTCATAACTCAAAAAAATAACTTTGAATGCAAATATCTCGAAAACTAGACCTTATAAAAGGGTTTGCTTTGGATGTGCTGGTTGCATTTGACAAAACCTTTCTATATATGTACGTTTCAATGGGTTCCAGAGACTTTCGTAAAAAAATGAATTTTTAGTGATAAGGGGGTAGTCCATGCTTTTTTTCGAAAATCGATTGGAAAAAAAAAATTGAGTTTTGAACGGCAATGCAAAGACCTGACTGTTATCTGTTCAACAACGTTAACCGCAACCTCTTACGAGCCTTATTTTGGAAGTTATGGCCATATTAAGATTTTTAGTTTTTGGGTTGAAACAAGAAAGATTAACTTTGAATTAAAATTTCTCTGCAACCAGAGCCCACAAAATGCTCTAGTTTTCAGCAATGGATAGCTCTCCAAAAACTTATTAAGCGGTTTATAAGCCGTAAGGCCTTCTGAGCCTTATTTGTGGAACTGTAGACATCCAAAGTCATGCAAACTTTCAAAACTCAAAAAAATCGATTTTAATGGATTTACTTTGAATTAAGATATCTCCGCAACCAGACCTCCTAGAATGTTCTAGTTTTCAGCTATGGATAGCTCTCGAAAAACTAATGAAGCGTTTTGCAAGCAAAAATGACGTCATAGCCTTATTTGCTATAAAGCCAAGCCTACAGAGGAAAACCGGAAAAAGTTTCAACAAGCTAGAAAGACCTGTAACTTTCATATTCGAAGAACCAAATTTTTACATGATCAAAAATTACGACAAAAAATACTACAATGTCCCAAAGGTAGTAAAAATTTTTGGTCATTTGTAAAAAACATACGAAATACCACCTCGTCCTCGGTTCCAACGCTCGTCTTCAATGATACTCCTTTTGTCAGTTCGCAAGATAAAGCCAATTTGCTTGCAGCACAGTTTGCTGTTAATTCGATGCTGCCAGAAAGTGCTATGACTCCTCCTGTACTTGAGAGCGTAAATGATTTTATGGGACAAATCTTCTTTCGCACTCGTGCAGTTGCTAGAGTTCTAAAGGATCTCGATGTACACAAATCCGCTGGCCCGGATGGTATCCCTCCCATTGTTCTGAAGAGGTGTTCTTCAACGCTGGCAAAACCACTGCGTAAGCTTTTCCATCTGTCCTACTCTACTGGTCTCTATCCGAGTGGATGGAAAACAGCATTTGTCCAGCCTGTCCCTAAAAAAGGCGTATCTTCTTCACCCTCTAACTATCGGCCAATTGCACTTACGTCCCTTCTTTCCAAGGTCATGGAAACGCTGATTAATTTCCAGCTCAAGAAATATCTCGAGGAACGAAAGCTTCTTAATGACCGGCAGTACGGCTTTCGTAGCAATAGGTCCACTGGTGATCTGATGGTATATCTCACCGAACAGTGGAACAAATCTTTACATCGTTTTGGAGAAAGTAAGATTATTGCACTTGATATTTCAAAAGCGTTTGATAGAGTTTGGCACCAAGCTCTCTTATCGAAAATGCGCGCATTTGGTTTCGATGAACCTCTTCTTCGTTGGATTAGAAATTACCTTTCGGACCGTTCAATACAAGTCGTATTGGACGGTTTCAAGTCTGAAATCCACAAAATAAATGCTGGTGTGCCCCAGGGCTCCGTTTTGTCTCCGACTCTCTTCCTTATTTTTATAAATGATCTTTTGTCTGAAACTTCTAATCCATTAAACTGTTTTGCTGACGATAGTACCCTCAGTTTCTCATATTCGTTTACAGATTCTCATCCATGTCCTTCGGATGTGGAACTTGAACGGCAGCGTATGATAAGCTCATTAAATTCTGATTTCGACAGCATTGTCCAATGGGGAATCAAAAACCGCGTAGAATTTAATGCTTCTAAAACTCAATGTTGTCTCCTGTCGTTAAAGCGAAACCCACCCCCAATGCCGCTATCCATGAGCGGCACTTGCATCGAGGAAACCGAACAGCTCTCAGTTCTCGGTATGTGTGTCACAGACCACCTTTTGTGGAATGACCACATATTTGATGTCGCCAAAAACGCTGCTAAGTGTTTAGGTTTTCTCCGTAGATGCAAGAAGTTTTTTTCCCCTTCTGATCTGGCTGTGATCTACAAAGCCTTTATTCGTCCAAAACTTGAGTACAATTCTCATGTTTGGGCAGGAGCTCCAAGAACTCACTTGAGTTTGTTGGACAGAATTCAAAAGAGAGCTTTAAAAATGATAGGCGAAAGATCTATAACAGAAACAATTACATCTCTCGAACACCGCCGTAATGTTTCGTGTCTTTCTATATTTTATCGCTATTATTATAATCAGTGTTCTAGTGAAATAGCCAGTTGCATTCCCCCCCTTAAAAAATTCAACCGTAATACTCGCGCTTCTAGGAATGCCCATCAGTTCACCCTCGAGCCCAACTTCGGACGTACTGTAATGTACAGAGATTCTTTCTTCAGTCGGACCACACGAATGTGGAATGCTTTACCTGACTCGACTTTCCCCTCCCAATTCGATGTGCAAACGTTCAAAACCAATGTGCATCGGTATCTCCTTCTAAATCCTCTCCTACTTACCTAATCGCTCGTGCTGTGTTAAAAACATTTTAAGGGTAGCCATAACCCCTTTTGCGCGCGTGGAATATAAAAAAAAAAAAAAAAAAAAAAAATACAAGCCTTCATAACTCAAAAAAATAACTTTGAATGCAAATATCTCGAAAACTAGACCTTATAAAAGAGTTTGCTTTGGATGTGCTGGTTGCATTTGACAAAACCTTTCTATATATGTACGTTTCAATGGGTTCCAGAGACTTTCGTAAGAAAATGAATTTTTAGTGATAAGGGGGTAGTCCATGCTTTTTTTCGAAAATCGATTGGAAAAAAAAAAGTTGAGTTTTGAACGGCAATACAAAGACCTGACCGTTATCTGTTCATCAACGTGAGCCGCAACCTCTTACGAGCCTTATTTTGGAAGTTATGGCCATATTAAGATTTTTAGTTTTTGGGTTGAAACAAGAAAGATTAACTTTGAATCAAAATTTCTCTGCAACCAGAGCCCACAAAATGCTCTAGTTTTCAGCAATGGATAGCTCTTCAAAAATTGATTAAGCGGTTAATAAACCGCAAGGCCTTCCGAGCCTTATTTGTGGAACTGTAGACATCCAAAGTCATGCAAGCTTTCAAAACTCAAAAAAATTGATTTTAATGGATTTACTTTGAATTAAGATATCTCCGCAACCAGACCTCCTAGAATGTTCTAGTTTTCAGCTATGGATAGCTCTTAAAAAAATAATTAAGTGTTTTGTAAGCGAAAATGACGTCATAGCCTTATTTGCGGAACTGTGGGCATCCAAAGTCATACAAGCCTTCATAACTCAAAAAAATAACTTTGAATGCAAATATCTCGAAAACTAGACCTTATAAAAGGGTTTGCTTTGGATGTGCTGGTTGCATTTGACAAAACCTTTCTATATATGTACGTTTCAATGGGTTCCAGAGACTTTCGTAAAAAAATGAATTTTTAGTGATAAGGGGGTAGTCAATGCTTTTTTTCGAAAATCGATTGGAAAAAAAAAGTTGAGTTTTGAACGGCAATGCAAAGACCTGACTGTTATCTGTTCAACAACGTTAACCGCAACCTCTTACGAGCCTTATTTTGGAAGTTATGTCTATATTAAGATTTTTAGTTTTTGGGTTGAAACAAGAAAGATTAACTTTGAATTAAAATTTCTCTGCAACCAGAGCCCACAAAATGCTCTAGTTTTCAGCAATGGATAGCTCTCCAAAAACTTATTAAGCGGTTTATAAGCCGTAAGGCCTTCTGAGCCTTATTTGTGGAACTGTAGACATCCAAAGTCATGCAAACTTTCAAAACTCAAAAAAATCGATTTTAATGGATTTACTTTGAATTAAGATATCTCCGCAACCAGACCACCTAGAATGTTCTAGTTTTCAGCTATGGATAGCTCTCAAAAAACTAATGAAGCGTTTTGCAAGCGAAAATGACGTCATAGCCTTATTTGCGGAACTGTGGGCATCCAAAGTCATACAAGCCTTCATAACTCAAAAAAATAACTTTGAATGCAAATATCTCGAAAACTAGACCTTATAAAAGGGTTTGCTTTGGATGTGCTGGTTGCATTTGACAAAACCTTTCTATATATGTACGTTTCAATGGGTTCCAGAGACTTTCGTAAAAAAATGAATTTTTAGTGATAAGGGGGTAGTCCATGCTTTTTTTCGAAAATCGATTGGAAAAAAAAAAGTTGAGTTTTGAACGGCAATACAAAGACCTGACCGTTATCTGTTCAACAACGTTAGCCGCAACCTCTTACGAGCCTTATTTTGGAAGTTATGGCCATATTTTGGAAGTTATGTCTATATTAAGATTTTTAGTTTTTGGGTTGAAACAAGAAAGATTAACTTTGAATTAAAATTTCTCTGCAACCAGAGCCCACAAAATGCTCTAGTTTTCAGCAATGGATAGCTCTCCAAAAACTTATTAAGCGGTTTATAAGCCGTAAGGCCTTCTGAGCCTTATTTGTGGAACTGTAGACATCCAAAGTCATGCAAACTTTCAAAACTCAAAAAAATCGATTTTAATGGATTTACTTTGAATTAAGATATCTCCGCAACCAGACCTCCTAGAATGTTCTAGTTTTCAGCTATGGATAGCTCTCAAAAAACTAATGAAGCGTTTTGCAAGCGAAAATGACGTCATAGCCTTATTTGCGGAACTGTGGGCATCCAAAGTCATACAAGCCTTCATAACTCAAAAAAATAACTTTGAATGCAAATATCTCGAAAACTAGACCTTATAAAAGGGTTTGCTTTGGATGTGCTGGTTGCATTTGACAAAACCTTTCTATATATGTACGTTTCAATGGGTTCCAGAGACTTTCGTAAAAAAATGAATTTTTAGTGATAAGGGGGTAGTCCATGCTTTTTTTCGAAAATCGATTGGAAAAAAAAAAGTTGAGTTTTGAACGGCAATACAAAGACCTGACCGTTATCTGTTCAACAACGTTAGCCGCAACCTCTTACGAGCCTTATTTTGGAAGTTATGGCCATATTAAGATTTTTAGTTTTTGGGTTGAAACAAGAAAGATTAACTTTGAATCAAAATTTCTCTGCAACCAGAGCCCACAAAATACTCTTGTTTTCAGCAATGGATAGCTCTTCAAAAACTAATTAAGCGGTTAATAAACCGCAAGGCCTTCCGAGCCTTTTTTGTGGAACTGTAGACATCCAAAGTCATGCAAACTTTCAAAACTCAAAAAAATCGATTTTAATGGATTTACTTTGAATTAAGATATCTCCGCAACCAGACCTCCTAGAATGTTCTAGTTTTCAGCTATGGATAGCTCTCGAAAAACTAATTAAGAGTTTTGCAAGCGAAAATGACGTCATAGCCTTATTTGCGGAACTGTGGGCATCCAAAGTCATACAAGCCTTCATAACTCAAAAAAATAACTTTGAATGCAAATATCTCGAAAACTAGACCTTATAAAAGGGTTTGCTTTGGATGTGCTGGTTGCATTTGACAAAACCTTTCTATATATGTACGTTTCAATGGGTTCCAGAGACTTTCGTAAAAAAATGAATTTTTAGTGATAAGGGGGTAGTCCATGCTTTTTTTCGAAAATCGATTGGAAAAAAAAAAGTTGAGTTTTGAACGGCAATACAAAGACCTGACCGTTATCTGTTCAACAACGTGAGCCGCAACCTCTTACGAGCCTTATTTTGGAAGTTATGGCCATATTAAGATTTTTAGTTTTTGGGTTGAAACAAGAAAGATTAACTTTGAATCAAAATTTCTCTGCAACCAGAGCCCACAAAATGCTCTAGTTTTCAGCAATGGATAGCTCTCCGAAAATTGATTAAGCGGTTAATAAACCGCAAGGCCTTCCGAGCCTTATTTGTGGAACTGTAGACATCCAAAGTCATGCAAGCTTTCAAAACTCAAAAAAATTGATTTTAATGGATTTACTTTGAATTAAGATATCTCCGCAACCAGACCTCCTAGAATGTTCTAGTTTTCAGCTATGGATAGCTCTTAAAAAAATAATTAAGTGTTTTGTAAGCGAAAATGACGTCATAGCCTTATTTGCGGAACTGTGGGCATCCAAAGTCATACAAGCCTTCATAACTCAAAAAAATAACTTTGAATGCAAATATCTCGAAAAATAGACCTTATAAAAGGGTTTGCTTTGGATGTGCTGGTTGCATTTGACAAAACCTTTCTATATATGTACGTTTCAATGGGTTCCAGAGACTTTCGTAAAAAAATGAATTTTTAGTGATAAGGGGGTAGTCCATGCTTTTTTTCGAAAATCGATTGGAAAAAAAAAGTTGAGTTTTGAACGGCAATACAAAGACCTGACCGTTATCTGTTCAACAACGTGAGCCGCAACCTCTTACGAGCCTTATTTTGGAAGTTATGGCCATATTAAGATTTTTAGTTTTTGGGTTGAAACAAGAAAGATTAACTTTGAATCAAAATTTCTCTGCAACCAGAGCCCACAAAATGCTCTAGTTTTCAGCAATGGATAGCTCTCCAAAAATTGATTAAGCGGTTAATAAACCGCAAGGCCTTCCGAGCCTTATTTGTGGAACTGTAGACATCCAAAGTCATGCAAGCTTTCAAAACTCAAAAAAATTGATTTTAATGGATTTACTTTGAATTAAGATATCTCCGCAACCAGACCTCCTAGAATGTTCTAGTTTTCAGCTATGGATAGCTCTTAAAAAAATAATTAAGTGTTTTGTAAGCGAAAATGACGTCATAGCCTTATTTGCGGAACTGTGGGCATCCAAAGTCATACAAGCCTTCATAACTCAAAAAAATAACTTTGAATGCAAATATCTCGAAAACTAGACCTTATAAAAGGGTTTGCTTTGGATGTGCTGGTTGCATTTGACAAAACCTTTCTATATATGTACGTTTCAATGGGTTCCAGAGACTTTCGTAAAAAAATGAATTTTTAGTGATAAGGGGGTAGTCCATGCTTTTTTTCGAAAATCGATTGGAAAAAAAAGTTGAGTTTTGAACGGCAATACAAAGACCTGACCGTTATCTGTTCAACAACGTTAGCCGCAACCTCTTACGAGCCTTATTTTGGAAGTTATGGCCATATTAAGATTTTTAGTTTTTGGGTTGAAACAAAAAAGATTAACTTTGAATCAAAATTTCTCTGCAACCAGACACCAAAAAATACTCTTGTTTTCAGCAATGGATAGCTCTTCAAAAACTAATTAAGCGGTTAATGAACCGCAAGCCTTTCGAGCCTTTTTTGTGGAACTGTAGACATCCAAAGTCATGCAAACTTTCAAAACTCAAAAAAATCGATTTTAATGGATTTACTTTGAATTAAGATATCTCCGCAACCAGACCTCCTAGAATGTTCTAGTTTTCAGCTATGGATAGCTCTCGAAAAACTAATTAAGAGTTTTGCAAGCGAAAATGACGTCATAGCCTTATTTGCGGAACTGTGGGCATCCAAAGTCATACAAGCCTTCATAACTCAAAAAAATAACTTTGAATGCAAATATCTCGAAAACTAGACCTTATAAAAGGGTTTGCTTTGGATGTGCTGGTTGCATTTGACAAAACCTTTCTATATATGTACGTTTCAATGGGTTCCAGAGACTTTCGTAAAAAAATGAATTTTTAGTGATAAGGGGGTAGTCCATGCTTTTTTTCGAAAATCGATTGGAAAAAAAAAAGTTGAGTTTTGAACGGCAATACAAAGACCTGACCGTTATCTGTTCAACAACGTTAGCCGTAACCTCTTACGAGCCTTATTTTGGAAGTTATGGCCATATTAAGATTTTTAGTTTTTGGGTTGAAACAAAAAAGATTAACTTTGAATCAAAATTTCTCTGCAACCAGAGCCCACAAAATACTCTTGTTTTCAGCAATGGATAGCTCTTCAAAAACTTATTAAGCGGTTAATAAACCGCAAGGCCTTCCGAGCCTTTTTTGTGGAACTGTAGACATCCAAAGTCATGCAAACTTTCAAAACTCAAAAAAATCGATTTTAATGGATTTACTTTGAATTAAGATATCTCCGCAACCAGACCTCCTAGAATGTTCTAGTTTTCAGCTATGGATAGCTCTCGAAAAACTAATTAAGCGTTTTGCAAGCGAAAATGACGTCATAGCCTTATTTGTGGAACTGTGGGCATCCAAAGTCATACAAGCCTTCATAACTCAAAAAAATAACTTTGAATGCAAATATCTCGAAAACTAGACCTTATAAAAGGGTTTGCTTTGGATGTGCTGGTTGCATTTGACAAAACCTTTCTATATATGTACGTTTCAATGGGTTCCAGAGACTTTCGTAAAAAAATGAATTTTTAGTGATAAGGGGGTAGTCCATGCTTTTTTTCGAAAATCGATTGGAAAAAAAAAAGTTGAGTTTTGAACGGCAATACAAAGACCTGACCGTTATCTGTTCAACAACGTGAGCCGCAACCTCTTACGAGCCTTATTTTGGAAGTTATGGCCATATTAAGATTTTTAGTTTTTGGGTTGAAACAAGAAAGATTAACTTTGAATCAAAATTTCTCTGCAACCAGAGCCCACAAAATGCTCTAGTTTTCAGCAATGGATAGCTCTCCAAAAATTGATTAAGCGGTTAATAAACCGCAAGGCCTTCCGAGCCTTATTTGTGGAACTGTAGACATCCAAAGTCATGCAAGCTTTCAAAACTCAAAAAAATTGATTTTAATGGATTTACTTTGAATTAAGATATCTCCGCAACCAGACCTCCTAGAATGTTCTAGTTTTCAGCTATGGATAGCTCTTAAAAAAATAATTAAGTGTTTTGTAAGCGAAAATGACGTCATAGCCTTATTTGCGGAACTGTGGGCATCCAAAGTCATACAAGCCTTCATAACTCAAAAAAATAACTTTGAATGCAAATATCTCGAAAACTAGACCTTATAAAAGGGTTTGCTTTGGATGTGCTGGTTGCATTTGACAAAACCTTTCTATATATGTACGTTTCAATGGGTTCCAGAGACTTTCGTAAAAAAATGAATTTTTAGTGATAAGGGGGTAGTCAATGCTTTTTTTCGAAAATCGATTGGAAAAAAAAAGTTGAGTTTTGAACGGCAATGCAAAGACCTGACCGTTATCTGTTCAACAACGTTAACCGCAACCTCTTACGAGCCTTTTAATGGATTTACTTTGAATTAAGATATCTCCGCAACCAGACCTCCTAGAATGTTCTAGTTTTCAGCTATGGATAGCTCTCGAAAAACTAATTAAGCGTTTTGCAAGCGAAAATGACGTCATAGCCTTATTTGTGGAACTGTGGGCATCCAAAGTCATACAAGCCTTCATAACTCAAAAAAATAACTTTGAATGCAAATATCTCGAAAACTAGACCTTATAAAAGGGTTTGCTTTGGATGTGCTGGTTGCATTTGACAAAACCTTTCTATATATGTACGTTTCAATGGGTTCCAGAGACTTTCGTAAAAAAATGAATTTTTAGTGATAAGGGGGTAGTCCATGCTTTTTTTCGAAAATCGATTGGAAAAAAAAAAGTTGAGTTTTGAACGGCAATACAAAGACCTGACCGTTATCTGTTCAACAACGTGAGCCGCAACCTCTTACGAGCCTTATTTTGGAAGTTATGGCCATATTAAGATTTTTAGTTTTTGGGTTGAAACAAGAAAGATTAACTTTGAATCAAAATTTCTCTGCAACCAGAGCCCACAAAATGCTCTAGTTTTCAGCAATGGATAGCTCTCCAAAAATTGATTAAGCGGTTAATAAACCGCAAGGCCTTCCGAGCCTTATTTGTGGAACTGTAGACATCCAAAGTCATGCAAGCTTTCAAAACTCAAAAAAAATCGATTTTAATGGATTTACTTTGAATTAAGATATCTCCGCAACCAGACCTCCTAGAATGTTCTAGTTTTCAGCTATGGATAGCTCTCGAAAAACTAATTAAGCGTTTTGCAAGCGAAAATGACGTCATAGCCTTATTTGTGGAACTGTGGGCATCCAAAGTCATACAAGCCTTCATAACTCAAAAAAATAACTTTGAATGCAAATATCTCGAAAACTAGACCTTATAAAAGGGTTTGCTTTGGATGTGCTGGTTGCATTTGACAAAACCTTTCTATATATGTACGTTTCAATGGGTTCCAGAGACTTTCGTAAAAAAATGAATTTTTAGTGATAAGGGGGTAGTCCATGCTTTTTTTCGAAAATCGATTGGAAAAAAAAAAGTTGAGTTTTGAACGGCAATACAAAGACCTGACCGTTATCTGTTCAACAACGTGAGCCGCAACCTCTTACGAGCCTTATTTTGGAAGTTATGGCCATATTAAGATTTTTAGTTTTTGGGTTGAAACAAGAAAGATTAACTTTGAATCAAAATTTCTCTGCAACCAGAGCCCACAAAATGCTCTAGTTTTCAGCAATGGATAGCTCTCCAAAAATTGATTAAGCGGTTAATAAACCGCAAGGCCTTCCGAGCCTTATTTGTGGAACTGTAGACATCCAAAGTCATGCAAGCTTTCAAAACTCAAAAAAATTGATTTTAATGGATTTACTTTGAATTAAGATATCTCCGCAACCAGACCTCCTAGAATGTTCTAGTTTTCAGCTATGGATAGCTCTTAAAAAAATAATTAAGTGTTTTGTAAGCGAAAATGACGTCATAGCCTTATTTGCGGAACTGTGGGCATCCAAAGTCATACAAGCCTTCATAACTCAAAAAAATAACTTTGAATGCAAATATCTCGAAAACTAGACCTTATAAAAGGGTTTGCTTTGGATGTGCTGGTTGCATTTGACAAAACCTTTCTATATATGTACGTTTCAATGGGTTCCAGAGACTTTCGTAAAAAAATGAATTTTTAGTGATAAGGGGGTAGTCAATGCTTTTTTTCGAAAATCGATTGGAAAAAAAAAGTTGAGTTTTGAACGGCAATGCAAAGACCTGACCGTTATCTGTTCAACAACGTTAACCGCAACCTCTTACGAGCCTTTTAATGGATTTACTTTGAATTAAGATATCTCCGCAACCAGACCTCCTAGAATGTTCTAGTTTTCAGCTATGGATAGCTCTCGAAAAACTAATTAAGCGTTTTGCAAGCGAAAATGACGTCATAGCCTTATTTGTGGAACTGTGGGCATCCAAAGTCATACAAGCCTTCATAACTCAAAAAAATAACTTTGAATGCAAATATCTCGAAAACTAGACCTTATAAAAGGGTTTGCTTTGGATGTGCTGGTTGCATTTGACAAAACCTTTCTATATATGTACGTTTCAATGGGTTCCAGAGACTTTCGTAAAAAAATGAATTTTTAGTGATAAGGGGGTAGTCCATGCTTTTTTTCGAAAATCGATTGGAAAAAAAAAAGTTGAGTTTTGAACGGCAATACAAAGACCTGACCGTTATCTGTTCAACAACGTGAGCCGCAACCTCTTACGAGCCTTATTTTGGAAGTTATGGCCATATTAAGATTTTTAGTTTTTGGGTTGAAACAAGAAAGATTAACTTTGAATCAAAATTTCTCTGCAACCAGAGCCCACAAAATGCTCTAGTTTTCAGCAATGGATAGCTCTCCAAAAATTGATTAAGCGGTTAATAAACCGCAAGGCCTTCCGAGCCTTATTTGTGGAACTGTAGACATCCAAAGTCATGCAAGCTTTCAAAACTCAAAAAAATTGATTTTAATGGATTTACTTTGAATTAAGATATCTCCGCAACCAGACCTCCTAGAATGTTCTAGTTTTCAGCTATGGATAGCTCTTAAAAAAATAATTAAGTGTTTTGTAAGCGAAAATGACGTCATAGCCTTATTTGCGGAACTGTGGGCATCCAAAGTCATACAAGCCTTCATAACTCAAAAAAATAACTTTGAATGCAAATATCTCGAAAACTAGACCTTATAAAAGGGTTTGCTTTGGATGTGCTGGTTGCATTTGACAAAACCTTTCTATATATGTACGTTTCAATGGGTTCCAGAGACTTTCGTAAAAAAATGAATTTTTAGTGATAAGGGGGTAGTCAATGCTTTTTTTCGAAAATCGATTGGAAAAAAAAAGTTGAGTTTTGAACGGCAATGCAAAGACCTGACCGTTATCTGTTCAACAACGTTAACCGCAACCTCTTACGAGCCTTTTAATGGATTTACTTTGAATTAAGATATCTCCGCAACCAGACCTCCTAGAATGTTCTAGTTTTCAGCTATGGATAGCTCTCGAAAAACTAATTAAGCGTTTTGCAAGCGAAAATGACGTCATAGCCTTATTTGTGGAACTGTGGGCATCCAAAGTCATACAAGCCTTCATAACTCAAAAAAATAACTTTGAATGCAAATATCTCGAAAACTAGACCTTATAAAAGGGTTTGCTTTGGATGTGCTGGTTGCATTTGACAAAACCTTTCTATATATGTACGTTTCAATGGGTTCCAGAGACTTTCGTAAAAAAATGAATTTTTAGTGATAAGGGGGTAGTCCATGCTTTTTTTCGAAAATCGATTGGAAAAAAAAAAGTTGAGTTTTGAACGGCAATACAAAGACCTGACCGTTATCTGTTCAACAACGTGAGCCGCAACCTCTTACGAGCCTTATTTTGGAAGTTATGGCCATATTAAGATTTTTAGTTTTTGGGTTGAAACAAGAAAGATTAACTTTGAATCAAAATTTCTCTGCAACCAGAGCCCACAAAATGCTCTAGTTTTCAGCAATGGATAGCTCTCCAAAAATTGATTAAGCGGTTAATAAACCGCAAGGCCTTCCGAGCCTTATTTGTGGAACTGTAGACATCCAAAGTCATGCAAGCTTTCAAAACTCAAAAAAATTGATTTTAATGGATTTACTTTGAATTAAGATATCTCCGCAACCAGACCTCCTAGAATGTTCTAGTTTTCAGCTATGGATAGCTCTTAAAAAAATAATTAAGTGTTTTGTAAGCGAAAATGACGTCATAGCCTTATTTGCGGAACTGTGGGCATCCAAAGTCATACAAGCCTTCATAACTCAAAAAAATAACTTTGAATGCAAATATCTCGAAAACTAGACCTTATAAAAGGGTTTGCTTTGGATGTGCTGGTTGCATTTGACAAAACCTTTCTATATATGTACGTTTCAATGGGTTCCAGAGACTTTCGTAAAAAAATGAATTTTTAGTGATAAGGGGGTAGTCAATGCTTTTTTTCGAAAATCGATTGGAAAAAAAAAGTTGAGTTTTGAACGGCAATGCAAAGACCTGACCGTTATCTGTTCAACAACGTTAACCGCAACCTCTTACGAGCCTTTTAATGGATTTACTTTGAATTAAGATATCTCCGCAACCAGACCTCCTAGAATGTTCTAGTTTTCAGCTATGGATAGCTCTCGAAAAACTAATTAAGCGTTTTGCAAGCGAAAATGACGTCATAGCCTTATTTGTGGAACTGTGGGCATCCAAAGTCATACAAGCCTTCATAACTCAAAAAAATAACTTTGAATGCAAATATCTCGAAAACTAGACCTTATAAAAGGGTTTGCTTTGGATGTGCTGGTTGCATTTGACAAAACCTTTCTATATATGTACGTTTCAATGGGTTCCAGAGACTTTCGTAAAAAAATGAATTTTTAGTGATAAGGGGGTAGTCCATGCTTTTTTTCGAAAATCGATTGGAAAAAAAAAAGTTGAGTTTTGAACGGCAATACAAAGACCTGACCGTTATCTGTTCAACAACGTGAGCCGCAACCTCTTACGAGCCTTATTTTGGAAGTTATGGCCATATTAAGATTTTTAGTTTTTGGGTTGAAACAAGAAAGATTAACTTTGAATCAAAATTTCTCTGCAACCAGAGCCCACAAAATGCTCTAGTTTTCAGCAATGGATAGCTCTCCAAAAATTGATTAAGCGGTTAATAAACCGCAAGGCCTTCCGAGCCTTATTTGTGGAACTGTAGACATCCAAAGTCATGCAAGCTTTCAAAACTCAAAAAAATTGATTTTAATGGATTTACTTTGAATTAAGATATCTCCGCAACCAGACCTCCTAGAATGTTCTAGTTTTCAGCTATGGATAGCTCTTAAAAAAATAATTAAGTGTTTTGTAAGCGAAAATGACGTCATAGCCTTATTTGCGGAACTGTGGGCATCCAAAGTCATGCAAGCCTTCATAACTCAAAAAAATAACTTTGAATGCAAATATCTCGAAAACTAGACCTTATAAAAGGGTTTGCTTTGGATGTGCTGGTTGCATTTGACAAAACCTTTCTATATATGTACGTTTCAATGGGTTCCAGAGACTTTCGTAAAAAAATGAATTTTTAGTGATAAGGGGGTAGTCAATGCTTTTTTTCGAAAATCGATTGGAAAAAAAAAGTTGAGTTTTGAACGGCAATGCAAAGACCTGACCGTTATCTGTTCAACAACGTTAACCGCAACCTCTTACGAGCCTTTTAATGGATTTACTTTGAATTAAGATATCTCCGCAACCAGACCTCCTAGAATGTTCTAGTTTTCAGCTATGGATAGCTCTCGAAAAACTAATTAAGCGTTTTGCAAAGCGAAAATGACGTCATAGCCTTATTTGTGGAACTGTGGGCATCCAAAATCATACAAGCCTTCATAACTCAAAAAAATAACTTTGAATGCAAATATCTCGAAAACTAGACCTTATAAAAGGGTTTGCTTTGGATGTGCTGGTTGCATTTGACAAAACCTTTCTATATATGTACGTTTCAATGGGTTCCAGAGACTTTCGTAAAAAAATGAATTTTTAGTGATAAGGGGGTAGTCCATGCTTTTTTTCGAAAATCGATTGGAAAAAAAAAAGTTGAGTTTTGTGTTTTGTAAGCGAAAATGACGTCATAGCCTTATTTGCGGAACTGTGGGCATCCAAAGTCATACAAGCCTTCATAACTCAAAAAAATAACTTTGAATGCAAATATCTCGAAAACTAGACCTTATAAAAGGGTTTGCTTTGGATGTGCTGGTTGCATTTGACAAAACCTTTCTATATATGTACGTTTCAATGGGTTCCAGAGACTTTCGTAAAAAAATGAATTTTTAGTGATAAGGGGGTAGTCAATGCTTTTTTTCGAAAATCGATTGGAAAAAAAAAGTTGAGTTTTGAACGGCAATGCAAAGACCTGACCGTTATCTGTTCAACAACGTTAACCGCAACCTCTTACGAGCCTTTTAATGGATTTACTTTGAATTAAGATATCTCCGCAACCAGACCTCCTAGAATGTTCTAGTTTTCAGCTATGGATAGCTCTCGAAAAACTAATTAAGCGTTTTGCAAGCGAAAATGACGTCATAGCCTTATTTGCGGAACTGTGGGCATCCAAAGTCATACAAGCCTTCATAACTCAAAAAAATAACTTTGAATGCAAATATCTCGAAAACTAGACCTTATAAAAGGGTTTGCTTTGGATGTGCTGGTTGCATTTGACAAAACCTTTCTATATATGTACGTTTCAATGGGTTCCAGAGACTTTCGTAAAAAAATGAATTTTTAGTGATAAGGGGGTAGTCCATGCTTTTTTTCGAAAATCGATTGGAAAAAAAAAAGTTGAGTTTTGAACGGCAATACAAAGACCTGACCGTTATCTGTTCAACAACGTGAGCCGCAACCTCTTACGAGCCTTATTTTGGAAGTTATGGCCATATTAAGATTTTTAGTTTTTGGGTTGAAACAAGAAAGATTAACTTTGAATCAAAATTTCTCTGCAACCAGAGCCCACAAAATGCTCTAGTTTTCAGCAATGGATAGCTCTCCGAAAATTGATTAAGCGGTTAATAAACCGCAAGGCCTTCCGAGCCTTATTTGTGGAACTGTAGACATCCAAAGTCATGCAAGCTTTCAAAACTCAAAAAAATTGATTTTAATGGATTTACTTTGAATTAAGATATCTCCGCAACCAGACCTCCTAGAATGTTCTAGTTTTCAGCTGTGGATAGCTCTTAAAAAAATAATTAAGTGTTTTGTAAGCGAAAATGACGTCATAGCCTTATTTGCGGAACTGTGGGCATCCAAAGTCATACAAGCCTTCATAACTCAAAAAAATAACTTTGAATGCAAATATCTCGAAAACTAGACCTTATAAAAGGGTTTGCTTTGGATGTGCTGGTTGCATTTGACAAAACCTTTCTATATATGTACGTTTCAATGGGTTCCAGAGACTTTCGTAAAAAAATGAATTTTTAGTGATAAGGGGGTAGTCAATGCTTTTTTTCGAAAATCGATTGGAAAAAAAAAGTTGAGTTTTGAACGGCAATGCAAAGACCTGACCGTTATCTGTTCAACAACGTTAACCGCAACCTCTTACGAGCCTTTTAATGGATTTACTTTGAATTAAGATATCTCCGCAACCAGACCTCCTAGAATGTTCTAGTTTTCAGCTATGGATAGCTCTCGAAAAACTAATTAAGCGTTTTGCAAGCGAAAATGACGTCATAGCCTTATTTGCGGAACTGTGGGCATCCAAAGTCATACAAGCCTTCATAACTCAAAAAAATAACTTTGAATGCAAATATCTCGAAAACTAGACCTTATAAAAGGGTTTGCTTTGGATGTGCTGGTTGCATTTGACAAAACCTTTCTATATATGTACGTTTCAATGGGTTCCAGAGACTTTCGTAAAAAAATGAATTTTTAGTGATAAGGGGGTAGTCCATGCTTTTTTTCGAAAATCGATTGGAAAAAAAAAAGTTGAGTTTTGAACGGCAATACAAAGACCTGACCGTTATCTGTTCAACAACGTGAGCCGCAACCTCTTACGAGCCTTATTTTGGAAGTTATGGCCATATTAAGATTTTTAGTTTTTGGGTTGAAACAAGAAAGATTAACTTTGAATCAAAATTTCTCTGCAACCAGAGCCCACAAAATGCTCTAGTTTTCAGCAATGGATAGCTCTCCGAAAATTGATTAAGCGGTTAATAAACCGCAAGGCCTTCCGAGCCTTATTTGTGGAACTGTAGACATCCAAAGTCATGCAAGCTTTCAAAACTCAAAAAAATTGATTTTAATGGATTTACTTTGAATTAAGATATCTCCGCAACCAGACCTCCTAGAATGTTCTAGTTTTCAGCTGTGGATAGCTCTTAAAAAAATAATTAAGTGTTTTGTAAGCGAAAATGACGTCATAGCCTTATTTGCGGAACTGTGGGCATCCAAAGTCATACAAGCCTTCATAACTCAAAAAAATAACTTTGAATGCAAATATCTCGAAAACTAGACCTTATAAAAGGGTTTGCTTTGGATGTGCTGGTTGCATTTGACAAAACCTTTCTATATATGTACGATTCAATGGGTTCCAGAGACTTTCGTAAAAAAATGAATTTTTAGTGATAAGGGGGTAGTCAATGCTTTTTTTCGAAAATCGATTGGAAAAAAAAAGTTGAGTTTTGAACGGCAATGCAAAGACCTGACCGTTATCTGTTCAACAACGTTAACCGCAACCTCTTACGAGCCTTTTAATGGATTTACTTTGAATTAAGATATCTCCGCAACCAGACCTCCTAGAATGTTCTAGTTTTCAGTTATGGATAGCTCTCGAAAAACTAATTAAGCATTTTGCAAGCGAAAATGACGTCATAGCCTTATTTGCGGAACTGTGGGCATCCAAAGTCATACAAGCCTTCATAACTCAAAAAAATAACTTTGAATGCAAATATCTCGAAAACTAGACCTTATAAAAGGGTTTGCTTTGGATGTGCTGGTTGCATTTGACAAAACCTTTCTATATATGTACGTTTCAATGGGTTCCAGAGACTTTCGTAAAAAAATGAATTTTTAGTGATAAGGGGGTAGTCCATGCTTTTTTTCGAAAATCGATTGGAAAAAAAAAGTTGAGTTTTGAACGGCAATGCAAAGACCTGACCGTTATCTGTTCAACAACGTGAGCCGCAACCTCTTACGAGCCTTATTTTGGAAGTTATGGCCATATTAAGATTTTTAGTTTTTGGGTTGAAACAAGAAAGATTAACTTTGAATCAAAATTTCTCTGCAACCAGAGCCCACAAAATGCTCTAGTTTTCAGCAATGGATAGCTCTCCAAAAATTGATTAAGCGGTTAATAAACCGCAAGGCCTTCCGAGCCTTATTTGTGGAACTGTAGACATCCAAAGTCATGCAAGCTTTCAAAACTCAAAAAAATTGATTTTAATGGATTTACTTTGAATTAAGATATCTCCGCAACCAGACCTCCTAGAATGTTCTAGTTTTCAGCTATGGATAGCTCTTAAAAAAATAATTAAGTGTTTTGCAAGCGAAAATGACGTCATAGCCTTATTTGCCGAACTGTGGGCATCCAAAGTCATACAAGCCTTCATAACTCAAAAAAATAACTTTGAATGCAAATATCTCGAAAACTAGACCTTATAAAAGGGTTTGCTTTGGATGTGCTGGTTGCATTTGACAAAACCTTTCTATATATGTACGTTTCAATGGGTTCCAGAGACTTTCGTAAAAAAATGAATTTTTAGTGATAAGGGGGTAGTCAATGCTTTTTTTCGAAAATCGATTGGAAAAAAAAAGTTGAGTTTTGAACGGCAATGCAAAGACCTGACCGTTATCTGTTCAACAACGTTAACCGCAACCTCTTACGAGCCTTTTAATGGATTTACTTTGAATTAAGATATCTCCGCAACCAGACCTCCTAGAATGTTCTAGTTTTCAGCTATGGATAGCTCTCGAAAAACTAATTAAGCGTTTTGCAAGCAAAAATGACGTCATAGCCTTATTTGCGGAACTGTGGGCATCCAAAGTCATACAAGCCTTCATAACTCAAAAAAATAACTTTGAATGCAAATATCTCGAAAACTAGACCTTATAAAAGGGTTTGCTTTGGATGTGCTGGTTGCATTTGACAAAACATTTCTATATATGTACGTTTCAATGGGTTCCAGAGACTTTCGTAAAAAAATGAATTTTTAGTGATAAGGGGGTAGTCCATGCTTTTTTTCGAAAATCGATTGGAAAAAAAAAGTTGAGTTTTGAACGGCAATGCAAAGACCTGACGGTTATCTGTTCAACAACGTTAACCGGAACCTCTTACGAGCCTTATTTTGGAAGTTATGGCCATATTAAGATTTTTAGTTTTCGGGTTGAAACAAGAAAGATTAACTATGAATCAAAATTTCTCTGCAACCAGAGCCCACAAAATGCTCTAGTTTTCAGCAATGGATAGCTCTCCAAAAACTGATTAAGCTGTTAATAAACCGCAAGGCCTTCCGAGCCTTATTTGTGGAACTGTAGACATCCAAAGTCATGCAAACTTTCAAAATTCAAAAAAATCGATTTTAATGGATTTACTTTGAATTAAGATATCTCCGCAACCGAACTCCTAGAATGTTCTAGTTTTCAGCTATGGATAGCTCTTGAAAAACTAATTAAGCGTTTTGCAAGCGAAAATGACGTCATAGCCTTATTTGCGGAACTGTGGGCATCCAAAGTCATACAAGCCTTCATAACTCAAAAAAATAACTTTGAATGCAAATATCTCGAAAACTAGACCTTATTAAAGGGTTTGCTTTGGATGTGCTGGTTGCATTTGACAAAACCTTTCTATATATGTACGTTTCAATGGGTTCCAGAGACTTTCGTAAAAAAATGAATTTTTAGTGATAAGGGGGTAGTCCATGCTTTTTTTCGAAAATCGATTGGAAAAAAAAGTTGAGTTTTGAACGGCAATGCAAAGACCTGACTGTTATCTGTTCAACAACGTGAGCCGCAACCTCTTACGAGCCTTATTTTGGAAGTTATGGCCATATTAAGATTTTTAGTTTTTGGGTTGAAACAAGAAAGATTAACTTTGAATCAAAATTTCTCTGCAACCAGAGCCCACAAAATGCTCTTGTTTTCAGCAATGGATAGCTCTTCAAAAACTAATTAAGCGGTTAATAAACCGCAAGGCCTTCCGAGCCTTTTTTGTGGAACTGTAGACATCCAAAGTCATGCAAACTTTCAAAACTCAAAAAAATCGATTTTAATGGATTTACTTTGAATTAAGATATCTCCGCAACCAGACCTCCTAGAATGTTCTAGTTTTCAGCTATGGATAGCTCTCGAAAAACTAATTAAGCGTTTTGCAAGCGAAAATGACGTCATAGCCTTATTTGCGGAACTGTGGGCATCCAAAGTCATACAAGCCTTCATAACTCAAAAAAATAACTTTGAATGCAAATATCTCGAAAACTAGACCTTATTAAAGGGTTTGCTTTGGATGTGCTGGTTGCATTTGACAAAACCTTTCTATATATGTACGTTTCAATGGGTTCCAGAGACTTTCGTAAAAAAATGAATTTTTAGTGATAAGGGGGTAGTCCATGCTTTTTTTCGAAAATCGATTGGAAAAAAAAAGTTGAGTTTTGAACGGCAATGCAAAGACCTGACTGTTATCTGTTCAACAACGTGAGCCGCAACCTCTTACGAGCCTTATTTTGGAAGTTATGGCCATATTAAGATTTTTAGGGGTTGAAACAAGAAAGATTAACTTTGAATCAAAATTTCTCTGCAACCAGAGCCCACAAAATGCTCTAGTTTTCAGCAATGGATAGCTCTCCAAAAATTGATTAAGCGGTTAATAAACCGGAAGGCCTTCCGAGCCTTATTTGTGGAACTGTAGACATCCAAAGTCATGCAAGCTTTCAAAACTCAAAAAAATTGATTTTAATGGATTTACTTTGAATTAAGATATCTCCGCAACCAGACCTCCTAGAATGTTCTAGTTTTCAGCTATGGATAGCTCTTAAAAAAATAATTAAGTGTTTTGTAAGCGAAAATGACGTCATAGCCTTATTTGCGGAACTGTGGGCATCCAAAGTCATACAAACCTTCATAACTCAAAAAAATAACTTTGAATGCAAATATCTCGAAAACTAGACCTTATAAAAGGGTTTGCTTTGGATGTGCTGGTTGCATTTGACAAAACCTTTCTATATATGTACGTTTCAATGGGTTCCAGAGACTTTCGTAAAAAAATGAATTTTTAGTGATAAGGGGGTAGTCCATGCTTTTTGAGTTTTGAGTTGAGTTTTGAACGGCAATACAAAGACCTGACCGTTATCTGTTCAACAACGTGAGCCGCAACCTCTTACGAGCCTTATTTTGGAAGTTATGGCCATATTAAGATTTTTAGTTTTTGGGTTGAAACAAGAAAGATTAACTTTGAATCAAAATTTCTCTGCAACCAGAGCCCACAAAATGCTCTAGTTTTCAGCAATGGATAGCTCTCCAAAAATTGATTAAGCGGTTAATAAACCGGAAGGCCTTCCGAGCCTTATTTGTGGAACTGTAGACATCCAAAGTCATGCAAGCTTTCAAAACTCAAAAAAATTGATTTTAATGGATTTACTTTGAATTAAGATATCTCCGCAACCAGACCTCCTAGAATGTTCTAGTTTTCAGCTATGGATAGCTCTTAAAAAAATAATTAAGTGTTTTGTAAGCGAAAATGACGTCATAGCCTTATTTGCGGAACTGTGGGCATCCAAAGTCATACAAGCCTTCATAACTCAAAAAAATAACTTTGAATGCAAATATCTCGAAAACTAGACCTTATAAAAGGGTTTGCTTTGGATGTGCTGGTTGCATTTGACAAAACCTTTCTATATATGTACGTTTCAATGGGTTCCAGAGACTTTCGTAAAAAAATGAATTTTTAGTGATAAGGGGGTAGTCAATGCTTTTTTTCGAAAATCGATTGGAAAAAAAAAGTTGAGTTTTGAACGGCAATGCAAAGACCTGACCGTTATCTGTTCAACAACGTTAACCGCAACCTCTTACGAGCCTTTTAATGGATTTACTTTGAATTAAGATATCTCCGCAACCAGACCTCCTAGAATGTTCTAGTTTTCAGCTATGGATAGCTCTCGAAAAACTAATTAAGCGTTTTGCAAGCGAAAATGACGTCATAGCCTTATTTGCGGAACTGTGGGCATCCAAAGTCATACAAGCCTTCATAACTCAAAAAAATAACTTTGAATGCAAATATCTCGAAAACTAGACCTTATAAAAGGGTTTGCTTTGGATGTGCTGGTTGCATTTGACAAAACCTTTCTATATATGTACGTTTCAATGGGTTCCAGAGACTTTCGTAAAAAAATGAATTTTTAGTGATAAGGGGGTAGTCCATGCTTTTTTTCGAAAATCGATTGGAAAAAAAAAGTTGAGTTTTGAACGGCAATACAAAGACCTGACCGTTATCTGTTCAACAACGTGAGCCGCAACCTCTTACGAGCCTTATTTTGGAAGTTATGGCCATATTAAGATTTTTAGTTTTTGGGTTGAAACAAGAAAGATTAACTTTGAATCAAAATTTCTCTGCAACCAGAGCCCACAAAATACTTTTGTTTTCAGCAATGGATAGCTCTTCAAAAACTGATTAAGCGGTTAATAAACCGCAAGGCCTTCCGAGCCTTTTTTGTGGAACTGTAGACATCCAAAGTCATGCAAACTTTCAAAACTCAAAAAAATCGATTTTAATGGATTTACTTTGAATTAAGATATCTCCGCAACCAGACCTCCTAGAATGTTCTAGTTTTCAGCTATGGATAGCTCTCAAAAAACTAATTAAGAGTTTTGCAAGCGAAAATGACGTCATAGCCTTATTTGCGGAACTGTGGGCATCCAAAGTCATACAAGCCTTCATAACTCAAAAAAATAACTTTGAATGCAAATATCTCGAAAACTAGACCTTATAAAAGGGTTTGCTTTGGATGTGCTGGTTGCATTTGACAAAACCTTTCTATATATGTACGTTTCAATGGGTTCCAGAGACTTTCGTAAAAAAATGAATTTTTAGTGATAAGGGGGTAGTCCATGCTTTTTTTCGAAAATCGATTGGAAAAAAAAAGTTGAGTTTTGAACGGCAATACAAAACCTGACCGTTATCTGTTCAACAACGTGAGCCGCAACCTCTTACGAGCCTTATTTTGGAAGTTATGGCCATATTAAGATTTTTAGTTTTTGGGTTGAAACAAGAAAGATTAACTTTGAATTAAAATTTCTCTGCAACCAGAGCCCACAAAATGCTCTAGTTTTCAGCAATGGATAGCTCTCCAAAAATTGATTAAGCGGTTAATAAACCGCAAGGCCTTCCGAGCCTCATTTGTGGAACTGTAGACATCCAAAGTCATGCAAGCTTTCAAAACTCAAAAAAATTGATTTTAATGGATTTACTTTGAATTAAGATATCTCCGCAACCAGACCTCCTAGAATGTTCTAGTTTTCAGCTATGGATAGCTCTCGAAAAACTAATTAAGCGTTTTGCGAGCGAAAATGACGTCATAGCCTTATTTGCGGAACTGTGGGCATCCAAAGTCATACAAGCCTTCATAACTCAAAAAAATAACTTTGAATGCAAATATCTCGAAAACTAGACCTTATAAAAGGGTTTGCTTTGGATGTGCTGGTTGCATTTGACAAAACCTTTCTATATATGTACGTTTCAATGGGTTCCAGAGACTTTCGTAAAAAAATGAATTTTTAGTGATAAGGGGGTAGTCCATGCTTTTTTTCGAAAATCGATTGGAAAAAAAAAGTTGAGTTTTGAACGGCAATGCAAAGACCTGACTGTTATCTGTTCAACAACGTTAACCGCAACCTCTTACGAGCCTTATTTTGGAAGTTATGGCCATATTAAGATTTTTAGTTTTTGGGTTGAAACAAGAAAGATTAACTTTGAATCAAAATTTCTCTGCAACCAGAGCCCACAAAATACTCTAGTTTTCAGCAATGGATAGCTCTCCAAAAACTAATTAAGCGGTTAATAAACCGCAAGGCCTTCCGAGCCTTATTTGTGGAACTGTAAACATCCAAAGTCATGCAAGCTTTCAAAACTCAAAAAAATCGATTTTAATGGATTTACTTTGAATTAAGATATCTCCGCAACCAGACCTCCTAGAATGTTCTTGTTTTCAGCTATGGATAGCTCCCGAAAAGCTTATTAAGCGGTTTGCAAGCGAAAATGACGTCATAGCCTTATTTGCGGAACTGTGGGCATCCAAAGTCATACAAGCCTTCATAACTCAAAAAAATAACTTTGAATGCAAATATCTCGAAAACTAGACCTTATAAAAGGGTTTGCTTTGGATGTGCTGGTTGCATTTGACAAAACCTTTCTATATATGTACGTTTCAATGGGTTCCAGAGACTTTCGTAAAAAAATGAATTTTTAGTGATAAGGGGGTAGTCAATGCTTTTTTTCGAAAATCGATTGGAAAAAAAAAGTTGAGTTTTGAACGGCAATGCAAAGACCTGACCGTTATCTGTTCAACAACGTTAACCGCAACCTCTTACGAGCCTTTTAATGGATTTACTTTGAATTAAGATATCTCCGCAACCAGACCTCCTAGAATGTTCTTGTTTTCAGCTATGGATAGCTCCCGAAAAGCTTATTAAGCGGTTTGCAAGCGAAAATGACGTCATAGCCTTATTTGCGGAACTGTGGGCATCCAAAGTCATACAAGCCTTCATAACTCAAAAAAATAACTTTGAATGCAAATATCTCGAAAACTAGACCTTATAAAAGGGTTTGCTTTGGATGTGCTGGTTGCATTTGACAAAACCTTTCTATATATGTACGTTTCAATGGGTTCCAGAGACTTTCGTAAAAAAATGAATTTTTAGTGATAAGGGGGTAGTCAATGCTTTTTTTCGAAAATCGATTGGAAAAAAAAAGTTGAGTTCTGAACGGCAATGCAAAGACCTGACCGTTATCTGTTCAACAACGTTAACCGCAACCTCTTACGAGCCTTTTAATGGATTTACTTTGAATTAAGATATCTCCGCAACCAGACCTCCTAGAATGTTCTAGTTTTCAGCTATGGATAGCTCTCGAAAAACTAATTAAGCGTTTTGCAAGCGAAAATGACGTCATAGCCTTATTTGCGGAACTGTGGGCATCCAAAGTCATACAAGCCTTCATAACTCAAAAAAATAACTTTGAATGCAAATATCTCGAAAACTAGACCTTATAAAAGGGTTTGCTTTGGATGTGCTGGTTGCATTTGACAAAACCTTTCTATATATGTACGTTTAAATGGGTTCCAGAGACTTTCGTAAAAAAATGAATTTTTAGTGATAAGGGGGTAGTCCATGCTTTTTTTGGAAAATCGATTGGAAAAAAAAAGTTGAGTTTTGAACGGCAATACAAAGACCTGACCGTTATCTGTTCAACAACGTGAGCCGCAACCTCTTACGAGCCTTATTTTGGAAGTTATGGCCATATTAAGATTTTTAGTTTTTGGGTTGAAACAAGAAAGATTAACTTTGAATCAAAATTTCTCTGCAACCGGAGCCCACAAAATGCTCTAGTTTTCAGCAATGGATAGCTCTCCAAAAATTGATTAAGCGGTTAATAAACCGCAAGGCCTTCCGAGCCTTATTTGTGGAACTGTAGACATCCAAAGTCATGCAAGCTTTCAAAACTCAAAAAAATTGATTTTAATGGATTTACTTTGAATTAAGATATCTCCGCAACCAGACCTCCTAGAATGTTCTAGTTTTCAGCTATGGATAGCTCTTAAAAAAATAATTTAGTGTTTTGTAAGCGAAAATGACGTCATAGCCTTATTTGCGGAACTGTGGGCATCCAAAGTCATACAAGCCTTCATTACTCAAAAAAATATCTTTGAATGCAAATATCTCGAAAACTAGACCTTTTGACAAAACCTTTCTATATATGTACGTTTCAATGGGTTCCAGAGACTTTCGTAAAAAAATGAATTTTTAGTGATAAGGGGGTAGTCCATGCTTTTTTTCGAAAATCGATTGGAAAAAAAAAAGTTGAGTTTTGAACGGCAATGCAAAGACCTGACTGTTATCTGTTCAACAACGTTAACCGCAACCACTTACGAGCCTTATTTTGGAAGTTATGGCCATATTAAGATTTTTAGTTTTTGGGTCGAAACAAGAAAGATTAACTTTGAATTAAAATTTCTCTGCAACCAGAGCCCACAAAATGCTCTAGTTTTCAGCAATGGATAGCTCTCCAAAAACTTATTAAGCGGTTTATAAGCCGTAAGGCCTTCTGAGCCTTATTTGTGGAACTGTAGACATCCAAAGTCATGCAAACTTTCAAAACTCAAAAAAATCGATTTTAATGGATTTACTTTGAATTAAGATATCTCCGCAACCAGACCTCATAGAATGTTCTAGTTTTCAGCTATGGATAGCTTTCAAAAAACTAATTAAGCATTTTGTAAGCGAAAATGACGTCATAGCCTTATTTGCGGAACTGTGGGCATCCAAAGTCATACAAGCCTTCATAACTCAAAAAAATAACTTTGAATGCAAATATCTCGAAAACTAGACCTTATAAAAGGGTTTGCTTTGGATGTGCTGGTTGCATTTGACAAAACCTTTCTATATATGTACGTTTAAATGGGTTCCAGAGACTTTCGTAAAAAAATGAATTTTTAGTGATAAGGGGGTAGTCCATGCTTTTTTTCGAAAATCGATTGGAAAAAAAAAGTTGAGTTTTGAACGGCAATACAAAGACCTGACCGTTATCTGTTCAACAACGTGAGCCGCAACCTCTTACGAGCCTTATTTTGGAAGTTATGGCCATATTAAGATTTTTAGGGGTTGAAACAAGAAAGATTAACTTTGAATCAAAATTTCTCTGCAACCAGAGCCCACAAAATGCTCTAGTTTTCAGCAATGGATAGCTCTCCAAAAATTGATTAAGCGGTTAATAAACCGGAAGGCCTTCCGAGCCTTATTTGTGGAACTGTAGACATCCAAAGTCATGCAAGCTTTCAAAACTCAAAAAAATTGATTTTAATGGATTTACTTTGAATTAAGATATCTCCGCAACCAGACCTCCTAGAATGTTCTAGTTTTCAGCTATGGATAGCTCTTAAAAAAATAATTAAGTGTTTTGTAAGCGAAAATGACGTCATAGCCTTATTTGCGGAACTGTGGGCATCCAAAGTCATACAAACCTTCATAACTCAAAAAAATAACTTTGAATGCAAATATCTCGAAAACTAGACCTTATAAAAGGGTTTGCTTTGGATGTGCTGGTTGCATTTGACAAAACCTTTCTATATATGTACGTTTCAATGGGTTCCAGAGACTTTCGTAAAAAAATGAATTTTTAGTGATAAGGGGGTAGTCCATGCTTTTTGAGTTTTGAGTTGAGTTTTGAACGGCAATACAAAGACCTGACCGTTATCTGTTCAACAACGTGAGCCGCAACCTCTTACGAGCCTTATTTTGGAAGTTATGGCCATATTAAGATTTTTAGTTTTTGGGTTGAAACAAGAAAGATTAACTTTGAATCAAAATTTCTCTGCAACCAGAGCCCACAAAATGCTCTAGTTTTCAGCAATGGATAGCTCTCCAAAAATTGATTAAGCGGTTAATAAACCGGAAGGCCTTCCGAGCCTTATTTGTGGAACTGTAGACATCCAAAGTCATGCAAGCTTTCAAAACTCAAAAAAATTGATTTTAATGGATTTACTTTGAATTAAGATATCTCCGCAACCAGAC
Source organism: Melangyna quadrimaculata (assembly GCA_949320155.1). Taxonomy (NCBI): domain Eukaryota; kingdom Metazoa; phylum Arthropoda; class Insecta; order Diptera; family Syrphidae; genus Melangyna; species Melangyna quadrimaculata. The sequence goes on along the minus strand of OX439485.1, from coordinate 72,692,557 downwards.
CTCCTAGAATGTTCTAGTTTTCAGCTATGGATAGCTCTTAAAAAAATAATTAAGTGTTTTGTAAGCGAAAATGACGTCATAGCCTTATTTGCGGAACTGTGGGCATCCAAAGTCATACAAGCCTTCATAACTCAAAAAAATAACTTTGAATGCAAATATCTCGAAAACTAGACCTTATAAAAGGGTTTGCTTTGGATGTGCTGGTTGCATTTGACAAAACCTTTCTATATATGTACGTTTCAATGGGTTCCAGAGACTTTCGTAAAAAAATGAATTTTTAGTGATAAGGGGGTAGTCAATGCTTTTTTTCGAAAATCGATTGGAAAAAAAAAGTTGAGTTTTGAACGGCAATGCAAAGACCTGACCGTTATCTGTTCAACAACGTTAACCGCAACCTCTTACGAGCCTTTTAATGGATTTACTTTGAATTAAGATATCTCCGCAACCAGACCTCCTAGAATGTTCTAGTTTTCAGCTATGGATAGCTCTCGAAAAACTAATTAAGCGTTTTGCAAGCGAAAATGACGTCATAGCCTTATTTGCGGAACTGTGGGCATCCAAAGTCATACAAGCCTTCATAACTCAAAAAAATAACTTTGAATGCAAATATCTCGAAAACTAGACCTTATAAAAGGGTTTGCTTTGGATGTGCTGGTTGCATTTGACAAAACCTTTCTATATATGTACGTTTCAATGGGTTCCAGAGACTTTCGTAAAAAAATGAATTTTTAGTGATAAGGGGGTAGTCCATGCTTTTTTTCGAAAATCGATTGGAAAAAAAAAAGTTGAGTTTTGAACGGCAATACAAAGACCTGACCGTTATCTGTTCAACAACGTGAGCCGCAACCTCTTACGAGCCTTATTTTGGAAGTTATGGCCATATTAAGATTTTTAGTTTTTGGGTTGAATCAAGAAAGATTAACTTTGAATCAAAATTTCTCTGCAACCAGAGCCCACAAAATCCTCTAGTTTTCAGCAATGGATAGCTCTCCAAAAATTGATTAAGCGGTTAATAAACCGGAAGGCCTTCCGAGCCTTATTTGTGGAACTGTAGACATCCAAAGTCATGCAAGCTTTCAAAACTCAAAAAAATTGATTTTAATGGATTTACTTTGAATTAAGATATCTCCGCAACCAGACCTCCTAGAATGTTCTAGTTTTCAGTTATGGATAGCTCTTAAAAAAATAATTAAGTGTTTTGTAAGCGAAAATGACGTCATAGCCTTATTTGCGGAACTGTGGGCATCCAAAGTCATACAAGCCTTCATAACTCAAAAAAATAACTTTGAATGCAAATATCTCGAAAACTAGACCTTATAAAAGGGTTTGCTTTGGATGTGCTGGTTGCATTTGACAAAACCTTTCTATATATGTACGTTTCAATGGGTTCCAGAGACTTTCGTAAAAAAATGAATTTTTAGTGATAAGGGGGTAGTCCATGCTTTTTTTCGAAAATCGACTGGAAAAAAAAAGTTGAGTTTTGAACGGCAATGCAAAGACCTGACCGTTATCTGTTCAACAACGTTAACCGCAACCTCTTACGAGCCTTTTAATGGATTTACTTTGAATTAAGATATCTCCGCAACCAGACCTCCTAGAATGTTCTAGTTTTCAGCTATGGATAGCTCTCGAAAAACTAATAAAGCGTTTTGCAAGCGAAAATGACGTCATAGCCTTATTTGCGGAACTGTGGGCATCCAAAGTCATACAAGCCTTCATAACTCAAAAAAATAACTTTGAATGCAAATATCTCGAAAACTAGACCTTATAAAAGGGTTTGCTTTGGATGTGCTGGTTGCATTTGACAAAACCTTTCTATATATGTACGTTTCAATGGGTTCCAGAGACTTTCGTAAAAAAATGAATTTTTAGTGATAAGGGGGTAGTCCATGCTTTTTTTCGAAAATCGATTGGAAAAAAAAAAGTTGAGTTTTGAACGGCAATGCAAAGACCTGACTGTTATCTGTTCAACAACTTTAACCGCAACCTCTTACGAGCCTTATTTTGGAAGTTATGGCCATATTAAGATTTTTAGTTTTTGGGTTGAAACAAGAAAGATTAACTTTGAATTAAAATTTCTCTGCAACCATAGCCCACAAAATGCTCTAGTTTTCAGCAATGGATAGCTCTTCAAAAACTTATTAAGCGGTTTATAAGCCGTAAGGCCTTCTGAGCCTTATTTTTGGAACTGTAGACATCCAAAGTCATGCAAACTTTCAAAACTCAAAAAAATCGATTTTAATGGATTTACTTTGAATTAAGATATCTCCGCAAGCAGACCTCCTAGAATGTTCTAGTTTTCAGCTATGGATAGCTTTCAAAAAACTAATTAAGCGTTTTGCAAGCGAAAATGACGTCATAGCCTTATTTGCGGAACTGTGGGCATACAAAGTCATTCAAGCCTTCATAACTCAAAAAAATAACTTTGAATGCAAATATCTCGAAAACTAGACCTTATAAAAGGGTTTGCTTTGGATGTGCTGGTTGCATTTGACAAAACCTTTCTATATATGTACGTTTCAATGGGTTCCAGAGACTTTCGTAAAAAAATGAATTTTTAGTGATAAGGGGGTAGTCCATGCTTTTTTTCGAAAATCGATTGGAAAAAAAAAAGTTGAGTTTTGAACGGCAATACAAAGACCTGACCGTTATCTGTTCAACAACGTGAGCCGCAACCTCTTACGAGCCTTATTTTGGAAGTTATGGCCATATTAAGATTTTTAGTTTTTGGGTTGAAACAAGAAAGATTAACTTTGAATCAAAATTTCTCTGCAACCAGAGCCCACAAAATGCTCTAGTTTTCAGCAATGGATAGCTCTCCAAAAATTGATTAAGCGGTTAATAAACCGCAAGGCCTTCCGAGCCTTATTTGTGGAACTGTAGACATCCAAAGTCATGCAAGCTTTCAAAACTCAAAAAAATTGATTTTAATGGATTTACTTTGAATTAAGATATCTCCGCAACCAGACCTCCTAGAATGTTCTAGTTTTCAGCTATGGATAGCTCTTAAAAAAATAATTAAGTGTTTTGTAAGCGAAAATGACGTCATAGCCTTATTTGCGGAACTGTGGGCATCCAAAGTCATACAAGCCTTAATAACTCAAAAAAATAACTTTGAATGCAAATATCTCGAAAACTAGACCTTATAAAAGGGTTTGCTTTGGATGTGCTGGTTGCATTTGACAAAACCTTTCTATATATGTACGTTTCAATGGGTTCCAGAGACTTTCGTAAAAAAATGAATTTTTAGTGATAAGGGGGTAGTCAATGCTTTTTTTCGAAAATCGATTGGAAAAAAAAAGTTAAGTTTTGAACGGCAATGCAAAGACCTGACCGTTATCTGTTCAACAACGTTAACCGCAACCTCTTACGAGCCTTTTAATGGATTTACTTTGAATTAAGATATCTCCGCAACCAGACCTCCTAGAATGTTCTAGTTTTCAGCTATGGATAGCTCTCGAAAAACTAATTAAGCGTTTTGCAAGCGAAAATGACGTCATAGCCTTATTTGCGGAACTGTGGGCATCCAAAATCATACAAGCCTTCATAACTCAAAAAAATAACTTTGAATGCAAATATCTCGAAAACTAGACCTTATAAAAGGGTTTGCTTTGGATGTGCTGGTTGCATTTGACAAAACCTTTCTATATATGTACGTTTCAATGGGTTCCAGAGACTTTCGTAAAAAAATGAATTTTTAGTGATAAGGGGGTAGTCCATGCTTTTTTTCGAAAATCGATTGGAAAAAAAAAGTTGAGTTTTGAACGGCAATACAAAGACCTGACCGTTATCTGTTCAACAACGTGAGCCGCAACCTCTTACGAGCCTTATTTTGGAAGTTATGGCCATATTAAGATTTTTAGTTTTTGGGTTGAAACAAGAAAGATTAACTTTGAATCAAAATTTCTCTGCAACCAGAGCCCACAAAATGCTCTAGTTTTCAGCAATGGATAGCTCTCCAAAAATTGATTAAGCGGTTAATAAACCGCAATGCCTTCCGAGCCTTATTTGTGGAACTGTAGACATCCAAAGTCATGCAAGCTTTCAAAACTCAAAAAAATTGATTTTAATGGATTTACTTTGAATTAAGATATCTCCGCAACCAGACCTCCTAGAATGTTCTAGTTTTCAGCTATGGATAGCTCTTAAAAAAATAATTAAGTGTTTTGTAAGCGAAAATGACGTCATAGCCTTATTTGCGGAACTGTGGGCATCCAAAGTCATACAAGCCTTCATAACTCAAAAAAATAACTTTGAATGCAAATATCTCGAAAACTAGACCTTATAACAGGGTTTGCTTTGGATGTGCTGGTTGCATTTGACAAAACCTTTCTATATATGTACGTTTCAATGGGTTCCAGAGACTTTCGTAAAAAAATGAATTTTTAGTGATAAGGGGGTAGTCAATGCTTTTTTTCGAAAATCGATTGGAAAAAAAAGTTGAGTTTTGAACGGCAATGCAAAGACCTGACCGTTATCTGTTCAACAACGTTAACCGCAACCTCTTACGAGCCTTTTAATGGATTTACTTTGAATTAAGATATCTCCGCAACCAGACCTCCTAGAATGTTCTAGTTTTCAGCTATGGATAGCTCTCGAAAAACTAATTAAGCGTTTTGCAAGCGAAAATGACGTCATAGCCTTATTTGCGGAACTGTGGGCATCCAAAGTCATACAAGCCTTCATAACTCAAAAAAATAACTTTGAATGCAAATATCTCGAAAACTAGACCTTATAAAAGGGTTTGCTTTGGATGTGCTGGTTGCATTTGACAAAACCTTTCTATATATGTACGTTTCAATGGGTTCCAGAGACTTTCGTAAAAAAATGAATTTTTAGTGATAAGGGGGTAGTCCATGCTTTTTTTCGAAAATCGATTGGAAAAAAAAAAGTTGAGTTTTGAACGGCAATACAAAGACCTGACCGTTATCTGTTCAACAACGTGAGCCGCAACCTCTTACGAGCCTTATTTTGGAAGTTATGGCCATATTAAGATTTTTAGTTTTTGGGTTGAAACAAGAAAGATTAACTTTGAATCAAAATTTCTCTGCAACCAGAGCCCACAAAATCCTCTAGTTTTCAGCAATGGATAGCTCTCCAAAAATTGATTAAGCGGTTAATAAACCGCAAGGCCTTCCGAGCCTTATTTGTGGAACTGTAGACATCCAAAGTCATGCAAGCTTTCAAAACTCAAAAAAATTGATTTTAATGGATTTACTTTGAATTAAGATATCTCCGCAACCAGACCTCCTAGAATGTTCTAGTTTTCAGCTATGGATAGCTCTTAAAAAAATAATTAAGTGTTTTGTAAGCGAAAATGACGTCATAGCCTTATTTGCGGAACTGTGGGCATCCAAAGTCATACAAGCCTTCATAACTCAAAAAAATAACTTTGAATGCAAATATCTCGAAAACTAGACCTTATAAAAGGGTTTGCTTTGGATGTGCTGGTTGCATTTGACAAAACCTTTCTATATATGTACGTTTCAATGGGTTCCAGAGACTTTCGTAAAAAAATGAATTTTTAGTGATAAGGGGGTAGTCCATGCTTTTTTTCGAAAATCGATTGGAAAAAAAAAAGTTGAGTTTTGAACGGCAATACAAAGACCTGACCGTTATCTGTTCAACAACGTGAGCCGCAACCTCTTACGAGCCTTATTTTGGAAGTTATGGCCATATTAAGATTTTAATTTTTTGGGTTGAAACAAGAAAGATTAACTTTGAATCAAAATTTCTCTGCAACCAGAGCCCACAAAATGCTCTAGTTTTCAGCAATGGATAGCTCTCCAAAAATTGATTAAGCGGTTAATAAACCGCAAGGCCTTCCGAGCCTTATTTGTGGAGCTGTAGACATCCAAAGTCATGCAAGCTTTCAAAACTCAAAAAAATTGATTTTAATGGATTTACTTTGAATTAAGATATCTCCGCAACCAGACCTCCTAGAATGTTCTAGTTTTCAGCTATGGATAGCTCTTAAAAAAATAATTAAGTGTTTTGTAAGCGAAAATGACGTCATAGCCTTATTTGCGGAACTGTGGGCATCCAAAGTCATACAAGCCTTCATAACTCAAAAAAATAACTTTGAATGCAAATATCTCGAAAACTAGACCTTATAAAAGGGTTTGCTTTGGATGTGCTGGTTGCATTTGCCAAAACCTTTCTATATATGTACGTTTCAATGGGTTCCAGAGACTTTCGTAAAAAAATGAATTTTTAGTGATAAGGGGGTAGTCCATGCTTTTTTTCGAAAATCGATTGGAAAAAAAAAAGTTGAGTTTTGAACGGCAATACAAAGACCTGACCGTTATCTGTTCAACAACGTGAGCCGCAACCTCTTACGAGCCTTATTTTGGAAGTTATGGCCATATTAAGATTTTTAGTTTTTGGGTTGAAACAAGAAAGATTAACTTTGAATCAAAATTTCTCTGCAACCAGAGCCCACAAATTGCTCTAGTTTTCAGCAATGGATAGCTCTCCAAAAATTGATTAAGCGGTTAATAAACCGCAAGGCCTTCCGAGCCTTATTTGTGGAACTGTAGACATCCAAAGTCATGCAAGCTTTCAAAACTCAAAAAAATTTATTTTAATGGATTTACTTTGAATTAAGATATCTCCGCAACCAGACCTCCTAGAATGTTCTAGTTTTCAGCTATGGATAGCTCTTAAAAAAATAATTAAGTGTTTTGTAAGCGAAAATGACGTCATAGCCTTATTTGCGGAACTGTGGGCATCCAAAGTCATACAAGCCTTCATAACTCAAAAAAATAACTTTGAATGCAAATATCTCGAAAACTAGACCTTATAAAAGGGTTTGCTTTGGATGTGCTGGTTGCATTTGACAAAACCTTTCTATATATGTACGTTTCAATGGGTTCCAGAGACTTTCGTAAAAAAATGAATTTTTAGTGATAAGGGGGTAGTCCATGCTTTTTTTCGAAAATCGATTGGAAAAAAAAAGTTGAGTTTTGAACGGCAATGCAAAGACCTGACCGTTATCTGTTCAACAACGTTAACCGCAACCTCTTACGAGCCTTTTAATGGATTTACTTTGAATTAAGATATCTCCGCAACCAGACCTCCTAGAATGTTCTAGTTTTCAGCTATGGATAGCTCTCGAAAAACTAATTAAGCGTTTTGCAAGCGAAAATGACGTCATAGCCTTATTTGCGGAACTGTGGGCATCCAAAGTCATACAAGCCTTCATAACTCAAAAAAATAACTTTGAATGCAAATATCTCGAAAACTAGACCTTATAAAAGGGTTTGCTTTGGATGTGCTGGTTGCATTTGACAAAACCTTTCTATATATGTACGTTTCAATGGGTTCCAGAGACTTTCGTAAAAAAATGAATTTTTAGTGATAAGGGGGTAGTCCATGCTTTTTTTTCGAAAATCGATTGGAAAAAAAAAAGTTGAGTTTTGAACGGCAATGCAAAGACCTGACGGTTATCTGTTCAACAACGTTAACCGGAACCTCTTACGAGCCTTATTTTGGAAGTTATGGCCATATTAAGATTTTTAGTTTTCGGGTTGAAACAAGAAAGATTAACTTTGAATCAAAATTTCTCTGCAACCAGAGCCCACAAATTGCTCTAGTTTTCAGCAATGGATAGCTCTCCAAAAATTGATTAAGCGGTTAATAAACCGCAAGGCCTTCCGAGCCTTATTTGTGGAACTGTAGACATCCAAAGTCATGCAAGCTTTCAAAACTCAAAAAAATTTATTTTAATGGATTTACTTTGAATTAAGATATCTCCGCAACCAGACCTCCTAGAATGTTCTAGTTTTCAGCTATGGATAGCTCTTAAAAAAATAATTAAGTGTTTTGTAAGCGAAAATGACGTCATAGCCTTATTTGCGGAACTGTGGGCATCCAAAGTCATACAAGCCTTCATAACTCAAAAAAATAACTTTGAATGCAAATATCTCGAAAACTAGACCTTATAAAAGGGTTTGCTTTGGATGTGCTGGTTGCATTTGACAAAACCTTTCTATATATGTACGTTTCAATGGGTTCCAGAGACTTTCGTAAAAAAATGAATTTTTAGTGATAAGGGGGTAGTCAATGCTTTTTTTCGAAAATCGATTGGAAAAAAAAAGTTGAGTTTTGAACGGCAATACAAAGACCTGACCGTTATCTGTTCAACAACGTTAACCGCAACCTCTTACGAGCCTTTTAATGGATTTACTTTGAATTAAGATATCTCCGCAACCAGACCTCCTAGAATGTTCTAGTTTTCAGCTATGGATAGCTCTCGAAAAACTTATTAAGCGTTTTGCAAGCGAAAATGACGTCATAGCCTTATTTGCGGAACTGTGGGCATCCAAAGTCATACAAGCCTTCATAACTCAAAAAAATAACTTTGAATGCAAATATCTCGAAAACTAGACCTTATAAAAGGGTTTGCTTTGGATGTGCTGGTTGCATTTGACAAAACCTTTCTATATATGTACGTTTCAATGGGTTCCAGAGACTTTCGTAAAAAAATGAATTTTTAGTGATAAGGGGGTAGTCCATGCTTTTTTTCGAAAATCGATTGGAAAAAAAAAAGTTGAGTTTTGAACGGCAATACAAAGACCGGACCGTTATCTGTTCAACAACGTGAGCCGCAACCTCTTACGAGCCTTATTTTGGAAGTTATGGCCATATTAAGATTTTTAGTTTTTGGGTTGAAACAAGAAAGATTAACTTTGAATCAAAATTTCTCTGCAACCAGAGCCCACAAAATGCTCTAGTTTTCAGCAATGGATAGCTCTCCAAAAATTGATTAAGCGGTTAATAAACCGCAAGGCCTTCCGAGCCTTATTTGTGGAACTGTAGACATCCAAAGTCATGCAAGCTTTCAAAACTCAAAAAAATTGATTTTAATGGATTTACTTTGAATTAAGATATCTCCGCAACCAGACCTCCTAGAATGTTCTAGTTTTCAGCTATGGATAGCTCTTAAAAAAATAATTAAGTGTTTTGTAAGCGAAAATGACGTCATAGCCTTATTTGCGGAACTGTGGGCATCCAAAGTCATACAAGCCTTCATAACTCAAAAAAATAACTTTGAATGCAAATATCTCGAAAACTAGACCTTATAAAAGGGTTTGCTTTGGATGTGCTGGTTGCATTTGACAAAACCTTTCTATATATGTACGTTTCAATGGGTTCCAGAGACTTTCGTAAAAAAATGAATTTTTAGTGATAAGGGGGTAGTCCATGCTTTTTTTCGAAAATCGATTGGAAAAAAAAAGTTGAGTTTTGAACGGCAATGCAAAGACCTGACCGTTATCTGTTCAACAACGTTAACCGCAACCTCTTACGAGCCTTTTAATGGATTTACTTTGAATTAAGATATCTCCGCAACCAGACCTCCTAGAATGTTCTAGTTTTCAGCTATGGATAGCTCTCGAAAAACTAATTAAGCGTTTTGCAAGCGAAAATGACGTCATAGCCTTATTTGCGGAACTGTGGGCATCCAAAGTCATACAAGCCTTCATAACTCAAAAAAATAACTTTGAATGCAAATATCTCGAAAACTAGACCTTATAAAAGGGTTTGCTTTGGATGTGCTGGTTGCATTTGACAAAACCTTTCTATATATGTACGTTTCAATGGGTTCCAGAGACTTTCGTAAAAAAATGAATTTTTAGTGATAAGGGGGTAGTCCATGCTTTTTTTTCGAAAATCGATTGGAAAAAAAAAAGTTGAGTTTTGAACGGCAATGCAAAGACCTGACTGTTATCTGTTCAACAACTTTAACCGCAACCTCTTACGAGCCTTATTTTGGAAGTTATGGCCATATTAAGATTTTTAGTTTTTGGGTTGAAACAAGAAAGATTAACTTTGAATTAAAATTTCTCTGCAACCAGAGCCCACAAAATGCTCTAGTTTTCAGCAATGGATAGCTCTCCAAAAACTTATTAAGCGGTTTATAAGCCGTAAGGCCTTCTGAGCCTTATTTGTGGAACTGTAGACATCCAAAGTCATGCACGCTTTCAAAACTCAAAAAAATCGATTTTAATGGATTTACTTTGAATTAAGATATCTCCGCAACCAGACCTCCTAGAATGTTCTAGTTTTCAGCTATGGATAGCTCTCGAAAAACTAATTAAGCGTTTTGCAAGCGAAAATGACGTCATAGCCTTATTTGCGGAACTGTGGGCATCCAAAGTCATACAAGCCTTCATAACTCAAAAAAATAACTTTGAATGCAAATATCTCGAAAACTAGACCTTATAAAAGGGTTTGCTTTGGATGTGCTGGTTGCATTTGACAAAACCTTTCTATATATGTACGTTTCAATGGGTTCCAGAGACTTTCGTAAAAAAATGAATTTTTAGTGATAAGGGGGTAGTCCATGCTTTTTTTCGAAAATCGATTGGAAAAAAAAAAGTTGAGTTTTGAACGGCAATGCAAAGACCTGACCGTTATCTGTTCAACAACGTTAACCGCAACCTCTTACGAGCCTTTTAATGGATTTACTTTGAATTAAGATATCTCCGCAACCAGACCTCCTAGAATGTTCTAGTTTTCAGCTATGGATAGCTCTCGAAAAACTAATTAAGCGTTTTGCAAGCGAAAATGACGTCATAGCCTTATTTGCGGAACTGTGGGCATCCAAAGTCATACAAGCCTTCATAACTCTAAAAAATAACTTTGAATGCAAATATCTCGAAAACTAGACCTTATAAAAGGGTTTGCTTTGGATGTGCTGGTTGCATTTGACAAAACCTTTCTATATATGTACGTTTCAATGGGTTCCAGAGACTTTCGTAAAAAAATGAATTTTTAGTGATAAGGGGGTAGTCCATGCTTTTTTTCGAAAATCGATTGGAAAAAAAAAAGTTGAGTTTTGAACGGCAATGCAAAGACCTGACTGTTATCTGTTCAACAACTTTAACCGCAACCTCTTACGAGCCTTATTTTGGAAGTTATGGCCATATTAAGATTTTTAGTTTTTGGGTTGAAACAAGAAAGATTAACTTTGAATTAAAATTTCTCTGCAACCAGAGCCCACAAAATGCTCTAGTTTTCAGCAATGGATAGCTCTCCAAAAACTTATTAAGCGGTTTATAAGCCGTAAGGCCTTCTGAGCCTTATTTGTGGAACTGTAGACATCCAAAGTCATGCAAGCTTTCAAAACTCAAAAAAATCGATTTTAATGGATTTACTTTGAATTAAGATATCTCCGCAACCAGACCTCCTAGAATGTTCTAGTTTTCAGCTATGGATAGCTCTCAAAAAACTAATTAAGCGTTTTGCAAGCGAAAATGACGTCATAGCCTTATTTGCGGATTTGTGGGCATCCAAAGTCATACAAGCCTTCATAACTCAAAAAAATAACTTTGAATGCAAATATCTCGAAAACTAGACCTTATAAAAGGGTTTGCTTTGGATGTGCTGGTTGCATTTGACAAAACCTTTCTATATATTTACGTTTCAATGGGTTCCAGAGACTTTCGTAAAAAAATGAATTTTTAGTGATAAGGGGGTAGTCCATGCTTTTTTTCGAAAATCGATTGGAAAAAAAAAGTTGAGTTTTGACGGCAATACAAAGACCTGACCGTTATCTGTTCAACAACGTTAGCCGCAACCTCTTACGAGCCTTATTTTGGAAGTTATGGCCATATTAAGATTTTTAGTTTTTGGGTTGAAACAAGAAAGATTAACTTTGAATTAAAATTTCTCTGCAACCAGAGCCCACAAAATGCTCTAGTTTTCAGCAATGGATAGCTCTCCAAAAACTTATTAAGCGGTTTATAAGCCGTAAGGCCTTCTGAGCCTTATTTGTGGAACTGTAGACATCCAAAGTCATGCAAACTTTCAAAACTCAAAAAAATCGATTTTAATGGATTTACTTTGAATTAAGATATCTCCGCAACCAGACCTCCTAGAATGTTCTAGTTTTCAGCTATGGATAGCTCTCGAAAAACTTATCAAGCGTTTTGCAAGCGAAAATGACGTCATAGCCTTATTTGCGGAACTGTGGGCATCCAAAGTCATACAAGCCTTCATAACTCAAAAAAATAACTTTGAATGCAAATATCTCGAAAACTAGACCTTATAAAAGGGTTTGCTTTGGATGTGCTGGTTGCATTTAACAAAACCTTTCTATATATGTACGTTTCAATGGGTTCCAGAGACTTTCGTAAAAAAATGAATTTTTAGTGATAAGGGGGTAGTCCATGCTTTTTTTCGAAAATCGATTGGAAAAAAAAAGTTGAGTTTTGAACGGCAATGCAAAGACCTGACTGTTATCTGTTCAACAACGTTAACCGCAACCTCTTACGAGCCTTATTTTGGAAGTTATGGCCATATTAAGATTTTTAGTTTTTGGGTTGAAACAAGAAAGATTAACTTTGAATTAAAATTTCTCTGCAACCAGAGCCCACAAAATGCTCTAGTTTTCAGCAATGGATAGCTCTCCAAAAACTTATTAAGCGGTTTATAAGCCGTAAGGCCTTCTGAGCCTTATTTGTGGAACTGTAGACATCCAAAGTCATGCAAACTTTCAAAACTCAAAAAAATCGATTTTAATGGATTTACTTTGAATTAAGATATCTCCGCAACCAGACCTCCTAGAATGTTCTAGTTTTCAGCTATGGATAGCTCTCGAAAAACTAATTAAGCGTTTTGCAAGCGAAAATGACGTCATAGCCTTATTTGCGGAACTGTGGGCATCCAAAGTCATACAAGCCTTCATAACTCAAAAAAATAACTTTGAATGCAAATATCTCGAAAACTAGACCTTATAAAAGGGTTTGCTTTGGATGTGCTGGTTGCATTTGACAAAACCTTTCTATATATGTACGTTTCAATGGGTTCCAGAGACTTTCGTAAAAAAATGAATTTTTAGTGATAAGGGGGTAACTCCATGCTTTTTTTCGAAAATCGATTGGAAAAAAAAAGTTGAGTTTTGAACGGCAATGCAAAGACCTGACTGTTATCTGTTCAACAACGTTAACCGCAACCTCTTACGAGCCTTATTTTGGAAGTTATGGCCATATTAAGATTTTTAGTTTTTGGGTTGAAACAAGAAAGATTAACTTTGAATTAAAATTTCTCTGCAACCAGAGCCCACAAAATGCTCTAGTTTTCAGCAATGGATAGCTCTCCAAAAACTTATTAAGCGGTTTATAAGCCGTAAGGCCTTCTGAGCCTTATTTGTGGAACTGTAGACATCCAAAGTCATGCAAACTTTCAAAACTCAAAAAAATCGATTTTAATGGATTTACTTTGAATTAAGATATCTCCGCAACCAGACCTCATAGAATGTTCTAGTTTTCAGCTATGGATAGCTCTCAAAAAACTAATTAAGCGTTTTGCAAGCGAAAATGACGTCATAGCCTTATTTGCGGAACTGTGGGCATCCAAAGTCATACAAGCCTTCATAACTCAAAAAAATAACTTTGAATGCAAATATCTCGAAAACTAGACCTTATAAAAGGGTTTGCTTTGGATGTGCTGGTTGCATTTGACAAAACCTTTCTATATATGTACGTTTCAATGGGTTCCAGAGACTTTCGTAAAAAAATGAATTTTTAGTGATAAGGGGGTAGTCCATGCTTTTTTTCGAAAATCGATTGGAAAAAAAAAAGTTGAGTTTTGAACGGCAATACAAAGACCTGACCGTTATCTGTTCAACAACGTGAGCCGCAACCTCTTACGAGCCTTATTTTGGAAGTTATGGCCATATTAAGATTTTTAGTTTTTGGGTTGAAACAAGAAAGATTAACTTTGAATCAAAATTTCTCTGCAACCAGAGCCCACAAAATGCTCTAGTTTTCAGCAATGGATAGCTCTCCAAAAATTGATTAAGCGGTTAATAAACCGCAAGGCCTTCCGAGCCTTTTTTGTGGAACTGTAGACATCCAAAGTCATGCACGCTTTCAAAACTCAAAAAAATCGATTTTAATGGATTTACTTTGAATTAAGATATCTCCGCAACCACACCTCCTAGAATGTTCTAGTTTTCAGCTATGGATAGCTCTCAAAAAACTAATTAAGCGTTATGCAAGCGAAAATGACGTCATAGCCTTATTTGCGGAACTGTGGGCATCCAAAGTCATACAAGCCTTCATAACTCAAAAAAATAACTTTGAATGCAAATATCTCGAAAACTAGACCTTATAAAAGGGTTTGCTTTGGATGTGCTGGTTGCATTTGACAAAACCTTTCTATATATGTACGTTTCAATGGGTTCCAGAGACTTTCGTAAAAAAATGAATTTTTAGTGATAAGGGGGTAGTCCATGCTTTTTTTCGAAAATCGATTGGAAAAAAAAAAGTTGAGTTTTGAACGGCAATACAAAGACCTGACCGTTATCTGTTCAACAACGTGAGCCGCAACCTCTTACGAGCCTTATTTTGGAAGTTATGGCCATATTAAGATTTTTAGTTTTTGGGTTGAAACAAGAAAGATTAACTTTGAATCAAAATTTCTCTGCAACCAGAGCCCACAAAATGCTCTAGTTTTCAGCAATGGATAGCTCTCCAAAAATTGATTAAGCGGTTAATAAACCGCAAGGCCTTCCGATCCTTTTTTAAGGAACTGTAGACATCCAAAGTCATGCACGCTTTCAAAACTCAAAAAAATCGATTTTAATGGATTTACTTTGAATTAAGATATCTCCGCAACCACACCTCCTAGAATGTTCTAGTTTTCAGCTATGGATAGCTCCCGAAAAGCTTATTAAGCGTTTTGCAAGCGAAAATGACGTCATAGCCTTATTTGCGGAACTGTGGGCATCCAAAGTCATACAAGCCTTCATAACTCAAAAAAATAACTTTGAATGCAAATATCTCGAAAACTAGACCTTATAAAAGGGTTTGCTTTGGATGTGCTGGTTGCATTTGACAAAACCTTTCTATATATGTACGTTTCAATGGGTTCCAGAGACTTTCGTAAAAAAATGAATTTTTAGTGATAAGGGGGTAGTCCATGCTTTTTTTCGAAAATCGATTGGAAAAAAAAAAGTTGAGTTTTGAACGGCAATACAAAGACCTGACCGTTATCTGTTCAACAACGTGAGCCGCAACCTCTTACGAGCCTTATTTTGGAAGTTATGGCCATATTAAGATTTTTAGTTTTTGGGTTGAAACAAGAAAGATTAACTTTGAATCAAAATTTCTCTGCAACCAGAGCCCACAAAATGCTCTAGTTTTCAGCAATGGATAGCTCTCCAAAAATTGATTAAGCGGTTAATAAACCGCAAGGCCTTCCGAGCCTTTTTTGTGGAACTGTAGACATCCAAAGTCATGCACGCTTTCAAAACTCAAAAAAATCGATTTTAATGGATTTACTTTGAATTAAGATATCTCCGCAACCACACCTCCTAGAATGTTCTAGTTTTCAGCTATGGATAGCTCCCGAAAAGCTTATTAAGCGTTTTGCAAGCGAAAATGACGTCATAGCCTTATTTGCGGAACTGTGGGCATCCAAAGTCATACAAGCCTTCATAACTCAAAAAAATAACTTTGAATGCAAATATCTCGAAAACTAGACCTTATAAAAGGGTTTGCTTTGGATGTGCTGGTTGCATTTGACAAAACCTTTCTATATATGTACGTTTCAATGGGTTCCAGAGACTTTCGTAAAAAAATGAATTTTTAGTGATAAGGGGGTAGTCCATGCTTTTTTTCGAAAATCGATTGGAAAAAAAAAAGTTGAGTTTTGAACGGCAATACAAAGACCTGACCGTTATCTGTTCAACAACGTTAGCCGCAACCTCTTACGAGCCTTATTTTGGAAGTTATGGCCATATTAAGATTTTTAGTTTTTGGGTTGAAACAAGAAAGATTAACTTTGAATCAAAATTTCTCTGCAACCAGAGCCCAGAAAATGCTCTAGTTTTCAGCAATGGATAGCTCTCCAAAAATTGATTAAGCGGTTAATAAACCGCAAGGCCTTCCGAGCCTTATTTGTGGAACTGTAGACATCCAAAGTCATGCAAGCTTTCAAAACTCAAAAAAATTGATTTTAATGGATTTACTTTGAATTAAGATATTTCCGCAACCAGACCTCCTAGAATGTTCTAGTTTTCAGCTATGGATAGCTCTTAAAAAAATTATCAAGTGTTTTGTAAGCGAAAATGACGTCATAGCCTTATTTGCGGAACTGTGGGCATCCAAAGTCATACAAGCCTTCATAACTCAAAAAAATAACTTTGAATGCAAATATCTCGAAAACTAGACCTTATAAAAGGGTTTGCTTTGGATGTGCTGGTTGCATTTGACAAAACCTTTCTATATACAAAGACCTGACCGTTATCTGTTCAACAACGTGAGCCGCAACCTCTTACGAGCCTTATTTTGGAAGTTATGGCCATATTAAGATTTTTAGTTTTTGGGTTGAAACAAGAAAGATTAACTTTGAATCAAAATTTCTCTGCAACCAGAGCCCAGAAAATGCTCTAGTTTTCAGCAATGGATAGCTCTCCAAAAATTGATTAAGCGGTTAATAACCCGCAAGGCCTTCCGATCCTTTTTTGTGGAACTGTAGACATCCAAAGTCATGCACGCTTTCAGAACTCAAAAAAATCGATTTTAATGGATTTACTTTGAATTAAGATATCTCCGCAACCACACCTCCTAGAATGTTCTAGTTTTCAGCTATGGATAGCTCCCGAAAAGCTTATTAAGCGTTTTGCAAGCGAAAATGACGTCATAGCCTTATTTGCGGAACTGTGGGCATCCAAAGTCATACAAGCCTTCATAACTCAAAAAAATAACTTTGAATGCAAATATCTCGAAAACTAGACCTTATAAAAGGGTTTGCTTTGGATGTGCTGGTTGCATTTGACAAAACCTTTCTATATATGTACGTTTCAATGGGTTCCAGAGACTTTCGTAAAAAAATGAATTTTTAGTGATAAGGGGGTAGTCCATGCTTTTTTTCGAAAATCGATTGGAAAAAAAAAAGTTGAGTTTTGAACGGCAATACAAGGACCTGACCGTTATCTGTTCAACAACGTGAGCCGCAACCTCTTACGAGCCTTATTTTGGAAGTTATGGCCATATTAAGATTTTTAGTTTTTGGGTTGAAACAAGAAAGATTAACTTTGAATCAAAATTTCTCTGCAACCAGAGCCCACAAAATGCTCTAGTTTTCAGCAATGGATAGCTCTCCAAAAATTGATTAAGCGGTTAATAAAGCGCAAGGCCTTCCGAGCCTTTTTTGTGGAACTGTAGACATCCAAAGTCATGCACGCTTTCAAAACTCAAAAAAATCGATTTTAATGGATTTACTTTGAATTAAGATATCTCCGCAACCACACCTCCTAGAATGTTCTAGTTTTCAGCTATGGATAGCTCCCGAAAAGCTTATTAAGCGTTTTGCAAGCGAAAATGACGTCATAGCCTTATTTGCGGAACTGTGGGCATCCAAAGTCATACAAGCCTTCATAACTCAAAAAAATAACTTTGAATGCAAATATCTCGAAAACTAGACCTTATAAAAGGGTTTGCTTTGGATGTGCTGGTTGCATTTGACAAAACCTTTCTATATATGTACGTTTCAATGGGTTCCAGAGACTTTCGTAAAAAAATGAATTTTTAGTGATAAGGGGGTAGTCCATGCTTTTTTTCGAAAATCGATTGGAAAAAAAAAAGTTGAGTTTTGAACGGCAATACAAAGACCTGACCGTTATCTGTTCAACAACGTGAGCCGCAACCTCTTACGAGCCTTATTTTGGAAGTTATGGCCATATTAAGATTTTTAGTTTTTGGGTTGAAACAAGAAAGATTAACTTTGAATCAAAATTTCTCTGCAACAAGAGCCCAGAAAATGCTCTAGTTTTCAGCAATGGATAGCTCTCCAAAAATTGATTAAGCGGTTAATAAACCGCAAGGCCTTCCGATCCTTTTTTGTGGAACTGTAGACATCCAAAGTCATGCACGCTTTCAAAACTCAAAAAAATCGATTTTAATGGATTTACTTTGAATTAAGATATCTCCGCAACCACACCTCCTAGAATGTTCTAGTTTTCAGCTATGGATAGCTCCCGAAAAGCTTATTAAGCGTTTTGCAAGCGAAAATGACGTCATAGCCTTATTTGCGGAACTGTGGGCATCCAAAGTCATACAAGCCTTCATAACTCAAAAAAATAACTTTGAATGCAAATATCTCGAAAACTAGACCTTATAAAAGGTTTTGCTTTGGATGTGCTGGTTGCATTTGACAAAACCTTTCTATATATGTACGTTTCAATGGGTTCCAGAGACTTTCGTAAAAAAATGAATTTTTAGTGATAAGGGGGTAGTCCATGCTTTTTTTCGAAAATCGATTGGAAAAAAAAAAGTTGAGTTTTGAACGGCAATACAAAGACCTGACCGTTATCTGTTCAACAACGTGAGCCGCAACCTCTTACGAGCCTTATTTTGGAAGTTATTGCCATATTAAGATTTTTAGTTTTTGGGTTGAAACAAGAAAGATTAACTTTGAATCAAAATTTCTCTGCAATCAGAGCCCACAAAATGCTCTAGTTTTCAGCAGTGGATAGCTCTCCAAAAATTGATTAAGCGGTTAATAAACCGCAAGGCCTTCCGAGCCTTTTTTGTGGAACTGTAGACATCCAAAGTCATGCACGCTTTCAAAACTCAAAAAAATCGATTTTAATGGATTTACTTTGAATTAAGATATCTCCGCAACCACACCTCCTAGAATGTTCTAGTTTTCAGCTATGGATAGCTCCCGAAAAGCTTATTAAGCCTTTTGCAAGCGAAAATGACGTCATAGCCTTATTTGCGGAACTGTGGGCATCCAAAGTCATACAAGCCTTCATAACTCAAAAAAATAACTTTGAATGCAAATATCTCGAAAACTAGACCTTATAAAAGGGTTTGCTTTGGATGTGCTGGTTGCATTTTACAAAACCTTTCTATATATGTACGTTTCAATGGGTTCCAGAGACTTTCGTAAAAAAATGAATTTTTAGTGATAAGGGGGTAGTCCATGCTTTTTTTCGAAAATCGATTGGAAAAAAAAAGTTGAGTTTTGAACGGCAATACAAAGACCTGACCGTTATCTGTTCAACAACGTTAGCCGCAACCTCTTACGAGCCTTATTTTGGAAGTTATGGCCATATTAAGATTTTTAGTTTTTGGGTTGAAACAAGAAAGATTAACTTTGAATCAAAATTTCTCGCAACCAGAGCCCAGAAAATGCTCTAGTTTTCAGCAATGGATAGCTCTCCAAAAATTGATTAAGCGGTTAATAAACCGCAAGGCCTTCCGAGCCTTATTTGTGGAACTGTAGACATCCAAAGTCATGCAAGCTTTCAAAACTCAAAAAAATTGATTTTAATGGATTTACTTTGAATTAAGATATCTCGGCAACCAGACCTCCTAGAATGTTCTAGTTAGCTATGGATAGCTCTTAAAAAATAATTAAGTGTTTTGTAAGCGAAAATGACGTCATAGCCTTATTTGCGGAACTGTGGGCATCCAAAGTCATACAAGCCTTCATAACTCAAAAAAATAACTTTGAATGCAAATATCTCGAAAACTAGACCTTATAAAAGGGTTTGCTTTGGATGTGCTGGTTGCATTTGACAAAACCTTTCTATATATGCACGTTTCAATGGGTTCCAGAGACTTTCGTAAAAAATGAATTTTTAGTGATAAGGGGGTAGTCAATGCTTTTTTTCGAAAATCGATTGGAAAAAAAAAAGTTGAGTTTTGAACGGCAATGCAAAGACCTGACCGTTATCTGTTCAACAACGTTAACCGCAACCTCTTACGAGCCTTTTAATGGATTTACTTTGAATTAAGATATCTCCGCAACCAGACCTCCTAGAATGTTCTAGTTTTCAGCTATGGATAGATCCCGAAAAGCTTATTAAGCGTTTTGCAAGCGAAAATGACGTCGTAGCCTTATTTGCGGAACTGTGGGCATCCAAAGTCATACAAGCCTTCATAACTCAAAAAAATAACTGAATGCAAATATCTCGAAAACTAGACCTTATAAAAGGGTTTGCTTTGGATGTGCTGGTTGCATTTGACAAAACCTTTCTATATATGTACGTTTCAATGGGTTCCAGAGACTTTCGTAAAAAAATGAATTTTTAGTGATAAGGGGGTAGTCCATGCTTTTTTTCGAAAATCGATTGGAAAAAAAAAAGTTGAGTTTTGAACGGCAATACAAAGACCTGACCGTTATCTGTTCAACAACGTTAGCCGCAACCTCTTACGAGCCTTATTTTGGAAGTTATGGCCATATTAAGATTTTTAGTTTTTGGGTTGAAACAAGAAAGATTAACTTTGAATCAAAATTTCTCTGCAACCAGAGCCCACAAAATGCTCTAGTTTTCAGCAATGGATAGCTCTCCAAAAATTGATTAAGCGGTTAATAAACCGCAAGGCCTTCCGAGCCTTATTTGTGGAACTGTAGACATCCAAAGTCATGCAAGCTTTCAAAACTCAAAAAAATTGATTTTAATGGATTTACTTTGAATTAAGATATCTCCGCAACCAGACCTCCTAGAATGTTCTAGTTTTCAGCTATGGATAGCTCTTAAAAAAATAATTAAGTGTTTTGCAAGCGAAAATGACGTCATAGCCTTATTTGCGGAACTGTGGGCATCCAAAGTCATACAAGCCTTCATAACTCAAAAAAATAACTTTGAATGCAAATATCTCGAAAACTAGACCTTATAAAAGGGTTTGCTTTGGATGTGCTGGTTGCATTTGACAAAACCTTTCTATATATGCACGTTTCAATGGGTTCCAGAGACTTTCGTAAAAAAATGAATTTTTAGTGATAAGGGGGTAGTCAATGCTTTTTTTCGAAAATCGATTGGAAAAAAAAGGTTGAGTTTTGAACGGCAATGCAAAGACCTGACCGTTATCTGTTCAACAACGTTAACCGCAACCTCTTACGAGCCTTTTAATGGATTTACTTTGAATTAAGATATCTCGGCAACCAGACCTCCTAGAATGTTCTAGTTTTCAGCTATGGATAGATCCCGAAAAGCTTATTAAGCGTTTTGCAAGCGAAAATGACGTCGTAGCCTTATTTGCGGAACTGTGGGCATCCAAAGTCATACAAGCCTTCATAACTCAAAAAAATAACTGAATGCAAATATCTCGAAAACTAGACCTTATAAAAGGGTTTGCTTTGGATGTGCTGGTTGCATTTGACAAAACCTTTCTATATATGTACGTTTCAATGGGTTCCAGAGACTTTCGTAAAAAAATGAATTTTTAGTGATAAGGGGGTAGTCCATGCTTTTTTTCGAAAATCGATTGGAAAAAAAAAAGTTGAGTTTTGAACGGCAATACAAAGACCTGACCGTTATCTGTTCAACAACGTTAGCCGCAACCTCTTACGATTTTGGAAGTTATGGCCATATTAAGATTTTTAGTTTTTGGGTTGAAACAAGAAAGATTAACTTTGAATCAAAATTTCTCTGCAACCAGAGCCCACAAAATGCTCTAGTTTTCAGCAATGGATAGCTCTCCAAAAATTGATTAAGCGGTTAATAAACCGCAAGGCCTTCCGAGCCTTATTTGTGGAACTGTAGACATCCAAAGTCATGCAAGCTTTCAAAACTCAAAAAAATTGATTTTAATGGATTTACTTTGAATTAAGATATCTCCGCAACCAGACCTCCTAGAATGTTCTAGTTTTCAGCTATGGATAGCTCTTAAAAAAATAATTAAGTGTTTTGTAAGCGAAAATGACGTCATAGCCTTATTTGCGGAACTGTGGGCATCCAAAGTCATACAAGCCTTCATAACTCAAAAAAATAACTTTGAATGCAATATCTCGAAAACTAGACCTTATAAAAGGGTTTGCTTTGGATGTGCTGGTTGCATTTGACAAAACCTTTCTATATATGCACGTTTCAATGGGTTCCAGAGACTTTCGTAAAAAAATGAATTTTTAGTGATAAGGGGGGTAGTCAATGCTTTTTTTCGAAAATCGATTGGAAAAAAAAAAGTTGAGTTTTGCAAAGACCTGACTGTTATCTGTTCAACAACGTTAACCGCAACCTCTTACGAGCCTTATTTTGGAAGTTATGGCCATATTAAGATTTTTAGTTTTTGGGTTGAAACAAGAAAGATTAACTTTGAATTAAAATTTCTCTGCAACCAGAGCCACAAAATGCTCTAGTTTTCAGCAATGGATAGCTCTCCAAAAACTTATTAAGCGGTTTATAAGCCGTAAGGCCTTCTGAGCCTTATTTGTGGAACTGTAGACATCCAAAGTCATGCAAACTTTCAAAACTCAAAAAAATCGATTTTAATGGATTTACTTTGAATTAAGATATCTCCGCAACCAGACCTCCTAGAATGTTCTAGTTTTCAGCTATGGATAGCTCTCGAAAAACTAATTAAGCGTTGTGCAAGCGAAAATGACGTCATAGCCTTATTTGCGGAACTGTGGGCATCCAAAGTCATACAAGCCTTCATAACTCAAAAAAATAACTTTGAATGCAAATATCTCGAAAACTAGACCTTATAAAAGGGTTTGCTTTGGATGTGCTGGTTGCATTTGACAAAACCTTTCTATATATGTACGTTTCAATGGGTTCCAGAGACTTTCGTAAAAAAATGAATTTTTAGTGATAAGGGGGTAGTCCATGCTTTTTTTCGAAAATCGATTGGAAAAAAAAAAGTTGAGTTTTGAACGGCAATGCAAAGACCTGACTGTTATCTGTTCAAAAACGTTAACCGCAACCTCTTACGAGCCTTATTTTGGAAGTTATGGCCATATTAAGATTTTTAGTTTTTGGGTTGAAACAAGAAAGATTAATTTTGAATTAAAATTTCTCTGCAACCAGAGCCCACAAAATGCTCTAGTTTTCAGCAATGGATAGCTCTCCAAAAACTTTTTAAGCGGTTTATAAGCCGTAAGGCCTTCTGAGCCTTATTTGTGGAACTGTAGACATCCAAAGTCATGCAAACTTTCAAAACTCAAAAAAATCGATTTTAATGGATTTACTTTGAATTAAGATATCTCCGCAACCAGACCTCCTAGAATGTTCTAGTTTTCAGCTATGGATAGCTCTCGAAAAACGCGAAAATGACGTCATAGCCTTATTTGCGGAACTGTGGGCATCCAAAGTCATACAAGCCTTCATAACTCAAAAAAAATAACTTTGAATGCAAATATCTCGAAAACTAGACCTTATAAAAGGGTTTGCTTTGGATGTGCTGTTTGCATTTGACAAAACCTTTCTATATATGTACGTTTCAATGGGTTCCAGAGACTTTCGTAAAAAAATGAATTTTTAGTGATAAGGGGGTAGTCCATGCTTTTTTTCGAAAATCGATTGGAAAAAAAAGTTGAGTTTTGAAAGGCAATGCAAAGACCTGACTGTTATCTGTTCAAAAACGTTAACCGCAACCTCTTACGAGCCTTATTTTGGAAGTTATGGCCATATTAAGATTTTTAGTTTTTGGGTTGAAACAAGAAAGATTAACTTTGAATCAAAATTTCTCTGCAACAAGAGCCCACAAAATGCTCTTGTTTTCAGCAATGGATAGCTCTCCAAAAATTGATTAAGCGGTTAATAAACCGCAAGGCCTTCCGAGCCTTATTTGTGGAACTGTAAACATCCAAAGTCATGCAAGCTTTCAAAACTCAAAAAAATCGATTTTAATGGATTTACTTTGAATTAAGATATCTCCGCAACCACACCTCCTAGAATGTTCTAGTTTTCAGCTATGGATAGATCCCGAAAAGCTTATTAAGCGTTTTGCAAGCGAAAATGACGTCGTAGCCTTATTTGCGGAACTGTGGGCATCCAAAGTCATACAAGCCTTCATAACTCAAAAAAATAACTGAATGCAAATATCTCGAAAACTAGACCTTATAAAAGGGTTTGCTTTGGATGTGCTGGTTGCATTTGACAAAACCTTTCTATATATGTACGTTTCAATGGGTTCCAGAGACTTTCGTAAAAAAATGAATTTTTAGTGATAAGGGGGTAGTCCATGCTTTTTTTCGAAAATCGATTGGAAAAAAAAAGTTGAGTTTTGAACGGCAATACAAAGACCTGACCGTTATCTGTTCAACAACGTTAGCCGCAACCTCTTACGAGCCTTATTTTGGAAGTTATGGCCATATTAAGATTTTTAGTTTTTGGGTTGAAACAAGAAAGATTAACTTTGAATCAAAATTTCTCTGCAACCAGAGCCCACAAACTGCTCTAGTTTTCAGCAATGGATAGCTCTCCAAAAATTGATTAAGCGGTTAATAAACCGCAAGGCCTTCCGAGCCTTATTTGTGGAACTGTAGACATCCAAAGTCATGCAAGCTTTCAAAACTCAAAAAAATTGATTTTAATGGATTTACTTTGAATTAAGATATCTCCGCAACCAGACCTCCTAGAATGTTCTAGTTTTCAGCTATGGATAGCTCTTAAAAAAATAATTAAGTGTTTTGTAAGCGAAAATGACGTCATAGCCTTATTTGCGGAACTGTGGGCATCCAAAGTCATACAAGCCTTCATAACTCAAAAAAATAACTTTGAATGCAAATATCTCGAAAACTAGACCTTATAAAAGGGTTTGCTTTGGATGTGCTGGTTGCATTTGACAAAACCTTTCTATATATGCACGTTTCAATGGGTTCCAGAGACTTTCGTAAAAAAATGAATTTTTAGTGATAAGGGGGTAGTCAATGCTTTTTTTCGAAAATCGATTGGAAAAAAAAAAGTTGAGTTTTGAACGGCAATGCAAAGACCTGACCGTTATCTGTTCAACAACGTTAACCGCAACCTCTTACGAGCCTTTTAATGGATTTACTTTGAATTAAGATATCTCCGCAACCAGACCTCCTATAATGTTCTAGTTTTCAGCTATGGATAGCTCTTGAAAAACTAATTAAGCGGTTTGCAAGCGAAAATGACGTCATAGCCTTATTTGCGGAACTGTGGGCATCCAAAGTCATACAAGCCTTCATAACTCAAAAAAATAACTTTGAATGCAAATATCTCGAAAACTAGACCTTATAAAAGGGTTTGCTTTGGATGTGCTGGTTGCATTTGACAAAACCTTTCTATATATGTACGTTTCAATGGGTTCCAGAGACTTTCGTAAAAAAATGAATTTTTAGTGATAAGGGGGTAGTCCATGCTTTTTTTCGAATATCGATTGGAAAAAAAAAAGTTGAGTTTTGAACGGCAATACAAAGACCTGACCGTTATCTGTTCAACAACGTTAGCCGCAACCTCTTACGAGCCTTATTTTGGAAGTTATGGCCATATTAAGATTTTTAGTTTTTGGGTTGAAACAAGAAAGATTAACTTTGAATCAAAATTTCTCTGCAACCAGAGCCCACAAAATACTCTTGTTTTCAGCAATGGATAGCTCTTCAAAAACTAATTAAGCGGTTAATAAACCGCAAGGCCTTCCGAGCCTTATTTGTGGAACTGTAGACATCCAAAGTCATGCAAGCTTTCAAAACTCAAAAAAATTGATTTTAATGGATTTACTTTGAATTAAGATATCTCCGCAACCAGACCTCCTAGAATGTTCTAGTTTTCAGCTATGGATAGCTCTTAAAAAAATAATTAAGTGTTTCGTAAGCGAAAATGACGTCATAGCCTTATTTGCGGAACTGTGGGCATCCAAAGTCATACAAGCCTTCATAACTCAAAAAAATAACTTTGAATGCAAATATCTCGAAAACTAGACCTTATAAAAGGGTTTGCTTTGGATGTGCTGGTTGCATTTGACAAAACCTTTCTATATATGCACGTTTCAATGGGTTCCAGAGACTTTCGTAAAAAAATGAATTTTTAGTGATAAGGGGGTAGTCAATGCTTTTTTTCGAAAATCGATTGGAAAAAAAAAAGTTGAGTTTTGCAAAGACCTGACTGTTATCTGTTCAACAACGTTAACCGCAACCTCTTACGAGCCTTATTTTGGAAGTTATGGCCATATTAAGATTTTTAGTTTTTGGGTTGAAACAAGAAAGATTAACTTTGAATTAAAATTTCTCTGCAACCAGAGCCCACAAAATGCTCTAGTTTTCAGCAATGGATAGCTCTCTAAAAACTTATTAAGCGGTTTATAAGCCGTAAGGCCTTCTGAGCCTTATTTGTGGAACTGTAGACATCCAAAGTCATGCAAACTTTCAAAACTCAAAAAAATCGATTTTAATGGATTTACTTTGAATTAAGATATCTCCGCAACCAGACCTCCTAGAATGTTCTAGTTTTCAGCTATGGATAGCTCTCGAAAAACTAATTAAGCGTTTTGCAAGCGAAAATGACGTCATAGCCTTATTTGCGGAACTGTGGGCATCCAAAGTCATACAAGCCTTCATAACTCAAAAAAATAACTTTGAATGCAAATATCTCGAAAACTAGACCTTATAAAAGGGTTTGCTTTGGATGTGCTGGTTGCATTTGACAAAACCTTTCTATATATGTACGTTTCAATGGGTTCCAGAGACTTTCGTAAAAAAATGAATTTTTAGTGATAAGGGGGTAGTCCATGCTTTTTTTCGAAAATCGATTGGAAAAAAAAAAAGTTGAGTTTTGAACGGCAATGCAAAGACCTGACCGTTATCTGTTCAACAACGTTAGCCGCAACCTCTTACGAGCCTTATTTTGGAAGTTATGGCCATATTAAGATTTTTAGTTTTTGGGTTGAAACAAGAAAGATTAACTTTGAATCAAAATTTCTCTGCAACCAGAGCCCACAAAATGCTCTTGTTTTCAGCAATGGATAGCTCTTCAAAAACTTATTAAGCGGTTAATAAACCGCAAGGCCTTCCGAGCCTTATTTGTGGAACTGTAGACATCCAAAGTCATGCAAGCTTTCAAAACTCAAAAAAATTGATTTTAATGGATTTACTTTGAATTAAGATATCTCCGCAACCAGACCTCCTAGAATGTTCTAGTTTTCAGCTATGGATAGCTCTTAAAAAAATAATTAAGTGTTTCGTAAGCGAAAATGACGTCATAGCCTTATTTGCGGAACTGTGGGCATCCAAAGTCATACAAGCCTTCATAACTCAAAAAAATAACTTTGAATGCAAATATCTCGAAAACTAGACCTTATAAAAGGGTTTGCTTTGGATGTGCTGGTTGCATTTGACAAAACCTTTCTATATATGCACGTTTCAATGGGTTCCAGAGACTTTCGTAAAAAAATGAATTTTTAGTGATAAGGGGGTAGTCAATGCTTTTTTTCGAAAATCGATTGGAAAAAAAAAAGTTGAGTTTTGCAAAGACCTGACTGTTATCTGTTCAACAACGTTAACCGCAACCTCTTACGAGCCTTATTTTGGAAGTTATGGCCATATTAAGATTTTTAGTTTTTGGGTTGAAACAAGAAAGATTAACTTTGAATTAAAATTTCTCTGCAACCAGAGCCCACAAAATGCTCTAGTTTTCAGCAATGGATAGCTCTCTAAAAACTTATTAAGCGGTTTATAAGCCGTAAGGCCTTCTGAGCCTTATTTGTGGAACTGTAGACATCCAAAGTCATGCAAACTTTCAAAACTCAAAAAAATCGATTTTAATGGATTTACTTTGAATTAAGATATCTCCGCAACCAGACCTCCTAGAATGTTCTAGTTTTCAGCTATGGATAGCTCTCGAAAAACTAATTAAGCGTTTTGCAAGCGAAAATGACGTCATAGCCTTATTTGCGGAACTGTGGGCATCCAAAGTCATACAAGCCTTCATAACTCAAAAAAATAACTTTGAATGCAAATATCTCGAAAACTAGACCTTATAAAAGGGTTTGCTTTGGATGTGCTGGTTGCATTTGACAAAACCTTTCTATATATGTACGTTTCAATGGGTTCCAGAGACTTTCGTAAAAAAATGAATTTTTAGTGATAAGGGGGTAGTCCATGCTTTTTTTCGAAAATCGATTGGAAAAAAAAAAAGTTGAGTTTTGAACGGCAATGCAAAGACCTGACCGTTATCTGTTCAACAACGTTAGCCGCAACCTCTTACGAGCCTTATTTTGGAAGTTATGGCCATATTAAGATTTTTAGTTTTTGGGTTGAAACAAGAAAGATTAACTTTGAATCAAAATTTCTCTGCAACCAGAGCCCACAAAATGCTCTAGTTTAGTTTTCAGCAATGGATAGCTCTCCAAAAATTGATTAAGCGGTTAATAAACCGCAAGGCCTTCCGAGCCTTATTTGTGGAACTGTAGACATCCAAAGTCATGCAAGCTTTCAAAACTCAAAAAAATTGATTTTAATGGATTTACTTTGAATTAAGATATCTCCGCAACCAGACCTCCTAGAATGTTCTAGTTTTCAGCTATGGATAGCTCTTAAAAAAATAATTAAGTGTTTTGTAAGCGAAAATGACGTCATAGCCTTATTTGCGGAACTGTGGGCATCCAAAGTCATACAAGCCTTCATAACTCAAAAAAATAACTTTGAATGCAAATATCTCGAAAACTAGACCTTATAAAAGGGTTTGCTTTGGATGCGCTGGTTGCATTTGACAAAACCTTTCTATATATGTACGTTTCAATATGTTCCAGAGACTTTCGTAAGAAAATGAATTTTTAGTGATAAGGGGGTAGTCCATGCTTTTTTTCGAAAATCGATTGGAAAAAAAAAGTTGAGTTTTGAACGGCAATGCAAAGACCTGACCGTTATCTGTTCAACAACGTTAACCGCAACCTCTTACGAGCCTTATTTTGGAAGTTATGGCCATATTAAGATTTTTAGTTTTTGGGTTGAAACAAGAAAGATTAACTTTGAATCAAAATTTCTCTGCAACAAGAGCCCACAAAATGCTCTTGTTTTCAGCAATGGATAGCTCTCCAAAAATTGATTAAGCGGTTAATAAACCGCAAGGCCTTCCGAGCCTTATTTGTGGAACTGTAGACATCCAAAGTCATGCAAGCTTTCAGTACTCAAAAAAATCGATTTTAATGGATTTACTTTGAATTAAGATATCTCCGCAACCACACCTCCTAGAATGTTCTAGTTTTCAGCTATGGATAGCTCCCGAAAAGCTTATTAAGCGTTTTGCAAGCGAAAATGACGTCATAGCCTTATTTGCGGAACTGTGGGCATCCAAAGTCATACAAGCCTTCATAACTCAAAAAAATAACTTTGAATGCAAATATCTCGGTTTTGCGGTTTTTTGAAATTACTCTACCTAACATATCTGATATTTTACATTTATAAACTGAGAACTTGGCGTACTTTTAGATCTCACTACTTTTCATGGCTGACTTGTTACACACAGGCTTTTGTATAATGAAGAACTAGCTCCTTTTTTTTAATTTTTATGTTTTTGGTGTGATTTATTTAGCTATAATTATGAAGAATGAAGTTCCTTTATTCTTATTTATGTTACCTTATTATTTATTAAAATTGAATGTTTTTTTCTTGGTAATAAATAAACTTTGTTTGTGAATGTTATGTGTTTGTTTACTTTAAACCAATTAAAAGAGCCCAGTAATATATTTGGTCTTTTCCAGAAGATACTATTTTGTGTCAGCGTTCAGTACAATCGAACAAATTTGATTTTCATCACTGGACTCTATCTTTTAAGGTAGGAGTAGGTACCTGATAACGGCAGAAAGTCAGACGTAAGTCAACACACAAACATTTTGAACAGTCTGATAAGATTTACCTTCTGTTGCTTCTTGGTTAGAAATAATAATAAAATGTAAAGGCCAGGCTCACGCTGTTAAAATTTGGTGTTTAGATTGACTGGACTACTTTAAAGAGGAACTTGAGTTTTTTCCTAAGTTCAGCAGGAGGTAGATCCCGCTTACAACAACTGAATTGTATTCGTTTATCTAACCTGAATTCTTAATTGCAATCAAAATTATATAATACTAGCTGACCCAGCGAACTTCTTTCCGCCTAAATTCATTTATGTAAAGAAAATAATAATTCCGAGCATGATATTGATATACAATGATGTTTCATGTATTTCGGTCAATTGAAATTCTTTATTCTAAAGAATACATACAACTGACCATGTAAGAAACATATGGGAATTCAAGATTGTTGCCACAAACATCCAGTGATTGTCGACTTACGACTTATTGGTTGTCAACTGTCAGAGCAAAAGCGAGACGCACTGGAAATTGAAGACGCTTAAATACGAATGGCAAATCGTTCGGAATAAGCGGAATCCGTGGAATGAGCACATCTTCGCCCTTGAATTTTCCCCTCAAAATCGTTTGATTTGATTTGATGTACTTCACAATCAAACGCGTTCCGTTACAAAGTTTTGATGCATTGAGGTTGCGCAGCAAAATTATAACTGAGCCGACTTTCAATTTTAAATTGTGTGGTGAAAAGCCCGGAACATCCAAAGAATTCAAAATATCCGTGGGATAGTTGGTGGCTTCGTTTTCATCCATGACGGAGTCCACAGATTTGAATAAGTGAACTCAACGACGATTTGATTTTGAATGACGAAATTCAAATGATCGACATTCTTGTTTTTCGCAACCAAAATCGCGCGTGAGCTCAGCCAATCATGGTTAACATAATTTTGAGGGAAATTCGGAAAAACATTCGCGATGAGCTCTTCCGTCGTTGTTGTAAGATAGCAAAAATTCGGTGGAAATTCAATAAGGCCGGTGACTAAGGGCCAGTTTGTTCACAGCTGATTATCTTTAATCCACGATTAGTGGAGCTGGGAAATCCTCAAATGTGTTTGTTCATTAAATTTTGTTTAAAAAATTGAAAGTATGAGTTGCTAATCATGGATTTCACTAATCAGCCAATTTTGGTTGATAAGCGTCAGTTAATTAAAGCCTATGAAAGTCACATACTAAATTAAACCCACTGTGAACAAACTGGCCCTAAGTCCACTGTTATCACGCCATTGCCCATCGCCAATAAATTGACTGGAGGTATCTGCAGCGAACTGATCATTTCGTAAAGCGAAATGTTTTCAATTGCAATTTCTCCACGTATTGCAATAAAGCCGATGCTCCCAGGCCCTTCCTGGGGCCAATACGAATTTATCAAGCCGTAAATCGTAAAAACAAATGTAACCGTTTTCGAGTTATGCATTAAAAACCAGATGTTCCCGGGTTTTCAATTTTTCTGGAAATTTTAGGGGATTTTCTTCCAGTTTCCTATGCCTTTTCTTGAACTAATACAAATTTATCAAGCCCTAAATCGTAAAAATCGAAGTAACCGTTCTCGAGTTATGCATTCAAAACTGGATGTTCCCTGTTTTCCGATTTTCCTGGAAATTTTCCGAGATTTTCCTCCAGTGTCCTATGTCCTTTCTTGAGCCAATACGAATCAATCAAGCACTTAATCGTGAAAATCGAAGACACCGTTCCCGAAATATGCATTAAAAAGAGGATGATCCCTTTATTTCCAATTTTCCTGAAAATTTTTCGGGATTTTTCTACAGTATCCTATGTCCTTCCTTGGGTCAATACAAATTCATCAAGCCTAAAATCGTGAAAATCGAACAATCCGTTCTTGAGTTATGGGTGCACGCACGGACGACATTTCTCTTTTATATATAGGTATAATATAGATTTTAAGGAAATCATAAATATTGCTCTTTACTTCAAAATATATGTCCCCTCAACATAAAATTACAAACTGCTGTCATGCGACCCAACAATCTGAAATTATTATGGTCCGATGACACCAATAAACACTTTGCGCAAATTACATCAATAAAAATACAATAAACAGAATAATAAAATTACATAATTTTATTAGAATTTACTCCTGACCTCTTAACTTTTATGACCTGAACTGCGAACTGAAAAATATTAACGACTTGGGTCGTTTGGATGTTTAATGGATGCTGTAACTTTGTTATATAGTTCTCTCGTATACTATATGATTTGTATAACCTAAAGGCAATTTGTTGAAATGAAGCTTTAATACTTTAGTTATCAAATTATCGTATCGGTAAAGGGTCGTAGGGGCAATTTATGCACACTCGATTAAAAACTGAATTTTGTAGTTTTAACAAAAAAAATTAAGATTTGAAGCTAAAAATGGTGTCATTAATAACAATCCATTAAGTTTAATAGTCCTTCCATCCTATTAGTTAAATGGCTGATCAACGCTTATTGAGAATGAATGAATAGACGTTCCATTTAGCTTCAATTAGAGCTAACATGATAGGATATCCTCCATGCAGTTAAAAACATACAAAAAAAAACATATATAAAATTTGAAGGTGCCATTTACAAAATTAACTCTGTATATTAAGGGTGGTTCACCTAATGTGTGACAAAAAGCTAAAACGCGTTTGTTGGTTCGAGACAATACAAAAATCTTATGGGAAGGGAGTAATTCCCTCTCGTTTAGGAGAGATGCTCTGTTATACGTTCTTGTAAAGTCTGAAATATTTTCTTTTATTTTGTTTTTAAAAAGTTCTTTTAATGAACAGGTTTTGAAAAATTAATTTTAAAACTCAAAATTTTGAGAAAAAAACTAAAGCTAATTTTGTGCAAAATTCCAGGAACGATAGATTTTTTTGTGGAACGAATTATAGCCCGGCTGAATTGTCTTAAACTGAAAGAGATCTATAATAAAAAAAGCCATATACCACTGGCGAAATCCACTAAGCGCGAATTTATTTAGGGTAGGTTAGGTTAGGTTGAATTGGCTGCCAGCAAGGAACTGACACACTTAGACCATAAGATAGTACGTTGTGATACCACGAGAATCTAGAGAGATTTTCTCCCCACTCGTTAAAACCAGTTGGAGCTTCTAATGAAGCGTGCGAGACCACTTATGTCTATGTTTGTTAGATCACTAGAATCATTGAAGAAGAAATCTCCGAGATGGTGCCTACGTCTTTGGGATAGGGCAGGGCATGTGCAGAGAAGATGAGGAACAGATTCTTCCAACTCTTCGTCCATACAGCTCCTGCAAAAGTCGTTTGCTAAAACTCCAAGACGCTTTGCGTGCTTGCCTATAAGACAGTGCCCGGTTATGACACCAATTACGGAGCTGATATTCAATCTGTTCAAAGATATCCAACAATAAGAGCGCCTCACATCTAGCGTAGGCCAGATCTGTTTTGTTGCCAGGCAAGTTGTTATGTTGTTCCACCTAATATATATAATATTTGCATGTAGCCATAGGCATACCGATATTTACCTTTTCAGATAAAATGGGTAGTCTTGTTCCACCTTTGGCGAGTTCATCCCTATATATAGTATGTTCCTATGGCCCGGCACCCAACAAAGGAGAACTTTGGACTACTGTGCCATCTCTATAAGAGATTATCGACAGTTTAGGGCTGTTATAGAGTTTGTATAGACACCGTCGGAAGATTTTATGGCAGCGAATTTATCTATATCTCCGAAACTATTGATTTGAGGTGAAAATTTGTTCCAACCGTATTTGTTGGAAATATAATTTTCTTTTATTTGCCACCAGAACTTTTTTCTGTGTGGACAATAATTTAGAGGCTATGTCGTTTTATGTTTTTTTTTTTTAATTTTTCTTCGCATTTTTCTCGTTTCCTAAGAAACTTATGTAAATTTGTTCGCATATAATAAAAATTGTAGGACATATAATTTAACAACTTTAGATATTTTTTTTTGAAGATGATGTCCTACCCCAGTCGAAAATGAGAGTTTTTGGAAAATTGGCTGCAAAATCCTTTGAACCGATATGAGTTTGAAAAGCTAAAGGTGTCTATAGGTAATTTTAAAAACTTATGAATCACTCAATCCACTTAAATATTACCAGCAATTAAAAACACAAATGAAGACAATAACGACAATGCAAGCACACCCTAATCTTGCTAAAATGGTCAACATTTTTAACAATTTCTGGTTGTGTTATACGGTGGGCGGAGAAGGCAATTCGCTTGATGACCTCAGATGTACATATATTCTGTTTAGAAAATCAATAAATGAAATAAAGTCCAACTTGGCTAGCCTTCCACCGACAAGCAAATCATAGCACATCCAATATACCAGACCCAAATACCAGACGTATCAACATTGTTCAGTAATGGCTGGATAATTTGTTAAAGAGGGTGCCGCAATTCTGGCTATCTATCAGTCTATCTGTCTGTACCTCCACTTGCAGCCTAACCACTGAAGCGATTTTCTTCAAACTTTGGACCTAAGGTTATTTTGGTATTCCCTAGAGGAGAAACTGAAATTTTTTTTAGCTCAAGAAATACCAATATATAAAAATCTATTTATTTCAAAAAAACGGCTCTACCGATTTTGACAAAAAAAAATTACGAGTTTCTTCAAAAGGCATGGTAAATATTTTGGTAAGAAAAATTTCCAATAACTGTTATTAAGGGTACCTGTGATTGAACCGATGTTTTGGTTTTCAAATTTCTCGTTTACCGCTACACCGATTTCCACCAAAATTTTTATACAAGAGATCCTTTACAATTTTAACAATTTTGCAAACCTATACAAATTTTCAAAAGAAAAATTGGATTTAAAAAAAAAATATTGAATTTTTTTTTGAAAATTTAATATCTTGAAAACGAGTCAATGAATATATTTTTTTGATTTTGTTTCAATTAGGCTCTTTCGGTCTTTTTGATTTAACCCAACGTTTCGTAAGACTTCCTTACTTCTTCAGGGGTTTTATTTTATTTATTCAATTTTTGTATAAAATCATACTATATCTATTAAATAACTCCCATTATTGCATCAACCCGACGACGGCACTGACACATAATTGAAAATAAATTAACAAATATATGCACGAAATAAACAGAAAAAAACTCTTTTATCAAACCAGAAATGACATAAGTTTATCACAGATTATCAGGTACTATATATATACAGGGTGTCCAGTAAATAATGGATAACCTTGGAATGCCTCATAGTAGACTTTAGACCGTCCTGAAAACTAATAAAAAAAGTCCATCCCAACCACAAGAAAAGATATGTGCATTTTTTTGTCAAGTGCATTATTTTTTGCGTTACTTTACGTTTTTGAATACCACCACTACAAGTGAATGAATTCTACCGTTTATTTTTCGTAGCAATTCTTAGAGAAAAAAATTATTGAACTTTGATTTTCGATACAAAATTTGAAAGAAAATAATTTTTGAAAAAGTTAAATGATCTGTGGTATGAAAAAATGCATGAATACCTAAGTGGCCAACTATTTTTAAAATATGCGTGTTGAATGCGGATTTCAAAATAGTATAGTTTATTATTGTATCTAGCACCAAGAGCAAGTCATTTGCCAAAATCTGCAATACTAGAGCCAATTAAGCAAAAACAAAAGTTTTCAAAATTAGCACAGTAAACGTGAAAATAATACTATGCGTTGATCATGGTAGACTTTTGATTGATTGCCTGTCTTTATAATCTTGTCCAATGATAAATCCAAGCTTTTAACTTCTAGGGCCGAATGCAACATTACCAAAAATGTTAACAAAGGACAAAAAACGGCTACATTTTCGAGCTTGTTTTGAAAAAAAAACCTTTTAAAAAACCATCAAATATTTTGGTAGTGGTTATTACCAAATTAATTTTCTTATAAGAGGTGCATTAATTAATCGAATACAGCAAGGCGATCAGCTTCTCAGAGGAGGTATACAATCTTGTGCAAGCCGCTGCATTACAATGCCAGAGATACAGGCAGATGGACATGAAGTCTGGAGCCAATCTTATGGCCACCCCAATCACCAGACCTAAACAACTTGATTTGTTTATTAGGGCTGCATTAGGAAAATTGTGTACAGCAAGCCCATCAGGTCTTTAGAGGAGATGAGAAATCTTGGGGAGGCAGCTGCATTACAAGATTCTGTGCAAAAATTTTTTCATTCATTCAGAGGTGCAGAATCTGTATTAGAATGGGCTGAATACAGTTTGAGCATTTGCTTTAAATTAAAAAAAATATCTACATTTGTTTTTGTTTTCTAACTAAGTGATCAAATGATTGTTTTTGTTAGGACCCAATAGACCAGTTATAATTCAAAACAAGCTTGAAAATGTAGCCGTTTTTTGCACTTTGTTAACATTTTTGGTAATGTTGCATTCGGCCCTAGAAGTTAAAAGCTTGGATTTATCATTGGACAAGATTATAAAGACAGGCAATCAATCAAAAGTCTACCATGATCAACGCATAGTATTATTTTCACGTTTACTGTGCTAATTTTGAAAACTTTTGTTTTTGCTAAATTGGCTCTAGTATTGCAGATTTTGGCAAATAACTTGCTATTGTTCTAGATACAATAATAGACTATACTATTTTGAAATCTGCATTCGACACGCACATTTTAAAAATAGTTGGCCACATAGGTATTCATGCATTTTTTCTTACCACAGATCATTTAACTTTTTCAAAAATTATTTTCTTTCAAATTTTGTATCGAAAATCAAAGTTCAATAATTTTTTTCTCTCAGAATTCCAACAGTTATTATAATTTTTGTCTTCTTATGTTTTGCCACTAACAATGTTAAATATTGCTACAAAAAAAAAATGATAGAATTCGTTCACTTGTGGTCGTGGTATTCAAAAACGTAAAGTAACGCAAAAAATAATGCACTGAACAAAAAAATGCACATATCTTTTCTTGTGGTTTGGATAGACTTTTTTTTATTAGTTTTCAGGATCGTCAAAAGGTCTACTATGAGGCATTCTAAGGTTATCCATTATTTACTGGACACCCTGTATATAAATTTTAGTGTTGAATTAAATAAAACACTTTTTAATAAAGAATTTAGAGACGGAGATCTAGATTCATGAGGTTATCTTTATTGTTTCAAAGTAACTTAAAGTCTGACCAGAGTGTCGCAGACAACTGGTATTTATCATCTTATATTCTTAAGACATACGTGACTCATTTCATATACGACTTCTATTTTTGGAAGTCTAAATATGGTATGTGGTTCGTATCTTTCTTTATTATTATTCTTATGCTAAGGTTTGTTTATTTCAATATTTTGTTTAGTCTGAGTATTGTATTTGACCGGATATGCATTCATCAAAAATGTGATACGGAGAGAGGCTATTGGATTACAATGTGTCTTTGATTAAACATGAAGTTATCTTAAAAAATATTCTTGGTTATAACATATATATATATTTTTCATATTTATCAAATAAATTAGATGGTACCTGCCATCTAATTTATTTTGTTGTTATGTAGGAAGAAAAGAGTCACATTATGTGACCAAATTATTTGTGTATTGTGTATCTTTCTCTTATCATCGGTAATCGCCATGCATCACTTTTATATAAAAAAGGTGTTTCCCGGGTGGAAAAAAATAATTTGGTTCGAGTAAAAAGCGTATAACTTGACTTCCAATGGTCTGATCTTGAAGATTGAGATCTTAAAATTCCGGGAAAACAGGTTACAGTCGTGTGTATTAAAGGAAAGCGGTACAATTAATATTAAAGCAATTGAATGGTGTTTGGCGAATATTTTAAAAGGGAAAATTGTGCGAATAAATTGAAATGAATTCAGTCTTAAAAAACGCTTTACAAATTTACAAAAACACTGCAAAAAAAATGTGTATCCGGAAGCTTAAAAAAAATACATATGTAGTCCTCCCTATGCAAATATAAACAAACTCCTTTAATATTATGTGCTTATAGCAAACAAATTATAATTTTTTAAAGTTTTCGAAGCAACGCGAGCACGGGTCGGCTAGTATTATTAGTATTTATTAGTTTCATTGCCTTAAAAAAAATTCTGTCATCTCCACGTGAATATGAGCTGGTTTTATTGTACTAAAATTTATATTAAATACATTTGTACTTAATTTATATATTTTACAAATAATAGGTATTACAAAATACATTTTTTTTTTTTTTTTTGAAAAATGTTGGTTTTTTGAAACTTATAAAAATTAGAGTTGAGAGCGTCAATTTTGGAATTGTAAAATTTTTTTCTAAATTTAATTTCCTAAAAAAAAAACTCATCAATATCGGAGCAGGTTCCCCGGTTCTTGAATAAAATGCTATCTAGCCTCCACTACAGGGCAAAAACTAAAAATAATAAGTTAACGATGTCTCGAAAACTAATGACTGGATTTGAATGGTTTTAATTGAGTTTAAAGGAAAAATATTAGTTCTTTTGGTACTTCAATTCTACACAAAAAAGATTAAGAGCCATTTTCTTCACTAGTTCTTAACTTGAGGCAAACTCTCAAGTTGATCAACTTAAGAGTTGGCCTCAACTCGAGAGTTGAATCGCAAGTTGAAATTTCTTTTTCTTCACAAATTGTTTTCTCAACTCCCCAGTTAAAAGTCTAAAGTTGATCAACTGCCAGTTTGAAAAATGACCCTGGGGTATTTGTAAAAAATAAAACAAAAACTGGCATTTGCAAAATAAAATTCAAATTAATTGTCAATAAAATTGATATTTTGTGAGTTCTTTTGTGATTTGTGTTTAATTGTGGATATTATGGGCAAATAATAGGTGATAAAATTACTAACTATCTCAACTACACAACCATATACAAAAAACGTGTAAATTATCATGTTCCTGACGGATAAAAAAAGTAGGAGGACCCCTCTCAAAAAAGAATTTCATCCAAATAAGAGGTTCAGCGAGCTGAATTTGAATGGGTAAAGGCAGAGCTGGGTCGCGGACTGTCAGCCGTTGAACTGGATGATCTTTTCAACTTGCATTCGAAATAGAATTGCAAAGATTCCGCTTGGATGTTTTCCACAAGAGAAGTCATTTTCAAGAACATCATGATCAAATAGCAAACTCAATTTTTTTAAGAGCAGCTGCCAGACAAAATTTTAGGTGATATGTAAGATAAGTTTAAGTTGTACCTTTCTATTCAATAAATGGAATTATAAAAAAAACATAAAAGAAACTTCGTTTTTTTTCTTCATTTTCACATCGAATGCACTTGTCTTCTTTTTAGGTAGAAGAACGTTATGTACAGTTTCACTAAAAATAATAACATTAGGTACTATATTTGTTTTATTTTTGTTGTTCGATGTCAATGTGGGTAAATATAAACAGGGGCAAATGTAAACAGAGCTCAAATTTCTTACAAATAATTCAGTCTTGAACGCATCCACTAAATAAACCTTCGGAGGCGTTCAATATCTGTCACAAACTTTTCACTTATTCGGGTGGTTTTAGTTGTCAAATTGTGCTTTATGTGGAATGTAAAAAATAAAAGTGTTTTACAAGTGTGAAGCCATCAAGAAACAATAACTGTTTTTAAACAAAATTCAGAGGTAAGGATTTTTTAATATACTTTTTATTCGTCAAATTTGATAGAGATTAATTTAAAAGAAAAAAATTTAAAATCTAGAAGGGACTTATCGTTTTTTCGTGTTTACATTTACCCCAGAAAATATTTTGATAATGGTAAATGTAAACATCATTTTTGGGGTAAATGTAAACATATATTCCTACTTAAATATTGTTTTTTATTAAAGATTATGCTGTTTAATTTATTTTTAGCTGAAACCATGCCTCGAAAATATATATTAAAAAGATCCGGTTGTCATACAAAGGTGCCAGAGCAGAAATTTCATGAAAACACATCCCATTCTGTCACTTAAGACACCAGAGCTGCTCCAGAAATGCCGAAAAGATGCAAGGAAACCAGCCATCATTTATGACTTCTAAAAAAAGTTAGGTTAGCTTACAATGGAGTATGGGTTGGACGTAGAAAAATCGTGTTTCGTATTTAACGCTGATGAAAGCGGGTTTTGCAGCGATCCACACAAATTAAGAGCTATTATGGACAGAAAGGAGTTTAACTAAAATCGTTGTTTACTTCTACCCCCAGATTTCAAAAAAAAAGTTACGGGGTTAATGTAAACATGCTATTATTAACATTATTTATAATTTTTTTCAAAAAATTTTTAAATTGTTTAACTAAGAAATACAATATGTACTTTTACATTGCCATTTAAGGTTCATCGATAGGTTTTCTAATGAAAAAAAGAAAATAAAATAAAAGAATTTGAAAAAAAAACAAGAATTTGTTTACATTTACCCACATTGACCCTACTGAAAAGAATAAAAAAAAAAAAATAGTAATGTAAACTCTCAAGTTTCCTCGCTCAACTTCTACTTTTTCCGGGAATTGAGAAACTCTAAAGTTGATCAACTCTAGAGTTGGAAATCAAAAGTTGAAAACGTCAACTTTGAGTGAATAAAAACAAATTCGCATGTTGAAAATAAAAATCCTCAAGCTATGTTCAACTTTGACTGACAAAAACCAGCCTAAGACTCTTTTCTGCGTAGGAGTTATAGATTTTGAGAAACACGTGTTCCAATGCACCATAGAGCGGTGGAGTGGAAAATTTTAAATTAAATGGAAAAAAATACTATTGTAATTTGTAACGCTTTTTCAAAAAGTATTACTCTTCTAAAACATCATTCTTCCCGTTCCAATCGATTTAAACTTTGAAAAATGTTACAAAAAAAAAAAAACAATTCTTAAATAATTTCAGTTTCAAATTTATAATTAATTTTATTTAGGTGGTTGACAAATGTTGACCCAACAATGTAACAAATTATGGAGACGAGATGCGGACGCGACTAGGTATCAACGATGACGAAGGACGCCGCCCGCCGCCCGCCGGCCGACCCGGTTAAAATTCCTTAAAGGGTTCAGTAATCATGTCACGCTATGTAATCGACCAACCGATAATACAAATCCCCATAAATTCTGTCAACCCATATCAGATATAATTTTCTTATCCTAAACCCAGCAATCATCTTGGTTTCTTCAAATTGCATTCATTCTTTTATATTTTATTTGTCCTTGGTCCTTGGAGCTATCTTAGATGATTTTATACCCAAACAAATGTCATTTTTTTTTTTTACTTTTTTTGTTACAAACTTAAAAGAATAAAAGAAACACAGAAAAAAGGAAAAAGAAAATGCTACACCACTTCCGAAGAAGGGGAAGTCATTTTAGAAAATATCTATCGGGTTCGTGCTCTTGGTAGATGTAGATATAGATATAGACAATATAAAGCAAAAGGGAAGGTTTGAAGTTTTTCTTATGTTCTTTGGTTTTTGCTGATGCGTTGTTTATAAGCATGGTTACCACTTTTAAAGGTAAGACTATTAAGCAAAGTCGATTTTTTAGTCTTTAAAAATAGAACTTAACAAACAAGTTTCATTCACAAGGGAATATCAACGTTTGAATATTTGTTGCATTTTTGTGGTTGAGCTTGCGGACCATTTTTTATAAAACTTAGCAGGTTTAAGAAGACTTAAATTTTCAGTATAATACTTTACTGGTACTTATTTTAAATGCTTTTTTCTAGTGGAACATTCAGTTTTTTTTTGTATATTTCTCAAAAACTATCAGTTTTTCTTGTAAAAATGTCGAGAAATAAATTAAAACACTTTGAATTTTACACAAAAAAGATTAAAACTATTTTGTCCGGAAGAGACATAGATTTTGAGTAAAACGTCAACAAACACGGAAAACACGTTATCTGCACTGGTCTAGTCTGAAAGGTTCAGTGCCAGTTTGTTCCCAGTTAATCATCTTTAAGCCATTACTACTGCAACTGGTAAATCATCAAACGTAGGGCTGGCCACGAGACGAGACTCTGCGAGACTTTTATAGGTCTCGTCTCGGTCTCGTTAAAATCGAAAATTGTCAGTCTCGTCTTAGGCTCGAGTTGATCCCGTATATTTAAGTCTCGTCTCCGAAAAATACGATTTCCGGACAACCTGTTGACTATTGGAATGAAATATTTTCGATTTTAGTTTGAATATGGTCAGAAGAAAATAAATATTTAACTGAAACGGTAACGGTAGCGCGATGGGTAGGCCGTCGGCTTCCGAATGCCAGTCACAGTTGATGTCTTAAGTTCAATCCCCATGACGGGCAAAGCTTTTCAAATAAAAATGAAAATATTGAGACTCAGCACCACACAAAGAAGTCTGATGATCGGGGTGGCACTTGTGAAATAGCTATAGCTTCAGCCAAAATAACTTGGTGGTAGAACACTTTAGTTGTTGTTGTTACATTCAAAAAATTTTCAATGAAATTGGATTATTTAATTTATTAGACTCTCTGTAAATTTCGCACCAAATGTACAGTCTCGTTTCGGTCTCGTCTCGGTTGCTTCAAAGCAAGTCTCGTCTCGTCTCGTCTCGTCTCGTCTCGTCTCGTCTCGTCTCGGTCTCGTCATGCGACACCGAGATTGAGACCGAGACTTTTCTTGTCTCGAGGCCAGCCCTACTCAAACGTATTTTGTTAAGTCTTTTTTGTCAAGATATCTATGTTTGAGTTGTTTATCATGGAAATCGCTAATGAGCCAGTTTTTGTTGATAAGCGTGACCTAATTAGAACTTGTTAAAGGTGCATAACGCACTCTGAACAAATTGGCCGTAAGAATTCTCGTTTAAGTACAAATAAATTAAGAACCAAAGATATTAAAAAAGAGGCAGTTGAAAGGAACGTTGGCAATCTTTGAAACCTTTATTGTTCCAAAGTCGACACAAAAGCCAGAAACCCATGGTTTTCGTTTGCGGCGGTAACTGTGAGAAAACCCTTCAAAGTGTTTTTTTTAAGTTCGCCTAGCTAAATTGTTGGGGTGGTAACCGTGTATTTGTGCGATGTGCCTCATTCAAACAATGTCCTTGACATTAAAAAGACGGTTCGTTGGAGCAAAAAGGGTCATAAAATGTGTTGGAGTTGGGACGCGGCGCGTTTTATCTTTCTCCTTTATTCAGCTTGGGTTATGATTTTCTTATATTCAATTTTGTATAGATCAGTTTCTTTTGATTGTATTTGTTTAACGATGCGAAAATTAATTGTTTAAAGAGAAATAAATCTCATTTGTGAATTGGGATGTTTCTAATTTATGATTCGTGTCTCACATTGAATAGAAGTAAGTAGGTTTCAGAAAAAAAAGGAATGATACAAAGATGAAGAATTATTATTTGTTGATTGGTCAAAGCAGTGGCGTGGATAGAGTTTTGCGATGAGGATATTTAACGTAGTACATTTCCATATAGAATAATCAAAAAATACATTAATTTTTCCAAACGACGAAGATTTACTTTCCTAATGGTGATTGTATTGTTTTAATTTTAGTTAAATTGTATGCAGCGTTAAAAAATACTTTAACATCATGAACCATATCAGTTTGGGGAGGGGTATACTGGTAGTAGTAATTGACTTTTCCCTTTAACTCAAAAAAAAACACTATTTCACCCCAGATATTTTGATGGGCTCTTATGACTCTTATTTCTTATGACAAGTGAAACATGTGTTCCAAATTTCAACACCATACCGTTGGAATTCGGTTATGTTATGCTTATAGTTGCACTAAAATTTCAGTCATCTGTTTATAAAAATATAATAACTTTTTCCAGAGGTGCTGTATTGCATTTATTTTGGTTGCATAATATTGGGCACTAAAGACCACCCTTAATTCAAGTGTTATATGCTTAGATTATACCAAGACAAATATACCTATATCGGTTTGAAATACCTCCACACATCCCTCTCCCCAACTTGAAAGCGACTAGGCAAAAAACAAATTCATGGATTTAGGTAGGCTTCCGATATGCCGGTAGTGTGAAATTCTGCGTTGGCACCAATCATATGATTTTATAAAGATGTGCATCATTACGATTATTTTCTGAAAAAACTAAAAACCCTTATCCGTGGATGGTGTTTTCCACCCCAAGCGCGCAAGGTGCTAATATGTTTCGTGGGATTCAAGTATTCTGAATCCAATAAGACATTCCACGTCATAGTCCGATGTCTAGTTCGCGATTTATAGGAATTTATGTGGAATTTCGTTGTTATAACCTAATAAGGAGGCAACCCTTATATCTCCGGTCTGCCAGTGTTGCCGTCGTGGTAACACTTCTTAAAAGTAAATTAAGGATGTTGTCTATTAGTGTACCAAAGCTCATCCCGTCAGAATGAAGTGGCCTTAACGCCCTAACTATAGGCATCGATCGTTTTTTCGACTTGTGTCAGTTCAGTTCAGCTTCAGAATGTTATAAGGCCATGTTTGAACAACAAATTAAATGCGGTCTTTTAACAAATTTTTTACTACTAAAAAGCTACCCTTAGAAATGTAATGCCTACTTGACACTCGTCGACCAAACTAACAAATGAACATTTATAAAATATCTGAAATCAAGACTGGACTAAAATAATAAATAATACATGGTGACAAAGCAAATAAATAGTTAAAAACAATATGATTTCAATTATACATTATAATAATGTTCCTACAAAAGAAATTACTGAAATAATAAATTGAGTGAACATGCTGAATACAAATGAAATTGACAACATTTTGACAACAAAACATTATGAAAGATATTCCAATATCTTCATACACAAAACAATATTTTGTATGTGAATTGACGATGAGTCAATGTCAGTTCATATAATATTGGGTATATGTACCTACCCTCCTGTCTGGCAAGAAACTTTGAAAGTGCCCAGTTACATTAGGAGTATATTGAATACAAAACAAAAATAAACTCGTATAAAAGACCGATGATTTGAAGAGAAGCGAAGAAGAAACTTGTCCATTAGAAATCCATTAGTGTTGAATAAAGTGAGTTATCGAATTTGTATTTCTGTCAATGTGAAATCTGTATTATTATGAATGATAAATGGCCTATTTCAAAGAAGAACAAAATGAGAAAACTGTATTCGTTTATATATATATTATATTTTATCATCTGATAAATGAAATTATCAATTAAGAAGATTTCTCATTAGAAAAGATTATTTTCAAGATTAAGTGAA
Organism: Melangyna quadrimaculata; assembly: GCA_949320155.1. NCBI lineage: Eukaryota > Metazoa > Arthropoda > Insecta > Diptera > Syrphidae > Melangyna > Melangyna quadrimaculata. Next base: position 72,647,960 of record OX439485.1, on the reverse strand, counting down.
TTGCTATCTTTTTCCCTTTAAATCTACCTCTTTCCATAAAAGGCTCTTCAATCGACATTTACAGAAATATTGCAATTTTATTTAATTATTTTCGATTCGAATTTTTTGGATTTAAACTGATATTTTGAACGATTCTACTTAACATTTAACAACAGAAGATATTTATTTCAATGAAGATAATGTTAAAACAATACTGATTCGAGTAAAATCCACATTGAATCGTTTTGTCAACCAAAGCTGGTGCAGGACAATGCTAGAACACACGTTCTTAGGTGCGTTACCGACGACTTGCCAGAAGTTGAAATCGACGTGACGGCTTAGCCTGCCATGAACCCGGACATGATAGTTCCATGGAACACGTTTGGAACCTGCTAGAAAAAATCATAACGAGGGGACCTGTCCTTTCATAGGCACTCTGTGTGCTGAGATCTGCTCTGATTGAGGAATGGGAAAATTTGGTGTCGACATTGCGATGGTGGACAATGGGTTCGATCCATTGTAACAAGACTTATTCAAGGTATGCCCAGGCGAATTACAGCTTTTAACATAATCCACACGTTTTTAATTGATTTACTTTCTTTCAAAAAAATTCTAACTTAATTTCTACTGGTCAGAATAATCAAGGTAAAGATCACTAAAAAAAAAAAAAAAAAAACTGAGAGGTCAAGGTAGTAGCCCGTAGCGTAATGGTTAGTGCATTCGACTGTCACGCTGGAGGTCTGGTATCGCTTCCCAGCCTCGTCCACCTAAAAACAAAAAAATTTTTTTCAGGGCTACTGCCTCTTGCGAGGAATTGACAAATCCTCCAAGAGTATCACTTGTCAGGAATAAGTGCTTCTCGTCTAGCCGTTCGGATTCGGCATCAAATTGTAGGTCCCTTCCATTCCTGTCGAAAGTCGCACACAGGAATGGTTGCGATTTGTTAGTCACTAGGCCCTGGTTCTTCATGAGCCGTTGTGCCACCCGATTTATATTTATAGAGGTCAAGGAAAAGGTCCGAAAAATCTCATGCGAAGAAATTGTGTAAATTTCCCGTCAGTTTGATTTTTCCTATTAGTCCAGGCAAATGGTGTTTTGGCCAGGAAAAAAATATAGAAGTTTTTGTTCTCATCCGTCTTTTATGATTTAGGGGTCACTGCATCCCGAATTTCAACTATGCTACTTCCTACTTCGCTTCACAGCGAAAATCTTTTACCTTTTTTCAGTTTTTTGGCCAAAAAGTCAACTAAATTTACACTTTTGGCATAAAATTGCCTTCTAAACTTTATAGAACATAAAATTTCCTACAAAAAGTTTTTAATTTTTTTTTGTAGAATGAACAGTTTGGCCGCTAGAGTAAGGAGAAAAAAGACCAAAATTTCGTACTTTTTGGGAAAACACAGTTCTCTGGTTAGATTTTCGCTTGTAACCCAAAAACTATGCCTCTATTTGCAGAAAATGTGAGTTTCTGCTTAAACAACATCAAATTCTCTACAAATTTGTCACCTTAATCACTTAAATTGGGGAGAAAATGCAGCGGCTAGAGTGCGATGAAATTAATTTCATATTACGGGAAGCCCCTAATAGGCTGTTGATTATGTCTTATAGAATAGAACTAAGACGTTCAAGGTTTTTTATTATAAAAATCATTCTGCGTTGTGTAGCAATTTTGAGCAGGGGGAGTAACTGCAACTAGGGATGGGCCAAACTGCTAGTTATCGGTAACTGTAATTAACTGTTATTGCTACTTCCCAATACCAGTTAAAAATACCTGTTACTGAAATAACAGTTAAGAAATCAAAATTCTTCTGGAAACTTGAAAGATCGAGAAATTTTTTTTTATCTAATTTATGATTTTTCTGAACTGTGCTTTCGCTTATCAGTGATTTCAGTTGTTGTTTCCCGCGCATAAAAACATCCTAGTTTTCGTCATGGCACTCGAGAGTTTTAAATAAATTCCGGCAAGGCCCTAGCATGGCTGAGTAATGGCCAAAACTAGGGCCTTGTCGATTATGAACCCTTTTGCCTCGTCACAAAAACCACTCTAGGCCCCAGACCAGCAAAAACTAGATTTGTTCATATTTTTGCTAGAAACATTAAAAAAGGGTATTTTAGTATCAGTTATGATTCGATAGTAAAATAACTCAGATCAAAAATAAAAACCTGAATAATAAAAATAATAGCGCAGATTTTTATGAATTTAATACGATATTAAAACAATTTTAGTATGATACTGGGCATTTTTGTAAAATACTCTTATATCATATTATTTGATTTAGTATCGTGTACAAAAATGCGCTTAATCTAAACTACATCCCACCACAAAAACAACCGATAAAACAACTTGAAACATAGTTTAAGACAGCCTTTGGCGGGGGTTTGAAAATAGAGATTCTCGATATGATTATCTTGTCAGGATTTGCAAGAGCGTGCAATTTTTAACTTTTTTTTTAAAACCAAAACTGATCAAATATAATAAGAGTTAAAATTTGTATTTTTCGATTCATCGATTCAATTTATTTAGTTAAAATTTTGCATAAGTATCAATAACGATAGTGCTTAGTCTGGTAGGATGCCGAAAACGACCTTGTTGGTCGAACTAGCGAGAACCTCACGAGAGCATGAAACATTTTCCTCGTCTAAATTTTACTTACTGAAAACTTGCAAGGGCTTGACGTATATTTGACAAGTTTTCCTCGTCTATATTTTCCCTAAAGAAAACTGACTAGTGCCATGTTGAAACTAGACAGAAACTGGGCATTTTTCCAGTCGGGTTATTACTAATTTTGCTTGTCTTTGATTCTACTTCTTATTATTTCAGAGTCATCACGTTAAGTCAACAAGAAATTCTAGTTTGCAGAGTTTTCGTATAAATTCTACAAAAGTTCCAATACTGATTTTGCTTATAAGTGCTATTTTGCTTATTAGTTATTGAAGAGTTTTCACGTTATTTCAACAAGAGTTTCAATCCTGATTTTGCTTTACAGTGATTTCGCTTATAAGTGGGAGTTAACGTGTAAATACAACAAAAAGTTGTTCTTTATTACTGATTTAACTTAACTGCGACTATGCTTATAAGTTATTGCAGAGTTATCGCGTAAATTCACCAAAAATTTCAATACTGATTTAGCTAAAGGTTAGAACACACACAACTGCAGCGGAACTACACTTCACAACGTGGCAAAACATAATTTGTATGAAATTGTATGAGCTATATTTTCAAAATATAAATATATAATATATCAAAAATTAATTGACGCCCGGGCGTCGAAATCAAAATGACGCCCGGGCGTCAAAAATAAAATGACGTCCGGTCGTCAAAAAACACAATGACACCCGGGCGTCAAAATAAAATGACGCCCAGGCGTCAAAAAAAAATTGACGTCCGGGCGTCAAAAATAAATTGACGCCCGGGCGTCAAAAATAAATTGACACCGGGGCGTCAAAATAAAATGACGTTCGGGCGTGAAAAAAAAATTGACGCCCGGGCGTCAAAAACAAAATGACGCCCGGGCGTCAAAAATAAAATGACGCCTGGGCGTCAAAATAAAATGACGCCCGGGCGTCAAAAATAAATTGACGCCCGGGCGTGAAAAAAAAATTGACGCCCGGGCGTCAAAAACAAAATGACGCCTGGGCGTCAAAAATAAAATGACGCCTGGGCGTCAAAAATAAAATGACGCCTGGGCGTCAAACTAAAATGACGCCTGGGCGTCAAACTAAAATGACGCCCGGGCGTCAAAAATAAATTGACGCCCGGGCGTGAAAAAAAAATTGACGCCCGGGCGTCAAAAAATAAATTGATGCCCGGGCGGCAGAAATAAAATGACGCCCGAGCGTCAAAAAAAAATTAACGCCCGGGCGTCAAAAAAAAAATGACGCCCGGGCGTCAGAAATAAAATGACGCCTGGGCGTCAAAAACAAAATGACGCCCGGGCGTCAAAAATAAAATGACGCCCGTCGTCAATTCATACTGCAGTTGAATTGTGTCCATACGCTAATCACCAGGAGGCGCGGCGACACAGAAATGAGTGCCCAGGGTGGCACTTCACCTTTATCCGCCCCTACTGTCAATTTAATTTTTTTCGTTGTTCAAACTTTCTGGCGGGACTTTCGGTGGGACTTTTAACGGAACTTGGCGGAACTTTGAGTGGCACTTTCAGCGTCACCTTTGGCGATTTCAAGGAACCATCAACGATCGTGGAGTGTGCAAAATTATAACGAAATTGGTCGAGCTATTTACGAGCTATTAACGAGCTAGGCACTTGTATGCAGAAATTAATATGCAGGACAAATAATGGAGAATAAATATCAAAAACCTATTTCCAATTGCTGAATATTTACTTGCGATGTATAGGTAGGTACAATATGGGGAGTTACGGATTCGTACAAAAATCGAGATATTAATCTTACCTAACATATTATCTAAACGATGATAGAGAACGCGAAAAAAGTGGATCCCGCCATTCCGTCTGTAACTTGGTCTGTCCGCGTGGATTTCTTCAAACTTGGTACCTACTACCTACTGTTTTCTGAATAAAATTCCCACAAGTGTTTTTGATTTTTAGGACCAAAAATAACAGTATACCTGCCATACAAAATTTCTCGGCAAGTAAGAAAAAGTACAACCATATTGTTCTGGATTTTGATTTGCTCGAAAACGGTTCTAGTAATACATTTCTTTTTTTTTATGGCGAAGCTTCAAAAAGGTTTAATTATTGGGAATATTTTAAAGAACTTTTTTTTGAAATTAAAAAAAAAGTAAAATTTTCTTTTGGAAAAGTCAATATTTTGAAAACGAGCTCAATATTTTTAAAACTTTATTTAAAGTATTTTTGTATTATTTTCTAGAATATTTGTAAAAAAAAAAATATGTTAAGCCGAAAATAAACGGTACCTTCCATATAAATGTTGAGAAACCATAACAAAACCGCTCCAAGAATTTTGATAAAAAGGTATAAGTGTTATTTATTTAGTAGGTACATTCTACTTTTTATAAGAAAATATTTTGTTTGTGTTCTTATTAACAGCATGTGGATCCCACAAAACCACTTTTCATGTTTTGGACTTTTTCGTTATTAGATAAACCTATTGCAATAATTTTTTTAGGCAGATATTCCCAACATTTTTAAATAATAGATATTTCATATCAAAATTTTCTAAAGAATGTTTTGAAAAATCGATATTTTAAACGGGATAGTGAAATTTTTTGAAATTACATTAGTAGGTGTACATACAGTGTCGGACAAAACAAAAGCACTCCTTTTCACTTGGTTACATTTTGTTTAAGTACATTTCTAAACTTGAATATATTTAAATGAATTTTATTAGGTTAATGTAGGTATACATTAGCTCTTCAATCGCAGAGAAAAAAAAATATATTGGTTGCACAGTAAAGGAAATACAACAAAAATTTTAAAAAAAATTTAAAAGCGATTGCGACAAAACTAAAGCACATAATTAAATTCAATAGTTGTTTTCCAATATTTTGTGGTGAAGCCAGTATTTGTGATAACTGATGCTTGACAACTAGGAGGCATTGACTCAATCAAGTTCTTTATGATTTCCTGGGGGATACTTCCAAGCAATTTCTGTTAGAACAACAAGAAAATCCTTGTTTTTGCAGCTATCACGTTGAATCTGGCAATCTTCAATCTCCCATAGGTTTTTTTTTTATGGTAATGAGGTCATGTGTCTTTGCCGGCCACTTCAAAACGATGATTTTATTTTCCAAAAACCAATTTTGCAGTAATTTAGCAGTATGTTTTGGATCGGTGTCATATTAGAATGTCCATTTGAAGGGCATTTCTACGCAGAAGTAGAAATGCCCTTCAAATTGACATTCTAATATGACACCGATCCAAAACATACCGCTAAATGACTGCAAAATTGTTTTTTGGGAAATAAAATCATTGTTTTGAAGTGGCCGGCACAGTCACCTGACCTCATTACCATAAAAACACCTATGGGAGATTGAAGATCGCCAGATTCAACGTGATAGCTGCAAAAACAAGGATTTTCTTGTTGTTCTAACAGAAATTGCTTGGAAGTATCCCCCAGGAAATCATAAAGAACTTGATTGAGTCAATGCCTCCTAGTTGTCAAGCATCAGTTATCACAAATAGTGGCTTACCCACAAAATATTGGAAAACAACTATAGAATTTAATTTTGTGCTTTAGCTTTGTCGCAATCGCTTTTAATATTTTTTTTAAATTTTTGTTGTATTTCCTTTACTGTGCAACCAAAATATTTTTTTTCTTTGCAATTGAAGAGCTAATCACCCCTATTGTGATTTGCGATTGTTGATTGATAGTTGATAAATATTGAAATTCGATATTAAACCACCCAACCGAAAAAAGTTTTGGTCATTGGGAATACTGCAGACCGTTGTGAATTATAAATAAATTGACAAATATCTATGATAGTTGATCACATTTTTAGTAAATTGAGTTTAAAAATTTTTTGCAATCGCAAATCGCAATAGGGGTGAATGTAACCTAATAAAATCCATTTAAATATATTCAAGTTTAGAAATTTACTTAAACAAAATGTTACCAAGTGAAAATGAGTGCTTTTGTTTTGTCCGACACTGTAAATACTTACTTTAAGATCGCGTTCCAAATTTGTTTTCCAATGTTTTCTAAATTGTGATTTCTTAAAAACCGCCCAGATTTTAATTTCAATTATGAATTTTGATACTATCATGTGCGTTAAAATAAATAAATCAAAATAAATCGGGTGGCACAACGGCTCATGAAGAACCAGGGCCTAGTGACTAACAACTCGCAACCATTCCTGTGTGCGCCTTTCGACTGGAATAGAAGGGACCTACAATTTTATGCCGAATCCGAACGGCTAGACGAGAAGCACTTATTCGTGACAAGTGATACTCTTGGAGGATTTGTCAATTCCTCGCAAGAGGCAGTAGCCCTGAAAAAAAACTTTTTTTAGTTTTTAGGTGGACGAGGCTGGGAAACGATCCCAGACCTCCAGCGGGACAGTCGAACGCACTAACCATTACGCTACGGGCTACTATCATGTGCGTTGCACATCTAAAAATAGGGAAGCACTACTCAAGCCCATTATATTATATACCAAAATAATTTCTATTATACTCTATGTAACTAACAAAATGTAAATATATAATATTTGCATTAAATACATACAATAGAATACAAATTTTGATCCACTCTTGTTGCGTTTTAATCATAAAATGCATTATTCAACTGACCCTTTTCCACTTCCCAACGATTTAACCTATTTTTATAATTCAAACGACCCCCGACCGGCGGGGTGGTGGCGGTAGTAGTGGTGGAGTTGTTCTTTCTTCTCTACCCTTATACATATTAAAGTAAAACCGGAGGAGGATCAAAAAGTTAAATACAATTTGAAAAGAAACGTTCTGTAAGCTTAAAAATAAGCAGCAGCATTTGTAATTCGAACGAGAGTAAAAGGAAATTGTATAATTTTATGTTTTAATTAAAAAAATGTATATATGTCTAGGTATACATTGCAATGATGTAAGAATCGCAGTATCAGTGTACAAGACGACTATTCGCAGTAATTTGTTCTGTCACTTTGATATTGAAACCGTCTTTTTGATGAGAAAACTTCTAATTGGATTAAATGCATTTTATCAACAACAATTAGAACACAGGACACAAACATACAATTTATAGTACATAGGTACTTTTAAAAGAATCTCGTTTAATTTTGTATTTTCAATCAAATAATTTATTTACTTTTTATTAGAATTCTTTTTTGCCGATGATAACTTGTGCTAAATCCAATACTCTCTATTCGGTGCTAATGGATATTGGATGGATAAAGGTTTTGCTTGAAATAAAGCTTTAGTGAATGTTCGCAGTTGTGTAGTAGTATCTGAGACCAAATGGATATGTACAGTTTTCAAGTACATATTTGAAAAATAGTGAAACCAGGGCACTTCCTGTTTCCTGTGATGGACATCAAGGTTCACATAAATGTATGTAGTGTATGCACAGCTCGTCATATATAAATTTTTGACTGACGGTATATCAAAAAGGTTGTTACAAGAGTATTTCATTAAGTTTTCATCATTCAAGAGACTTTAAAAATGTGACCTGTTTGATTTCATTGATCGATTTCTAAAGAGGTTAGGTATATAGTGGGCTATGGTATTTATACTTTTGTATGTATAGGGTGTCCCAACAAGAGAGCCGGATTAAAATTTGCTGCCATTTTGTTTATACGGTAATTTTTTTTTGGACAGTTGTCAGTGTGACTTACAGACCATGCGATTTAAGAATGTGGAGAAATATTCAAACCAACAACGTTTAACTATTGTAAAATCACATTAAAAAAATGGTGAAAGTTTTGCGAAAACTTTTCGCCAAGAAATGCGGTCCAATTACTCCCAAAGTTCACACCAAACAGTTACTCGCGGTGGATGCTTGCTGTTTGAATATCACACGATGATTTTCAGCACCGCTATTCCGACAGTTTTGCTTACTTACGTAGTTGAAAATGTGCCTCATCTGAAAATATGATTTTCTCTTCGAAAAATCTGTATTAATTTGATGATGTTCCAACACCCTATCAGCAAACTCACGGCGCTGCGCATGGTCCTTTGGCTTGATTTCTTGCACAAATTGACATTTTTTACGTGTGAAAATGCAGAGTTTTTTTTACCGTGATTCGTTGCATTTTTCTTCTAGAAATGTTAAGTTCTTGATCACGATGCCGAACTTGAAGTTCCTGAAGTCTTCGCCACAGATTCCCTATTGTGGCTATATTTTCTGATCCATCAGCGCAAATTTGGTCTCAAATTTTGTAACTAAACGCCACACTGTCTATTCATTTAGCGGCGCATTATTACGACCGAAAACTTGACGTAATTCGCAAAATGATTTCGCAAAATTTTGACCATTTTCGTAATTTGTTTTTAGAATAATTAAACGTTGTTGTTGCGGTTTGAATACTTCTCCATATTCTTAAATCGCGTGGTCTGTACGTGACAACAGTAAAAAAAACTCACCACACAATTCGTATTAACAAAATGGCGGCAAATTTATATCTGGGGCTCTTGTTGGGACACAAGAGCATTCGCACATTTAATTTATTAAACTATTGGCAAATAGGTTTAAATTGAACACAAAAAAAGACCACAAACCTGGTATCTAGGTACACATACAGCGCAACGTTCGGAATTTACTGCGAAAACAGTTCTACTGCGCTTTTTTCTAAATTTTCAAATCTTCTGCACCCTGTAAATTTCGGTCCAAATATACAGTCTCGTCTCGGCCTCGTCTCGGTTGCTCAAAAGCCAGTCTCGTTTCGTCTCGGTCTCGTCATGCAAGACCGAGATCGAGACCGAGAATTTTCTCGTCTCGTGGCCAGCCCTAGTTTTGGCCGTTAATGAAATCAGTGCGAAAGAAAAGGTCTGCAACATAGAACAACTTTTACTATGGATGTTGTATGGCATTTTTAATAACAAAATACCAACGATAGCTTTCCAGACCTTAACAAAAACGGCTGCGTTTAATTGCATTAGTTTTTAATGCATTCTTTCTGTTGCATATAGGTTCTGTAAGTATTCCATAAACGATTTTTTATTAAAAGGGGATATCAAATGAAAGCTAGCACTGTCAGCGATTGGACTAGATGTTGATTGTTTTTGACGCTAGTCTGACCACTTTGTTGATATTAAAATTTAACATGCAATAAGATTATCATGGGCCTGGGCCAGGGCCACTTCCCGTGCTAGTAAAAGGTTCGCAGTAATATAACAGCGGGCTAAATTGACCTGAATTAAATTATGACATGAGATATTTTGAAGTTAGAATAACATATTAGGGTATGTTCGAAAATTCAATCTGCGTCAAAAATGCGGTCGAACTTTTCTCTGACACTAATTTAATAAATGGCCAACACCTTTTCGGTTAGTATAGTTTAAATAGTTTGCTTAAAGTTTAAATATATTTGCTCTAAGGTTAAATTGATTGGCGTGTGGGTTATCCCTATTTATCGACCAGTCGGTAGAGACAAAAATGATTTTTCGTAATGCAAAAACATACCACTCAAATTTTATTATTGAAATTGGTAGATGAGTTATCTATGAGTATAGAAATAAATCGGCACGGATTTAAGTATTGTATGCTTGAGCCACCATTTGGAAAAACGCGGTTCAATTTATATCACGAGAACGGCTCATCGTTAAGCTTAAGTTGTTCGCCTTATAGTGACTTCAGGAACCCATGGTTTTCGTGTGGATCGTTTACTGTGGTATACTGTATATGTACACTCCCTGTCACTTGTTTGAGGCCACTATTTTCATAAAAGTTTTTTCTCGATAAATACCTGTAAGCAATATTTTTCCTGGAAATTTTTGACACGTGTGAGTAGGTATATATATTTTGCAATAAAAAAGGATAAAGTTAAAGAGTTAACTCGGAAAATTCATAGAAATTTCTCAAATTATGTGAATGGACTGCAAAAAATGGATATAAAAAGTTGCGTCACTTGATTGAGGCCATTCCAAAAATTGCTTGGCAAAAGTTACCATCGCCGATTTTTTTTTTTTTCAAAAAAAAGTTTAAAATATTTAATAAAGGATAGAAAACTATGTTTTATATTAAATTACAAAGTTAAAATGGGCTCTGGAAACACGTCGACAATACCAGAAAGAGGATCAATAGATACTTTAAAGGAACTGGGATTCTCTGGCCAAAAAGCTAAGAGACAGAAGTAAGACCATTGTCAAAAACTATCTAGCAGACTCTGAAAACTATGGAAAAAAAATAAAAAGGACGCACAGCTCAAGCAACAACAATCCGATAAAAGCGACTCATTCAGCGGCTAGCTTCAAATTCCACACTATCAGAGCCTAAAATAAGGTCAAAAAGTGGGGTATCAGCCAGTATTTCAATGGTTTTAAGGATATTTAAAACCAGTGGTACATCAAGAGTATGAAAATCAAAAAGAAACCGGTTCTACGGCAGCTAAATACGGTACTACGGATGAATTTCGGCTGTAGAAAGGCATGGGAAAAGGATGTCTTTTCAGGTGAAAAAAAGTTTAATCTTTTGACGGACCTGGTGGTTACAACTTTTATTTTCACGATTAAAGAAAAGAAGAACTTATTTTGTCAAGACATCATAGTCATACATAAGGTGTTATGGTGTGGGGAGCTCTCACCTATTATCAGTGTTGTGACTATAAATGTAGACTACATGATTGTCTACATGTAGACAATTCAATGTAGACAATTCACAATTGTCGACATAAATTTGTCGACAATGTAGACAATTCGTTAAACCATTGTAATTCATAATTTTTCTTCCAAAATTTATTAAACCAAAAACAAAAATCTTAAAAAAAGAACCAAGTTCTTGTATAATACAAAACCATAATTGTTACAACAAGAAAGTCGTGAAAAATCATTTCATCTAAATCTAAACGCATACCTATGTAGTTTTATGTTTATAAAGGCTTTATGCCCAGTTTCACAGTAACAGTAGTAGCACTTTAGTGCGAAATATAGGACACAAAATCCCAAAATGCGCAGTGCACACTTGCCTGTATAAATTGCATTTAAGTGTCACTAACTCAGACTGCGAAAATTACCAAAAAGTACCAATATGCAAAACTTAAGTGCAACTTATTCTAGTAAGTGCTCACTGTGAAACTGGCCAGTTTCAAATACATATATTTTTAATTAGAGTAGGTTCATTGAATCACTTTACTATGGTTTACTGCTCAATTTTTAAAAATCTTGCAAAGTTTGAGGAATTAAGTAATAAAATGATAAAATTCCACTTGCCAGTAAACCTTGAAATTTTCGTTCAGTAATCAAATCATTAACTTATAAATTACTCACATAATTTGGAGTTGTTTATTTTTTTTTTTATCCGATTTCACTTCTTTTTTGCTAAGATATTGGAGCATATGAATATGCCCCAGGTAGACTGCGAATATGTCGCAGATAGACCCAGGTTTAACTAAACTACAGTTTAAGGCAATTTTGGATGAATGATGGAGACCGATTTTAATTACAAACTGTGGTTTTATATTTTTATAAGATAATTAACTTGGTATACTACACAAACAGCTTCAAATATTTTGAAATGATAAACTTAAAAAATAGAATCAACGTCTGAAAATTCAACTAAACCTATGTTTAACTTAGACACACCCCTAAAATGACTGAATACGCCCCATTGTTTTTATTCGATGCACTATGAACACGAGCATCTCTAAAGTCAAAAGGTCATCATTCAACGTCAAAGTACTTTACCCATATAATTGATACAAAAATCTGAGAAAGTGGGGGGGTAGCTTAGGTGCCACTCCCCCTGAATGGAGAATCTGCAGTTTTCATTTTTTACCTTTACTCTACCAAATTTCATTTTTCTACAGAAATCGGAAGTGCTTCATAATTGATAACGATTCTAAGAGAGTTGGTGGATAGGATACCACACCCATAAACGGAAGACCTCAAAATTTCGATTTTTCTTTTGTGTAATGCACTTCAAGACTTACCGGTCTACCGTATTTCATAATCCTACAGCAGTCTGAAGAGCTCTTTTAATTGAAGAATGGAATAACTTCCAAAGTTTCATAGAAACAAAACATTTTGATAACAAAAAAAGCTATGAGTGATTTTAAAAAGCATTAGTTGGAAGAAGAAAACACCTCCCGGTTTTATTTCCACCCACGTGTTTCAAACTTTTATTTTAAACCAACGCAACGGCCTAAAACCGAGATAAACTTGGTAAACGATATAATTTGATCTCGGTAGAAATTAACTGTCAACATTTGGATGGGAACAATGTTCTGTAAAAAAGATAATTTTATCTCACGAATTTGATGCGAAAAGTGCAGAAATAAACCTGATAAGTTATTTGTGACGATTAATTGGATTATTTCCCACGTTTACGCAAGTATTTTTAAGGGGGTGTTCATGTAAACATCTTGCGGAAAGTTATATTTTTCAGGCAAGGCGGAAAATTATCTCGTTGCATGAACACCCTTATTGTTATTATAAATTATTCAACCACTTGTCTATCGGTTGTAGCAGGACTTTTTGGAATGATTTTATTTGTGACATTTAAGTTATTGTCTACATTGTCGACACATTGTCTACATTTTCGACATTGTCGACCGATTGTCTACGTTGAAATGTAGACAACTAAAGTCGACCCGTAGAGGAACAACACTGAAACAACGAACGAAAATAGTTACTAATGCCTGCTGTAACGAGTATTTCCAAAGCTAAAGAATATTCTGGAACCTCTACCTTGGATATTCCAACAAGACAACGCCCCTTTCCATACTTCCTGGATAGCTAGTAGCTGGATTCAGTTGGAAAACGTTGGAATTCTACCATGGCCATCCTATTCACCGGACTCAAACATCATCGAAAACGTTTGGGCCTGGCTATCTCGAAAAGGTTCTGATGCTGGTAGATAGTTTGGAGATGAGGACGTCTTGGTCGAAGCTAACTGCGATGCCTGGAGACAGATTTCACTGGATTATTCCAAAAAACTGTATAATTTAATTCCAAACCGTCTAATAGAGCTTATTTCAAAAAATGGCTGTCATACTCATTATTAATTGACAAAAACATAATACATTAAAGCTTAAAAATAAAAATAAATAAACATTTTTATAGTTTTGTTCATTTTTTATAAAATTTTTCAAGTGGCCTCAGTCAAATGACGCATTTTTGTATACCCATTTTTGAAGTACATTCTTATACTTTGTGAAATTCCTTTGGAATTTCCACGTTACCCCTTTAAATTTATACTTTTTTATTGCAAAATATATTTACCTACTCACAGGTATCAGAAATTTCCAGTAAAAATATTTCCTACAGGTATTTATCGAAAAAAACACTATTACAGTTATTCGACAAACCGATTGGATTTTTGAAATAAGTTAAGATCTGCACACAAACAAAATTGACAGGTTGGGTCATTTAAAACTTCGGTATCTGGCAACCCTGTAACTTTTCCTTTTGTTTTCAGATCGGCTTAACTGCTATGATACAGTACACGCCACCACAAAGTGCTCTAATCGTGGTGAACATGGCTCAAAATGACTACGATTTTCGGCAAACAATAATTATCAGGAGCTATAAGGCTCATTTTCTTCGAACGGGCCCATGAATAAATTTAATAGTCGGTTGATGAAAACTATCAATTAATTCACGAGTCACGTTTCTACAACTTACGCGTGATTATTAACCATGGAAGCCCTGAAAGCTTTACGAAAAGTGATGATAAATTTTGGAAAAACGAGCACAGTGCGAAATTCACTATAGGGGCGGCCCATTTAATCATTGTAATTAAACAATATTGCGTGTTTCAAAACAAACGAGGAATCATTTCATGACACCGTAATTTTTTGTATTATAACAAAAAAAACTTTCTGAAGATTTAAATGACCCTGGACATACATACTGTACGAATATATTTGTAAGCTAAATTATACATAATGTGATGTGCTCATATTCATATTTCGGTTAGGTATATCTCAATACATTACGTTCTTCCAAACCAAAATTTGATGTTGGCTCTGGGACTAGGTACACCTCTACTATGTTTTCTTTACTTTTCCTATGTTTCAGTTGTATTCAATTAAAACTGCAGCTATAACATGGTATGAGTATCTATAATAATGAAAATATGTATAGATAACAAACTTGAAACAGAGACTTTCATTAAAATTATTGATTTATTGTATCCTCTCTTGTATCTTATGCCACCCAAAATGATTCAATTCAGTGAACCATATAACTGTTAAAAATTAATTTGGCTATGAACTAATTTTGAATAATTGCTTCCATTACTTTAGTGAGCAAATCACACTCCCTTTTAGCTGTTTTTTTGTTTCAATTTTTATTTTTAATTTTAACTTGAGATAGACGAAATTTTGTCATGAAAAATAATATAATGAGAAAATTATTTATTTTTATTTTACCTTTGGCTTTTGTTTTACCTAATTAAATCATTTTAAAGCTCATTGGGTTGTGCGCTGTGGATACTCAGGGTTTATTCTTACAAAAGTCTACATTGATGGCGTAGTGAATCATAATAAGAACTCAATTTACCGTCATCAATTTAGTTGGGAGAAGTAGCACAGCATATTATTGTATAGAGACAGAATATTGTAATGTAAAAAAGGTATATCTGAAAACTTAAGATTTTTTTTTTATTAAGCGCGCACTAAAGGGGTTCTTACTACCCTTAAAACGATTAAACACAGTGCGAGCGTTAGGAAAATAGGGAAGGATTTAAGAGGAGATGCCGGTGCACATTGGTTTGGAACCTTTGAATATCAAAATGGCTGGAAAAAATAGTGCCGGATAAAGCATTCCACATTCTTGTAGTGCGACTAAAGAAAGAATCTCCATACTTAACAGTACGTCCGAAGTTGAGCTCAAGGGTAAACTGATGTGCATTCCTAGAAATACGAGTATTATATATTATTGTTTTAGGGGAGGAATGCAACTGGCTATTTCACTAGAGCACTGTTGATGAAAATAACGGTAAAATAACGAAAGACAAGGAACATTGCGGTGGTGTTCGAGAGGTGCAAATGCTTCCATTATATTTCTATCACCTATCATTTTCATAGCTCTTCTTTGAATTCTATCCAATGGAATCAAGTGAGTTATTGGAGCACCTGCCCAAACATTAGAATTGTACTCGAGTTTTGGACATATAAAGGCTTTAAAGATAACAGCCAGATCAGTAAGGGTTGCATCGCCGAAGAAAACCTAAACATTTAGCAGCATTTTTGGAAACATCAAATATGTGATCATTCCACAGAAGATGGTCTGTGATACACATACCGAGGACTGAAAGCTTTTCGGTTTCCTCAATGCAAGAGCCACTCATGGATGGGGGGTGGGTTTCGTTTAGACGAAACTAGACAGCATTGAGTTTTTGAAGCATTAAATTCTACGCGATTCTTGATTCGCCATTGAACAATGCTGTTGAGATCAGAATTTAATGAGCTTATCATACACTGCCGTTCAAGTTCCACATCCGAAAGACATGGGTGTGAATCTAAAAACGAATATGAAAAGCTGAGGGTACTGTCGTCAGCAAGACAGTTTAATGGATTAGAAGTTTCAGACAGCATATCCTTAATGAATATGAGGAAAAGGGTCGGAGACAAAACGGAGCCCTGGGGCACGCCAGCATACAACTTGTATTGAGCGATCCGAAAGATAATTTCTAATCCATCGAAGAAGAGATTCATCGATACCAAATGCCCGCATTTTCGATAAGAGAGCTTGATGCCAAACTGTATCAAACGCTTTTGAAATATCAAGTGCAATAATCTTACTTTCTCCAAAACAATGTAGAGATTTGTTCCACCGTTCGGTGAGATATACCATCAGATCACCAGTGGACATATTGCTACGAAACCCATACTGCCGGTCATTAAGAAGCTTTCGTTCTTCGAGATATTTCTTGAGCTGGAAATTAATCAGCATTTCCATGACCTTGGAAAGAAGGGACGTAAGTGCAATTAGACGATAGGTTGAGGGTGAAGAAGATACGCCTTTTTTAGGGACAGGCTGGACAAATGCTGTTTTCCATCCACTCGGAAAGAGACCAGAGGTGGAAATGCTTACGCAGTGGTTTTGCCAGCGTTGAAGAACACCTCTTCAGAACAATGGGAGGGAAACAATCCGGGCCAGCGGATTTTTGAATGTCAAGATCTTTCAGAACTCTAGCAACTGCACGAGTGCGAAAGAAGATTTGTCCCATAAAATCGATTACGCTCTCAATTACAGGCGGAGTTCTATCACTTACTGGCAGCGTCGAATTAGCAGCAAACTGTGCTGCAAGCAAATTAGCTTCATCTTGCGAGCTGACAGCAGGTGTGTCGTTGAAGACGAGCGTTGGAACTGCAGACGAAGTAGTATTTCGAATGTTTTTAGCAAATGATCAAAAATTTTTATTACTATTGGAACATCGTAGTATTTCTTTGCCTTAATTTTTGCTCATGCAAAAATTTGGTTCTTCGAATATGACCGTTACAGGTCTTTCTGGCTTGTTGAAACTTTTTTCGGTTTTCCTCAGTAGGGTTACCAAGAGTTTTCTTTGGGTTTGATAGATTTAACCCTATTCGGGATCAAATTTATCATTCCACAAAGAATTAAATTTGTGATCATATCTGCTCTGGCATCTACGTCACTATCGAGGAATCATAGTGACCAGTTAAAGTAACTGAAGAAACCGTTGAGACCGTCCCAGTTGGCTTTCTCGTATTGCCAAACGGTTCTCTTTGGTGCTTTCCCTTTAACTGAGTTTTGTTGGCACGAGAAATTAGCAGATATGACACAATGGTCTGATGAGCCTAGAGGCGATAAAACACTAATAGTGTATTTATCTGCGTGAGAGGTAAGAAACAAGTCAATTGTGTTGGCGGATTGACCTGCAACGTCAGGGATTCGAGTTGGCTCGTCAACAAGCTGAGTCAGGTGGTTTAACTCAGCAAAGACCTCAACAAACCTTCCTTCGGGTGTTGCCTGACCCGAAAAGCGAAAACAACTAGAATTGTGTACATTGAAATCGACCGCAATGACGATTTCAGTGTGAGGATAATGGGCAACAATTCTTTGAATGGAGTCGGACAGAGCATCAAACTCGTTAAAAGTTGAATTTCTGTCTATGTAAATATAAGTGCAAGCTTATTATGGGGTGGGAAAGGTTCTCTTCGAATTTTATCAGATATTCATTTTAATTGTTTTTTTTTTATTACAAAATTCATAAGATCCAAATAAAATTATAGTGTTTTTGATTATAATTTTCAATTTAAGCCCCCACAGTAACAGGAATACACCAACATTGAATACGACGTTATTTTTCCCATTATACAAATCAGTGACCCATCATTGATGTAATGTTCATAATGTAAAAACAAAAATTCAAGTTTTGATACAAAAATAAGTTTCCTTTACACAAACGATAGTTATTTTCGTGTAACGGCTCGCGTACACATAACCCTTTATCGGCCGAATTATGCTCGTCCGTCGTCGGCCGAACTCGGCTGTTTGAATCAAACCACTACAGCCGACATCGTCCGATGTCGGCCGTTAATAACCGATCAACCGACAAATACGAACTTGTTTGGATTTTACGTCAGTTTGTCAGTTACTTCTTGATAGAATAAAATTAAATGAAATTAAAAATTAAAATAAGATTAAATTAATAGTGAATAGCTAATTTATTGAGTGAAAATAGAGCCACGTTTACTATTTACGTTTCATATTCTGACTGGCATCCTTTATAATCGGCATTGTTAAAAAAAGGCATCGGGCGAGAACGGCAGTCGTGTATGCAGACTAACTTCCGAGGCATTTGTCCGTATATCGTCGATCCGAAATCGGCTGATTAATCGGTTTCGGTGTGCGCGAACCGTAAGGCTTCGTTCTCACGGGATAAATTCGCACGTTTCTTGTGGTATTCGGTTTTAACCGTACAAAGAGCGGGGTGTTTTTTTTTACATTGCACTTACGGCAGAAATAATAATAAATAATTATTAACCATAATTGTTGAAATTATTTTCGTGGAGAGTCAGAGTAAGGAGTGTATGGTTAGTTTTTTTTTTGAAATTAAACTGAAAAGTTTTCCATACATTTTTTTAATTTTTTCAGTTACCAAAAAGTTAACAAAATGTTTTCCAAATTCTTATTCTCTTGGACTCGTCCTCCCTCCTCCCAATTTTTACCTGTCATTTTATGCTCTGCTTTATATATATCAGAAAAACCACCATTGCGAATTGTCTGTAACTATTTTCCAAAGGATAAATATAAATCACAGCAGCTGTTTTGAGATCGAGATATACGGATTGCTATGATATTTTCATAGCATTGATTCTCTCCACACAAGTATCACAAAATAGTATAATTTCGGTATGACATTTCTTAATTCATACTTAATTCAATCTTTAATTAGTATGCCAGCTTACGACTTCTTAAATTGATCTGTATTCCTTCTTTAGGTAGGTATAAGGTATTTTCGTGAAGGTCTTAAATTATTATGTTCACTTCTACTTTATTCTTAAATCCTTCCTCGATTTGCTTTTTTCAAATGTTTGTTTACCTTCTTTCTTAAATACTTCTTTAATCCTTCAAAAACTGTTCTTAACTTTGAAAGGCGTGGCTCTGGTATTTTTATGATTCTTAAATACTTCCTTTGATCTTCTTGTAATAGTATTTAAAATTGAGACACATGATTTGATGGTAGTAGCGCGTAGCGTAATGGTTAGTGCAAAAGAAGTCAGCAGAAATCGATGGTATATCCAACGTTGTACTGCGACATCTGCCTCAGAAGGCAGTACACATCTATGCCACACTGTATAACAACGCTCTGAATAATGCATATTATCCAGGGCGGTGGAAGACAGCTGTGGTTCATCCTCTCCCGAAAAAGGGAAAGGACAACTCCAATCCGGCGAATCTCCGGTCGATAAGTCTTCCTCCGAGTATCAGAAAGGTATTTGAGAAAGTTATAAATAGAGCTTTGTCCAAGTGGGCGGAGGACAACAATATCATACCGGACAATCAGTTCGGTTTTAGGGCGGGACATGACACCATTCAAGCCGCGTCTAAGCTTGTTTCTGATGTCCAGAACAAATCTAAAAGACAGTGTACGGAAGCTTGTCTGGTTGACTTGGAGAAAGCTTTCGACGCCGTATGGTTAGAAGGTCTATATCTAAAGCTTGCCAGACTTGGCATAAGTAAACCCCTTTTATATATGCTTTATGATATGCTCAATGGTAGAAAGTTTGTTGTCAAAATTGGCAATGTAACTTCTACCGCAACCTTCGAAATTAAAAATGGTCTTCAGCAGGGAGCGGTGAACTCACCGATTCTCTTCAGTATTAACACCAGCGATCTGATAGGTAGTCTAGCCCATGTCATAGCGTACGCCGACAATCTAATTGCGTACAGAACGGCTTCAACAGTTGAGGTCATCAGAATTCTTTTGCATCGTGACTTCGACAAGATTCAGCGATATTCTTGATGACTGGAAGTTGAAAATCAACGTCCAGAAATCTGAAACTATTCTGTTCAGAATTCCGTTGCATGGAGCCCCTAGGGATACAAGAAAGAACTGGCGCAAGCTAGTGATCGTAGGGCCACATGGACATCCACTGGCGAGTAAAAGTTTAGTAAAGTACCTTGGCATCTGGATGGATCAGTATTTGTATTTCGACAGACATATAAGTGCTGCTCTGATCAAGGCCAAGGGAACTTTTGCCCTGACAAAACGGTTGTTTTATAGCAGCCGTCTTCACAGCAGGGTTAAGGTGATTTGCTACATGGCCCTAATCCGGCCAATGATTGCCTATGGATGCCCGGTGTGGTGCAACGTTGCCGCGTCTCAAATGGAAAAGTTTCTGGTGTTTGAGAGGCAGTGTCTTTGACGCTGCCTTGGATTACACAGAACACCAGAGTCGGAGTACAAACATTATTATTCCAACGAGGTTCTATACAATGGAGCCAACATAAACAGAATCGATAATTTTATACTCAAGCTGATTCGGGGTCACATTGCAAGAACGATGTACTCGGCTATCAGCTTAATTTTTGGGGCTTACTACCCCAACAACGAATACTTTGAGAGTGTGCGTTTTAGCGGTTACATCCCACCTAACGCTTTCCTCTATTTAGACAGTCGAGGGCTGATTCAGGATAGAGAGGCGAATTCTGTATAGTTGAGACTTCATCGCACAAGGCGGAGCTAAGCGACTTCGGTTCAGTAGGACTGTGTCTGATAGGGACCGAAGAGATAGGGTGAAGCAGGAGAACCAGTTTTGGTGGCTTAATGTTGAAAATAATAATTTTGAAAGTTGATTTAGCTAGTTGTGGTCTTGGTCGACTTACATCGTTTTAGGTCTTAGTTTTAAGTAGGGACAGTCAGGGTGGCACAAAAAAAAAAAAAAAAAAAAAAAAACAACAAAATCAAACAAAAAAAATTATTAAACAACAAAAAAAAAATTATAAAATAACAAAATCAAACAAAAAAAAAAAATTACAAAATTGGAAAAGCCTGCTGTGGCTGTTCTAGTTATAAGGTCGTTATAACTAGTTTTATAGTAGTTTTAAGTAGTCCAAGTAGTGTTAATTAGTTTTAAGATATTTTCAGGTAGTATGTTAGTTTTACATAAAAAATTAAAAAAAAAAAATGATATAGATACCAAGTTTTTTTTTTCAATCTTTCTTGGTGAAAAATAAAACCAGTTAGATTTTAGTATATAATTAGTTCTTAGGCTGAAAGGCATTCGTATTAAGATTTTGTTTAACTTAGAGCGCCCGCCTAAGGCCAGTAAGTTAGTTGTAAGATATTGATAAGTAGGCTAGTTTTTTATGAATTTTTGTCTAGCATTAAGGTAGTTTTAAGTTGAATATAAAATAAAAATGAATTTACAAAAAAAAAAAAAAAAAAAAGTGCATTCAACTGCCACGCCGGAGGTCTTGGGTTCCATTCTGAGCCGCGTCCACCATTATTTTTTTTCATATTTGATTATTTGGTACCAAATTTGTTGGTGTTTGCTCTGAGCCGAAGCACCCATAGATAGTACCTATTGGGCAACAACAAAAAAAGAGATCGGGATACAAACGAACCCAAATTGCTGAAATATGTAAAATTCTTTCAACTGGCAAGTATCAGATTGGCTGAGTAGGTAGCGCACACGAACGGCATGCAAGTACTCGAGTTCGATTCCCGGTGGAAGCACAGGTAAATAAAAAAAAATTGAGATTTTGAATACAAAAATAATTTAATTACAGGAAAATGCAATAATAAAATAGTTGAAAATAAATAAAAAAAAAAGATAATAAAATTGCCAAAATAATTGAATAGAATAATAAATCAAATTTTTTATTCAGAAATGCCATATATGTTTGTACCTCTTAAAGAAGGAGTAAAGAATTATTAGAGACGACTTGTGAAAGGCAAAGAAAATGTCATACCGATTTAAGAGGTAGTTCGGAAGTAATTAAGAAGAATGTTTCAATAAATCAATTTAGCAAAAATGTCATACCTAGTTAAGAAGTCGTACCGAAGTATTTAAGAAGAATGTTTTAATTTAGCTCCTTTATTCGAAAATGGCATACCTATTTAAGAAGTCGCACGGAAGTATTAAAGAATGTTTCAATAATTCAATTTAGCTTCTTAATTAGTTCTATCGGACCGCCCACTTGCGCCTTTTCTCTACTTAATATGAACTTAAATCCTTTTTAAAGAAGCATGCAAGTATAGATTTAGAATTCCTCAATCCTTCTTTAAGAAATTCTGTGCTACTTGTGCAATATTTGTGTCCAAGAAATTACCATGAAC
Source organism: Melangyna quadrimaculata (assembly GCA_949320155.1). NCBI lineage: Eukaryota > Metazoa > Arthropoda > Insecta > Diptera > Syrphidae > Melangyna > Melangyna quadrimaculata. Next base: position 72,625,634 of record OX439485.1, on the reverse strand, counting down.
ACTTATCGGTTCTAACGAAACTTTTTAAACAAAGCTGATGATTCATGCCGCATTTCAGAATTTAGGAGGATGTCATCAGGTAGTATAGAAGGATTCGTCTGTTTGCGTCGATACAAGGCGACGGATTTTTTCTTTCTTTGACAGCTCATGCGGGAAAGAAAGCATGTTTATGTGTAAACATACAGATATACATTCGTGTATTATTGATTTACTTTTACCAACATTATAAGAGATTTGTACAGCGTTGTTGAAAATGTCGGCCTCCAAAATTTTGCCACCCTCCAAAATTTGCTGCCCTGGGCAATTGTTACTAATGTCGCTATGGTAAAAATGGCACTGTGTATACAAAGCATCAAGTTTTGCTTAGCTGATGCGTATCAAATCTTTTTGTTTTACATTTTGGAATTTAGCTTTATTTTTACTTAGCTATTAAAAGTATATTAAAGCCAAGAAAAGTAAGGAAAGGCACGACCATTTTTATACTTGTCATCGCATAATATCAAAATATAAAAAAGAATTATACCGCGAAGATCACAACTTAAAGAAAAAGCTAAATTAAAAACCAACGGAAGTTCACTTCAACGAGGTTGTTATAATTTTTTGCATTTTGAGTTAAATAAACTATTTAGTTTAATACATAAAACATAACCAAAACAAAAAAAGGCTTAAAGACAGCTGAAAGTATTCGTTGATGAAATATGAGTAAATATAGTTTTTTTTACTATGTTCATTTCGCCTAATCGCAATTTAACAATTAACGAGCTATTTTAATGATAAAGATCGTACATTCATACATTCAATGATCGATATGTATATTCTGTGGGGTTTGGTATAAAAAACGCTAACTCCATAAATGGATATTATATTATACTATAATAGCTTTTACAGATAATGAAATAGTTCCTTTTTTAATCCAATGCACATGGTGTAGCAAATTTGAAGCAAATCGATACCCGTCTAGGCTCTAGCTCGATGTAAAGTGGGCGTTAAAAGATAATTTTTTTAATGGACTTATCATGTTCATACCAAAATGCCTTGGTCCTACTTATTTTGCATCTTTAAAAATAAAAAAAGTATTAAGATCGCAATTTTGTGTGAAGAGGTCCCGCCAACGCCAGGCCCTTAAAATTATATAGCCACCCGGCCCCTTTAGGCCTAGTCCGACCCTCGTTTTAGGAAGACGACAGAGCGACAATTTATGCACAAGAAACTTTTTTGGCAGGCATCAGCAGAGATAAGTTTTGTCAGTTTGAATTCAAATAACAAAACAACAATTTAATAAGCTATTTCAAAATGTTGATAGGGATTTATCAAGGATACGTGGAAACTTACGTCTATTCTTATTTTTGACGTTTAAAAATGAGCCGAAATTGTTGCCTCAAACCATTCCAGGTTTTTTTGACAGGTCTGTTTTCTGATGGAGAATTTCACTATCAAAATTTGACATACATACATAGTATGTCTAAAAAACCTTTGTTTTCGTATGATTTTCAATAGGTCCGTTCCTTTAATTTTATTTTCTGGAAATTCCTGTGCATTTGTGTGATTTTCAGTCCAGTTTTTGACATTATCTAATACCTTCCTATCAATTTAATATAATTCTAATACTAATACTTATATATTATTAATTCTAATACTAATGCTGTCATGTTATCTTTAATTTTTACTTGCGATATAGGTACTATTATGGTAAGTTATGGATTCGTAAAAAAAATCGAACTGGAGATAATAATTTTCCCTAACATTACGATGATAGAGAAGGCGAAAAAAGTGGGTCCTGCAAATTTTTTTTGTCTGTCCTCTCCTCTACAGCCTAAACGGCTGGAGGGATTTTCCTCACACTTGGTATATAGTGTTTTTTGACCAATATGCCCAGACGTTTTTTTAAATTTTTTTTTAGGACCAACAATAACTATACCTGCCATTTAATTTTTTTCGCCAAAATGATAAATAATATTTTTCTCCAAAATGGGTCCGAGGATTTTGTTAAAGAAAATTCAAATAAATTAAGTAAGGAAATGCTACTTTTTAATAATTTATTTGTTTTCATAAATTAAATATTTTACAACCATTTTTTTGGTTTTTGATTTTCTCGAAAACAGTTAAGTTATAAATTTTCATTTTTTTTTTATGGTAAAACTTCTAAAAAGTATAAACATTATTGTGAACCGAAATTAATAAATATAGAACCGATTTTTCTGTTTTCAAATTTCTCGTTGACGGCTGCACCGATTTCAACCAAAATCAGATGGCATAGGTACCTACTTGATTTTTAGCTCTTATTTTCAAAGCTGTTTAAATAAAAAATGTATTGTAACGATATCAAAATATTTTGGAACCTATACCTATATATACTCGTAAATCATCAATTTCTAGTTATGTTAAAGTTGTTAGCTACGAGAGCAAGTTTGTGCGATCCAGTCGTGTCCATTTTTACTAGTAGGTATACTACTTACCTATCTAGTATTCATAGAGTTTTTAACATTGCTCGTTTTAATTAATAAAAACAATTACGTTGCTCATTGTGTAGTACTTATTGTCATGACTTCACATCATGCAATCCGTTTGACCTATTTTTCCGTAATTAAATAACATTGCAATTTTATTAACGCGCCAAATGAACTTAATGGTACGAGTTTTTTTTTTATTTATTGTTTTCTATACATTAAACTAAAAACTATGCATTAAACTAACGAATACAATAATATAATAATAATTATAATAATAGATCCTTAAATATAGGGTATGTGTGGTAGTGTATAACATTGTCTTTCCATCAAAAAATATGTAAAACACAATTTATTGCACATGACATTGTTTCATATTTAATTACTTTATAAAAGTTATAATGCGTTCTATTTTTTTTTTGTTCTCTTTTTTTTATGTTGAGCCCGTTTAACGATACAACAGTAAATTTTAAATGATGTGTATAATTATTAAAATTGTATCTCTGCTACTTCGACTTCTGACTTTTGATCTCAATGAATACATCACTCTCATGCGTATCCTCCTTTCCTATCCTTCATCCTTGGCAATGGGTTTTAATAAACTTTCATGCAGGGGAATGCGGGAATGGTTCTGGTCCAGCCGTAGTGTAACTATTTATCTCTCTGATATATTTTTGTATATAATATATATTTTTTTTTTTTTTAAGTTAAATTGATTTTTTTTTCAGTTTTAATAATTATTTATTTCTACCTCGAGTGATTATGCATCGATTGTATAGTAGTAGGTGTTTTTCATATATTGATTGCACAATGACAATTCAGTATTAAATTAAAATTCCGGTCACTTGTCATTCAATTATTATTATTTTTTTATTTTGTTATTCTTTTTTGTATGACTTTATTTTGTATTTCTGTTTAACAAGCATTTAAATTTAAAAATAGAAATATTTCTCATGTCATCAATTAAATATAATCAAATAAAAATATATTAAATTCATTTTAATAATAATAGTTCCCCATTTTTGTTGTGTATATACAAATACATACATACATCACATATATAATTTATATAAAGTAAAATACTTAAATTTGAGCGTACATTTTTTATTTGTCAATAGTTTTTTCTTTTTTTAATAATTATACTTAAATTTATTATATATATTTTGTTTATTATCCTAAATATGTTTTTATGTTTTATTTTAATTTTTTTTTTTTTTTCAAAGTAACCTATAGATATTTGAGATTTCAGCTTTTTGGGTTGGGTTATTGATTGAAATTTTAAAATTTTCATCATAGCTACATATATTGAATTCCCTGTGCAATGAAATACGGGTATCGCACGTTTTATTTGTCGCCACATCTGAAATAAAGGAAATTGTTTTGGTAAGTCAACAAAAAACGGTATTTATTACGATTATTTAAATAATATTAAAAGTGAAGAAAAATTAAATAAGAAACCCTCTCAGTTATTCTTTTTCACGGTATACTATTTTTGTTTGCAATTCACTGGGATATAAATCATTGAATACTGAAGTTTAATTTAAAAACAAAACTAGTATCTGACGCAAAAATGTGTAGATGGAAATGTAGCTAGAAATGTATGTTTAAGCAAAAGTTTAAAAAGTTTTTAATTTTGCTGCAAGCTGCACTGCTCATTGTTTAAAATGGGGTATAGTACGGTAAAATTATCCTTCATCCAATGTAATGGGTGATTTTTTAAGAGGTTTAGAACTTTTTAAAAAAAAAAAACACAAAAAATTCGAAAAAATGAATGAAATATTTATTTGAGTCGATAGTTTGAACCTTGCAATTTAATGTTTAAAGATAATTTCATGCAAATGTTGACCGCGGCTGCGTCTCAGGTAGCCCATCCGCTGAGTCCAATTTTGGCATACTCTTTCACACATATCGGCCGCTATCTCACGAATGAATGCATGGATGGTGGCTTCCAGTGCGTCAATCGAAGCGGGCTTGTCCCTATAGACATTAGCCTTGACATACCCCCCACAAAAAATAGTCTAATGGTGTCAAATCGCACGATCTAGGCGGCCAATTGACCGGCCCGAAACGTGAAATTAACTGTTCACCAAACTCGCCTCGCAATTGCGCCATTGTTTCGCGTGCTGTGTGGCATGTGGCACCGTCTTGTTGAAACCACATATCATGCAAGTCAAGAACTTCCATTTCGGGCAAAAAAAAGTTTGTTATCATCGCTCGGTAGCGTTCACCATTGACAGTAACGCTGCGATTCGCATCATCTTTGAAGAAATATGGCCCAATAATGCCGCCGGCCCATAAACCGCACCAAACAGTGGCTTTTTCAGGATGCATTGGTAGCTGTTGCAACGCTTCTGGCTGATCTTTACTCCAAATGCGGCAATTTTGCTTATTTACGTACCCATTCAACCAAAAATGAGCCTCATCGCTGAACACAATTTTTCGATAAAAAAGCGGATCCTCGGCCAGCTTTAGAAGAGCCCATTCACCAAAAATTCGGCGTTGTGGTAGGTCAGCTGGCTTTAGTTCTTGCACCAGCTGTATCTTAAAAGGCTTTACGCCCAAGTCCTTCCGCAAAATTTTCCACGTAGTGCTGTAAAAAAGGCCTAACTGCTGGGAACGGCGCCGAATCGACATTTCGCGGTCTTCTGTCACACTAGCTGATACGGCCGCAATATTTTCTTCACTACGCACAGTACGTAAACGTGTTGGTGGTTTAATGTCCAACAAAGTAAATTTGGTGCGAAATTTGGTCACAATCTTCCGAATAGACTGCTCAGAAGGTCGAGAATGCCGACCATAAAATGGAAGCAGCGCGCGATGAACATTTCGAACCGAGCACGAATTTTGATAGTAAAATTCAATAATTTGCAAGCGTTGTTCATTTGTAAGACGATCCATGGTTAAATTGCAAACCAAACTGAAGCTGTTTGACAGTGACACAAGGTACTAAACACACGTCAGCTGTCAAAACCAGTGGTGCCAAAACAAACCAGCTAAAAAATCACCCGTTATATACGGTAAAATTATAGTACGGTAAAATTAGTCAAAAAACCAGCTCCGGGATCTTAGCACCTCATGTATGGGATATTCGAAAAAAAAAGTATGCCTTCTAAAAGGTCAGTACCTCCCACCAAACACCAGAGAGGAAGATAAAAACAAGTAGAGCCTTTCGTACTGGGGGCACAAAATACCCTCGCGCAGATAAGGGAAAATACTGGTAATTATATACACATTCATGAAATATTAAGATTGTTGTCCACGCAGAATTGTACACTCTACAGCATATCCGAACCGCACGTTAATTCATTTGTTTATTTTTTGTATAATCGCTTTCAAGTGGGGAAAGGGGATGTGGAAGTATGCCGAACTGATATATTATTGTCATTGTTTAATCTAAGCATATAGCACATGAGTGTAGGGTAGTTTTTTGAGTGCCCAATCTTATGCACAGAGGCGTCTTTAGAAAATGGGGGGCCCTGATGGGCCCTATAAGCAATGGGGGCCCTTTGTGGAAAATGTATTGTAAATTTTTAAGTTTATCGTCAGTCGTTACTGGTGCTTTTTATTAAAAGAATATTACACAAGAAGTAGGAATACCTAAAATCAATTTTGTAGAGTGTGATTCTCTTCTTCTCTTATGTATTTTTGGAAGAAAGAAGTTTGTTTGGAGTTGTAGTTACAATATTCAATTCAACAACTAAATAGTAACGAAATATTAAAAAAAAAAATAATACAAAATGACAAAAGTATTATTTGAATATTAAGGAAGACCAAGATTACTCCAAAATCGTTCCTTATTATACAAATTTTAGAATGGGAAAAAAAATTAAAAAGACTTCCGGGGTAGCTCCTAAGAATATAAGATTGTATACATGTGAAATAGCAAAAGTATCTTCACCTTCATATAACTGCACTTTCTTTAAATATACTAAATGTAGGCATTCCATCTCAAGCTCCTCTGCAATTATAGTGGTTTCGACATAATTAAGAACGAAATTTTTATAAAAAATATTATACAATCCATAACTTTTGTTTGGAAAATCTGTTGAGGTTGAGAAGTGGTTTTATTAATAGCCCATGAACTAAGGTATACTTTGAATAATGTTTTGCAAAATATAAGCATGAGAATATTGGAAGAAACAAAAAATAATTATTAACTTAATTTTGTCTGGCGATATATTTAAGAACAGAAACATTAAAACATTAAAAATCTTTGAAATTTCATTATGTAAATGTGAATTTATTATATTGTAGACAAACCTTCATTCTTTTTAATTTCAGATAAAATTCCTTACATATTATCACGTAAGGCATGGTATTTTTTTTCCCCACAAGTTCTCGATAGAATTAAGGCCCGAACTATGAACGGTCCAATCTAAGAACTTAATTCTTGTATACGCAACAACTGCTTAACAATCCATGAAGGACATTTTGCATCATTATCTTGCTCAAAAACAAATGTTAAGGGCATTATTGCAAATGTATAAGACTCCATAATATTTTCCACGACGTCTTTATAAACTCTCTAGTCAGTTCGAGCATTTTTGTCTTAATTATTGACCATACCATGCAAATTAAATGCACCCCAAATTAAACTTAGGTTTATCTTGTACTCTTTACCGTCTACAGAGTGTATTTTGGATTCAATTTCTTGGATTCTAACATCAAATTTACTTTCTGACCTAAAAAGTGAGAATTCCTCAGAAGAAAAAATTGGATCCAAAATACACTCCGAACAGATTTCTCAAACAAAAGTTATGCATTTTAATTTTTTATAAAAATATCATTCTTAATTATGTCGCCACCGCTGTATGTATGACCTTGCGTAAGTCTTAGCAAATTCTTCACATCCATTGTATAATATAAATGTTGGTTTGTAAACAAATTTTTAACTGCAGTTTAAAAGTTAAAATTAACCTAATCGTTTACTTTCCATATTGGTTGGAAAAGTTACAGCGACGACTCAGGGGGCCCCTAAGATTGCAGGGCCCTGGTCCCGGGCCCAGTGGGCCCATGCCTAAAGACGCCACTGCTTATGCAGCTAGAATAAAAACAATACAACTTTCCTCGTAAAATGTATATTCCTTTTTATAAAATGATGACTCGATTTTCACTTAAACTAGCATAATATTATACCATGTTTCACGGTATGGTGGATGAAACTCGGAACACATGCCGTGAGAAACAAGGAACAAAAGAGTCCATAAAAATATGTGGGCTAAATGGGAAAAATGTAAAACTATGACCAGTAAACCACTCACAAACAATATCAAAACCACTAGTAGGAGTATTTTTTTCATGTTGCTTTGTTTAGAAATGGGATTTCTGTCCTGATAAAACCTACAGTGGACCTCATCAGTTAGAGCTGTAATTGTTACCGATTCAAAATAGCTTTTAACGGCCTTTAGTCCTTTAAAATTGGAGTTTCGTCCCGGCGTTCTCACTTGGACTCTTCAGTTGACAGTGAGGGCCTTGTCAATACGCAATTTTTATTAAGTTCAGTCCAGCTTACATCAATCTTACAGCGAAAATCAATTGTGAACTATATCCAACCCAATTAGAATTTCCAATCAAGAATTGTTGGAATGTTTTATTTTTATGGACTAAAGGCCGTTAAAAGCTATTTTGAATCAATAATTCAACAAGTCCAATTAAATAGTGCTAAGTCTTCTACTTGGCTGATGTATTTCAGTAGTACTCGTATATAGAATTTGTATTATAAAAAAAAAAACCATTTATATGTAATTGTTACCTTTCTAAGACGCAACATTTAAGTCGATGTCTACCGACGATTATAAAATTTACAGAATTAACACATTGCAAATTATATTTTTCTAGGGGAATATGGTTACATTCAGACACCTAGATATAGATATAGATATTATGCCCGTGGTCTGGCGAAGGTAATAACGAAAGACAAAACCTAAACAATAGAATAATATCTGTATCTATATCTAGGTGTCTGAATGTAACCATGTTCCCCTAGAAAAACACAATTTGCAGTGTGTTAATGCTGTAATTTTTATAAACGCGCCATCGACTAAAATGTTGTGTCTTAGAAAGGTAACAGCTCTATCTGATGAGGTCTACTGTAGTTGTTATCAGGACCAAAACTTTATTGAATTTCATTCAATACAGTACACTTAAATAAAAACAAAAACAAAAACAATATAACTTTTAATGTTTAGGTTTTGTCTAATTTGAAAAGGGATTTTTTTCGTTGCATTTTTTGAAGTAATTCAAACCACATATAATTTTTGTGGGTTGGGGTCGAAATTCAGTTTCGCCAAAATTCTGTTTTCAAAATACTGTTTTTCAAAATTCTGCTGGTTACACAAAATTCTGTATGAAGAAAATTCTGTATTCTAAAATTCTGTAGGTTGAAAATTGTGTATGACCAAAGTTCAGTGTTTCAAAATTCTGTTTTTCAAAATTCTGTTTTAACACCTTCACTGTTCCATGTATCATATTTGATACATACAATTTTGTTTTTCCCGCCTCTCCCACGTCCATGTATCATATTGGATTCATTTTCGAATTCGGCTTCCCTGTCCCAATACAAACTGATTTTAAAACATCAATACGTTCATTATTTTTTCTGAGAAAAAAAAACATCGACTATACGTCCCATGTATCATATACACAATATTTTTTTGTGTTTGTGTCGCCTACGTCCATGTATCATATTTGATTTATAAACATGTATTTTTAAAATCAAGTCTTTTATATGAACAAAATTGCCTAGGAACCTAACTTGCATATTAGCGTATAGGTGAAAATCGGTACTTTACGTAACTGCAAAAATAAATAGAAAAATGCTTAAGAAAAAAAACTTTTTCACAAGTAAAGGAGAATGGGCAAATTTGTATGGATATTGGGTGCGAGCGGCCAAGAATGGTTATATTGTTTTTAGATATGGTTTGCTCCTACAAGTACGGTGTAGAAGTTTTTTCGTTGTGCTAAACTTCAAACTGGGATAAAATGCATTTTTTGGTTTAACACTTTAGTAGAGTTTTAGTTAGTATTGTGGCTAATACGAATGGAAAAATAGAAAATGAAAATGAAACAACAATAAAAGACATCAGTCTCGAAGATACTTGTTATAGACAAAGCACATACATCATTAAATACTAGTACAATAAGCATACTTTGTATAATAATCTAGGTATATTACAAAAATGTTTTGGTTAAGTATAGTGCCTACTCATGCTCTATAATCGGACTTAATTCCGCTGCTCGTAATCAAATATCATCGCTTTGGTTTCTTGTCCAGCCTAAATACCAAACCACGCACATAATATGCGCGAACTTTCTTAGGTTCCGCAGCCATTGAGAACCGTTCTGACCTGCGTCATCAACCAAAAAAAGCATGTTTGAGCCTTACATTCGTGTTAAGAGTGCAATCTAAGATATGTCATTTGATACTCCATTCTTATAAGTACACCTAGTGAACTAGGAACACCTAGTGAACTAGGAGTAATCTCGGACTGTTGGCAGCTGAACTCGTATAAGGGGCCTATTAAAATAATCGCGGGCTATCTTGACCTGGTACGTATTGTGTCACTAGGCATTTTGAAATAAGGATAACGCATCAGATAGTTTTTGAAAAATGCCATCTCCTCCAAATATGCATTTGAAAAATGCATTTGCAAATGTCTTCATATCTCTTTTCCTTAATGCACTGCAACAAATTGTATTGTTGTCCAAAATGCAATAGGAAAAGTCCATTTTCTCACCGAAACAGTCTAAATAAGCTTGTCCTACCTCCACCACCGGTTTTCTCAACGATTTGACTACAAGTATCGGTTGGTTTTCTCTTTTTAAAAACCTGCGATGAATAAGTAATCTCGGACTGTTGGCAGCTGAACTCGTATAAGGGGCCTATTAAAATAATCGCGGGCTATCTTGACCTGGTACGTATTGTGTCACTAGACATTTTGAAATAAGGATAACGCATCAGATAGTTTTTGAAAAATGCCATCTCCTCCAAATATGCATTTGAAAAATGCATTTGCAAATGTCTTCATATCTCTTTTCCTTAATGCACTGCAACAAAATGCCCATACTGAAAGTTACTCCCTTGTAGCAGGCATTTCATTTGACACTAATTTCATTCGTGGCCGCTCGCACCCAAAAATGCCCATTCTCCTTTTAACATTTTTTTTATTAACAGCACAATTTTATTTTTGGAATAGGTATATATCAGTGACGTCTCGTCAGGTTGTGCAAGGTGTACATTGCACACCCTGATCTATCGACATAAAATCACTCACCGAACGTTATTTAATTTTACTCAAAAACATGCACAATTATACAACCTACCAACAGCCTAACCATTTGCATCCTTAATTTTTTTTTTCATCCTCATCGAAGGTTATGTAATAATTCACACAAATATGCCCAATTTCACAACCCGTAATACTCACCTCCAATATTTTTTCTTTCAAAATTCCTTCATCGTTGCGTGAAAATAAGCAGAACACGTAAACTCGTACGAAACCTCACTGTGCACTTATTCTGTTTTAATTCTTCAAATTAATTCATCCAAAATGTACAAACTGGAAAGACGCTTTACGGAAAGGGAATAGATACAAACAAGAGGAAACACAACAAAAACAGAGACTGAAGTGCACAGAAAACTTTCGAACGAGTAATTTGTCAGAATAAATATGCGTATGCCTGTCGTATGCGTGACGAATGACGATGGGCATGGCTACTGTTACTGGGTAGTGGCAGTGGGTCCTACAACCTACCTACAGGTTTTTGATCATTTTGGATGAATTCATTTGACGAATATAGCAGAATAAGTGCACAGTAAGATTTCGTACGAGTTTACTTGTTCTATTTATTTTCACGCAACGATGAAGGAATTTGGAAAAAGAAAATATTGGAAGGCTGTGTCTTAGGAGGTATTTATTATGGGTTGTGTAATTGATGAAGTTTACGCGTACGAAGGATATCTATGCTCTTCAGTGAGAGCTTCTATTCTGTTTTATGTAATCATTTAATTTGCTTTTTGTGTATTAGTTTTTAAGTGCCCAGTAGGTAATATTCAAAAAATCGCTACTGAAAAAGTAGCTTTTTCCTCAAGGAAAAGAAGTATCATCAATGAATTTTCTGGTGATTCCTCTAATGAATTTAACATGGGCTTGGCCTAGGAGGTAAGTAGGTGTACCCATTCTCGATGAAGGTTTTATAATGAAAACATCGATTACATGGAATCATGAAATTCATGAGTTCAGTTTCTTGATGAAAAAACTGATACTTGAGATGTAATGTTTTATTCAATGAAAAAGGATATATGAAATCGCTGCGCTCGTTGAATCGGTGAATTTATAACTTCTTTTGCTTGGTTGAAAATACTGATTCCTGAGATGTTATGATTTCGTCAAAGAAAAAGGATACATGAAATCGCTGCGCTCGGGGAATCGTCGAATTCGTAACTTCTTTTCCTTGGTAACCTTAACAAAATAGTTCTTATGGTGTGATGCTTTCTTGAAGAAAAAAAAAATAGATGAATTTCATGATTTCATGAACTCAGTGATTTTTTTACAAAATAAAAACTGTTCATCACTGTAGGATTCCCTAAAAAAGACTCCATTGTTTTTAAAATGTAATGGAAATATTATGTTAACCTACTCTTATAAATATCACTGCATGAATACACTGTGAATTTTATTTTTCCAGAAAAAGTTTTGTTTTATATTTTTCACGCAATCAACCCTCATCAACGAACCAAATGTACTTCATTGAAAAACTGAGCTGTTGATTTTGAGACCCTTCGAAAGATTAATCATTGAATATTTTAATGCAGAAATATACCTTACGACCTCAAAATTATTTCTCCTCCAAAAAAAAATCATTCTGACCCATATCTTCCCCGTAACGTAACTTTTAATTTTTTCAATGATCATTGGTAAGGTAGTTCATCATTGAAAAATTAAAAATCATTTCATGAGAGAAGTTGTGCAAAATTGAATTTTGTTTTACCTAGAAATAAATATTAAGCCAATAAGCTTTACTTTGGCTCAAAATAATCACATATTTTTTCTTCAAAATCTCTCAAAATTGAGAATTAATATTTTCAATGATGGTTTCCAATGATAGCTATAACTGGCACTTTAGATAGATTCATCAAATATGAAACTTACTTGTTTTCTGTTTTTTTTTTTTTTTTCGGAAGCAGAAGAGTGGATTTACACAACGAACTCATGAATTTATGCATTACTTTACATCAGTAGAATCATCGAGTACGGTTTTTTAGTTGAATAACTTATGCCACTGAAATGATGCAGGAAAAAATTATTGCGTTTTTTTGTTGTTGTGTATTCTCTACATTTTTTCTTGAGCACAGCACAACACGCTACTTAAATTGCAAACTGGTGACCGGCTGCATTACTTTCCATGAGTGAAATCAATGCATAATCTCTCCTACTTGAATGCGTCATATAGGATTTCACCAATGACTTTTTCATTGAGGAGCATATTTCCTACTGGGTGTCTACAGTTTGGTGCGGTGCTTTTACATTTGTATGCGATTGTTTTTAATTTAATATTCAAGAAAAAATAAACAATGAGTGAACGTGAAGACGAAGATCGTGTCAATGGTTTGTTAGAAAAAGCGTATGTCGAAAAAAAAACAATTATTTTGATTTCATTTTGATAGATAAAGCAATAAATAGGAAATGTTTTTGTGCAAGTTATTGCCAATATAGCAATTTATTGATATTTAAAAACAATTTTATTACTTTCAGGATTTGCACACCCATATAAATAATCCACGCGACGCCACTGGTATATATATAGGACTTAATATTTTATTAAGGTAATATACATATGTATGTACATTTTTCATCCATCAAGGAGTATATGGATTTGAATGAATGTAACTCTTCGTCGATTTGATTTTAAATGCCGAATTCAAATGATTGACATCCTTGTTTTTCGCAGCCGAAATGTGCGCTCAGCCAATTATGGTCAGTATAATTCTAAGAGATATACTGTAAAAAAATAGTGATTTCGGCAAAAATGCGGTGGAAATTCAATAACGCCGGTGACTAAGCCGACTAAAATCACGCCATTTCCCACCGCCAACAATTGCGTGGAGAAATCTGCAGCGAACTGGTAATTTCGTAAAGAAACTCGCCTGTGCGTTTTCAACTGCAATTTTTTCACACATCTCCGACGCTTTTAGGCAAGTGTTCAATTCATTTGCCGGAGTTGATCTTGCAATGACAGTGACAGGCATCTTCTGACAGCATAATAATTGCATTACCAAAACGTTTTTCATTTAGCATATCTTTCAACGTGCGATTCAAGGCTTCCAATGCGTGTTTGTGAGCCATTGGGCACTCGTCCTTGGTGATAATGTTTCATTTCTGCAATATTATCGCATTTTCAGACTTCTTTGAAATGTGTTGCATTTGCATGTAGGTTTTTCATCCACTTACATATTCAATGTTAATTTCAATGCAGAATGGTTCGACCCCCTTATAACAACGTATCCTCAATCCCCTGAGAGACCGAAACCAAGGTGATCTCAGATATACAAACAGTGAAAACAGGAATGTCTTTTTCCAATTCCACTGGACGTATCAAGAAAGAAAATGCCACCATTTCTGTTTTCGACTACTTCCACCCATTCATAGAACACAAGGACTCAATGCGATTCGTCTAAATCCATTTCTCGCTCCAATTCTCGATTAAATGCGAAGAAATGCACTGCAACCCGGATCTTCTCGGATTTCCAATTTTCCTGGAAATTTCCGAGATATTCCTCCATAGTGTTCCTCTATGGCCAATACAAATCCATCAAACCTATAATCGTGAAAATCAAACGATCTATTCTCGAGTTATGCTGCTGAAAAAAAAAAAACGAAATTTGCGGCCATACCGCCACCTGTTAAGAATTGTTAGACGGCTTTCACACAAGGAAACTGAGTTACCAGAAACTGGCAATTATTTACGCAACCAACCCATTCTATGTTGCATCTTACTAAACAATAATGCTTTTTTCTGAAAAAAAGTATTGGACGTGGAGATGTTTTTACCCTTTCGGTACGGATGTGGTACAAGACAAAGAACATTTATATGGACTTGTACCACATCCGTACCAAAAGGGTTAACATCAGTTTGAATGGGGACAGTGAAGCCGATTTATGTTTATGAATCATACATAATACATGGACGTAGGTGACTCAAACAAAATCAAAATTTGTGTATCATATATGATTCATGGGACGTATGGTTGATGTTTTGAAAAATAATGGACGTATGGATGATTTTATATAAGTTTGTATGGGGACAGAGAAGGTGTTAAAAAAAAAAATCTTGTTGCTGCCGTAAGATCAGTCAAAACTACGCTTCTTTGCTTAGTAAATTTGAAGATTAGAATATTTTATAACTGCTGCCAGTTTTAAAAATGTGATATGCATACTGCGAAGACATCAAGCTGAGTTTTGTCCTGCCTTTGAAAATTCTAATAAAATAACGGAAGTATTCAAAAGATGTAAAACAACGTCGAGGCCTGGCATCAGAATGTATAAATCTCGTTTAAAAAATTTCACACGACGAATAAACATCGAATAATTCAGTTTTATACTAGATTCAGAATAATGATAAAATATACGAACACTCGTTAGCGATGTTGTGCGTTTCTCAATATTTGTAGAAGTGAAGTTGAATATATACTTTTGGAATACCAACATACGTCTATGGTCAAATACGAGATACAAAATATGGTATATTGAATTTAAAAACGGATTTTTTTCGCAAACGCACAGGTGGCAAGGTCACATTAAAAAATGGAAAACTTCGAAAATGAAAAATAAGAAAATTCGACGTATGTAGTATTATGAGAAAGAGACCTGATTTGAGTAACATTTCCTGTTTGAGGGAATACGTTAAGGCAGTTATCTGGATTTTTTTTTTTTTAATTCAAATTTATAAATAGAAAATTATTGTTGTTTTTCTGTGTTAATTCTTCTTTAAAATAATTAACTTGGGCATAAATAGAATTTTTAAAAACAGAATTTTGCACATACAGCAATTTGGATATACAGAATTATGGACATACAGTATTTTGAAAAACAGAATTCTGAAATACAGAATTTTGGTCGTACAGTATTTTCAAAAAAATTTCAAACAGAATTTTGGTCATACAGAATTTTGGAATCCAGAATTTTGACCCGCCCCAATTTTTGTTTGTTTACTCTGGGTTTTTTCTGGCCATCTCTTTTGAACTTTATAACGAAGGTAATTTTGAAAAAATTAACTTGTGAAAATCAAATTTCACTGTTGGAGGATTATAAAGTTTGTTTGTTAAAATTCACGGGAGTTTTTATTTATAGCTCATAAAAGACAAATTTCATTGTTAATTAACTTAAAAAAAATATATACACGAAATAAAAGCTTTATTAAGTATTTTTTAAAACTTACCTAAAAATTCGAAAAAAAAACCTAAATAAGAAAACTTTATAAAAAAAAATCATTATACACAATTTTTAAAATCGAAACTTAAACATAACTACGTAATTTATAAAAGTTTAGGTGAAAAATGAGCTAATCCAACAATTATGAGATGGGATCCGAATTCAGGACATTCAAAGCATAGGTTATATTCCATTTTAAGACTGGAATATCTCAAAACGTAGAGTCGATGGCGGAAAATGGGTAAAGGATTTGAGATCAGCTAAAAAATTACCTCTAAGACTTGCTCGTTTCTTTTCGAACCCGTATGGGCCTTTAAAATTAATAAAAGCTTAAAAATCAACCAATTTTTTGGGGATTTTCAGCTATTTAGTGAGTTAAAAACGCATATTTTGAAATTTTAAGGGGCAGTAAGTTGGGTTTATTTATTATTATTATTAGCATTCATAGAGATAAAACAAAATCTTTTTGAGTTGGTGAAACCACGTTTGATACGCGAATTTCTTGATAATTGTTTGACTTTGAAAAAACGTGTTTTCCGCGAGGTCTGGAATTTCCTTTTTTTTAAATATCCTAGACGTATAAATACTTGTGTGGGTATCACCTACAAGATCCACGATACACATTTTTAATATCTGACAAAAATTTATTTATGGTACACCCCTAAGGTACCTGAGTATAAATTAAACTGGACAAAAATGCAAGGTGATGCGTTAAATAAATGTATCTACACAAAAACAATAGGCTGTGCAGTTTGGTTCTAGTTCAAAAAAATTTTTTGAATGGAATTTTGTGCAATAGTTTATTTAAAGCCAAATCTCTTATCTCTTATTTCCAATTTTAATATTAAAAAAATCACATTTAAAAAAAAAATTGAGACATTTAATATTATTTTTTTTTTTTCTTAATTGAATATAATTTAATGGAAACTTCGCTTTTTTGTTGTTTAAATAGAGAAACTAGATTCTTTTATCTCATCCAAGTTTTGAGAAATTTGAATATTAAAAAAAAAAACACAAAAATACTATAAAAGATAATTTCTGTGAAAAAATATTTTAAACCTAAATTACATTTAAATAAGTTTTTTTTGTAATAAAAATAATAAGCTTTGTAGTAATTATAAATTAAGGGCGGTCCAACCATAAAAATAAATAAAATAAATTGGGTGGCACAACGGCTCGTGAAGAACCAAGGCCTAGTGACTAACAACTCGCAAGAATTCCTGTGTGCGCCTGTCGACAGGAATGGAAGGGACCTACAATTTTATGCCGAATCCGAACGGCTAGACGAGAAGCATTTATTCGTGACAAGTGATACTCTTGGAGGATTTGTCAATTCCTCGCCAGAGGCAGTAGCCCTGAAAAAAACTTTTTTGTTTTTAGGTGGACGAGGCTGGGAAGCGAACCCAGACCTCCAGCGTGACAGTCGAACGCACTAACCATTACGCTATGGGCTACTACAGGTCCAACCATAATGGAAGATGTTAATTGTGAGTCACACCTTAATGCCAAGTTTTTAGTCCAACTTAATCTGAAATTTCTTTGTTTCAGTGTTTGACAAATTCAACCATGATGGAAGGTTCACAATTGAGCAGCGCGTTTCTTAGCAATCTTGAAGCCTTTTACGAAAATGGGCGTGTAAATAAAAATGCATTTGGTGAACTTCGTTATTTTCCCCAGCATAATCTTCCAAATGATGCAAATTTCAGCAAACCGGGTCCAGGGGCGTATACAGCTTTACTTCTTGGGGGGGGGTCATGCAAAAAAAAATTACAAACCAATATTTATAAAAAGTCAAGTGCCTTATATTTTTTTTATATTTTACTGTGAGTTTATATACGCAAAGGGAAAAAGTCTGAATTAACTATGCTATAATACATTACCTTTGTTAAAAATAAGTTAAAGTAATTTAAAATCGTTTATATCCTGCAAAATGATATCTTACCTTAACTCATTTAATTTCAAAAACAGTCAAGAATCAAAAGTCGGCGTTAAATAGCAGACTACGAATGTAATACTATATTTTCACTAAGCCAAGTTGGGCAATTTCGTCGAAAACATATATTTCGAAATAAGATAATTTCAAACAAATTTGCACGAAAAAAAGGTGAAGATTCTACAAACGCACTCGATTGGAATCCATTTCAAAAGCTTTTAAAATCTTTAGTATGAACATAGTAAGAGAAAACAGGTATTTAACTGCTAAAACCAATTCAAAATATAATGAGCTATGGACAGTGTTGCCAAAAACATTCCGGATTTTTCCTCAGTATAATGTTTTTCTTAATATCAAATAGAAAACTAATAACTTTCCATAGGTTTTCAATAATTTGTAAAGGGTATGGGACAATTTAATAATAATCTTAAAAATATAATGCTTCGATGACAAGAACAATAAAAAAAAAATATTTTATAAAGTTATTCAATAACATGCCTGTGCAAAAAAATTTATTGCAAATTCCAACGTCAACGGTTTGCGACATCATTCCAAAATTTAGAAGCGGCAAATCAGTAGAAGCAGATCATTTTTGTGGACGCCCTCGCAAAACAACTGTTCAAACTGATAGGCGCATAAAGAATTTTGTGCTTAAAGAACCATTTGCAACTTCAAAGATAATTTGTGATGAACTTAATCTACCTATAGGGCAAAGTACGGTAAGGAAGCGTTTAAGAGATTTCGGTCTTTTTGCATTTCGACCAGCGAAGAAACCTCTTCTTAATGCTTAACATCGTAGGAAAAGGGAAGCCATGAAAGGTGTTTGGAAAAGACTTTAAATTCCCAATCAAAACATTTAACTCAGGGTTGAATTTTCAAAAAAACATCTTAACTGGTCTTTAAGCAAATGGAGGAGCGTGCTTTTCAGTGATGAAAGCAAATTCAACTTGTTTTACTGCGATGGTGCAAGGACAGTAAGGCGCTCAAAAGGTACGCGATTAAAGCCCGCAAATGTACTCCCTGCAGATAAGCACGGTGGAGCCTCGGTGATGGTTTGGGGCTGTTTTTCAGGTGAAGGCTGCTGTCCAATACACCAAATCACAGGAATTATGGACCGTTGTCAATATAAGAACATTTTGGAGTCAGTAATGCTTCCATTTGCAGAGGAAGAAACACCTTTGCGTTGGGTTTTTCAGTAGGATAATGACCCCAAACATTCTTCAAAGCTGCTTAAAGAGTGGTTTGCGACTAAAAATATTCGTGTTTTAGAATGGCCGTCTCAATCACCCGATCTAAACCCAATTGAAAACTTGTGGGCCATTTTAAAAAGGCGGGTTGGGAAAAAAAAAGCACACGTCAACAACTTTTCTTTCTGCAGCCTTGAAAAATGAATTTGAGAATATTCCTGCTTCTATTTTCGAAAATTTAATTCAGTCAATGCCTCGTCGATGTCGAGCTGTGATCAAAAATAGGGGTTACTGGACAAAATATTAAACACAAAATAATAATTAATTGTACAAGATAAAATCCGGTTAGTTTGTCACATTAAAATTCTAAATCAACTTTAATTTTTGACTATTATTTTTTGTTTTAATGGATAATTTACCATGTTTTTTGTTTAAAATGGCGAAAAATTACAAACATTTGATTTGTTCATTTTTATCTCACAAACCAACACTTAATGTAGTTGACCAAAAAAATCCGGAATGTTTTTGGCACCACTGTATATACAAAATAATTAACAAATTTGAGAGGGAAACACTTTTTTGATATTTTGTAATGCCGTTTTCCATTGGTTTCACTCAAGGTTCCATTCATTCTGAAATCCAATGGAACAGTTTGTAATGCTTCTGTTTAATTCTGACGTTTTATATTTGAATTGGTATATCGTCAAAAGATGTAGTGGCAGGGATGAGCCATATTGAAAAATCATCGATGTTAACATCGATAAGTCAACGTCGAAGAACCAATCACGATGTCAAAAATTATCGAATCAGAAACACCGGTTTCTTTAACATCGATGTTTTTAATACATTTATTTTGTTCAACATAAAAATGCAATACATTATACAAATTCAAAATACCTTTATTGATTTTAAAATTATAACCATGTTCTTGAACGATATTTTCTTCCAGAACACCGATGATTTCAAAATATTAAGATACAGGCTACTACAAAATAGATCGAACAAGTTGCCAGCTTTCTTCTATTTCGCTGATTTGAATGTTTGAAAATCGATCTTAAATTATTTAGTATGAATGAACATCTACCAAGTCGTTTGTACAAAAAAATCTTGTGTAAACGGTGCCTTAGCTTTCTGAACTTCGATGATTTTATTGCTTGAACATCGATCTTAAGTTATTATGCATCAATGAACATCTTACAAGTCGTAGGTAAGAAAAATCTTTTGTAAAGTGTGTCTTTCCTTTCTGAGCATCGATGATTTTAATGTTCGAACATCGATATTAAATTATTTAGCATGAATGAAAATCTAACAAGTCGTTTATACAGAAAATGATGTGTAATTGGTGCCTTAGCTTTCTGAACATCAATGATTTTAATACTTCAAAAGCATTGAAAGCTAAAATAAATTTTTCGTCCAACATCGATGTTTTATCGTCTAACATTGATGTTTTGCCAACATCGATGAACATCTTAACAATTTTTGTTCATCTCTCACAATTTGGTGTCAAAACACTTGAGTGAGTTTTTTTTTTGACATTTGATTTTAAATATATTAGTGCTTCTTGAGTGGATTCTGATTTTAAATCAAGAATTGAATTTCTCTTGGCAGAATCGTCAGAAGCGTACTTTTCGTGCCAATGGAATGGTTTCAAAAGACTTCCGGACGTCCAAAGGAAAACGTCAAAAGTTACCTTATTTTTGGATCCAAGGAAAAGTAAAATAAACAACTGAGTCGAACAAACCTTTATTAGCTGGACCAGTGAACGCGCTCTTCGTTTTTATTCCTGAATGTTACATTTTTTGTTTCGGAGGGCCTGAGAAACAGCATAAAGTCAAAATACAAAAGGAACAACATTTTTGGATTCGCTCCAAGATTTGTTTTGAATTTTATTCAGAATTTATTTTATTCCTATCAAAGTTTTTATTTCAGCTAGTTCTAATTTGAATTGAAGTTGCAGGACAAATTAGTTAAATATCATTAGGTACTTAGCAATTTGTTCTGTTTCTGAAATTTAGGTAAATAGTTAAATATAAATATTTACTACTGAAAATGAAAACAATAGTTCTGATTTTCAAAAATTACCACTTGGGTAAATTACCCTTTTTATACAATAGCGGACAAAATTAAAATACATTACAAGTTGGCATTTTAATTGAATACAAAGATCCGATTTCGTTGCTTTTCAAGAAAAGTTTGAAAAAAGTTTACGAGTGATTTTTATATGCTTCTGATTTGAAAAAAAAATGTATGTCTCTAAGACTGCCACCCATGGGAAAGTGAAAGGGACCTCCGAAAATAAATATGTACCTACAATCAAATAATATACCTAATCTTTTTATCTTTCTTACCAGTAAGCCTTTCTGATAAAAATAACGGACAAAATTGTTAAATTCTGTGACCCTAGTCGGGTTTTTTTTTTTACCCTCAAGATGATATACACAGCACGAGCGATTAGGTAGATTGGAGGGGATTTAAAAGGAGATACCGATGCACATTGGTTTTGAACGTCTGTAGATCACAATGGGAGGGGAAAATTGAGCTGGGTAGAGCATTCCACATTCGAGTAGTGCGACTAAAGAAAGAATCTCTGTACTTAACAGTACGTCCGAATTTGGGCTCAAGGGTAAACTGATGGGCATTCCTAGAAGCGCGAGTATTACGGTTGAATTGTTTAAGGGGAGGAATGCAGCTGGCTATTTCACTAGAGCATTGTTTATGGAAATAACGGTAAAATAACGAAAGACATGAAATATTTCGACGGTGCTCAAGAGATGAAAATGTTTCCGTTATAGTTCTTTCACCTATCATTTTAAGAGCTCTCTTTTCAATTCTATCCAATAAACTCAAGTGGGTTATTGGAGCACCTGCCCAAATGTGAGAGTTATACTCAAGTTTTGGACGAATAAAGGCTTTGTAGATCACAGCCAGATCAGAAGGGGAGAAACATTTCTTGCATCGACGGAGATCCCGCTGGAGGTCTGGGATCACTTCCCAACCTCGTCCACCTAAAAAACTAAAAAGTTTTTTTTCAGGGCTACTGCCTCTTGCCAGGAATTGACAAATCCTCCAAGAGTATCACTTGTCACGAATAAGTGCTTCTCGTCTAGCCGTTCGGATTCGGCATAAAATTGTAGGTCCCTTCCATTCCTGTCGAAAGGCGCACACAGGAATGGTTGCGAGTTGTTAGTCACTAGGCCCTGGTTCTTCATGAGCCGTTGTGCCACCCGATTTATTTTATTTATTTATCGACGGAGAAAGCCTTAACACTTAGCAGCATTTTTGGCGATGTCGAATATGTGGTCGTTCCATAAAAGGTGGTCTGTGACACACATACCGAGGACTGAAAGCTTTTCGGTTTCCTCAATGCAAGTGCCACTCATGGATAGTGGCATGGGGGGCGGGTCGTTTTAACGACAGTAGACAGCATTGAGTTTTTGAAGCATTAAATTCTACACGATTTTTTATTCCCCATTGGACAATGCTGTCGAGATCAGAATTTAATGAGCTTATCATACGCTGCCGTTCAAGTTCCACATCCGAAGGACATGGATGTGAATGAAAAGCTGAGGGTACTGTCGTCAGCGAAACAATTTAATGGATTAGAAGTTTCAGATAAAAGATCGTTTATGAATATAAGGAAGAGAGTCGGAGACAGAACGGAGCCGTGGGGCACACCAGCATTTATTTTGTGAATTTCAGACTTGAAACCATCCAATACAACTTTTATTAAACGGTCCGAAAGGTAATTTCTAATCCAACGAAGAAGAGAGTCACCGATACCAAACGCACGCATTTTCGATTATAGAGCTTGATGCCAAACTCTATCAAATGCTTTAGAAATATCAAGCGCAATAATCTTACTTTCTCCAAAACGATGTAAAGATTTGTGCCACTGTTCGGTGAGATATACCATCAGATCACCAGTGGACCTATTGCTACGAAAGCCGTACTGCCGGTCATTAAGAAGCTTTCGTTCTTCGAGATATTTCTTAAGCTGGAAGCGTTCCTTACCTTACCTTGACCTTAGAAAGAAGGGACGTAAGCGCAATTGGTCAATAGTAAGAGGGGGAAGAAGACACGCCTTTTTTTGGGACAGGCTGGACAAATGCTGTTTTCCATCCAATCGGAAAGAGACCAGTAGAGTAGGACAGATGGAAAAGCTTACGCAGTGGTTTTGCCAGCGTTGAAGAACACCTCTTCAGAATGGGAGGGATACTATCCGGGCCAGCGGATTTGTGTATATCGAGATCTTTCAGAACTCAGGCAACTGCACGAGTGCGGAAGAAGATTTGTCCCATAGAATCATTTGCGCTCTCAAGTACAGGAGGAGTCATAACACTTTCAGGCAGCGACGAATTAACAGCAAACTGTGCTGCAAGCAAATTGGCTTTATCGATTGAGCTGACAAAAGGAGTATCGTTGAAGACGAGTGTTGGAACCGAGGACGAGGTGGTATTTCGAATGTTTTTTACAAATGACCTAAAATTTTTACTACCTTTGGGACATTGTAGAATTTTTTGCCGTAATTTTTGATCATGTAAAAATTTGGATCGTCGAATATGAACGTTACAGGTCTTTCTAGGTTGTTGAAACTTTTTCCGGTTTTCCTCAGTAGGGTTGGCTTTATAACTTCGGAAGCTTGCTTCTCTAACCCTAATAACCTCTTTACAGCTCGAATCAAACCATGGGTTTTCTTTGGGTTTGATAGATTTCACCCTATTCGGGATTAAAATTCTCATTCCACAAAGAATTAAGTTTGTAATCATATCTGCACTGGAATCTACGTCACTATCGCGGAAGCATAGTGACCAGTTAAAGCTCTTGAAGAAATTATTGAGACCGTCCCAGTTTCTCATACTGTCAAACGGTTCTCTTGGGAGTTTTTTCTTTAGCTGTGTTTTGGTGGCACGAGAAATTCACAGATATGATACAATGGTCTGATGTGCCTAGAGGCGATAATACACTTATAGTGTATTTATCAGGGTCAGAGGTAAGAAACAAATCTAGAGTGTTGGCGGATTGACCTGCAGCGTCAGGAATCCGAGTAGGCTCGTCGACCAGCTGAGTTAGGTTGTTTATCTCAGCAAAAATCTCGACATACCTTCCTTCGGGTGTTGTCTGACCCGAATAGCGTAGCCACGAAGAATTATGTACATTGAAATCGTTTGCGTCAAGGATTCCATCCGACTGGTCAAAAGGTTCCAAAAAATCTCCTTTAGCATAGCTATTGGCTTTTCCATTATGGGATTCATAGGTTAATTTGTAAAAGTAATCCCTATCCCAATCAATAACATTATTGTTCGATCGTAAATGTTGATTAAGTGCAAACAAAATGTTTTCATAATAGGTTTTCATCATAGTTTTATATATTTATGTCTTTTTTCGTTAACATTAACATATAACTTCTATTGTTTACGTTTTTCTTTTTTTATTAATGTTTTTTGGTTAGAATAACTATAAATCAAAAGTTATCACTTTTTTGCTTTTAAAAATAATCTAATCTTGCATACAGAACTCAAACAAAACAATTCCTGTATGTGTTCTTTAATATGTATAAAGATTTTATTTTCAGAAATAAAACTGTTCTTTTTTTTTAAATTCTTATTAGTTTTGACTTTACTAAGTGAAAATTTGGAAACAACTCCGGACTTTGATTTCTGTTTGGTTTAACAAGTTTTGGCTGTCATCTCAAAACGGAAGCTATGAGTGTTTATGCATACAATTTACGATTTGAATGTATTATCATATGAAAAGTTTGTTGTTATGTTAAATTTGAGGTACGAGGAAGAAAATCTAAGTATTTTCGATTGAATACAAAATAACTTAGGTATTCCATTGCCATGAAAATTAAATTTCTTATTCAATTATAAGTTACCAACATTCACATTCTCTATTGAATTCCAAAATGTACCAATCGAAAATCCTACTAGCTTTCTAGGTAACCAACTTGCAATATTTTTTCTATGTGGTTACTAAATAATTATTTCAGATCAACAAAATAATCTGGAGTTCTCGAGAGGGGGGGACATGACCCCGTAATGTCTAAGAGTAAGAGTCATTGAAAATATGGACCATCGGATAGAGGTATGCCACCGAAGTCGTGGCAAGCATTTGGCCGATATTTTGTTTCACACATAATTCTCATAGATTCTTATATCATAATAAAAAATATTAAGGTAATTCTCTGAAAACTTTTTGTTTTATTTACAATTAACAATGTACGTTTTCGTTGGACCACCATTTGCAATACAATTTAAAGGAATATTTACCTATAATAAAACAAAACCAATAATTTACTAATTTGTATTAATTTTTTTTTAACTTGGAGTATAAATCTTGAAACAATGAACTTTAAGCCTAAAATTCTTCAAAAAAAACTTTAGAAAACTTCGACTAATTAAGACCTGGATTCAGTGACAGAAAGTAGTTCTATTTGGTTGAAAAGTGCTTAACGAATTTATAAGAAGAATATGTAAACAAAACTACGTATACGCCGTAGTGAACTTTTTTTGTTTTTGCGCGGAAAGAATTGAAAAATCACCAATTGCAAAATTTTAGGTTGTAATTTACGAAACTCATTTTTTTTGTAAATCAAGGCGCTTTTATTAAAAATTGACTGAAAATTTTGTAATTTACTACTTAAATCATTCAAAAAAGCTAAATTTTATAATTCGATATTTATTATCAAAAGTTATAATTCCAGCTTGTTGACTAGAAAGTAAATTACAAGTTTTTGAATCGCAATCTACTACTTCAGGGGAATAATTTAATTTTAAAACTTATTGATCTTGTTTTGCGAAATTTAAATGGTGATTTTCATTTTCTCAATGCTGAAACTAACAAAATGTAAGTAGCAACGATATAAATATTGACCCCGCACGATCGCAATTTACGAAAACAGCTATTTGCAATACCATACAGTAAATTAAATAATTTTTTTAGGCGTAATCTTACACTTCAAGGGAATAATTTAAATATTTATATGGGAATAATTTAAATATTTATATGGTGATTTGAACCAATCAACAGGTAAATAAGTTTTTGAATTGATTAAGTTTCAACATGGTCCCATTATATCGTGCGATGGCCTAGGTGGTAGCGTATTGAATTGATATGCGGAGGTACCAGGATCGAATCCCAAGTAAGTAAAATAAAATTCTTTTTCAAATATATAGAATTATATTATATATAAATTTCAGAATAAAAAGGAAGCGTTTGCAAACACCCCTGTTGTGGACACAAATAACAAAATAAAAACACATCCAAATCAACATTTCGACCAAAATTCGTAGATTTGAAATTTTTTTTTCATTTTGACTACGAAATAATAATAATAAAGGCTCTCCCAAACCAATGCGGAACATTCGTTGCGGCGAAAAAACTTTCGCATGTCAAAATTTATTTACATGGTGATATATGAGAGTGCCCACACCAATGCGGTGGAGAAACATATGAAATAATTTTGACTGACGAATGTTTTTTCGCCGCAACGAATGTTTCGCATTGGTTTGGGAGAGCCTTAATTCAATTTGTATGCCCGTAATGAAAATAAATAAACAAAAAATGCTACCTAGAGTAGGGATCGAACTCACGAGTGCAGGTTAGCCATCAAACACTATATCCAAATTGATACAAATTGATATTAAATCGCGATTCGCTAATGGCAATTCTTTTTTTCCTAGATCGAATTATTGATACTCAAAAGTGTTGAAATATAATTTTTGAGTGTCAATATCTTCATTTCGCTCATTTTTTAATATTGCAAACAAAAAGTCTTAATTTAGTAAGCTTATTTTTCTTGATCTGATCTAAGAATTCTTTCCGTGTGTGTTTGCCGTACCTGTTTTGTAAATCAAAAAGTCTAAGTTCTCATAAAATTTGAAATATAAAAAAAAACTTATTACAGTCCGGATTTAGTTTTTATGTCAAAACAATGGTTGCAAGGCTGAATCACCCTTTTGTACAACACAAATGGCTCTTACACCAACGCGTTCCATTAATTCATATATATTTTCTTTAAAGACGCGTCTACATTGGCATTGTGACACATAGTTACAATTTCACAGTGGATATCTTAAGAAAGTTGGATTTTTTAAGTAGAAGCGCCAATCGTCTAGCTCCGGAACTTTTAATTGCTTAAAAATCGAATGAAATATAAAATTTTGTGGATTTTGGTTTTGAGTGAATTTTTCAGTCTACATCCACCCCCCCCTCCACCCTCCTCCCTCCCAAATGATTGAAATCCTGCGTACACCCTTGGGAAAGATTATTAAATAATGACAAAATAAAACAAATACAAATTATCATTCCAACTCATTGTTTAGATAACTAAAGTCAAGTAAAAAAATTAAAACACTTTATCTCCAAAAATAAATACCCTGCATTAATGAAGAAAACAATTTTGTTTTATGAATTTATCCAGATTTAATAATCAAAGGCATATTGTTTTGGGGAAGGTAATAAAATTTCCATTAAATAAGCATCCATTAATTTGAAACATCTTGAAGGGTGGTATATTTTCTCATTGGAGTTCGAATGAAAATCATTAAAATGATTGAAACTGAAACTGACGCGACTCGACGCGACACGTGCTTCTTATGCTGCTCCCAGGAGTAAAAAAAATAAAACGTTTTTCTTCTGTATCTGTAGCTCATTATTATAAATTGTCCCCTCTTAAGGATAATCCATGCTTTTCTCCAAATAAAACATAATGAAAAAATGATTGTCATTTAAAAAAGGATTTGAAGAGTTAGGTATACATAATTAAATTGATAAGAGATTTTGTCTTTAAAAAAAAGAACATACCTACAAAAAATCCATGTAACAATCTCAGTTTTCATACTTTATGTCATTATGTCGAAATGATGACAGAAATGATTAATTGCCCCAAAGAGCTTTTCCACAAAAGGAACACAAAAAAAATACGAAAGAATTTAACAAACAAAACATTTCGTTTCATCCTCATAATTCTCCTTTTGAAATTTCACGACGATATCATGTAAATCGGATTTTGTCGTTTTACGAAAAATCCATTAAAAGTCTCACTGGGGCTTCTTATTTCATATTCATGGGCATATTAAAAATGAAACAAAAAAAAATATACCAAGGACAACCACATGAACATAAAGTAACTTGGATATGGTTTCTCTGATGATAATTTTTGATGCCATGAGGATTGCTTTTGATTGAAAACTAACCTCGCAACACACTTAATAAACCGATGCAGGAAAATTCTTTATAGAGTACCGTTACCTTCCCAAGTCCGCATATCTTTGGTATTGAAATTCTGTCATGCTTTAAAAAAAAAAACTACTTTCTGCATCTATTTATTTATGTTTGAAAACTTTCCATGATTATGAATTTGAAAATGAATTCTAAACGAAATTCCAGGTACTGCACCAGGCACTCGCTTGCACCCAAAAATATTAACACATCATTTCAGATGCATGCACAATGCAAAGTGTATACACAAATCCTTTTGTGATTTATTCATTCAAATAAATGCATTTTATTTGTATGCCAAACTTAACTTGTCAGGACTTTAGGAAATGCGCTGGGATCGGAACTGGGACTGAGACCCTGGGAATCACAGCATACATGGCTTCATGGATACATTACCTAGCTGAGGTTAGGTACTAAGTATTCCTCTAGAGCACGTAGGAGAAAAAATAAATCATTATTTGTTTACTTACCTTAATATCCTGTTGCGTCAAATAAATCAGGAAGGACTAAGGGTGGGCAATTATGCGGACTGCACGTAACACGGGGTGTAGCGTCTGTGGTGGTACCTTCTATGCAAACACATTGAAGGCAATTTCCGGTATCCTGCGGTAGAATGGCACCAATCTTGTAGGATGTGCCTGCAAATAGAAAGATAAAAAAAAAAACACACAAAATGTTAAGAAAATTGCAAATTACTTATACGAGTAGAACTTGGGGATGGCGGCGCGCACTGGCGGTGATAGTGATGGCGCGTAGCAATAAACGAAGTTGTTTTTCTGTTGTATAATTTTGTTTATTATTATAATTTGTTGAGTGCATTTTCCAGACGTGAACGGAAGGATTTATTGGCTTAAGTTACTTAAAGTATTATACTAATTTCTTGTTTAAAATTTTGCGATATGGTATGTATGAAATTATTTGTTTAAACTGTCTGAATTTCTGGGTAAAAGTAGATCGAGTAAAGCAAAACAGATGCCATTTCAAAAATATTGAAATTCCATTATTTTATATGGCGGTAACTTACCAAAAAAGCCTCGTAAGAGGTTGCGGTTCACGTTGTTGAATAGAGAATTGATAGACTTGTATTGCTGTTCAAAGTTAAACTGATTTTAGCAATTTAAAAAAAAAAATCGCATTTTTCTAATTTCCTTAGCAACTTATGCAAATTTTTCTTATGATACAAATTGTACAAAACAAAGTTTAACAAATGTATATATATTTTAAAAGATGATGCGATATCCCAGTCCAAAGGTAGAGCTTTTGGAGATTTGGCTGATTAATTAATGGAGCCGATATATCACAGTGAAGATGGACTCTTTCGTGTATTTCTTATACTTGAAAGAGGGCTATTAGAAAAGCTTATGTACGGTGTTTCGGGACGCCATAACTCAGGCGAAATCCGCCATTTTGGAAAATGCGAATTGGCCTATATCTACAAAACTATAGATAGATCTTAGAGGAAAAACTGTTAGGCCAAGTTTGTAGGCAATTAAACTATCTTTTGTGTACACTAGATTTTTTTTTCGGTGCGGGCAATATTTTCAAGGTTATATTGTTTTTTTTTTTTTTTTCTTTTATTTAAAAAGTTATTTCGTTCCCGAGTAACTAACATGAATTACTTTCCAAATAAGAATTTTAAAAAAACTAATTTTTCAACATTTTGATATATTTTTGGAGATGATACGATACCACAGTCAAAAGTTACGGCCAATTTATAATTTTATTAGACCCCAGGAAATAAGGCCCCAAAAAAAAGTACACAAAACAAAAACAACGAAATTTCTAAAATTTTGGGCTGCTATTTCATTTTTTGGGGCCTTGTTTCATTTTTTTTTGTTGGGGCATAATTTCATAATGAAATAAGGCCCCAATGAAATAAGACCCCAACACTAGTTTTGGGGCTTAATTTCATTTTATTTTACAAAACTATTTGGGGCCTTAATTCATTTTTCATAATTTACATGAAAATGCTAAATAATATTGTCTTTCACAAAAAAAAACAGTGAAAATCCGCTTATCAGGGTCCCAGAGCTGGTAAGATACCGCAAACTGTTAAACGAATACTTGGATTGTACCGCGCGATTTTTGCAGCTATTCTGTTACTCCCTGATGGTTTGTAGCACGATCTTTACATTGAAAAACATTATTAAGTTGCAGAATAGCTGAACAAAATTGGGCAAATTTATGTTTAACTGCGTGCGGTACTTTATATGGGTCCTATGGCTATGGGTCCCCGATAAGCGGATCTTCACACATTTTTTTGTGAAAAACAATGTTATTTTAGCATTTTCATGTAAATAATGAAAAATGCAAAAAGGCGAAAATAGCTGCAAAAAATCACGCGATACAATTCAAGTATTTGTTTAACATTTTGGGGTGTTATTTCATTTTCTAAAACAAAGTTCAATATGAAAAAGAAAAATTGTGGTTTTATTCCATTTTTCCAAAACAAAAATCAAAACAAGTTGGGGCTTTATTTCATTTATTGTTGGGCCATTTTTTTCATTTCAGTGGGGCATTATTTCATTCATTGGGGCGTAATTTCATTATGAAAAAATACCCCAATTTGGGGCCTTATATCATTTTTTCTTTTGGGGCCTTATTTCCTGGGGCCTGATTTCGCGGAGCCTTTTATTTACTTTGGAGTTTTCATTTTAGTGTAATCCCAAAATGACTGTAACTTCTGAGTGCGAAAACGTATCATCTTTTTATTTTTTATTTGAAAAGTAATTCACGTAAGGTTCCTCGGGAACAACAAAAATGTGTAAATGTAAAAAAAAATAAAAACAAAAAAAAAGCGACATAACGCATTGAAAAAAATGTATGTATGAACGAATCATGTTTTAATTGCCTACAAGCTTTACAACTTTTTCTCTAAGATCAATAGTTTCGGAGATATAGATCAATTCGCGATTTCCAAAATGTTGGATTTCCCTAGCGGTATGGCGTCCCAAAAAACAGGACTTAACCTTTTCTAATAGTCCTCTTTCATGTATACAAAATTCAGCCGCCTTAAAACATCTGTCTTTCATGGGTTATTTTCGAAATATTGAGTTTTAAAAAATATATTTTTATTTTGTTTTAAATTTTGGTAGGTAACTAAACTATACAATACTATTTATATTTTTAAGTAACATTAAAAAAATAACAGAAACTTTTTCGAGAAAAACAAAAACCAATAAAAATGTTCTATACTAGAAGTACCAAAAATAACCATTTTTTGAATATGGTTGTCTGGAATTTCAGTTGTTAAAACACACAAAATTCACCTATGCATTTCTGAGAGAATGGTCACACTGGACATTTTGCAAAACTTTGGGTGTAACTCGAAAACTAAGCCGAATTTGAGAATTTTCCTTAAAAGATTTTTTGTTAGAAATAAGGTTTCCCATAAAATCGGAAAGTTAAAAAAAAATAATAAAAATAAACAAATTTAAGCAGCAAAAAATAATAAAACCTACATGAAAAAAGTTGTAGTATCATTGATTTTAAATTGTGTTACATAACTGCTCATAACTTTTTTTGTTGCAAAGATAGATAAAAAGCATAGCATATTCAAATGAAAAGACTTCTGAGCTGATAGAAATGTCTCCAGCTTTCTAAAAAATAGATTAAAGTAGATAGATTTGTATGCTTGGCACTTTGTTCATATTTATTTACATGTCTAAGTTATTATTCAATTCAACTTCATTCAAAATAAAAACAGCATCAGACATTAAAGTTCTTCTGATTGTTTTTTTCTTACATCAAAATCTGTTAATCTCTTACATGAATGGCATGTATTTAACGAAAACAAAACATACAAAATAGGTCAACCATCGCCTTCAGAAACAAGCACTATACAGCACTCATCAAGTATTTATTGACATCTTCACTTCAGTCGCCCGGTCCCGTCCAAGTAGCTCTTAACTTTTTAAGCACCGAAAAAAATGCGGCTTTACGACATTTAATCTGCATGTTGCACACGAGATGTGCAAATAATTATTATGATCCTTTGACATTATTCGTATGAAATTTTCTCTTAAGGAATGATGGGGCTTATTTGCTCTACCTCTTTTTCTACATGACACATTAAACTGTATTCATTGGATTATGTCTTGATTTTTCTTTTTACGACAGAAAAAAATATCCACACACATGTGTGTGGGACGAGAAGGGAAAAAAAGCCTTACACCTTGTTGACCTGTGTTGGCTTACATCTTGACTTATTAATAAAATCATAAGGACACCCCGGCGGCGATGACTTTCTCGTTTCTGTTTTGTTGGCCTATTTCATTCAGTCTAGTTATTTTCAAGTTGACTTTAATATTTGAAAAGAGTGCTTTATGCTTCCGTAGTTTTTCTCGCATTCATCGTCTTTAAGAGTGAGGAAGTAGAAACTTTTAAGGGGTTTTAGTTTTTGTAGTTTATTTTGTTTGACAGTATAGTTGAGCCGAAGATTTTATAACCGTCGTGACTTTAAGGATATTTCATACTTTTATTAGTGGATAGATACCTAGATACAAAAAGTGCTTTATTCAAGAACCCGGAGAACCTGGTCCGATTTGGATGACTTTTTTTTTGTTTGAAATGAAGGAAATCAAATTTAGAAAAAAGTTTGCACTTCAAAAATTGACGACCTCAACTGCTTTTTTTTTTTTTAATTAAAAAAAAAAAACATTTTTCAAAACAAAAAAAGATATTTTGTAATATTATTTATAAAACTGCAAAGATAAAGTTAAAAAATTCTCCAAATGTTTTAAATTGTTTTTGACATTTGTATTTAATATAAAAATTTAAGGCCATTTACATATTTCATTTATGTATTTAATTTAAAATAATACAAACATAATAATTTAATTTAAAAAAAATGTTATGTATGCATTGTCGAATGAATTTTGTTGTCAAATATTCAAAAACAGGTATGGTGGATTTTGTAGACGTAGAGGATAAACAAACAAGTAGCTTTGGTTTCGGGACATTTTTCAAATTTATATTTTCGGATCCTTCAGCCGTTTTAAGGTAAAAACTTTTTTTTAAATCAAACAATTGGTCAGAATATAGTTACACCTGCTTAAAATGAGTACGTTAAGGCAAATTTCTAGTCCCTGAATGGTCAGCTGTCGAAAAATTGCTTCAAATACAGACAACTTTTATTGGAAAGTTACTGGAAAGTTAGTGAAGAAATATCTGCCTTAATTTCAAATCAAGTGTGTTAGTGTCAAAATTGTCAGTTGTGAAATTAAAAATCGGTTTAAATTGTTATAAATTGTTTGTGCGGTCGCGTTAAATAAATTGGAAATGAAATTTTGCATACATTTCGAAGTAACTTTGTATCCATGTCGAGGTTTCTCTTTTTTCTAAACGAACTTGAGGTAAGGTACTGAAGAAAAGTTATAAGTTTGGCATAATGACATGTCGAGAAAAAAAATTAGTTATTTTGCGGCAGATTTTAGCGTTCAATGGATGTAGTTGATTAAATATGGAGTTTCTTAAGTCTTCTGAACGTACCCAATAATTAAATAAATAAAACAATTAACTGTCACTTAAAACGGCATATAACGAAAAACTACTGAAAACCCCAGAAAAATCGATTGATTTTCAAGGATTTTAAGAGAAACTTTTGTGTGCTGAACTAAAATCCGTCATCCGTTTTTTGCTATCTGCTCCGGTTTTTGAGATATTCTGAAAATGGTGTAAAACCGTTTTTACATATTCCTAAAGTTATGTTAAACTTAGAAATGCTTTACAAAAATGAAATGATTCCTCAAAGAACTAATCTTCATCTTCAAATCTTTCAAATACCTTTTTTAGTTTCTTAGTTATGTAAAAAATAGTGAACAATTGTTCTTTTTTATTTTTTAACATGAATATATCAAAAACCAGAGCTGATGGTAAAACAATGTTTGTCGGATTTGAGTTTAGCACAAAAATCTATCTCTTAAACGACTCTTACTTGCTCTTTTTAAAACCCTTGCAGGCTGTGTAATCGAAAACAGCTTTCCTTGCTGCAGTTATTCCCTCGTCGAAATAGACATACAAATCTGAAAAGGTAAAAAATTCCGATAACGCTTAAATTCGGTACGGACCTTCCACTATAACCAATACGAGGCAATGGTAGAAAGTCCACATCGATCCGACGTCAGGACAACTTTTTGCACATGGTCATGTGTCGAAAAAAAAAACAGTTTTTCGCAAATAACTTCTGAGCTGTTAATGCCATGGAAAAGTACCTGTCTAGGTAAAGTTTGTAGATCGAAAAATTTTCTACAATAAAGACCTGTACACTTTTTGCCTACGACCAATGACTAAGAAAGTAGGTATTGCTATTTAAAAAACAAAATACTAAATGACGAAAATATTGTTTTTTTGAGTATAACTTTCATAGGAAAAAAAAGTTGTGTTAATCTTTTTTGTAGAACATTTTGTAGCCTACAATGTGTTCATAGTCTTTTTCGATAGCATTGACATTTTTATCAGTTACACTAAAAAAAAAAAACAATATTTTCGTCATTTAATGTTTTTTTTTTAAGATGTAGGTACTTTCTTAATAAATTGGTCGTAGGAAAAAAGTGTGTGAGTCTTTTTTGTAGAAATTTGTGTGAATTACAAACTGCATCTAGACTACTTTTCGATAGCATTTTTACCGTTCAAAAGTAATTTGCGAAAAACTGATTTTTTTGACACTTTACCCTGCGTAATGATGAGCTCACGTCGAATCCACGGGGACTTTTTACCATTGCTTCATCATGGTCAGTGGAAAGGTCCGTACCAAATTTAAGAGTTATCGGAATTTTGTATAGGGAAATATCTATTTTGACTGGCGTATTCTAAATATTCATTACCTTTTATTTAATTATATTTGTATAGGTATTATAGCTCTTTTTGTAATAAATTTGGTGCAATGTGATCCAAAGTTCAAAATTGAAGGTCAAATGATAAGCAAATGAAATCGTCACAATAAAATGTTCAGTATAACAGTTCTATTAGGGTTATACCTATTTCCTACTATTTTATAAAACATTGGTCAAAACTATAATCAATTTTCAAAACACCGGACATTAATTTGTTTTGTCACATAAGCAAAGAACGAGAATCATTTGCCAAATAACATGATGTACTTACATACATAAATTGTTCACTTTCATGTTGAGCAACTTTGGTTTGCTTGATGATAATGTCCTTTTATCCGAATACATTTTACTTTCTTCCTTGAATTTCAATTAAATAAATTCTCCATCTACCATTGTAACAGCCATCTCTTTTATTGAAATGATACGCCCATAAAATTGTGGCTAACACATGTTACTTTTGGTACTTATACAACATATTCACACTCGACCAACATTGATTAATTGCTTAATTTAACAGATGTTTCCGGAACAGCCAAAAATGTATCTACTTAATTACAAGCTTTATACATACATACTCGTACATACATATAATATATTCAACATATTATTTACCAACTATTCAACAACTCAAACATACAAAAATTCCTACTGATGGTACTTGGCATTATAATATTCAAAAAACTTTTCTTTGGCATTTTCCACAAAATGGTTGGATGAACGATTTAAAAATTGCCTGTTGAACCATGAGCTAATTGGTCTTCTTTTTTTTTGTTAATTATGTCGTTAACAAGGAAGCGTATGGTATCCATTTATCTTCAGGTTGATGTAG
This sequence comes from Melangyna quadrimaculata, assembly GCA_949320155.1. Classification (NCBI taxonomy): domain Eukaryota; kingdom Metazoa; phylum Arthropoda; class Insecta; order Diptera; family Syrphidae; genus Melangyna; species Melangyna quadrimaculata. Next base: position 72,589,753 of record OX439485.1, on the reverse strand, counting down.
AAAGCAAATAATAAATCATCAAGGACTTGACTCTATACAGCAAAACAAGGAAACACTTGCGTGGTATGTGTATGTATGTAAATCTGCCATCTATCTAACACGTTGCTTCGAAATTTAATGTAGGCAATTTTAGGATTTTTAGAATTTCGTATATTGCAATTAATGAATTTATAGGAAGTAATTAAAATTCCAAACAACAAAATCTCCAGCTCGTGGAATATTAGCGGTTCTAGAAAAATGAAATAGATTTCGTACAGCTTAACGTAAAGTTTTAAATTTATTAAAAAAAAAATAAAGTTTACTTATGAAACTTTAGGAATGTTTGATGTGTGTAACATCTAAGCTCGCAGTAGGAGGTAATTTGAAGAGAAATGTGGATTTCAGTAAGAGACTCCTTCGGGGAGCGTAAAAAAGCATTACAAATGGAAAGTTATTTCAATTTGCGTTTAAATGATTATTATTATTTACTTTGATGATTTTAAACTTTTTAACGTGTCGATTTAAAAGCCTGAAATTTAAAAGAATGGAGTTAATGGTCTGGATTTTTGGTGAAAAATTTTATCTCATGCCGAGCAGCTACTTCAAGAGGGGAAGGGAGTAAGGGGTGACTCCGCTTTATATTTGTATTTTTTTTTAATGATAAAGATTGTTCATACAAATTTTCAAAATCATTCACGCTTTCTGAATCGGGTCCCTATGTGCATGTAAAATGTAAAGACAAATCAACCAACATCGGCGATTTAATGCAAATGATAAAAAATCACTTCGATTTTTTCCGAATGCTGTGTATTCACCATCATGGTGCTTGTGCTGTAGGGTGGATCGAATTCAACATTTTTTACCAAATTACTGTTTGAACTCATAGTTTATGCTTAATGGTTTTCTGAACTTATCCTCATCATTTATTTTGAGTCGCCCTTGGGAAAAACAAAATCTGGAAACCATCGAAAATTTGTGTTTTTTCACACAAAAATTATATACCTACCTATTAAGAATTAGGGAAACGAAGAGTTGTTGAAATATAATAACGGATTCTTGTAGAGGGACTAAATACAAATCACCATGGTGTTAGGGGTCTTTCTCCTTCCATATAAGTGGGAGGGGAACTTTTTAAAAAATACTTTAAAATGGAAATAAATCGTTTAAAAAATTATTTAAAAAGAACGGAAATATTGATAATAAAGAATGATACATTTTCTGAAAGCGAAAAGTCTGTTCTTTTATTGAGTTTTTGAATCAAGTTCATACTGTTAATAGTTTTCGAAAAAAATATTTTCAAACTCAAACTTGAAATATTTGAACTGATTTTTTCTTTCAAAAATGTGGAATTAGGTTAGAAATTAGCTTAAATTGCTTCGTGGATAAGTGCATTTATTAATTCTTCATCAACCACTGAAAAGCAGATGACTTTATGTCTTATATTGTTTTAGAAAATCTAAACTCACGAAATATACTAATTTTATGAAATCATTTTGTTTATAAAATTGACCGTCCTGCTTGTTTTTGGTCCCTCTTGTAGAGGTTATTTTTTTGTCGCCAAATATTCCCACCCCGGATTCATAATATATCATTTTTTTTGAAAAACTACAAATTTTAAATGGCTTCCCGATTTTGTTTTTCCCAAGGGCGACTCAAAATAAATGATTAGTGGGATAAGTTTAGAAAACCATTAAGCATAAACTATGAGTTGCACACAGTGATTTGGCAAAAAATGCTGAAAACGATCCACCCAAATGTGCAGCTCACAGTATAAACTTATTTGGATAGTCGATTCTGCGGAGTAGTACAATACTACTGCAATTACATTTGTCGGTGCTAATCAAAAGTGTGTTTAAACTTGCCAGCAGTGCAGAAAATTCTTAAGGAAAATGTTCTCGGTTACTTTCACAAATAGGGCTGGCCACGAGACGACTCTGCGAGACTTTTGTAAGTCTCGTCTCGGTCTCGTTAAAATTTTCAGTCTCGTCTCGGTCTCGTATAATTAAGTCTCGTCTCGGTCTCGTCTCCGAAAAAAACGGTTTCCGGACAACCTGTTGATTATTGGAACGAAATATTTTCGATTGAAGTTTAATGTGGCATCAGAAGAAAATAAATATTTAATTGAAATTGGATTTTTTAATTTATAAGACTCTCTGTAAATTTCCGTACAAATATACAGTCTCGTTTCGTCTCGTCTCGTCTCGTCTCGTCTCGTCTCGTCTCGTCTCGTCTCGTCTCGTCTCGTCTCGTCTCGTCTCGTCTCGTCTCGTCTCGTCTCGTCTCGTCTCGTCTCGTCTCGTCTCGTCTCGTCGCGTCTCGTCTCGTCTCGTCTCATCTTGTCTCGTCTCGTCTAGTCTCGTCCCGTCTCATCTTGTCTCGTCTCGTCTAGTCTCGTCCCGTCTCGTCTCGTCTCGTTTCGTTTCGTTTCGTTTCGTTTCGTTTCGTTTCGTTTCGTTTCGTTTCGTTTCGTTTCGTTTCGTTTCGTTTCGTTTCGTCTCGACTCGTCTCGTCTCGTCTCGTCTCGTCTCGTCTCGTCTCGTCTCGTCTCGTCTCGTCTCGTCTCGTCTCGTCTCGTCTCGTCTCGTCTCGTCTCGTCTCGTCTCGTCTCGTCTCGTCTCGTCTCGTCTCGTCTCGTCTCGTCTCGTCTCGTCTCGTCTCGTCTCGTCTCGTCTCGTCTCGTCTCGTCTCGTCTCGTCTCGTCTCGTCTCGTCTCGTCTCGTCTCGTCTCGTCTCGTCTCGTCTCGTCTCGTCTCGTCTCGTCTCGTCTCGTCTCGTCTCGTCTCGTCTCGTCTCGTCTCGTCTCGTCTCGTCTCGTCTCGTCTCGTCTCGTCTCGTCTCGTCTCGTCTCGTCTCGTCTCGTCTCGTCTCGTCTCGTCTCGTCTCGTCTCGTCTCGTCTCGTCTCGTCTCGTCTCGTCTCGTCTCGTCTCGTCTCGTCTCGTCTCGTCTCGTCTCGTCTCGTCTTGTCTCGTCTCGTCTCGTCTCGTCTCGTCTCGTCTCGTCTCGTCTCGTCTCGTCTCGTCTCGTCTCGTCTCGTCTCGTCTCGTCTCGTCTCGTCTCGTTTCGTCTCGTCTCGTCTCGTCTCGTCTCGTCTCTTCTCGTTTCGTCTCGTCTCGTCTCGTCTCGTCTCGTCTCGTCTCGTCTCGTCTCGTCTCGTCTCGTCTCGTCTCGTCTCGTCTCGTCTCGTCTCGTCTCGTCTCGTCTCGTCTCGTCTCGTCTCGTCTCGTCTCGTCTCGTCTCGTCTCGTCTCGTCTCGTCTCGTCTCGTCTCGTCTCGTCTCGTCTCGTCTCGTCTCGTCTCGTCTCGTCTCGTCTCGTCTCGTCTCGTCTCGTCTCGTCTCGTCTCGTCTCGTCTCGTCTCGTCTCGTCTCGTCTCGTCTCGTCTCGTCTCGTCTCGTCTCGTCTCGTCTCGTCTCGTCTCGTCTCGTCTCGTCTCGTCTCGTCTCGTCTCGTCTCGTCTCGTCTCGTCTCGTCTTGTCTTGTCTCGTCTCGTCTCGTCTCGTCTCGTCTCGTCTCGTCTCGTCTCGTCTCGTCTCGTCTCGTCTCGTCTCGTCTCGTCTCGTCTCGTCTCGTCTCGTCTCGTCTCGTCTCGTCTCGTCTCGTCTCGTCTCGTCTCGTCTCGTCTCGTCTCGTCTCGTCTCGTCTCGTCTCGTCTCGTCTCGTCTCGTCTCGTCTCGTCTCGTCTCGTCTCGTCTCGTCTCGTCTCGTCTCGTCTCGTCTCGTCTCGTCTCGTCTCGTCTCGTCTCGTCTCGTCTCGTCTCGTCTCGTCTCGTCTCGTCTCGTCTCGTCTCGTCTCGTCTCGTCTCGTCTCGTCTCGTCTTGTCTCGTCTCGTCTCGTCTCGTCTCGTCTCGTCTCGTCTCGTCTCGTCTCGTCTCGTCTCGTCTCGTCTCGTCTCGTCTCGTCTCGTCTCGTCTCGTCTCGTCTCGTCTCGTCTCGTCTCGTCTCGTCTCGTCTCGTCTCGTCTCGTCTCGTCTCGTCTCGTCTCGTCTCGTCTCGTCTCGTCTCGTCTCGTCTCGTCTCGTCTCGTCTCGTCTCGTCTCGTCTCGTCTCGTCTCGTCTCGTTTCGTCTCGTCTCGTCTCGTCTCGTCTCGTCTCGTCTCGTCTCGTCTCGTCTCGTCTCGTCTCGTCTCGTCTCTTCTCGTTTCGTCTCGTCTCGTCTCGTCTCGTCTCGTCTCGTCTCGTCTCGTCTCGTCTCGTCTCGTCTCGTCTCGTCTCGTCTCGTCTCGTCTCGTCTCGTCTCGTCTCGGTCTCGTCATGCGAAACCGAGATCGAGACCGAGACTTTTCTCGTCTCATGGCCAGCCCTATTCACAAACTTTCCGACACTAGTGAAAACAAATCATCTTTAAAAATTTAACTGCTGAAGCTCAATAACAGGGAAATTGTTTTTAAAAATATTTGGATGCGTCCTGATGTCTTTGATTTGGTGCAATGTTCTGAAGGCTTTAAATGAAAGAAGCGCCATTCTTCAAACCAGATAAATCCGTATTAAAATTGGAATTCAAAACCTCGATAGATATCCGATTTGCAGCTAATTCGTAACCAATGGGAAAATGGGATCACATTTTATTGGAATGCAAATTAGTTGAGACTGAAGTGGGTGATATTTTTAGAATTATTTTTTTTAACGACTTGAAAAAGACATTTAAAGAGACATTTTGGGGTAAATCACGGAAACAGATGAACAAACTAATTTCAAAACAAACATCTTTTATGTCATAGTTGATTGGATTATAGGCTCTCCCAAACCGACGTAAGACACTCACGGCAGTTTTTTGTTTATCATTGTGTGTAAAATAAATAAATAAATTGCGTAGCGTCACGGCTCGTGAAAAACGTGTCGACAGAAATGGAAGGGACCTACAATTTTATGCTGAATCCAAACGGCTAGCCGAGAAGCACTTATTAATGACAAGTTTACTCTTGGAGGATTTGTCAATTCTTCGCAAGATGCAGTAGCCCTGAAAAAAACGTTTTAGTTTTTTAGGTGGACGAAGCTGGGAAGTGAACCCAGACCTCCAGTGTGACAGTCCAACGCATTAACCATTACGCTACTAACCATTACGCTACATTAGGCAAGAAATAGTACAATTTCCCAATAGAAGTAAACATTTTTGGTCATTTGTAAAAAAAAAATATTCGAAACACTACTTCGTCTTTGATTCCAACGCTCGTCTTCAACGACGACACACCTGCTGTCAGATAAATGCAATTGGCTTGCAGCACAGTTTGCTGTTAAGGCTAGGCGCATATTGAGACGCGTCTAATGCGTGTGACGTGACCTGACGAGTGCCGAACGACTCGATTATAGTAACGTGTCATGCCGTTCTCCGCACATTGCTTCGCGTGTCTCGTGTCCAAATAAATATTAATTGAAGCATAAATCGAATGACATATTGATAATTGAAATAAACTGTAAACAAAAACAATTCATTTCTTAAAGGGAAACAATTTTTAATTTTTAAAACCAACCAATTTTTATTATTCTATTTTTTGACCGAAAAAAAAAACAAACACGTGCCGGTCTTGCAAAAAAAACTGTAGGTCTGTTCCTTTACTTTGAGTTTCTGTGATGTGATTTTTAGTCCAAAGTCATGTCAAGTTCACATAAAAAAAATTAAATTGACAAAACTTTGGACCAAAATGCACAAAAAATTACAGAAATTCAGAGTAAAGGAACAGACATTGTGTTTCGATCACTGGTGTCGCAAGATTTTCGGAAAACGCGCGTCAGTTCATGTAGTGTTGATTTTCAATATGCGTTGTTCTATTGGTTTATATTGTTTACAAAAACTCGCGCTGTGCTGTGTAGCGTCACTCGTGTCGAATGCGTCTCAATATGCGCCTAGGTTAGGTTAGGTTAGGTTAGAGTGGCTGTCAGGAAAACGGCTGACACACTTAGACCATAATTAGGTCCGTGGTGATACCACATGATAGAAATGAGGAGATTATCCTCATTACGAAAACCATTCGGAGCTTTTTATGAAGCGAGAGAGACAGTGTATGTCTGTATTGGCCAGATCGCTTGGAGTAGTCCCCCAGATGGAGTCTGCGCCTCTGTGAAAGAGCAGGACATGTGCAGAGGAGGTGAGGAATTTTTTCCTCCTCCTCTTCGTCCATTCCTGTCGAAAGGCGCACACAGGAATGGTTGCGAGTTGTTAGTCACTAGGCCCTAGTTCTTCATGAGCCGTTGTGCCACCCGATTTATTTATTTTACTCTTCGTCCATGCAACTTCTACAGAAGTCATTTGAGAAAACGCCAAGTCTTGTGGCGTGTTTTCCTATAAGGCAGTGTCCTGTTATGACACCTATTACGGAGCTCATTTGTGATCTGCTAAGTGATAGCAAACTTTTAGAGCGCCTAGGGTCTAGCGATGGCCAGATTTCTTTTGTGGCCAGACATGTAGTAAGGTTTGTCCATCTAGAGTTTGCTTTCCTTGCAGAGTTTTGTTTTAGCAAAAGTTTACACGTAGCGATCGGTATACCTGTGTTCCACCTGTTAAGCAAAACGGGCATTAGAGTTCCATTTCTGGCAAGTTCATCGGCTTTACAATTTCTCGGAATATCTCTATGGCCCGGCACCCAAAGAAGGTGAATATTAAACTGTTCCGCCATCTCTTCAAAAGACGATCGACAGTTTTGGGCCGTAACGGAGTTTGTAGAGACAGAGTTGAGAGATTTAAGTGCTACTTGACTATCTGAGAAGATGTGTATATCCGATGTTGATATCACGTTTTCTCTCAGCCAAGACAGAGCTTCTTTAATTGCCAGGATTTCCGCTTGGAATACGCTACAGTGGTTAGGGAGGCGGAAGGAGAGACTTAAATTTAGTCTATCTGAGTACACTCCGCCACCCACTCCTTCCTCAGTTTTTGGCCCATCAGTATAAAAATGAACTGAATCACCTTTGAGAGGGTCCCCAACGTCCCAAGATTCAACAATATGCGCCTAGCTAATAGAACTCCGCCTGTGCTTGAGATCGTAAACGATTTTATGGGACAAATGTTCTTTTGCACTCGTGCAGTTGCTAGAGATTTGAAAGATCTCATCATTCACAGAACCGCTGGCCCGGATGGTATCCCTCCCATTGTTCTGAAAACCACTGCCTAAGCTTTCCCATATGTCCTATTCTACTGGTCTCTCTCCAAGTAGATCGAAAACAGAATTTCTCTAGCCAGTCCCTTTAAAAGTCGTATCTTCTTTACCCTCAAACTATCGACCAATTCAGCTCAAGAAATTTCTGGAAGACCGAAAGCTTCTTAATGACCGGCAATACGGCTTTCGTAGCAGTAGGTCCACTCGTGATCTGATGGTACATATAGCTCACCGAAAAGTGGAACAAATCTTTATGTAGGTACATTATTTTGGAGAAAATAAGATTATTGCTCTGGATATTTCAAAAGCGTTTGATATAGTTTGGCATAAAGCTCTTTTAATGAATCTCCTCATCGTTGGACTAGAAATTACCTTTCGGAACGTTCGATACAAGTCGTATTGAATGGTTTTAAGTCTGAAATTCACAAAATAAATGCTGGTGTGGCCCAAGGCTCCGTTTTGTCTCCGACTCTCTTCCTTATATTCATCAATTGTCTAAAACTTCTCAGCTTTTCATATTCGTTTCTATAGATTAACATCCATTTCCTTCGGATGTGGAACTTTATAGCCAGCTTATGATAAGCTTATAAAATTCTGATTTCGACAGCATTGTCCAATGGGGAATCAGAATCCGTTTATATAATGAAATGCTTCCTAAACTCAATGCTGTCTCCTGTCGTTGAAACGGAACGCACAACCTATGCTGCTATCCATGAGCGGAACTTGCAAAGAACAAACTGAACAGCTTTCAGTCTTCAATATGTTTGTCACAGACCACCATTTATGGAACGACCACCATATATGAATTTGACATTACCAAAAATGCTTCTTAGTATTTAGGTTTTCTTCGGCGATGCAAGAAATTGTTCTCCCCTTCTGATCTGCTCCAATAACCCACTTAATTCTTTTGGATATAATTCAGATAAGAGCTATAAAAATGATAAGCGATAGAAATATTACGGAAGCATTTGCATATCGATATCTCGAACACCACCGGCCGTGCCGCGCAATGTTTTTTATCTCTCATTATTCTACCGCTATTTTCATAAAGAGTGTTCTAGTGAAATAGCTAGTTGCATTCATTTGGTAAAAGAATTCAACCGTAGTACTCGTTCTTCTAGTAATGCACCTCAGTTTAACCTCCAGCCCAATTTCGGACGTACTTTCAGTATAGATATTCTTTTTTAAGCCTCACTACCCAAATGTTGAATGCTTTATCCGGCTCTATTTTTCCCTACCATTTCGATATTCAAAGGTTCAAAAACAAAGTGCATCTGTTTCTCCTCTTTAATCCTTCCCTATTTTCCTAACGCTAGTTTAATTTAACATTTTAAAAGGAAAAAACAAAATTGAGTAAGGAACTATTTTCACGCGTTCGCGTTCACAGGTTTTTATTTTTGAATATTTTTTTTTGGAACTTAAGCTCGTTCGGTTTTTTATTGTTTCTCCCTGCTTATAGACCGAGAACTGGCAGCAGATTTTGGTCATGAAAGGAAACCAAAAGATTTTAATAGTATAGGTAGTCCTGGTGAAGGTGACAACAAATAAGTTCGTCTGCCAGCATGTAGGGTAGGTAGGTAGAAATGGCGGCCACGGGTAGTATAGCCCATAGCCCAATTGACGCTGAAGTGCGCCGTTTTGATACCATAACTCGTTTGAACCTGTGGATGGAATTTAAGAGAGAGAATATGGGCATATCCTCAGGATATCGTCCCTTTTTATTTGAGTTTAGAATAGGATTTTGTTGTAGCTTTTAATACAATCATCAGAAAGTGGATCTCTCACTCAACCAGATCAGCACCCGCACCCGCACCATCCACAGTAAGCCCACTAGGCAGTTCGTTGGCTGGCACTGGAGCGTCCACTGATCTGATTGAATGATCATCCAGCCACTGTGTACCACAAACCCCCACCAGAACCCTAGTCCACTATCTTGTGATCATAGGGAATCGACGGAAGGTATAATGCAGAAGTAGCCGAAATTTGTGTAGTGGTCCCGTTACCACGTAAAAGTGCATCAAAAGTACAACTTTTCTGAAAAATGAAATCGGGTGGGAAACCATTTCAAATGTAATACAACTTGACGCCATCAACTCCCTGATCACAAAAATGGTTTCGACAGACGTCTAGGTGGCCCCAAAACCCAGACAGACGTCCCCGAAAACGCGATTTTTTTTGGCGTTTTTAGGCTTTTGGGAAACCACCTGAAATGGATCACAACTTTTAGCCATGGACTCCCTGAGTGTGAATATTGTACGTGACAGACGTCTAAGTGGCCCCGAAACCCCCGACATACGTCCCTGAAAATGCGTTTTTTTTGCGTTTTTTGTCAAATGGAAACCACTTGAAATGTATCACAATCGAAAGATCTAGACCCCCTGAGTGCGAATATGTACATGACAGACGTCAAAGTGGCCCCAAAACCCCCGACAGACGCGATTAAAGTCGCGGATTTTTTATTGAAATTTTTAGATAATTGATATATGCCACCAAAATGTATCACAATCTGAAGGTCTTGACTACCAGAATACTAATGTATAAGAAAAATAGTTTTTAGTGTCATCCAACAGCTGGAAAGGCGCGAAATAAATCGCAGATTTTTTATTTTATTTTTTTAGTAATAGGATTTTGAGGGAAACCACTTGAAATGTATCCCAATCAAAAGGTCTTGACCCAAGAAAAATTTAAATGTAAGTGACAGACGTTTGAGTGGCTCCAAACAACTGACTAATTGTTTATTAGTGGTAGCTTCTTCAAATGTTTACCAATTAAAAGGTGCTGACTCAAGAAAGTGATTTAATAAGTTACAGGCGTTTGAGTTACGCCAAACTGCTGAAAAGCGCTATAAAAGTCGCGGATGTAATAACTAGTTTATCAAAAAGATTAAAGATACAAATCTCTTGAAATGCATCTCAATTTAAAGGGCTTGACTCCCTGAGTTGCAAAATGTAAGTGACAGACGTTTTGAGTTACGCCAAACTATCGAAATCCACGATATAACTCGCCTTCAAATATTATTATTGGTTTTTCTTTCAATTTACCTAATTAAAAGGTTTTGACTAGCTGAAAAAGAAATTTTGAAGGGAACACGTTTTAAACATACCAAACAGAATTTATTTAACCAGTAAAGATTTCAATATTCAACTAGTACATAATGTTATGTGTGCAGAAATCTATGGGATAGGTACATACATTAATGTGCTATGTGCATACATTTTTCCCTCAGTGCATATTCACACTCAGGGAGTCCATGGCTTAAAGTTGTGATCCATTTCAGGTGGTTTCCCAAAAGCCTAAGAACACCAAAAAAACTCGCGTTTTCGGGGACGTCTGTCTGGGTTTTGGGCCACCTAAAAGTCTGTCGAAACCATTTTTGTGATCAGGGAGTTGATGGCGTCAAGTTGTATTACATTTGAAATGGTTTCCCACCCGAGTTCAATTTTCAGAAAAGTTGTACTTTTGATGCACTTTTACGTGGTAACAGGGCCACTACATGCTGCTAGACGAACGTATTCATTATCACCTTCGCCAGGACTACCTATAGTATTCAAATCTTTTGGTTTCCTTTCACGACCAAAATCTGCTGCCAGCTCTTAGACTATTAAGTATTCCTATAATTTTTTTTTAAACCATCCATTTCAATAGAAAATCTTATTTCAAATAAAAATTTAATCAAGTTAAATTCTCAAATTCAGCTAACTTTTCGAGTTATACCAAAAATATTGAAAACGCACCAGTGTAACCGCATTCTCTCAGAAATGAATGGATGAATTTTGATGAATTTTGTGTTTTAAGCAAGCTTTAGTGTCAGACAAACACATTCCAAACTAAAAATCCGTGAACGCAATTATTGCTCCTTTCTTCCTTGTATATTCCGGTGTATTTAATAGCCTATAATAACATTTCTCTGGGCTAGGGCCCAGTTATAGCTATCATTGGAAATGATCATTGCAAATATTAATTGCCAATTTTGAGAGATTTCGAAGTTAAAGCAAATGATTATTGTGATGCCAAGTAAGGCTAATTGACTTAATAATTATTTCTAGGTAAAACTAAATACAATTTGACACAACTTTTCTCATAAAATGACTTTTAATTTTTCAATGATGAACTACCTTACCAATGATCATTGAAATAATTATAGGTTACGTTATGGGGAAGATATGGCTCAAAATTAATTTTTTTGGAGGAGAAATAATTTTGAAGTCGTAAGCTACCTTTCTGCATTAAAATGTTCAATGATTAATCTTTCGAAGGGTCTCAAAATCAACAATTAACTTTTTCAATGATGGTTTTCAATGATAGCTATAACTGGCACCTTAAAAAAGAAATTGTATCCGTTACCAAAATATTAACATCTCTATTTATAAACACGTAACAGCGGTGAGACACGTTTTAAAGTCATAATTGTTTTGAATTAGAAATAGCCTATGAAATGTGACACACACATCCGTAGTTTTCCTGGGAAATATTTAAACTACAAGTAGTTATACTTATCATGAATCAATGTTTGTAAGTGATACGTCTATTGAATAATTTCCCGTTAAAGAAAAGATATGATATGCCTACGTCAGTAGAAATATGTTTACCTATTAATATGTAAAGTTATCCAACGGACAAGTTCCTTATTATACGAGTATCAGCTAACCCTTGTTTTAAGGACCATATGGTGTTTTTGTCTGTTATTAATACGCCTGTTATTATCTTTTCTCCTATAAAGGATCATTCCCTTGAATTGGCTTCAATAGCAAAGTTAAACAAAAAGTCAATTTATAATGCTTTTCATTCAAACAAAAAAAAAATATATGGAAAACCAAAGTTTTTATGCTTGTTTAAAGGACGCCTTTATGTGGATCTAAATAAAATGAAAATGAAAAGTTTGTTTTATTTTTATTTTCGAATTATGAAAAAGCATATGTGGCGGAGCGGAAGTGTATAAATGTGTGTTCTCGAATTCAACAACGATTTGTTCCTTTTATTCTCGTACACACATAATAATACCTACATATATAGAGAGTCAGAAGTTTCACAAATCTAAAACAACAACAACAACTCTTGTTTCGTTTTCAAATACGTACACTGAGAATGACTTTATTTCATGTTTTTACGGAAATTTAGAAACATTTCGAACGGAAGTTGAATCTGCTTGTACATTATTTTTTATTATATTGTTGTTCTATAGATTGCGTCGTGCGTATTTAAATGAATGAAACCAATTTTAGGGTTTAAAACTTGAAATATCGCATATAAACAAGGCAAATAATGCATGATATGTATACGAGTACATAAAATAGTAAAAGGGCTTTAAGCTTTATTTGGTAGGTATAGAATCTAATGGAAACCATATGTTTCCGATTCGGGAGAAATACTTCAAATAGTTCGCTTTTCGCAGACAAAAAGCAAGTAAAAATACTAAGCACTCATAGAATTTTGTTGATTGGTATTGAATCAAAAGTAACATATAAGATCTAACATACAAAGACGTGTAGTTTGACTTCATAAAATCGTATAGATCACAATATAAGTAGCCCTTTCTTGACAAAAATCAATTTGACGACAATAATTTTATGAACACTTTTATGTTTATTTTTATGATTCATTTCATGATTTATCCCCACCTGGCTTAAGATATATTTGCTTTAGGTACATTGTAAATGCTTGTACCGTACTTCAAGAAATTATTTAAACAAGCCATAATATTCAATAAAAATATATTTTATGTAGCAATATAATTTAACGATTTTAGGAAACGAACTCGAATCCTTAAACTGTAATTGCAAAATTTATTTCTCATAATTCGATTTAATGCTATAAATTACAACCCATACCATCGAATTGAAAATGTGTTTATTTTTTATTCAAAACATAATCATAAGCAGTTTTATATACATATTACATACATACATACACTCCAATTCACTCTCTTAAATACAGATTTTTTTCAATAAACTTTTAGCGATTTCTCTATAACCTTTTATAATTATGACAAATCTAACTATGATGATTATGAATAAATTCTATAATTAGATTTGTCATAATTATATAAGCTTATAGAGAAATCGAGTGATTTGGAGTGTACATAGGTAAAGATTTATGCTTTCTATTTTATTGTTTTTTTTTTTTTTTGTTTTCAATTAGTTCAGGAATAGCAATAATTTTCTAAATATAAGCAATGTCATGAATCATTGGAATAATTTTTTGTAATGTATGTAACAATACTTAAAATAAAAGTCAATGACAAGTTTGCCGAAAAACCCATAGATATTATGATAATTTGGAAAAACAGCGGTAGGTAAAATTTAAAAAAAATGTTTTTTTAACTTTAATAAATGTGATTGGAAGTGATTAAAAATAATCTTTCCGTCATATGGGTTTTTCAGCAAACTTGTCACTGACTTTTATTTTTAGTATTGTTACATTCATTCCAAAAAAATTATTAAAACATCATGTTAGTGACGCATTTTTTGGAGAAAATTGACCCCAAAGTCAAAAATTTAGCATGGGCAGGAAAAATGGAACAGTGTGAACAAAATGGAATATCTTAAGACTCAGAAGAGATATAAAATTTATTTAAACGCAGTTATAAAGGCTAGTATTTCTTCTAAAAACAAAGGCCTAAACGAAGTTTCAATCATTATTACTAACAGCGCAATTACCGAAAGCATCGGTCAGGGTACACCAAAATCCCCGTTAAATGATATCAAAATTGGAGATAGGCCCTTACTATCAAACACTGCTCCTGAAGTAGAATCGAGTCGGTTAAAGCTTATTTTAACTCAATCCAAAGGGGCCAAGCGAGCTTGAAGCTCGCTCGAATACATCATGTAAACGGGATAATAGATACGCTCTTGCAGATAAGGTGAAGTATAATAGTTGCCGTAACACGGAACACGTGGCTATCCGCAATTGAAGTTGTACCTAGAAAAAAATGTTAGAAAAAGCTCTTTTAAGGTTCGTAGGGTGCGCGCAATTAAATTTGTATACATAAAAATGCAAATGAACAATAAATTTTTAGTCCGAGAGCTAGTGAGAATTTGCTCAAAGTGTTTTATACTCCTTCAATTTTTTTGCCCATGTCGTTTGTATCAGTGCAAGCTATATGTCATCGGTCTGGCAGCGAAATCGCGACCCCAAAACCACTAAATGCACTTTCAAAGTGCAACAACAAAAATAATCCCTCTAAAAGAACTTTATACGTCTCCAAATTTTCATCACTAAAGCCTTGTGCCTTTACTAACTAGAATCCATCGGTCTGGCAGCGAACAGTCAAGTTTTCATTTCAAAATTGAGTAATTATGTAATAAAAGAAAACTTGCCCAGTAAACCAACTCAATTTAAGTCAGTAATTATAAAATAACAGATTTCTCTGATTATTTTGTGGTTCTTCCATATAACACTACTTAAAATACTTGATATTTAACATCGATAAACTTAGAACTTGGTTACGCAAAGTTTATTGAATATATGTAGAAGAACGTGGCTACTTTTTAACATTTATTTTTTTGTTGTGATTTAACTACTTTTTGCAAAGGTTCTTTTTATCAGAAAAAGTGGGTGGAATAAACGCCCAATGAGAGCCTCATAAGCAAAGTAAGTTTTTAATTTATGCCTTTTGTATGTACTACAAGTCCTACCCCCTACCAATGCTCCATTGAAGTGATAATAATTGATATGAAGTGGGTGTATGAAACGCACCTGCATAAAAAATTTCATGATTTCAATTTTTTCTTTGTACACCTGAAAATCTAACCGATTTACTCAATTTCATAATACTGCACAAATCATGATACATAATGTTACAAGTAATATCACTAGCGTTTTCAGTTTTGTTCAGTTCTGCGCATGTTGTCAAAATCAATAGTAACAAAATTGGATTTCAAACAATCACCACAAAGGAGAACCGGCAAAAATGTATGGAAGCTGGTCTAGGAACCAATAACAACGACACATATATCGTTGAAAAGCTATTTTTGTGTACATGAATACTTACTACGGCAGCTCATTCCAAATCGCTGTGTGAAAAAAGTTATTGGCCAACAAAGATTGGAATTTGGTACATATAATTTAAACATATAAATTAAGTATGTAGTATAGGCAACAATGTGATGGCATTACCAATAACAACAAGACATACGTTTCTGAAAAGGTCTTTTTATATCCTACAATAGCTACCTTGACAATTTACATCAAATCCCAGTGTGAAAAAAGTTATTCCCTACTTAATATTGTGATATGGAATTTTGGTATAGAAAATGTTACTTTTTCAAGGTACATATGTAGTATAGGTAAAACTGTGTTGGTTCAACCTATAAGAACGCGGCTTATGTCATTGGAAAGATATTATTTCTAATACAATAGTAACGTAGACCGGACATTTCAAATCGTTTTGTGAAAAAAGTTATTCGATAATTAAGATTGTGATTTGGTGAATTTTAGTATAGAAAATGTTTATAGCATAAGCAAAGTCTTTTATTTCATCAGGGGCGTAGCTACCGCGGTATCAGCCGTATCAATTATACGGGGCCCCCGACACACAGGGGCCCCCGAACCGAGATAAGATTGTAAGAAACTGAAACACATTTTAAAAAAATTAATAAATAAAAAAATCTCTGTCCTTGGCAGGTATTATTTGCTATACTCTATCACAACAAATTTGTTTTCTTTCTTTTTTTCATATACCTACTTAGGCCAATGCAAGTGAAAATTTTCTGCATGAAATTCTCATAGGTACCTAACCTACACGAGTCTACACACCAACAAAAATATCTGATTTTTTTTTTCGATACACTGCATCAGTCGTTGATGCTGTAAAACACGTCCTAGAAGTGTCAAATTTGTTTGGCAACATACTTTTTTTTGGCAATAGCATAAAACGGTAGTCAATGTTGAATAACGAGTCATCTGAGGAATATAAAATTACACTTAAAAGGGTTTGCCCTTGTCCCTACTAGATGGCGATCATTGATCAAGAAATGACGAATTATTCGCTGTACGGAAAAATTATTCATTGATAATGAAAGCATTGTACAAACTTAATTTAGTTAAAAAAAAAAAATTGAACGTGATGAAAGTAAAAATATAATCAACATTTTAGAGAGCTACGAATTCATTGTTTTGGCCTCATTTTTTCTTCTTTATTCGAAATCGACATGATTTACAAAAAGCAAGTATTTTACTAAGTAATCTTTTTTTCATAGACTAGAGAATTAAGAAATCAAAAATCATTCTTAAGTTTGCTTATCGATTCCAGGGATTTAGGAAAAGAGTGGGGGTAACAACTGTTTTTAAAAATAAAAGAAGGAAAATAACGAAACGCTTTTTTGATGAATTATCAGAAGATGAGAGAATATCAGACCCGGAATCTTACTTCAAAGTCAAAGTTTACTATTACTGAACGAAGATTTCAGAGCCTCTTTTATGTAAGTAATTTATTTGAAGTTTTACAACCAGAAAAAATTGCATCCCTTTCGAATGAAAAAAAATTGAAAAGGAAGCAGGAAAACTGGTTGCTAAATACATTGAGGTCCTATCAAGTGATCTTTTTTGCACAACTAATTGCTTTAAAATCCTGTTTGAAATCAGAAAAGTCAGTCAACTAAGGAACTCACAGAGTTACTGCTAATTAAATACAATAGCCTTACATCAAGTTTTCCGGAAGCATGCCTTTTATTTTTGACGCTTCCGGTAACGACAGAAACAGCTGAGAGAACATTCTGTAAGCAAAAAATAATAAAAAATTATTTAAGAGTTTCTATGGGACAAGAACGGTTGTCGGACTTAGCGATCATGTATAGGAGTAAAAATAATAAAAATCATTGTCAGCAATAGATGATTTAATTAATAAATTTGTGGAAACAAAAGCCAAGAAAAGTTTTTATTTGAGTTTTTTTACTGTTAGTTTAAGTTTTATAGCACCTACATTTATGTATGTATACCTATTTAAAGACCATATGTACATATATGTACTTTTAAATATACTGGATTTGTTATTGTGAGTGTTTTTGTTTCTTTTGTAAAAAATTGTTTTTTGTTTAATTAATTTAATTTTGCAGGGGGCCCCAACTAATTCTTGATACGGGGCCCCTCGAGGGCCAGCTACGCCACTGAATTTTATACTAAAATGTAGCCAATCACAATCTTAATTATCGAATAACTTTTTTCACAAAACGATTTGATATGTCCGGTCTACGTAACTATTGTAGTAGAAATAATATCTTTCCAACGACATAAGCTACATACATATGTACCTTGAAAAAGTAACATTTTCTATACCGAAATTCCTTATCACAATATTAAGTAGGGAATAACTTTTTTCACACTGGGATTTGATGTAAATTGTCAAGGTAGCTATTGTAGGATATAAAAAGACCTTTTCAGAAACGTATGTCTTGTTGTTATTGGTAATGCCATCACATTGTTGCCTATACTACATACTTAATTTATATGTTTAAATTATATGTACCAAATTCCAATCTTTGTTGGCCAATAACTTTTTTCACACAGCGATTTGGAATGAGCTGCATAGTAAGTATTCAAGTACACAAAAATACCTTTTTAACGACGAGTGTCTCGTTTTTATTGGTTATGTAGACCGTTTTGTCCGGTTCTCCTTTGTTTTTGTTTACTGTGTACTTACTCAAGGCTCAAGGGGCAGCCAGATTTTGTTTTTGTTTACTGTGTATTTACACAAGGGGCAGCCATCTTTGAATTTGACAAGCTGCGCCTGAAAATACCTTAGATATGTGTACTGTGGGTGCCAGGCCACTGAATATTAAATATCAAATTTTAAAATGTGCCCTTTGTTTGCAGTTCAAGTCCTACCGCTCTACCAAATTTCATCATTCTACGACAACCAGAAGCGCTCCATATAATTGATAACAATTCTGCGAAAATAGGCGGATGCCACGCCCTCTGCGTGTAATCTCTCAAATTTTCAAATTTTGCCTTTGCCTGCACTTAAAGCCCTACCACTCTGCGATGTCTACAAGTGCTCCAAATAATTTATATCAATTGTATGAAAATGGACGGGTACCACGCTCCCTGAATAAAAATTCTTTAATTTTCGACTTTTTCCTTTGTACACCACAAGGCGAAATTATTGTTGTGCGAAATTTTAAGATTCTACGATGTTTTGGAAGTGCTCCATAATTTTGATGATCTGTCAGTGAGTGAGTCAGTCAGTCAGTGAGTCAGTTACGGTTATTGCGATTTTTACAGTCTTATATCTCGGGAACCACGATTGCTAAAGAATTGAAATTTGGTGAGTTGCCTAAGCCTGGCCGAATTACCGCATCAGTGAGTGAGCAATACATTACTGAATTTTCTGCATTTGGGATCCCTTCCTAAGATATCGAATAGAGTATCGAGTATATCGAATTCGATTTTTGGAATTTCCTCGTCAGTGACTGAGTGTTTTTTCATACGATAGATGCTTGGTAGACGAGTGAGCAGTAACATGTGCAGAAAAATAAAATTATTCTATTTTCTTCTACACAATATCAATTAATGGTGTTTCGGGGTGAATTGAACTAAATTAAACATCACCCGGAAAATAATTCTTGCTTAATCTTAAGGCTCAATAATTCGATTTTAGGCAAAAATATTTTTGGCCAAGTTAAATTCCAAAGGCAAATGTAAACAAAATATGAGCCCAACACAAGCAGCTGTGGCAATTGACCAATGAAATGTTAGAAATATTGACGTTAATGAAAATGTACTAGAATTTTTCTAGTACAATACGAACTCAATTCGATACGTGATACTTCGTATAACATCATACCAATGTGATTACTCGATAGTTCCATAACGTCTAAAAGTAACTCACTCGTTCACTGAAGACGTAATTCGGCCTCTGGTGAGCTTAGCAAATGCTGTGAGTTTAAAGTTTCTGACTTTATTGGTATTGACGTTAGAGGGGGGTCGAAAATAGCCTGAGTTTGATCCTGTAAACAGGGTGTAGTGCCAGAACTTGACACTATCCTTTCTAAACACAGTATTCAATTCTCATAATATAACTCGCAAATATATTTCAATATTTAATTTTAGACGATTTAATTTGTATTTGAGTAATTACTCAAATACCTAAACAACTCTTCACCAAAAAAATGCAATACTTTCTTGTTATTTTTTTTTTAAATATCACGTATACGCCACAGAGTACCCTTATTATTACATATACACACAAAAAAAAAGGAAAAAGTAACTTTTACATATTTTTTATTTTTAAGAAATAAGATGCCTTACTTTTGCATTTGTAGGGTTTCAATTGGAATTTCCCGAAAGAGGCTTTCTAAATGGTACTATGCTTGAATGAAATTGACAAGAGACAAGAAGTTATACCTCTTGCGAAAGTTTTTGCTTGAGTTATTTCTTGTTCGTTGACATTGTTTGAAAATGAATGAGTACACCACCTTCTATTTTTGTCAATGTCACTACCAAGTGGTGTGTGAATCATGTTTTATTTTTTGTCAAAGTGCTTTGAATTTCCAATCACAGAAATGATTTGGAGTGGTAACTTTGAAGAAGATACACGATTCTGATTCATTTAAGCAAATGCACTCTAATTTATTATTATTTTATTCTGCTATAAAGGAAAATTATTGATTTTATGAAGGACAAATTTTGAAAATTTCAATCAAACCTTGTGTTCATCATATTGTATATTGAATATTAAGTACGATATGAATTTTTTATTTAAGTTAAAGAGAAGGAAGTTTTTGTTTGTTTCTAACATAAATGTTCAGAGTGAGACTATAGTTTAAGCACCTTGAGAAGCTATTTTAATATAGACTTCCTCTCGATAATAAAAATAAATCCAGAGGGTTTCGAACTTGGACCTTATGTTTTTAAATTTTTTCTAACTGGTTCTTGAAGCTCAAAATAAATGAACTTTTGAGTGACTTTTGCAGATGGCAAAACTTGACTATTACAAATTTCCTAAGAGATTCGAATGAGATTGTTTTCATAACACCTAACATATAACACCTACTTAATATTTAAAAACAAGTGTTTTATGATGAAAAATCTCCTTGGAGCTTAAATGCTTAACATCGTATCAAACAATCTTAACAACTTTTGTGACTCAACTTTGATGAAATCCTTTTTCATTTTATCGGGCTTATACCACCTACAAAAACTCATCATACACATACAGTTGAATGACTAAGAACACCACTCTTACTTCAACTTTTCATCTTTAATGTTCTTCTATATTTGTGTATAGTAAGCATGTAATTCTGTATGGTTTAAGAATTTTCAGAATTACAAAGAACCGGGTTTAAACAAAAAATAATGGAGTGTTAAGGATAAGGAACTTTAACTTACCTTCATAAAAAAAAAACGAATAAAAATAAGAGGAAATATATGTATATGATTTATGAAATCCTCTTATAGTAGATAGAATGGTACATACATAAATATTTTTCTGGAATTCAAAGGATTTTCCTAGAATGTGATGGCTTACATTTTGTAATTTGGATTAAGCTACATACAGTGGCTCCCAGCTTATTTGATGCAGTGGCTGGTTTTAAATTTTAAGTTTCAATAACTTGAAAGCCATGAGATAGCGACTATCGACAAAATTTAAATACTATTTTGAAGAAAAACTTATGCACTTCAACACAGATCAATAATTTATTTTAAAAAATTGGTATTTAACATTCTCCCAGAAAAAAATAAAAACACTGTGGCTTGCCTTGAAATAACCTAATATTATTGATGGTTTCTTGGCATTTTAAATATTTTGTGTGGTTTCCTTTTTAAGAGCCTTCAAATTGCTTGGCAAGAAATAAACAAGCTTCTTTGTGATATCTGCGGTTATTTTCAGATATTATTCTGAAAATGCATTTTCAGGACATTTTTGTGTTTTAGAAGTTTGTTCCAACGAAACAAACTAGTTTTCGATCAGACTCATTTCAGGTGACTGCCCCGGAGGTTCCATCCATTTAACGCCAATTTTGAATGAGCCAGATATGTTATATCCGGCTTGTGCTTCTGGTCGAGCGTTAATAATATCTCTACTCGTAAACTAAGCGTCCTAGAGCGTAGAAACGGAAACTTTGAGAAATACACAACTTTTCGGCACTTTGGGTGAAATTATTTTTAAATATCAGTGAGATACTATTTTGTCCATCGTCCCCTTCATGAACTCCAAATTTCCCGCGTCGGCTGCAGACATACAGGCACATACCATATCGGTTTCCACATCCGGGTATTGTACATATCATTTAAAATTGGCTTTTATTTGGTGGAAGCTCCGGGGCAATCACCTGAAATGAGTCTGATCGAAAACTGGTGGGTTTCGTTGGAAAAAAAGTTCTAAAACACAAAAATGACTTGAAAAATGCTTCAGAAGAATATCTGAAGAAAAAAAAAATTGGATATAGCCGAAACACAAAAAGAATCTGATGATAGGTACAATTGAAGCCTTAAAATAATAGTAGTAGCTGATTTTATTCAAACATTCAATTATATATGACGGAGCGAAAGCCTAGCTGCAAATGCGTTATCATTATCATATAAAAACCCCATTTGAAATTATTATTTCGAGTTCAGGTTGCCTTGAAGTTTATAACCTTTTATAACCTAACAAAATAAATAACATCAACCTGCAAAAATATACAGGACAGCAAAATTTAAAAATATCAAATCTGTCATGTTTATTGACTAAAAACTAGTACCAACTTTGCTCCAATTTAAAATATGTATTTTGAAAATTCGGTGTATCGAAACATTTTAACCCAATAATTAAAGGAAAATTGAAAAAACGAAAATAATTATGGAATTACAGAATTATGAAAAAGTCTTGGAAACCCTATTTTGAAATGAAGAATTTAGCAAACAGAAATTTAACAAATACAGAATTAGGACTCCCACTTTAACACTTTTTCTCTCCGATTAATAGAAACATATGGAAAAATGGAAGAGTTATGCTAGGTTTCTACTTGTCGTTGAAAGACACAGTTTGACAAGACAGGGTGGGTTATACCTACACGCTTTTTTTGTTGATACTACCCGCAGGCACCCTGCCAAAGCCATGTCCTTATATTCTTAGCTTTAAGTTATAATGTATATTTTGTATGAAAATAAAGACTTTTATCTATCTATCTATCTACTTCCCGCCCTGTCTTGTCAAAGTGTGTCAATTTGCATCTTTCAATGATGACAAGTGGAAACCTAGCATTAGTCTACGAGGGAAACAATGAAGGAATTTTTGTTTTAAAAATTCCTCAAGTTCAAATCAATTTTAAGCAGCCCATCACAACTACATTGAAGGTCAACTAATTTAAATTTTTTATAATTTAAAATTTTTTGTTTAATGCAAAAGACTTTTAGTACCTTATCAACGTAATTTTCAAAAAAGAATGGGCACGACTGGATCGCGCAAGCTTACTCTCGTACCTGACAACTTTAACGGAGCTATAGAAATATAAATGATGTACATTATGTATTGATTCCATAATATTACGATATCATGAGTTTAAACTAAATTAAAAATAAATTTTTACTATAAATACTCTAATTTTAATGGTTAAAAAAGGTATAGATGTCAAAATAAAGTATACAATCTGATTTGTTTGATAAATATAAACTTATGAAAAAAAAAAAATCAAAAATCGTTAGAGCGGTTTTGATAAGATGTACCTTAAAAGAGTGTAAAATATCGATTTATTTAATAAATTTACGATAACGAAGTAACAGAAAGACTGTGCGATCTGAAGGATACACCAAAACTAAAAACTTTATTTATCTATATCATTCTTCTTATCCTTCGGCAATTTAGCAGCGTTGCCGTGTAACAAGTGATCGTTAATTACCATAATATAATTATTAAGAAACGTAAGTCAGTATTCTATAAGTACAAGCTGTTATAATATTGAAAAACATATTATAAAATTAAAAAAAAAAAAAAATGTATTAAATGTATAAATAGATAATTTATTTACTAGGTATATGCATAAACTATACTTTATTCAACATTGTATAAATATACATAATAAAGAATAAATGGAGGAAACAAAAATTTGCTCGTTTGAAACACCTTAAGCTGGCCACGAGAAGAGACTCTGCGAGACTTTTGTAAGTCTCGTCTCGGTCTCGTTAAAATCGAAAAATTTCGGTCTCGTGTCGGCCTCGTATAATTAAGTCTCTTCTCGGTCTCGTCTCCGAAAAATATGATTTCGGGACAACCTGTTATTTTTGGAACAAAAAATTTTCGATTATAGTTTGAAATTTGAATACGTGCAAAAGAAAATAAATATTTAACTGAAATTGGATTTTTTTAATTTCTTAGACTCTGTAAATTTCGGTCCAAATATACAGTCTCGTCTCGGTCTCGTCTCGGTTGCTCAAATCGTCTCGATCTCGTCATGCGAGACCGAGATCCACTGGCGGATCCAGGGGGGTGGCTATAGGGGCTAAGGCCCCCCCCCCCACAGACGATTGCTAAAATGATTTGAAATATAAATATAGAAAGCAATACATTACAACGGATAGAGTTTTATATTCGTCTAAAATATTGTTAAGATGAGAAATTTGATGGAAAAAATAACGTGGTTGGGGCTGAACGACTTACATGTTTTGTAACTTCTTTTCAAAGCCCTATGTTGGGTCTAAAGCCTGAAGCAATACATATTTCATGCAACAACAATTTTCCCCTTATAACAAAACCCAGAAAATTGAAGAACAAAAAACTGCTTGCAACTAATAAGGTCTGAGAATATTGGACAAAAAAAGTAGCCAGGGTTAAACCACTAACTCCCTAAATACTAACCTTATTCCAGAGAGCTTTTAGGGCTTAAGTCTGTGTAGGGATTGTCAAAGTCCAAAGTTGGGGCTAAAGCTTGAAGATATAATTAAAAAAAAAGTGGTCGGGGCTTAACATTTACATGTCAAAAGCAACAACTGTTTACACTAGAGCTTAGCTAATTTAACGAAAGAAAAGCAAATAAGGCTAAAACAATAAGAAAACAACGGGGTGAAAAGCTTAGTATAAATGTTTAATACAACAGGAATTGTCTCTTATGTCCTTGGCTGAGTTTATATAATTTTGGGACTTAGTTTTCAAAATTTAAAAGGCCCAAGGCAATACATACAAAACATTTTTGGACTAAGCAATTCAATACAAATTCTCTAGTCATGGAGCCAAATTCCAAAAGCGTGAGAAACTCTGTGAACTCAGAAAAATCTTGCAGATGTTCATGAATATTTACAATCTCTAAAGACTCGAGAATGACTTACAAATTCATCGACACATTTTTTGAGCAGGAAAAGTAAGTGTAGGTGCAGCGCACATGAAACTTCATTCGCACCTGCAGTATTGGGCCGTGCAGGTTACTTTTTAGAGCAGCTGTTTCTTATAAACGACCAAAAGTCTTGAAATTTTTATATTCTATTTTTAGATCCACAAAATATTATTTGTCTGTGCTTTCCAGTTACAGTTTGAACAAAACAGGTAGATACTCTACTCGTTGATTTGGCTAATTAATGAAAATAAGATCTCAGAGGACTCTGGTACTGTCAAAACACATATGAGCATTTGCCAGTAACAACACTTAAATATCATTTTTCTAAACTAGCATTTCAAACAGTTTTTGTTAAAAAGGTGAAGTTCAAAGCATACCTTCAGCTTATTTAAACAAGCACTTACGTAATGAAAGTGGGTACTTGATACCTAATCAATTATTAACCAATATAAATAAACGAATTTGTTCGTGTGGTTTGAGGCTGTAACATCGCTAAAAACTAAAGTTATAAAATTTGTTTTACTACCATGTTTTGCTGAGCCCTAATATCGGCTTCTAGCTCCACTTAAAAATAATTCCCATGCTAAACACATCAATGTCAAATTCTTGTTATTATACTTTATATTTAAAACATTTTAAGGCGCTATAGGAGCGCATATAAAGGCACAAAAAATACGGCTATTGTTAAAGGAAAAGTGATGTCAAAATTCGTTTTCTGTTATATAACATCATATGTTCACACTGGATCTTCAAACTCCAAACCCCCCCCCCCCCCCACAGCCAAATCCTAGATCCGCTACTCGAGATCGAGACCGAGACTTTTCCCGTCTCGTGGCCAGCCATAGAAACACCTTCAAAAAATTAAATATAAATACGCTTTTATTCGCTAAAATCAGGAGTATAAATTAAAAATTCTTGATCATGCTATATCGTTCGGAAATTTGAGTATATTGGTCTTCTTAAGACATGTAAATGTGAAAAATTATATTCTACGTTTCGGTGTGAATCTGATTACTCAACTGAGACGATATACAAACGAAAATATTCGTCAGAATGTAGAATATAATTTCTTTTATGACAGCTTTCACGATAACTCTGAGCGGCTTACAAAAAACACGTTCTCGTTCCGGCTCGCGTTGCCTAAATTGAGTGCGCGCTACCCTACTAAAAAATAATTGACAATACAATTATAAACCGATTAACATGAACTAAAAACAGATTTCTTCGGAACAACATTTACTTGAAACATTTTTTCCTAACATTAATAGATTTTGTTGTAGGGCCGATTCTTTAAATAAAATGCATCACAATTTGCTAATAACAATGACTGGATTTTGCAAAAACTATAACTCCAGATTCCCCACCCACGAAAACATAAAAAACCACCCTCAAACTAAGGTGTCAATCAAATGCCTACAGGAAGGGGTATAGCTCCTAGACTATAACCCGTTTTGAAGATATTAAATTTCCAAAAAAAAAAATGTCAATATTCTTTTTTATATCCAAAAATTATTTTTTGAATTATGAAGGAGCTCTTGTATAAAAATTTTGGTTGAAATTGGTGTTAACGAAAAATTTGAAAACCAACAAATCGGTTCTATGGCAGGTACCCTTAATAACCGTTATTGGTATTTTTTTTTTATCAAAATGTTTACCATATCCTTCGAAGCAATTCGTTAGTCACCGTTTTTAAAATAAATACATTTTTGTATATAGGTTGTAGGACAGGTGCCGTTATTTCTTGAGCTAAAAAAAATTTAATTTGCCCTCTAGGGAATCCCCAAATAATATGTAGTCCAAAGTTTGAAGAAAATCGATTAAGTCGTTGCCATAGATGTGGTGCCAAGAGTATTCTACGGCCTTGAAAAAAAAACTTTATTGCTATATTGAAAAAAAACTTTTTTATTTACTGAAACAAGCTGACCTTTTTTGGCCAAACTTTAAACATTCATTAAGAAAAACCTATGACTGACCAATTACTGAAACTAGCTGACCTTTTTATGACAATATGCGGGGGCCTTTCGGATGGAATACTTTTATTTGCGAATGTCACATAAATGAGGTGCTAAAAAACGGGCGTTATCTTGAAAAACTTAAACCATTGATTCAAATTTTCCCATATGGCTGACCAATTTCTAAAGCTATTTGATTTTTTTTTTTGACCAATTACAGAACTTTAAGATGTTTACTTGTTTTACGAATATCTCATATAATGTTAGGTGCTAAGATCCCGGATCCAATTGAGACCATAGAAATATTATAAAAATGAAACTTGGAAGTTCCATCTCTTTCTCTTTCAAAATGTTTGAGACCAATCGCGTTTAATAATTTGTTTTCTTTAATTCTTATACGTTTCCTTTAATCCAAGCTAATTTTAAGCAACCGATTCGTCTAATTAAACTGTAAGGTCAACGGTAAAAGGATGCAGAGACTCACGGACCAATGCCAACAGAAGCAAGTTATAGACAACCCACTTCTTTAATTTTGTCCATCATTGTAATGTAAAGTTTTATTAAAATGTCAGTTTCTAAGCAAAATCAATATTTGCCCAATGTATTTACGTTTGATTTGAATAAACAGCAACGTTACGACATCTTTCAATCTATTTGAGTTTCCATATTTACTTGCCACTTAAAGATGGGTAGATATCGAAAATAGACGTCACAAAGCTTCCATTTTGGTTGTTTTAGCTTCAAAACATGTCTCTGTTTACAACTGCCTTGCCTATACCAAATGATTCAAATATGATAACCTTCAACATTTAAGGCAAGAAATTTTAGGTTCTACACAATTATTAGCTTCAAATTGTTTAATATTTGAAACACACAATGTTCATGTTTTTATTGCAATATGACCCAAGTATAACATTTTGCCTTTACATTTGATGATATGCCCAATAAAAATTGTGGTTAATATGTGTGAAATTCTCATATATTCACACTCCACATGCTAATTTCTTAATTGAACACATGTTCCAAGAATAACCAGAAACGAAAATGTATCTTTCCCAGATAACATTGTGTCTAAACAATCATCATCATCATCACCCGTTTGGGCCGCAAAATAACCATTTTGCATATTATACAATTTTACGAATTCAAGACATCTCGTTCAACTATGCACAGGCACACAAACACACATTGCTAATATGTTTTCCATGCGGATATGCCAAAAGTCCTCCTCCACACGCAATAACGAAACACATATTTCCCTCAAATGAATTCCTGTCATTCTTGGAAAATGTTTTGGTAATTAAAAACTTGTCCGCTGAACCATAAGCAATTATAACGTAAAATGTATATTTTTTTCTGTTTTTAACTGTGAAAATGCTTGACATTTTTCGAAACCTTCATTCAACTGGAAAAATTTTAATTAATCATTTAAAATTTGGTTCTGCCAACTAATGTACATGGTTGTATAACGAGTTGTGGAAATGTGGAAACAGCTTGATGGAATAAATAAAATAAAAAATAAAACAAATGTTAGACCACTCATCAGCTCTGAAGTTAAACTTTAAACGAACAAAATACTAAAAACAAATTTAATCCTAAAATTCAACAGAAAATGTACGATGGTAAATGTCAAATTTCAATACAGTTGTTCTAAAGTTCAAAAAGTCACAAAGGGCATTCATACCTTTTAAGTTCTCAAAATACCGTAATTAACTTGGGAAATATTTGATATCTATATACAACAGTGCTATAGTCGCAATTCGTATACTAAACGTTTGCTTTGTACATTTTAATACAAAAACATGAACTTTGTGAAATAATGCTTTAATGAGTTTTGTTCGTCTAACGAAAAATGTTAAACTTTAGAATTGAATAGAAATGAGAAAACACAAATTCTGTAGCCGTGTTTTAAACTTTGTGAGTCCTTTGTTTTTTGTTTACTTTTTCTATTTAATTTTATAGTGTAGAACGGATGATGATGAAAACATTTTATTTTCTTACTTTCTAGCTATTTTAGTATGTATTATGGCAAGTAATAGATTCGTGAAAAAAAAGCTAGGATTGCGATTCAATCATACTCACCCCTATTGCGATTGTCAATTACTGATTGACAGTTGATAAATATTAAAATTTTGCATTTTAGAAGGCAATTTATTCAAAATCTGACCAACAATTCAGCGATATTTGCCAATTTTCTTGTAATTAACAACGGCCTGCATCATTCTCAATGATCAAAACTTTTAGCGATTGGCTTGTTTACTATCGAATTTCAGTATTTATCAACTATCAATCTATGATTGACAATCACAATAGGGGTGACTAGCTCCAAGAAAAGTGAATGAAAAAAATTTAACATATTAACCGGTTAAATGGGTTAAAATGGAATCTGTTAAGATAAAGATAGTACTCTTGTTACTTATTCGCTTGACCCAATTTTCACTACCATTTGTATAGGGTTTGATCTCAAAGTAGAGGACAAATGTTTAAAAAACAGATTTAAACTAGTTTTTTCTAGTTTCATTCTCTGTATTTAAATAAAAAGCACGACTGGATCGTATGAACTTGCTCTTGCAGTTAACCAGCTAGAATGTTACTAGAAATTAATTATATAATATTTTTGTATAGTTAGCGAAAAACAATTTAAAATAAAATTTATTACAAAATTCGAAGACTCGTCAGGCAGGTGCATTGCTGTCCATACGCTCCACGTGCCCCAGCCATCTCAGCCGCTGTATTTTTAGCTATTTGACCAGGTCAACGTCGCTGTATAGCCCGTATAGCTCGTCGTTGAATCTTCTCCTCCATACTCCTTCGATACACACCGGACCTAAAATCACAAGAGGAATCTTCCTCTCAAAGTACCCTAGCAGATTTTCATCCGTTTTTTAAGTGTCCATGCTTCTGCCCCACAGAGCAGGACCGGGATGATTAGGGTCTTGTATAAAGTCTCCTTGGTTCTCTGAGAGAGGGCCTTACTACTTAAATGCCTTCTTAGACCGAAGAAACAGCGGTTGGCAAGAGTAATTCTTCGCTTGATCTCTGCAGGTAGACAAAGTCCTTGACAATTTCGAAGGTATATCTGTCCATAGTGATATTTTGCCCGAGTCGACGATGTTGAGATTCCTCTCTCGATGACAGCATAAACTTCGTCTTGTCCTCATTAACCGCCAATCCCATTCTAGGCGCCTCCGATTCAATGCTCGCAAAAGCCCCTGCCACAGCTCACTTCGTTCTGCCGACAATGTCTATGTCATCCGCATACGAAAGCAATTGAATTAACTTTCGATAGATTGTATGCCACAGGTGTTGACGTGTTCAAGAACGTTGCCTTGCCTCAATTCTTTTTCAACATCAAAGGAAACGGTGGTGTTCTTACCGGAGCAGCGAGATTTCTCCATCATCGTCATCCTGCACAAGCGGACGAGTTTGGAAGGGATGCCGAAATATGACATGGCTCTGTATATTTCGTCACTTTTCACGCTTTCATCCGCGACTTTAAAATCGATAAAGAGATGGTGTGTATCGATCTGGAATTCCTGGGTTTATTTCTAAAATCTGTCGGAGTGTGAACATTTGATCGATGGTTGACTTGCCTGGCCTAAAACCACACTGATAGGGGCCGATCAGATCGTTGGCAAAAGGTTTTAAGCGGTCACCCAGGATAGCCGACAAGATTTTATAAGCGACGCTTAGGAGACTTATTCCTCTGTAGTTGGTACATTTCAGAACATCTCCCTTTTTATGGATGGGGCACACTATAACGAGATTCCATTCATCGGGCATACTTTCATCCGACCAAATTTTGCAGATGAGCTAGTGTATGCTCCTAGCCAATTCATCTCCCGCTGATTTAAATAGTTCGGCTGGTAGGCCACCGCACCAGCAGCCATGTACGACTTAAGTTTGGATATCACCAGCCGCACTTCGGTTAGGTCGGGTGGACAGAACTGTTGGCCATCATCGTCCAAGTTGAATGGAGTGTTCTGCCTTCTAGCGGAACCTTGGTTGTCTTCGCCGTTAAGCAGTCTAGAGAAATATTCTTTCCAGATCCTCAGCACTGACTGTGTGTTTACTACCATATTCCCACTCTCATCTCGGTAGGCTTCCGTTCTAGCCTTGTATCCTTGGGTGGATCGCTTCAACCTCTGATAAAATTTTCAAACATCTCCCCTACCGCTACAACCCTCAATAGACTCTACCGTCCGCTTCTCGTGCTCTCTCTTTTTTCTCCTGAGAAGTCGTCGTTCCTCTTTTCGTTTCAGCCCGTAGAGCTCCCGGGCTACTCTCTCAGCAGCTCTTGTTCGAGTCTGCAGTATTGCCTCGTAGGCCTCGTCCTAAGCTGCATGCGCTAGCCGGCACTCTTCATCGAACTAGGGGTTTCGTTGTATTCGCCTATTGATACCCAGCACATCAGAGTCGGCACTTCTGATAGCTTGTTGACCATGTTTCCACTGCACTGATGTTCATGGCAGACTTCTTGAGAGATTAAGAGTTACGTGGTCTGCAAAAGTTCTGGCGATCTCTTGCGATTTAAGCTTCTTGACATCGTAGGTTTTCACAGCATCTGATCTGCGTTGTGGCGTCATATATCCGAATAGGTAGTCTAGCTACCACCAGGTAGCGATCCGAGTCAATGTTGGCCCCTCGGAACGTTTGGACGTCCGAGATACTGGAAGCATGTCTCGCGTCTATCGCAACGTGGTCGATTTGGTTGACGGTTACTTGATCACGCGACCGCCAAGTCCCCTTGTGTATATTGAGGTGTGGGAAGTAGGTGCTTGAGATGATGACATTTTGCCCCACCGCAAAGTCTGCCAGCCTGTGTCCGTTGCCGGAAGTTTCGTCGTGTAGGCTGTGTCCTCCGACTATCGAACCAAAGATGCCCTCCTTTCCGAATCTTGCATTGAAGTCACCAAGTATGATCTTCACGTCGTACTTCGGGCACATATCGTACGTTGTCTCCAGGAGATTGTAGAATGCTTCTTTGCGTAATGTTCTTAAATTTGCGTTTGATGCGGATTGGGACCAGGCACTCGCTTACCCTTCGGAAGCCCAAGACTTCTTGTCCAAGTCTTCCCCTTATCACAAAACCGCAGACAAAAAGCCGCTGACCCTCCTCCTTGTAGCACCCGCCGTAGTATATGTCACACGATTTCAGTCTCCGTATGCCCTCTCCATCCTATCGCACTTCCTGGATGGCTGTTACGTCGGCCTTTTGCCTGTCCAGGATCTCCACTGAATGTTCGGCTGCACGTGTTCTGTGTAAGAACAGGACGGCTAGTGCATATCCGAAATTCATTGTTCTTGTTTCGTTTGCTGGGGTCGTCAACTTTAAAATCATCCATATCCGAGGCTTGTTTTTGTTTGGGAACAGTGTGTTTTTACGTGATAGGGAAGTTACCCCGACGCACAACGCCGACCTGGAGGACCAGACCCTTAGTATAACTCCAAGGAGAAGTGCCTTAGTAGGAACACTCCCCCCTCTCTCGTTGGCTGTCTCCAACAGCCCTCTACAGGGATTAAGACCCCATCTCCAGCTGAGGTACTAGACACCCGCTGTTCACCTCTAGGAGGTGAGAGTAGGAGTTGGTAGACAGAGGTGGGTTTTGAGAAAAACCTGTGGACGCTTGTGTCCTCTTGAATGCACATAACTACTCTTTTGAACATCGTTTTTAACAATGAAATTTAAAAACAGAAAAGAAAAAAAAAACTGTAGACCCTTATAACTTCGAATCAACAAATGGTGGCTCCGTGAAATAACTCCCCAAGAAATCACCCTTCAAAAAATAAAATGAAATAACCCCCCAAATTGGGGCTTTATTGCATTATGAAAAATAATGAAATAAGTCCCCAAAAAGGATTGAAACAAGTCCCCAACTTTAAGAATTGTCTTACCATAAAGTATAAAAAATTTGATAGACGATTTTGTGATGCGTGATCACCGCGTGAGGGGGGGGGGGCGCGGTGGTATGGCAGCGCGATGCACGTGTCGGCACGGTGGTGTACCGACGCATACGCCCCGCGGCCGCCTCATCGCACCGGCGGCCACGCCGCGCTCGTGGTGGCCGCGGTGCGGCCGGCGGTGCTGCTAGGTGACCGCGGTGCGTATGCGCCGTTACACCACAGCGAACGCCTCGAACGCCACGCCACCACACGCCCCACGCATCGCGCCGCGACCGCCACGGGCGCCGCACCGCTCCTCCCCTCCGCGGCGATAACGCATCACAAAATCGTCTATTAAAATTTGTATATATGATAGAAAGATATTACTTTATTTTTTTTTTCTTTTTTAACAATTATTTACATTTATTAGAAATGAAATAAAATAAAATAAAAAAGGCAATGGTGTTGCCGTCTGCCTGATTGACGTGTTGAAATCTTTATTTTTATACAAACTTAAAAGTTTCAAAATTTTTAGAAAAAAATACTATTTTATTTTTTTATTTTTATAAAAACATGATTTTTTTTTTTAATTATGTATTTAGTTATCTAAATTCGTTTATAATATTGTAACAATATGAAATTGCGGTTTCAATATATTTATGGAGAGCTTTCCAATTAGCACCGTTAAGAATGTTCTTTGTTTCCTCCATTTTAAATGACCGCTTCCCGAAACAAATAAATCTTATATTTTTGTAGATCGGACAGATTGCTAAGAAATAAAATGTGTCTTCCTTTGATTTTAAGTTGCAAATTGTGCAGAGGTTTGAAACTGTATTTTGGAAAGGTGACCCATTTAAGTTCAACATTTCACATCTTGCTCTGCATATCAAGGATATCGCTCTCAAGCTATGACGATCATTAAAATAGTTATTGCTTCTCAGGTCGTAGTTAAGTTCTGGGTAGATCAATCTATTAATAGATGATGTTGCCTGGACTATGCTTTCATTACGATTGTGAATGTCAGATAGCTCCAAAATGTTAAATGTTAAATTTTGTATACTTTATGATAAGACAATTCTTAAAGTTGGGGACTAATTTCCTAATTATAACAAAATAAACCGTTACAATCACTGTTCATTATAGCAAGAAGTCAAAAATCGATGTAAAATTGAAAAATGAAATAAGTGTCCAAATTTGGGGATATATTTTATAGAAATAACTCATATGAAAGAACTCCCCATTTCCATACAAATTTTTGGGGGGTAATTTCATATTTTTTTGGGGGTTTTTTTCTTGGGGAGTTTTTTCACTGAGCCACAAATGGTTCGTAAAATAAAGTACCTACACAAAGAAAATTTAATTTTCTCAGCTCTAGAGGCGATGTTTTTTTTTAATTCATGTTCTTAAGCCATTTGATTCACAAAAATAAAATTATGTACATAAGGTTAATATTGTAACTTAGATAACATTCAATTATACAAGGTGATTCATCTAGTGTGAGGTGGCAAAACGAAAATTCGGAAAGAGCACCCCAAAATCTATAAAAATGAAAAGTTTTCAAAACTACTCCAAGACTTTCCAGGCAAACCACTTTTTTTTCGCCCAACTGGATTATTAGTAAATTGCTAAATATTTAGAAAATTGCTAACTAGTAAATTGCTTAGCCCTTAACAACAGGTTGTTTAAAATTTTGTGCCATTGCTTTTATCAATTTTGATTCAAACATTTTTACTAGGATATTACAAAATAAAGAAACCAACATCTTAGTCATAACAAGAAAACACGACGTGTATGACAATAAACTGGTTGCTGAAATGATCATTTAGCCGGATTCTTCTTAGTTTTATGAGAAAAGTTCTTTTAGTTTTTAATATCTTATCCGGTTTTCAGTGTTTGGCTTAAAATTGATAAAAGCTAGGGCTGACCACGTGACGAGAAAAGTCTCGATCTCGGTCCGCATTGACAAGACCGAGACGAGACGAGACGAGACTGCTTTTTAAGCAACCGAGACTAGACTGTACATTATTTGGAACTAAATTTACAGAGAGTCTTTCAAAAATTAATATTGATCGGCAAAATAGTAAACATTACTGTCAGCCTTACTTTTGTCTCCTTTAAACAATTTAAAGCCTTTTTTTTAGAATAAGCCTATTTTATTCCGACAACCAAAACAATTCGCAATTCAGATTTGCTTAAGCATTTAACCTTATGACCCATTAAAGTTTAAATGTTCACCAACCATAATAAATGTTTATTTAATCATGTCGTGTCATCAGGACTTTGCGTCCTGTTGAACTTGTATATATTTTTGCTTTGAAAAGCCATATCCTTGTGCTCACTGCTCCCCCATCAGTGAAGTCTTTTTTCTTGAATTTCAAATCACTAACGAGGACTCTCTTGAATGGTTAGGTTTTTTTTTTTTTTTTTTCTTTTAAGTTTAGAAATCACAAGGCTATAGGGTTTGAAAGCAGTTGTTTTATATAAACATGACATTAATATTTCATGCGTTTGCAAGATTTTTGCTTGTTGCAATATGTGGGATGTGTGTAGATTGGGAAGCGATTTCAGGTGTGATATTTTCCAGGCAGATGTGACCCCGAGTTAAGGACAAATTTGAATTTGTAAAACGAAAACTTTAAGGCAACAACGTGGTACACATCATGAAGGACAAACAAATATTGTGTTTATAATGAGAGAGACCTTAACCATGTGCATAATTTGGGGATAATTTGGTTCAGTGACTGATTATAATCGTATATAGGTACCTATGGCATTTTCACGAAATTAAGGTTACTAGCATCTGGATCATCTGCATGGAATGAGAACGAGCTCATTTTAATTAAAACGGACACTACCAAAATTTCAGCATCCACATATGAACATCAACAGCAAAGAGACCGACAAAACAGGCCTGCTGCGCGTACATGTCGTTCTACAAAAAACATTGCCTACCTCATATGCTGATGTGATGGTGCTTGTAGTGTTTTCACTTTTGTTTTTGAAAATCCCATTTTGAGCTGAGGCTTTTTCACCTACCAACTATATGAGATGACATATACAGTCACAGGAGTCCACAAAGTACGTAATTTTTCAGACTGAACACAGACATACAAAGTATAATGAACGTTCGTCGTTTGTGGAAATAGGAAGGAAGGATATGAAAATGCATGAAGATTATGTTTTCCTGTAGAACTGCACAAATTTTCATATCGAGAGGATATGTTCTATTTAAATTTTCTACTTGAAGTAGTAAGTAACAGTATAGAGCTTGATTTTGGAGTGGGTTAGATTTTGTACCGAATTATATCTTCTTAAGAATTCAATAGTTTAATTTGCTAAGAGAATTATTGTTTAAGCAGAAGCCACTCAGATCAATGCTTAAAACAAACTTTTTGTAGTTTCGGAAAATGACATTTTGATAATTTAATAAAAATCGATTTTATTGAGGAAAATTAATGTGATTAATGTGCCCCTATTGATTTTACCATATAGACTTGCAATTATGTAGACTAGTTCTGAGAGCAGGGTTTGAGCAATAAACCATGTACAATTTTCTTTTAAGAATTTGTGAAAATAGTTGATTTCATTTCAATTTAAAACAGAAAAAATAAAACATATTGACTTCCCATTGGAAGTCATTTTAATTGGTTCGATTTTTTCAAATTCAAAATTTTGAAATATCTTCACGCTTTGAGCTCTCTAGAATCAGAATCCGTCGTTTTGCAAGATGTCTTTATATGTGTATGTACTGTACATACAGGGTGTCCAGTAAATAATGGATAACCTTGGAATGCCTCATAGTAGACTTTATGACCGTCCTGAAAACTAATACAAAAAAACGTCTATCCCAACCACAAGAAAAGATATGTGCATTTTTTTGTTCAGTGCATAATTTGTTGCGTTACTTTACGTTTTTGAATACCACGACTACGAGTGAATGAATTTTGGGAAAAGATCTGCATTTGCACGCGCCACCGTAAAGTTGCTGATTGGGTGTTGGAACATCATCAAATTAATGCGGATTTTTCGAAGAAATTTTTTTTTTTTCAGATGAGGCACATTTTCAACTCGACGGATACGTAAATAGCCAAAACTGTCCGATTTGCGGTGCTGGAAATCCTCGGGTGATACTCAAACAACCAATGAATCTCCGCGAGTAACTGTACACTTCGGGCTGGCAGAGTAATTGGGCCGTATTTCTTGGCGAACTGTTCTCGCAAAACGTTCACCATTTTTTAATGTGGTTTTTTTCAATTATTTAATGTTGTTGGTTTGAATATTTCTCCACATTATTAAATCGCGTGGTCGGTACTTGACAACTGTTAAAAAAAAATCACCTTACAACTCGTATTAACAAACTGGCGTCAAATTTTTAGCTACGAGAGCAAGTTTGTGCGATCCTGTTGTGCAGTTTATTTTTAAATAATTGACTGCAACTTAAATTCTATATTAAACAATATTATTCATTTTCCATCGTCAACAACAAATAACATTCAACATGTTTTAATTCATCAAAAAAATCACAGACATAACGGATGAAACTTTATCAAAAAAAAAAAATAATAAAACTCTTCAAAAACAGAAATCATTTGTCACCATAAATGAAAAGGATTTGGTGTGTGCTTTTGAAAACCCTTCAAACTTTTGATCCACTTGTAATTCCCATTCAGTCATGACTTTCAAATATACTTTGTACAAGTACATACATTTATATCCCCTTTAGCTTTATATGGGCCCAAGTATTTTTACCAACAGATGTGTCTTTCAATTTCAATCTTTTTAACTTACTCTTGCTCTCGGGTAAATATATACAATTATTTTTAATACTTCAAACTCTCGTAGAGCATCAGTTATTTTAAAATGCCGTCGAGGACTTGTGAAACTTTGTACACTCCAGAATTGTTTTTAAAGCGGCTTAAAAAAGAGGAAACATTGTTTCCTATGTTAACATTAAATGACTTACTGAGACGACTTAGTCGTATATTCTTACTCATGGATTGGGAAATAATATTTACGGAATGTATTACGGATTTTTGTTGCTAACTTACCTTATGGTAGGTTAGGTACAAATGATCGACAAAGACCTACCATTTTTCTCAAAAACGACTCCAGCGATTTTTTTTAAATAAATTTAAGTTACCTATTAATGACAAAAGGCTTCTTTTTCGCAAAAAATAAAAGCCAAAAAAACCATCAAAGTAATAAACGTTACAAATAGGGCTGGCCACGAGACGAGACTTACAAAAGTCTCGCAAAGTCTCGTCTAGTCTAGTCTAGTTAAAATCCAAAATTTTCAGTCTCGTCTTGGTCTTGTGTCGGCCTCGTATAATGAAGTCTCGTCTCGGTCTCGTCTCCGAAAAATCCGATATTCGGACAACCTGCTGATTATTGGAACGAAATATTTGCGAATATAGTTTGACTATGTGCAGAGGAAAATAAATATTTAACTGAAATTGCATTTTTCAATTTATTGGAATTTCTTTAAATTTCGGTCCAAATATACAGTCTCGTTTCGGTCTCGTCTCGGTTGTTTGAACGGCAGTCTCGTCTCGATCTCGTCATGCGAGACCGAGACTTTTCTCGTCTCGTGGCCAGCCGTAGTTACAAAACGTTTCTGGTTTCTTAAAAAACAATTAAGCCCCCACAAATGTAAGAAAATTATAATAAATGGAACCTCGCAAGGAGAAACTTAATCTATCAGACTTTACATGCAAACCATACAATTTAATCAAATTACTAAAAGCACTATGAAATTAATCTATACTCAGCTCAACACAGCTACGTATAGAATAGAAGCAATTCCGTATAACTGAAAGAAATACTCTCTGAAAGTATCTTAACATTATTTTTAGAAAGAAAAAAATCAGTAAATACAAGCACATTCACATACACATAGAAGAATATCCTTTTTCAAGAAAAAAATAAATAAATATAAGGCCTTCGAAGAAAGGGATAATTAGAGCTTATGTTTCCTCTTCTATACGTTGATAGTTCCCGTTGTTGCTTCTCCTTGTAGAACTAATGTACGACATTTTTAATTTTCTATGGATTCAATGCTTAAGAAGTTTATAAATTCTTTTCTTAGGGATTTCATTTAAAAAAAAAAAAATTAAATTCGATCTCTTTATTTGAATTTAAATGAATTTATTATAAGACATACAAATTCATACATTAAGAGAAACAAAATAGTGTTAGAAGATTAAGGGCAAGTTTTGTCAATGTACCTTTAACAATCGTATCATCCTTACCTTAAAGAATAATTATTGCAGCTGGTAAAACATGGAATGTGTAGTGTGTACGCCGACAAACATTTAAAAAAATAATTCATAAATTGATTCATATCCGGTGCTGAAAGTATAGTCGGCCGGGCGCAAGGGAGAAATAGTGCTTGGCTTTCCGACGAAACTTGGGCAAGGATCGAAGAAAGGAAACACCTTACAGCTCGCATCGCAGCTACCCCAGCAGCAGGGAGAAACGAGCTTGAGTCTACGTACCGCATGAAGATGAGGGAAGTTCACCGCAGTGTGCGACGTGATAAGCGTAACTACATCAACACATTGGCTACAGAAGCAGAAGAAGCCGCTAGTAGGTGTGACAGTAGGACCGTCTACAGAATTACCAAAGTTCTCACTGGTATCCAGAGCTTTAAACAACACCTGGTTAAAGACACAAACGGATCCCTGCTAATTTCGGATGAGGACCAGCTCATAAGGTGGAAGGAAAAACTTTTCTGCGGGTTTAAACCGCGTTTTCGCCAGTGAAGTGAACCCTATTCCCACTGAGCTACCCGAAGAAAATTTCCCGAATACGCACCGTACCCCCCAGTAAAGAAGAAATTATCACCGCCATCAAAGCACTGAAGAACAACAAAGCGGTTGGACTTGACGGTATTCCTGCAGAGCTCTTAGGAGCAGCCCCAACGACATCGAGCGAGCTACTGCACCCACTTATTAAGAGAGCTTGGGAAGCAGAGAGCTTTCCTGAAGAGTGGAAAAAAGGAATGATTGTCAAGCTCCCAAAGAAAGGA
This sequence comes from Melangyna quadrimaculata, assembly GCA_949320155.1. Classification (NCBI taxonomy): domain Eukaryota; kingdom Metazoa; phylum Arthropoda; class Insecta; order Diptera; family Syrphidae; genus Melangyna; species Melangyna quadrimaculata. The sequence continues at coordinate 72,550,577 of OX439485.1, read as the reverse complement.
GATCTCACACAGTGCGAAAACTGGAGAGGAATATGCGTTCTGCCTGCAGTAGCCAAGATAATAGCAAGGATAATATTGGACCGAATTAAAGACCACCTCGAAGACACACTCGACGCCGAACAAGCAGGTTTCCGCACTGGATCTTCCTGTGTTGATCACATCAACACCTTGAGGATCATCATCGAACAGTGCGTTGAATATCGATCACCACTTCACCTGCTGTTCATCGATTTTGAAAAGGCGTTCGACAGTGTCAATAGAGAATTTATTTGGCTTGCTTTGCACAGGAGGGGCATCCCAGATAAATTGATTGCTATTATCAAGGCTACATATGATGGATCCAAGTGTCACGTTTTGCACAAAGGTAGACTGTCAGAGGAGTTTGAAATCCAAAGTGGAGTTAGGCAAGGCTGTATACTGTCACCAATACTGTTCCTGTTGGTGATAAGTGACGTACTGCACGCAGCTTTGTCAAATGGAAATGGAGGAATTCAGTGGACTCTGCAATCTCACCTCAAAACATCTGGACTACGCGGACGACGTATGCTTACTCTCTCATAGGATCATGGATCTCCATCAAATGACAACAAGGGTGGAGAGAGAAGCAGAAATCGTAGGGCTTAAGATTAACTCGGCAAAACTAAAAGGATCAGCCTTGGAACTTCCTCATCAATCCAAGTAAATATTTATGGACAACCGGTAGAGATGGTAGAGGATTTCCAATATCTTGGGAGTATTGTCTCTACGGGTGTCGGAACTGAACTGGACGTAAACAGCCGAATCAGAAAAGCAAAGGCTGCGTTCGGAATGCTTTCCAAAATATGGAGAAACAACTCTTTTAGCTTAAAGACCAAGCTACGACTGTTCCGCTCCAATGTTGAATCCGTTCTGCTTTACGGCTGCAGCACTTGGAAAGTCACTGACACTGTCACTAGAAAGCTGCAAACCTTCGTTAATAGATGTCTACGAAACATCTTGAGGATTTTCTGGCCCAACCGTATCTCCAATGCCTCGAAGCATAGACTCTATTATGCGAAGAAGAAAGTGGCAGTGGATTGGCCATACGCTTCGAAAAGGCCATCGGTGCATTGCATCTCAAGCAATGCAGTGGAACCCGCTCACACAGGAGGGAAGACAAGTGGGCCGGCCTAGAAGTACATGGCGAAGAACGGTCGAACAGGAATCGGCACGACTGGGGAAAAGTTGGAGAGAGCTGAAATATATTTCAAGAAATTGTACACGATGGCGCGTAGGTGTAGTGAAGACCCTATGTCCCGTAAGGGAAACATCACGGACTTAATAGGTCCGAGGACCTAAGTAAGTAAGTAAGTATAAATTGATTTGCTTACCTTGATTTTCATGTGTCATCAAATTAAAATCATAGCAAAACATAAATGTACAAAAAAGCCAAGATCTTTTACAAAAACCTTTGCGTAACAAGTCAGCCGTTAAAAGTAGTGAGATCTAAAAGTACGCCGAGTTTTTAGTTTTTTAATGTTAAATATTTTAAGTAGAGTTATATAGAAGAACCTCAAAATTATCAGAATTATTTAATGATTACTGACTTAAATGGGATTGGATTTAAAATTTCATAATTCTGCACCTATCAAAAGTGATATCTATATATTTATTGTTAATTCTGTAAAAATGTGTTGTTGCCACGCCCCTGAATGTAAAATCTAAAATTTTTAAATTTTGCCTTTGCTTTCACTTCAATTGACTTGATTTCTTTTCTCAACGCGACGAAATGGCTCTAGGACAAATTTCGGCTACTTCTGCATTATACCTTCCGTCGATTCCCTATGATCAGAAGATAGTGGACTAGGGTTCTGGTGGGGGTTTGTGGTGCACAGTGGCCGGATGATCATCCAATCAGATCAGTGGACGCTCCAGTGCCAGCCAACGAACTGCCTAGTGGGCTAACTGTGGATGGTGCGGGTGCGGGTGCTGATCTGGTTGAGTGAGTGATCCACTTTCTGATGATTGTGCTTAAAGCTACAACAAAATCCTATTCTAAACTAAATAAAAAGGGACGATATCCTGAGGTTTGCCCATATTCTCTCTCTTCAATTCCATCCATAGGTTCAAACGAGTTATGGTATCAAAACGGCGCACTTCAGCGCTAATCGGGCTATGGGCTAGGCTGCCCGTGGCCGCCATTTCTACCTACCTACATAAAATAAAAATAAATAAATCGGGTGGCACAACGGCTCATGAAGAACCAGGGCCTAGTGACTAACAACTCGCAACCATTCCTGTGTGCGCCTTTCGACAGGAATGGAAGGGACCTACAATTTTATGCCGAATCCGAACGGCTAGACGAGAAGCACTTATTCGTGACAAGTGATACTCTTGGAGGATTTGTCAATTCCTCGCAAGAGGCAGTAGCAAAATTTTTTTTTTAGTTTTTAGGTGGCCGAGGCTGGGAAGCGATCCCAGACCTCCAGCGTGACAGTCGAACGCACTTACCATTACGCTACGGGCTACTACTATGAGTTAACATAGTTATTTTAAATTATTAAACTCAGCGTAGTACTGTACGTTGCACACATTGTAAATATTTTTTATGTTTTCTCAATACTAAAAAGTTTTCTATTAGCACCCACAACAATTTAAATAAGCATTTAATTTCAAGCATCTCTTTAAATTTCCTCTTTGATGTTGTTGTTTTTTATTTTCTTATAATAAAAAAAAAAAAACAATAACCAAGAGAATCAAATTCTGAAAGTAAAGGATCATCAACTTTCAGCGCCTCAATCCATCTGTTAATAGGGTTGGTTTGGGTCTATAAACCTTTTATACGAAATCCCTATTATCGAACTATACTATAAAACTATTACCAAAAAGTAATTTAATGTTAAGGAAAGCAATAAAATTGAAAGGGATTTCAAGATAAGGGTTATACAATACACAATGCTTTTATCAAGTTTATTGCTTAAAGGATTTCATGTTTTCTTATTTTTTTTTTTTTTTGTTTAGGAAAAACAAAAAAATCAAATTGAATTTAAAGTGAAACATAATTGGGGATGAAGGAACGTGACTCGATGATGTCTATAAAAAAAAATTAGATTAACTTACTTGTTCTATTGGACAAGTATTGGTTTCATGTAAAAAAGTTTTTCTAGTTTTAACCAAAATTATAACATTTCGAAGATGGCCAAATGTTGTTTTCGTTTTAGCGTTATGTCAGTCAAATCTGTGTGTTTGTGCATCTGTGCACTTGAGTGATCACAATTAAAAGTAGCAGGGGTAAGAATTTACAGCTTAAAAGTGAAAGGGTGCCCATGCAAATTAAGAATTGCGTGAAGGATAGAAAATATCGTTTTCTCCAAAGCGAATGGCAAGTTTACTTATAGTTGGAATAGGACATCAATAAGAAATGTTATCGGGTTGGCCCGAAAAGTTGATAGTTGAAGTTTTGCTTCTTTGTATTTTTGGTATTCCTCTTCACACGGATGAGATACAGTCTTTGTATTTATAAAAAGTTTTTCAATAGGGACGCTACAAAAGTAGAGCAACAGGGACAGCAAACGACGCCATATTACTTGCCGCTCTTTCGACATTTCTCTCCAGTAAGGTTTGCCATTTTATGATGGAAAGATATACGAGCCAAAAACGAGTCGAAATCATTAAAATTTACTACCGAAATTCGGAGTCAGTGGCCTCAACATTAAGAGCGTTACGTCCAATTTATGGTCGTCATAATTTCTGGCTGAATGGCTACGTCAATAAACAAAATATGCGGTATTGGTCAGGCAGCAATCCACACGTACTCCATGAGTCATCATTGCATCCCGAAAAAATTACGGTTTGGTGTAGTTTTAGGCCGGCGGCGTCATTGGGCCGTACTTCTTCCGTGATGATGAAGACCGGCACGTTACTGTGAATGGGGATCACTACCGTTCAATGACAACCGAATATTTTTGGCCCCAATTGGATGATATGGACTTGGAGGACATGTGGTTCCAACAGGACGGCGCCACAAGCCACACAGCGAATGTCAGAATCAATTTATTGGAAACCAAGTTTGGAGAACGTGTTGAGATATAAGAAATGGTCCAGTCGCTTGGCCGCCTCGGTCGTGCGATTTGACGCTGTTTGACTATTTCCTGTGGGGTTACGTCAAGTCTATGGTCTATGCCAACAAGCCAGCGACGATTGATGAACTTCGTACAATTATCGAACGTGAAATTGCAGGAGTACCGGCCGATTTATGCTTGAAAACCGTCGAAAATTGGGTTCAGCGTCTGGACATCTGCAAGCGTGCCCGTGGTGGCCATTCGAAAGAAATCGAGTTCCTTACATAATGGCATCAAACGTGCTTGCACAAAAATAAAGAATTTCATTGATATCCCAAACCGTTTTTGTTTTATGTAAAAAAGCTTTCTCTCTTATTGAAAAACCCTAACCCTAAAAGACTAACGTTAAAGATTACAATATTTTCTTAGATATGTAAGTACATTTATATTATGTTATACTACTATTGAAAAAGTTAATTTTAAATTTAATACTTTTAAAATTGTCATTTACTGAAAAAATCATGATGTAATATTTATTAAACACTGAAATCAATTGATTTAGGAGACTTTTCAGACCATAGTTCGTTCTACTGAATATTGGACATAAAGGTATTTGTCTTCCTATGCTATTCTGGATAAAATTAAAATTTAAGCGACCCAAAGCTGATCGTGATACAATCGAACCATTAATTTATTTAATAATAAAACACAGCTGTAAGTATTCTCTATGCTTCGAGAGGAGTGGAAGATTGAATAGCCTGAGTCTTTGAACATAGGGGGGTAGTGACACTCTGGGGGACCAAGGGAGAAAGCGAAGACAAAAACGCATAAATCTTCTCTGAATACCTTCCATTCTATTAATGTGAATTGAATAGTATGGTGACCATACAACACATCCGTATTCAAGGACAGGCCTAACAAACGATATAAATAGAAGTTTCAAGACGTATGGATCGTGGAAATCACGGGAGAATCGTTTAACGAATCCCAGAGTTCTATTTGCCTTTTTTAAAATGAAAACATAGTGGCCAGTGAACACCAGTTTTGGGTCGAGGATAATCCTCAAGTCAGAAAAAACAGATGGTTTAGTTAAAGGACTTGTGTATAACATGTAGTCATACGTAATAATTATCTTTTTGCGTGTAAGACTCACTGTTTTACATTTGTCTATATTTAAAAATAAGCGGTTTTTATTGCACCATTCCCTAAAATTGTGAAGATCTTCTTGCAGCTGTAGACAGTCATTAATAGAGGATGTTTTTTATTAAATATGTTTTAACAGGTTTATGTAACTAATGATATATGCAATCATTATATGATCTACAGTTTTGTTTAAATTGTGTGATTTCTGTAATGGTGGAGTTAGTTATATACAAAATTGTATCGTGGTCTGTTCAGATTCTTGAAACTTGGAAACGAGTGGACCGAATAGGATACTTCCTTCAGCTGGTTTGTTCATAATTGCTAGGCAAAAAGGAAAAAGATACGTGTGAAAGTTCTCAACAGGTGGCCTGTTAAGCGCACATTTCGTTTTTCAGTTAAATTCTATTTATAGAAGAAGATTGATACTCGATACTCGAGAACGAATCGTTAAATTTTCACGATTCTGGACTTCAATGATTAACGTTGGTTCAAGAAAGGACACAATGAATGAAAATCCCGAAAAATGTCTGGTTAAGTTGGAAATCCAGGAAGATCACGTATTAAGTACATTTTTTTTCGAAAACAGGGCACATCGACTTCACTCGAACACTTTTTCAGGGAACTGAGTTAAAGATGCAGTTTAATTCGAATATTCTCTATCGTTTGGCGCTATCCCCATTGCAATTATTAACGAAGTAACAGAAAGCACTTTTGCTCTATAAACCACACATTTTTGGGTTCTTTTGATGCTTATTTGCCGTGTATCCAAAATTTGTACTAGGTGGGACAATTTTTGTAGGAAAGTTTGAAAAACAAAGGCTTAATGCTTAATTGCCTCATAACCGCAGGAGATGGGATATAGAGCATTTAAGTACTCTCAATATATTAAAAAAAAAAAGTGAGACTTTTGGTGCTTATATGCTCTATATCCATGGACAAAAGTACAGGCAGCTGGAAAAGTATAAATAGAGTAACATTTTCGCTGAGTAAATAAATAATTTAAAATCTTTAATTAAAAACCAAAAAATTGCTGTCTTTGTTTTAATTCAATATTTATTGATTATTTGCCGACGTTTCAATTCTGGTTTGGAAAGTAATGACGAATTTTTTTTTTAAATATTGTAAAATGGATAAAATCAAAAAAAGGTAAAAAAGAAATTTAATTTAAAAAAAGTGTGAAAAAAATACCAAAACTTACTCCTACGAATGTTGAAGTATTCTTAAAACCAATTCTCAATAAAATTGAATGCATTTTTCAAGAAAATTTGATGGACCAAAGTTCATGTTCAGTATTTTTCATAATATCCAATATGGTATAAAGGAAGGCATAGCCACTTAATTAATATGACTTTCTGTTTTTATCACTTAAAGTAAAATTATAAAAATTAATGGCGCAAAATTATAGTCACCTCCTAATAACTAGGTGAAGTACATTCTAGATTAGACCATTTTAATTTTGAAAGCTGGTACTAATTTTGTATCAAATTATAAACATTGTTTAACCTACCTACTACTAGAGTAACTTTTATTTCTACCTCAAGTTTATTTTTGTCGAACAGACCCAAAAATGAACACTTTGGGAGAACAATTACAGTTTGAGGAGTATATATTTTTTGTAAACAAACGAAAGAAGACAGCAGACTAACACCTAACCATAATGGCCAAATCACAATCACGCGTTTGTTCGCTCTGACTTTGACAGGCTTTTTACCGACTTTACGATATCATGTGTCATTAAGCGCGACCCTATAATTTGCAAATCAGAATGGCGCGTCAGGCTTCGGGCTTTGACAAGATAGGAATTTGATAGAATAAAAGATCTGTTTCTTTAAATTAATTTCTAATAATTTCCTTACGGAAAATGGAGAAGCAAGTTTCTCTGTTTTTATTTTATTTTTTGGTGTGTAAAAATTTTAATGTTTGTCGATGAATGCATGATAAAAAAAGTGAGTGACTGAGTCGCGCGAAATTGCTTTACCAAGCATTTAGTTCAGAACTGTACGTTATATTAAGACGACTCATAAGTCCATTTATCTATTTAAAAAAAAAACATTTGGAGGGACATATTATGGGTTTATACAAATTTTATCTTGTAGGTATAGAAGGCATTATCATGCAATCATGTAACCATGAGCGAGTGCGAGTAGATGACAGAGTAGTAACGTACCTAAAAACTAGAGGGCATCTCATTAAGTTAAGAGAATTTTCATCGAAATAATGTTTAGTTTTAATATTTATACCTACACAATACACATACTAGAAAAGTAGAAACAATACAAATTAATTAAGAATGAATTTATTCACTATTGGTCAACTTGCTGAAAACTACAAAGTTTGGCCAACTTAAAAGTTGACTTCAAATCCGTTGAACAGAATGTTGAAAAATGCTTTAATTCACTATTTCGAATCTGAACTCCAGAGTTGAAATTCAAAAGTACACCCACCTGCAGTTTCTAAAATATCCTTGGCATATTTGTGACATATGATTGACATGACGCGCAAGACGTCGTTTTCAACTTTTGTTTTGCATTAGAATAATTTAGCATTTTGAATATTTTTTCTGAATAATTGCAATGGATTTTTCATTCCATGTGAAGCGCGGAATCAAAAGAATACCAAGCTTTTATTTTTAAAGCAAATATATATCTAACAATAAGAGGTGAGTTTTCACACACTATAATTTGTTCCTACTATTTCGTTTTACTAAAATAAAATTATGAAGGAAGAAACACAAATTTTTACAGAGATGAATAATGCAGTGTCCAACAGGAAAAGTCAAACAAAGATCAACAACTCCATGAAACGTAAGACCTGTATTTATTGTTAAATGGAATCATGAATGGATCCATGTTCATGAGTATGTTTTTACACTTGTCCGGCGAAATCGTCGCCTACTACTTAAACATCACAAGACCAGCAAATCATTCCGTACACAATGCTGAAGTGACCTGTTTATTGAAATTGTATACCTGTTCTAATTTTTGGTCTGGGAAAGGCACCATTTTTATAAACAAATTTCAATTATACAAACAAAAAATAAGAAACCAAAAAAACTCATGCGGTCCGCCATGTTAGTACTAACTCAACCGACAATGCTTGATTTCGGTGATCGGTCGAGAACTGAATAGCATGAATAAATAGACAGAAATAAGAAAATTCAAAGTTTATCAACTGTAGAGTAGAAAATCAAAACTTGAAAACGTCAATGTGAATAAAATGTGAAGAGAATAAAAACTATTTCTCAAGTTGACTGTTAAAATCCCAAAGTTATATTCAACTTTGAGTGAATAACTTTGGTACCTCTGGTATCAGATGTACGCAAACAGGAGTGAATTCACTCTGTGGAACCTAAATTCATACTTAATCGAACACGTCCAAAGAAGGTACTGACAAAACAGCTGTGAAGAATCAAACATTTCTTTTTCTTTTAAAATGAAACAAATTATAGAATTGATTTCACAGGAAATTGATTTATTTTATTGTTTTTGGTAATGTAAAGAATTCTATTTTGATTCAATCAATACAACTATTAATATGTACAATGTGCTGGAATAATCAAAATGAAAATACATAATTATGTATGCAATTTAGTTTGCAGAATCTCCATACGAAGTAGGTACTGGCTGTTGAAACACAACTAAAAAACTCATATTAACTACATAATTTAAATGCTGCTGTTGTTGCATTTATTAATCGAGTCACTCAGATAAATAAAATATTTAGTTTTTTATTGATACAAATTATTGAAAGAGTTTTTTGAAATAAGAAAAGTTAAATTGAATAAAAACTTTCGTACCCAAATAAAATCCAACCACAACAAAAATAAAATGAGAATTGTGAACTGTCAAAGCGAAGCCAGAATAGGAAATAGATCTATTCGGGCGTTGGAGCTCGCGCTTACGATATTTACGACCTGAAGCGGCGCAACGCCTGAGGTAACATTTCGTTTTGTTTCATACAAATTCATTGTTTTTATTCAATATGTCAAAGTCGGAGCGACCTAACGCGTGATTGTGATTTGGCTACAAAGCAATCGGAAAACTTTAACCCCCATATTAATAAACGAAGCTAGCGGCGAGTTATCTTTAACTCGCGGATTAGGAGTAAGATTTCGGCCACTTACGAGCTAGCTAAACTACCAAGGAAGGAAGTTTAGTGAAGGATTAACTAGGACAAATAAATATACCTTCCTTGGTGGTTAAGCTAGCTCGTAAGTGGCAGAAATCTTACTCCTAATCCAATAGTTAAAGATAGCTTCGTTTATTAATATGGGGGTAATTGTTAAAAAAATGAATGATGAAATGTATGCAATAAAACACAAACATATGTAGGTACATACATGAGTTATTTATAATTTTGTTACATTTTTTTATGAAGTGAGGTACATAGGTAGGGACGAAAGTGAGCAGACAGAGATCTTTTAAAATCGGCATCGAGAGTAACATTCTTCTTTTATATATTTTTGGATTTTGGAAATCACTTTTGAAGACATTTTAGAATGCCATGCGACAGATAGGTACTTTGGCTCAAATTAACCCCATTTTAAAAGATAAAAGGTAGTTTCGTCGGTATTAAATTTATCATAAGCCGCTAACGATAAAGTGGGCTTTATTAGGACTATAGTTGTCAAAATACTAGATTTTATTTTAGCATCTACTAAAATCATTTTAAAGTGTACTTTATGTGACTATAATTTTGCGCCAATAATGCTATTATTACTATTTTTGCTTTCGTTGATTTCCGAATGTCCAGTGCACAAAAGTCCTATATCCCTAGGAAATTTTAAGGATTCGTATTGGCTCAAGAAAGGACAAAGGACATTAAAGGAAAATCCAGGAAAATTGGAAAACAGGGAACATCCCGTTTTTAGTGCATAACTCGAGAACGGTTACTTTGATTTCCACGATTTGGGGCTTGATAAATTCGTATTGGCCCCAGGAAGGGCTTGAGAGCATCGGCAATTGAAAACAAACATGCGAGTCGCTTTACGAAATGGCCAGTTCGCTGCAGATTTCTCCAGTCAGTTTATTGGCGATGGGCAATGGCGTGATAACAGTGGACTTAGTCACCGGCCTTATTGAATTTCCACCGAATTTTTGCTACTTTACAACAACGCCGGAAGAGCTCATCGCGAATGTTTTTCCGAATTTCACTCAAAATTATGTTAACCATGATTGGCTGAGTTCACGCGTGATTTTGGTTGCGAAAAACATGAATGTCGATCATTTGAATTTCGTCATTCAAAATCAAATCGTCGGTGAGTTAATTTATTCAAATCCTTGCACTCCGTGATGGATGAAAACGAAGCCACCAACTATCCCACGGAAGTTTTGAATTCTTTGGATGTTTCGGGCTTTTCACCACAAAATTTAAAATTGAAAGTCGGCTCAGTTATAATTTTGCTGCGCAACCTCAATGCACCAAAACTTTGCAACGGAACGCGTTTGATTGTTAAGTGCATCAAATCAAATCTTATATTCAAGCCACGATTTTGAGGGGGAAATTCAAAGGTGAAGATGTTCTCATTCCACGGATTCCGCTTATTCCGAACTATTTGCCATTCGTATTTAAGCGTCTTCAATTTCCAGTGCGTCGCCCTTTTGCTATGACAATTGACAATCAATAAGTCGTAAGTCGACAATCGCTCGATGTTTGTGGGATCAATCTTGAATTGCCATATGTTTCTTACATGGTCAGTTGTATGTGGCGTGCTCACGTATCGGCAAACCTACCGTTTGTACATGTACGCGCCTGAATATAAAACGAAAAATGTTTTTTACCATTAAAATTCTTCAGTAAAGAAGCGAAAGGTTGGCCGACACGCCACTCATTTTGGTTTCATTGAAACACATTGACATTGTTAATTTAGTTATTTTATTGTATTTAATAAAACTTTAGAATAAAGAATTTCAATTTACCGAATTACATGAAACATCATTGTATATCATGCTCGGAATTATTATTTTCTTTACATAAATGAATTAAAGCGGAACGAAGTTCGCCGGGTCAGCTAGTATTTAATAAAAATACAAAAGTCGTTATTGTCAAGTAAAAAATAACGGAATTATTTTTCAAACCCTAAAATTCGTTTTATGAGGAATAATTTTTTTGTATATGGGGCACTTAAGTGTTCAGCCGGCCGGCGATTTGTTGATTATTATGAGAAAAACCGACATTTCAAGAATCGACTGTGTATAAGCTTTAGCCCCTGTAGCAATCCCCTGGATCCGCCACTGTCTCGGAAGAATGCATTATTGCTCACAAACGCGCACTGCAAGCCCTAAACCACATCACGTTGAAAGATATACGAAATGATGAATGATGTTTCGGTGGCGCAATGATTTGGCTGTCAGGCAAATGCTACAATAACCCACCTGAGTCTATTGGATAGAATACAAAGAAGATCTATGAAAATGAAAGGTGAAAGAAATATAACAAAAGCATTTGCGCCTCTTGAACACCGTCGCAATGTCTTTCGTTCTTTTAGAGTTATTTTCATAAACAGTGCTCTAATGAAATAGCCAGTTGCATTCCTCCCCTTAAACAATTCAACCGTAATAGTCGTGCTTCTATGAATACCCATCAGTTTACTGTTGAGCCCAACTTCGGACGTACTGTTAATTATAGAAATTTTTTTTTTAGTCGCACTACAAGAATGTGGAATGCCTTACTAGCCCAGTTGCTATCTACAAAAAAATGACCTGAAATGGTACAAATAGTACTGCACACTTTTCTTTCAGAACTTGTTAGAGGGGTCATTAAGCATCTTTGTATTTTTTGTCGGGAAAATTGCTCCACTGCGTAAGCCACTATTTAGGATTTATTATTATATTATATATTTAGTTAAAATTATTATTATTTTTATTATTACTAGTTTCTAATATTAGCAAAAATAAACTTTAAACATAACAAATGTATTGAAAAACAATGGCAGCACTTACAATCTCGTGCTATATCTTTTTTTAAAGCCAGATATCCATTCTTTTCTTGGTGTTTGAAAAATTTTATTTTAGTGAATAGTTTTCGAAAAATAACTTTTCAAACTCAAAACTTTGAAAAAAAAAATATATTATTTTTTAAACTTTTTTTTTGTAAATTGTACGTAATTAAGTTATATTTTTTATTTTAAAATTCAACGCTCTTAATAATTTGTAGCCGATTGCTGAAAACTGGGTGGACTTAAGTGCTTTAACTCCTTAGAAAATTGAAAATTAAGAAAACTACTTAGGTATTTGTTAAAAAAATGTTTTTTGTGTATTTAGTGTTTAAACTTGGGATCTTTGAAATTACGAGAATTTTCATGTGCTTTTCTATCGGAGTCTATTGTTTACCCTCTCCTCTACTTAGGTCCTGATCTTATATTCATTCTACGTTTCATATTCAGTGCGAGGGGATTACTCAACATCTTGGTAAAGGTATTTAAACAATATTATGCTACGGCTTTTGCGTATTTTATTGGGAAGATCACGATGAGCAATATCTACCTGCATCTACACAAATAAAGCCTAAAATCTCTCACATACCAACGTGAAAAATTCGGCGCGACAACCGCACAAATAGACAAAAAACTGCACTGACACCAAACCTCTACCATCATATTGCTTCATTCTTACAGTATCCAAAGGACAAGAACAAAATATCTAAGAAAAAAAAGCTATCTTTTTTTCATCCTTCCCTTCCTCGTCAGTAGGTTTTAACTGATGTATCTGTCTATTATGCTTGTTGTACGTACAGTATATCGCCCACTGGCCGAAATTCGACCAAAAACTCACTCACTCATAAATTCTCTAAAATAATGTCTCTAGACACTTGAAAGACACTTTTCTCTATAGAGTCAAGCAATTAGTTTGAAAATTAAATCACACAAAGGAGAATGGGCAAATTTGTATAAAAAGTGGGTGCGAGCGGCCAGGAATGGTTTTATTATTTTTGGATGTGGTTTGGTCGTTAAAGTACAGTGTAAAAGTTTTTTCGTTGTGGTGTACTTCAAAATAGGATAAAATGCATTTTTGTGTTTAACACTTTAATAGAGTTTTAGTCAGTATTATCGCTAATGTGAATGGAAAAATAGAAAAAGAAAGTGGAATCACAATTATAGACGTCAGTCTCAAAGATTTTTATTATAAACAAAGCACATAAAACATTAAATATAAGTACAATACTACAATTACCATACTATAATATAATATTCTATATTAAAAAATGTTTTTAAAAATTAGTAGGCACTACTCATCCTCTATAATCGTACTTAATTCCGCTGCTGCAAAGCGAATATCATTGGTTAGGTTTCTTGCACAGCCTAAATACCAAACTACGCACATAATATGCGCATCCCACTGTGGTTGCGCGCTTCAACCAAAAGCCTTGTTCTTCGGTATATTGCGGAAGATGTCTTACTTGTTGTTCTCGGTACACTTCAATGTTATACAAGCCCTGTACCTGGTACTAAGCAAAATAACCGCGGGCTCTCTTCACTTGGTACGTACCCAGAGCAAATAGAACTAAATCATCTTCTGATAGATTTGGAAAATCGTCAAAATCGGGATGGACACCAGTGATGCTTCGGAAAGTTGGTCTTTGCCTATTCACATAAGTACGAGAAACATGTGTTCTTAGAGAATTCAAAAAAGGCCCAACCTTCTTAGACCGGAGCCTGTTTGAGCCTTACATTCGCTTTGTCATTTGATACTCCATTCTTGGAAGTGCCTAGTTAAGGAGGTATACTTAGACCAAAATACAAAAAGAAAAGTGCATTTTCCCACCGAAACAGCCTGAATAAGCTTATCTGACCACCGCCACCGGTTTTGTTAATGATTTTACTAAAAGTATCGGTTGGTATCCTATTTTTAAAAAGCTGCGATGAAATAGATAATCTTATACTGTTGCCTTCTGAACTCGTATAAGGAGCTTAGTAAAATTACCGCGATCTATATCTTAACCTGGTACTTATTTTGTCCGTACACATTTTGAAATCAGGATAAGTATCAGATAGTTTTTGAAAACACCACATGCCCCAAAAATGCATTTAAAAATGCATTTGAAAACGTTTTCATATCTCTTTTCCAAAATGCACTGCAACAAAACGCCCATATTGAACGTTATTCCCTTGTAGCAGACCTTTCATTTGAGACTAATTTCATTCGTGGCCGCTCACACCCAAAAATGCCCATTCTCCTTTGTTTTTAGTTTTTACATTGATTTTTTTTTATATTTTTTTTTACATAAATAGCATTAAAAATTTTTTGTGGTACCATTTGCTCAAAAAGTATCCAACCGATTTCAATAAAATTTATATGGTTTGAAAGCAAATTTTTCAAACAAATTGTTTGACTAGAGAAATTTTTTTTCAGGTGTCAATATGAGTTTTTGAGTGAGGTTTTGGTCGAATTTCGCCCAGTGGGCGTTATACTAGTATGATGAGATTCCACTAAACACCATTCGATTCAAGTTTTTTAGTAAATCTGTTGCAAAAACCAACTTCTACCTTCTTGCAAGCCTTCCACCTACCTCAGCCGCTGCGGAACAACACAAATATAAATAGGACATTTTTACAAGTGCAAATGTGGCTTAAAAACGATTTGGATGCCACATCGTGGGGCTGGAAAAAACTCTTCATGGGTTAGAGCTCATTACCACAACTGCAGATATCGCTCCGAAATCATTGATCAAAACAATTTCTTGCAAATGCAAAAAAGATTGTGGGAATATGTGTGGGTGCCGTAAGGCGGGACTTAAGTGTTCTGTTTTATGTGCAAACTGCTCTAGCGAAAACGTTGTTCACATTCGGGAGCTGAAATGAGGATGCAGTTGAATCAAACAATCCCGGAGAATTACAAATACGAACTGACAATGCTGAAGACGAAACACTTGCCATGGTCGAAAATGAAGTTGATGATTTTAATTTAGAACTACCATCATCGAAAAAGAAATTGAAATCCGATTAAATATTAAAAGTATTTAAATGCGTGGATAAGGCCTTCAGGGAAAACCACATCACAAACAAAAAACGCGCCTAGTATTCTACCTCTACGGTGGTGCGGAAAAGAGTTTAGGGTATATCAAACATAGCCTCCGATAGAAAAGCATATGAAAATTCAAGTATTTTCAAAAATCACAAGTTTAAACACTAAAAAAACATTTTCTTAAGAAATACCTTAGTAGTTTTTGTAAATTTCAATAAAGTTCTTAAGTCCACCCGGTTTTCAACAATCGGCTAGAAATTACAAAGACCGTTGAATTTTTAAATCGAAAATATTACTTAATTACGTAAACTATTAATTTAAACCTAAATTTTCAAACTCAAAATTTTGAAAAAAAAAAAAAATTTTTTTTATTTTAAGTTTGAAAATTTATTTTTCAAAAACTAACGGGTGATTTTTTAGCTGGTTTGTTTTGGCAACACTGGTTTTGACAGCTGACGTGTGTTTAGTACCTTGTGTCACTGTCAAACAGCTTCAGTTTGGTTTGCAATTTAACAATGGATCGTCTTACAAATGAACAACGCTTGCAAATTATTGAATTTTACTATCAAAATTCGTGTTCGGTTCGAAATGTTCATCGCGCGCTGCTTCCATTTTATGGTCGGCATTCTCGACCTTCTGAGCAGTCTATTCGGAAGATTGTGACCAAATTTCGCACCAAATTTACTTTGTTGGACATTAAACCACCAACACGTTTACGTACTGTGCGTAGTGAAGAAAATATTGCGGCCGTATCAGCTAGTGTGACAGAAGACCGCGAAACGTCGGTCGATTCGGCGCCGTTCCCAGCAGTTAGGCCTTTTTTACAGCACTACGTGGAAAATTTTGCGGAAGGACTTGGGCGTAAAGCCTTTTAAGATACAGCTGGTGCAAGAACTAAAGCCAGCTGACCTACCACAACGCCGAATTTTTGGTGAATGGGCTCTTGGAAAGCTGGCCGAGGATCCGCTTTTTTATCGAAAAATTGTGTTCAGCGATGAGGCTCATTTTTGGTTGAATGGGTACGTAAATAAGCAAAATTGCCGCATTTGGAGTGAAGATCAGCCAGAAGCATTGCAACAGCTACCAATGCATCCCGAAAAAGCCACTGTTTGGTGCGGTTTATGGGCCGGCGGCATTATTGGGCCATATTTCTTCAAAGATGATGCGAATCGCAGCGTTACTGTCAATGGTGAACGCTACCGAGCGATGATAACAAACTTTTTTTTGCCAGAAATGGAAGTTCTTGACTTGCATGATATGTGGTTTCAACAAGACGGTGCCACATGCCACACAGCACGCGAAACAATGGCGCAATTGCGAGGCGAGTTTGGTGAACAGTTAATTTCACGTTTCGGGCCGGTCAATTGGCCGCCTAGATCGTGCGATTTGACACCATTAGACTATTTTTTGTGGGGGTATGTCAAGGCTAATGTCTATAGGGACAAGCCCGCTTCGATTGACGCACTGGAAGCCACCATCCATGCATTCATTCGTGAGATACCGGCATTAAATTGCAAGGTTCAAACTATCGATTCAAATAAATATTTCATTCATTTTTTCGAATTGTTTGTGTTTTTTTTTTTAAAGTTCTAAAACTCTTAAAAAATCACCCATTATTAACTAAAACCAAATTTTTTAAACACCAAATAAAAGGATGGATATCTGGCTTTGAAAAAAGATATTGCATGAGATTGAAAGTGTTGCCATTGTTTTTCAATATTTTTTTTTATATTCAAAGTTTTTGTTTGCTAATAATAAAAACTAGTACTTTAGGAAATTTAAGATGGCGGCTTACGCAGGGGAGCAGTTTTCCCGACAAAACACTCCAGGATGCCTAATGACCCCTTCTAACGAGTTCTGAAAGAAAAGGGTGCAGTCCTGTTTTTTCCTTGGCAAATGCTCATTCCGACTGGGCTATACCCGGCACTATTTTTCCTTGATGTTTCCATATAAAGAGGTTCAAAACCAATGTGCATCGGTATCGCCTCTTAAATCCTTTACTATTTTCCTAACGCTCACACTGTGTTTAAACATTTTAGGGTATTAAAAATCCCTTAAGTGCACGCTTAATATATACATAAAAAAGGCGATTTTCGTCTTACGCTGCCTGTCGATCAGCTCGGCAGATGAATTGAAGGCATGGAGATTTGTGTAGAAAATGCATTTGAATTTCTGCCAATTTATATTATGAAGCTGGAAGAGCTCATCATGAATATTTTCCTGAATATCGTTTATGTTGACCATGATTGGCTGAGTGCTCGAGCGATTATGTCTTCTCTTCTTATTTGAAAAAGCTGGATAATTGTAATTTATGGTAAATCCTCAATATTTAATTATTGCTCTTTCAGGAGTACTTCGAGGCGACCAACTTTCAATGACATGTTTTCTGTCTTCAATTTAAGTTTAGCAAAATTTTGCAAAATATCTCAAGCTCTTTCTAAAAATTAAATTCATAATTATTGAATAAATGTTCAAAAAGACATCAAGACTTTTTTTTAACTGGTGTTCTATACAGGACCGTTGGATGGGTTATACATTGAAGTATCCAGAAGGTAATATAGCAAGGCATTCCCCTTTCAAATGGAATCCTCAGGATATGGGAAGGCCCGAAGGCATGCTTGCTTACCCATAATCTGTTTCATAAGTAGTATCTCTCTTACGATTCTTCGTATAATGTTCATAATCCACAAGATATTGAATTCATTAATTTATTGTTGCTGAATTTATCATTTAAATAATTATCTTCTATGTTGACACTAACCTAATTGTAATAAATTGAGCCCTTAGGTATATCTTTCGTAAATGTAGGGCTATTAGAACTGTCACAAGCCTATTACCTAGGCTATACCTTTATACATAAATTAACACCTCTTTGATTAACAAAAATTAAATCTGTAGGCAAGGTAGCTATAATACGTTGAATTCAATTCAAAGCCATCACATCTAATTCTAGCATTTATAATTGATAGCATTATCAAACCACTCACACTCTGACCAATTTATAAGTAGGTACATATAGCAGCACAGACATGCGACCCTCTATCCTCAGACAAATTTTAGTTAAGTGCTGCCGTTTTGTTATGGTTCTACAGTAAATTATTTCGTTCATTTGGCAGCCTAATTTAAACGTTCGCTGGTTTTATTCGCTATTTTCAAACCAAACGATACACTTACTATTAAGCTAAGCCTTCTTGCACCGCAAACAAAATCCGTTATATTATAAAGAGTCCATGTGATACCCCAAGCTCCTGTGGAGTGTACTCACTCAAGTATGTTTTACAAGGAAGCGGAGCACCGAGCCGAGAGTTGTTTTGTTTTGTACGAAACAATAAAACAAAAGAAAGAACATCTTTCAATTTAAAAAAAAAAATCGGTGTTTACTTCTGTAACGCACATTTGCACACGCCAAAGTTTAAAGAGGTGTTTGTGTATTTATTTTATGCTTCATTTAAATGAATTTACTCTTACAGGATTGGGATAAGGATATCTTTATAAATAAACTTCCTCCTTTTCTATATCATGCGCACCGTTAGCCCTTGTTTGTTCTTTTCGCCTACATTTTATAAGAAATAAAAAAAAAAAACAATAATTTGAGTGTATTTACATAAAAATAAAACACCGATTTTGGAGAGATATCTCTGCGATTTGACAGTGGCACTTTTTTGAAAATAAAATATTTGCATTACTTGAGGTTTAAATAAATCATGATATATCTCTGGGTTTGCGGTTATACCTTGGAGAGACGTTTGAAAAACTTGTTAAAAATCAATTGAAATTGTCTACTTATTCGATTGACAGGATCATCCGCTTTGACAGGATCAGACCGCTTTCACACAAGGAAACTGAGTTGCCAGCAATTTTTAGTTTGTAGGCGAGAAGGGCTTAAGAAGAAGGGAAAAAATCTTCTCGCCTACAAACTAGCAATATTATTTGTTACGCGATGAAGCAACATGTTCTAAAGTCCCTTTAAGAAACTTTGATAGATTCAAACATTTCTGAAAATCACGAATGTTTTGACTTTTTATTTTTTTGCTCCGAAAAAAGTTGTTTTATGGCACTATGTACCTTGCCTATTTATTTATTTAGCTTATTGCAAGCGTAGACTTATATACTAATACAAAATTATATACAAGTAACCTATACAATACATACAATATATAAAATATAATACAATAAAAATTAAAGAAAAAAATAGAAAATAAAAAAAAAAAAATAGCTAATAGAAAAATAAAATAATAAATAAATTGGAAGAAGGATTAAGGGGAAGGAGTGTACAGAATTCTTCTGAGGGACGGGGTACTAATTGAGAACTCAAATACATCTTGGAAAGTGTTAGCTGAACGAAGCATTCTACACATAGGGTTGAAGTGGTCACAGTTGGTACGGTGAACGGGGAGGCGAAAGAAAGGGACAAGTCTTAAATTACGTGGATTTGTATCCCCTGGACAGTCAATTATACTAGTGATAAGTTGGTGGACGAATATTATGTCTGCGATTCGACGACGTTGAGCAAGGGTATGCAAACTGATTAGCAGCAAACGGTCTTCTTAAGGGGCAAACAAAAGGGGCCGGACCAAGGCATATTACATATACTGATGCGTTACAAGAACCCGAGATTATAGAGAAAGCTACTGATAGCTTCACTGAAATTCTCGGTAAAGCATTCGAAAAAGGATCTCCATTAAAACCAGGGGGACAGAGTAAAAAGAAACCACCCTGGTGGACAACTGAACTTGGCAACATCAGGAAGGAAACAAGAAGACTTTTTAATGTTGCCAAGCGCACAAGAGCAGATAGTGACTGGGAAACTTACAAATCTAGTCAAAAGAAATTCAAGATGGAAACTCAAAGATCCAAACGGAGTTCATGGAGGAACTTCTGCAGTCAAATTGAGAGTACCAACGAATCAGCTAGACTCAGAAAAATACTTGCTAAGGGACCAATTGTTCTAGGATCTCTTAAGGAACTCAATGGACATTGGACGGAATCGTGTAGTGAAACACTGGAACTCCTGGTAAACGCTCACTTTCCTGGTTGCACCTCTAAAGGGAATAACAACCCACAAGTAGAACTCAGCATAGAGAACACAACACTAACGGAGCTGATTACGGAAGAAAGGATAAAATGGGCTATTAACTCCTTTTCACCGTATAAATCACCAGGTTTGGATGGTGTCTTCCCCATGATGCTACAAAAATGTGAAGACCATGTAATCCCACACTTAAAAAACATATTCCTAAGTAGCCTTAAATTAGGATATGTGCCGAAGGCGTGGCGAGAGGTCAAAGTGGTATTCATTCCAAAAGCTGGCAAGCCAAGCCACACGACCGCTAAAGATTTTAGACCCATTAGTCTCACGTCTTTTCTCTTAAAGACATAAGAAAGATTGATTGAAATATATATACGAAACGCACTGAGCCCGGAAGTCATATCTCCAGCCCAGCATGCTTATACAAAAGGTAAAAGTGTTGAGACAGCACTACACAGTGTCGTCAGCACAATTGAAAAAACGCTCAAGGACAAAGAATACACCCTTGCTGCCTTTCTAGACATTGAAGGAGCCTTCAACAATGTTCGGAACGAGGCGGTGGAAGGAGCGCTCGTGAATCTTAATATGAATAACGCTATCATCAGATGGATAATGTTCATGTTGAAAAACAGAGAGATCAACTCAGAGCTAGGAGGAGTGCAAATCAAAGTATTTACTTCTAGAGGAACCCCACAAGGTGGGGTGCTTTCTCCCCTACTCTGGACACTCGTGATGAACACAGTTCTTGTGAGACTAAGATACAGTGGAGTCAAAGTAATTGCATATGCAGATGATCTAGCATTACTAGCGACAGGCAAAATTTCCCTCCACAATTAGTGAACAAATAGAAAATGCCCTATCAATAGTGAATACATGGACTAGGAATTGTGGACTTGCGGTTAATCCGCAAAAAACCGAACTAGTCGTTTTTACGAACAAACGGAAAATACCGACTTTCAAGATTCCTTTCATTGAAGGGACCCAACTCAAAATCTCCGATCACGCAAAATACCTTGGTGTAATCTTGGATAAGAAATTGAATTGGAGTCGCAACGTTAAAGAAAGAACTAACAAAGCCATGTTTGCATTCTACTCCTGCAACAGGATATTTGGTTAAACCAAATTATCAGGTGGATGTATACGGCGATAGTTAGACCTGTACTGACATACGGTAACGTAGTCTGGTGGAATGCGCTCGACAAAGTTTCTAACCTTAAACTCATGACCAAGGTACAAAGAATGGCATGTATTGGAATCACTGGGGCTATGAGGTCCACCCCCACAGCGGGCTTGGAAGCTATACTCAACTTAACACCCCTTGATTTATTTGTACAAGAATCGGCAGCCAAGAGCGCACTTCGGCTTAGCCAAACTAGTAGCTGGAAGCGCAGCGCCATAGGACACGCGCAGATTCTGCAGAAATACACGAGAAGTATGGTATGCACTGACTACATTACACCCCGTTTAGACTTTTACAAGCCGTTCACGATCGCCTTTCCTAGTAGAGAGGATTGGCAAACCAAAGAACCATCAACCTGCGAATCGATGATAGCAATATATACCGACGGTTCCAAGATGGATACTGGTGTTGGTGCAGGCTTCTTTTCGGAAACTCTTGGACTAGCCAGCTCATTCAGACTTCCTAATTACAGCAGTGTCTTCCAAGCTGAAGTCCTGGCAGTGACGAAAGCTGCTAGACAGGTCTCAATGATGGCTATACCACAAGATATCACCTTTTTCATTGACAGCCAAGCGGCAATAAAAGCAATTTCTGCCATTGAAATAAAATCAAAGCTTGTGACATGCTGTCGCGAAGAGCTAAGGGTTCTTGGTACACAGCACAACATACGACTCTGCTGGGTTCCTGGCCACAGTGGTGTCCCAGGTAATGAAAGTGCTGACGAACTGGCAAGAATGGGATCAGCACTTGATCTTAATCAAGCAGATTCAACTGTTCAAATCCCGCCCTGTAATCTTAAGAGGGTAATCGAGAGTAAAGTTCTAGCTATAACCAACAAGAGATGGAACTCACTCGATACCTGTCTTCTAACTAGAAAATTATGGCCTAGTTTCGATAAACAAAAGACCGACAAAATCAAAATCATCCACCTGGGAAAAAAGTCTCTATCTATTCTCGTGAGCGTTACCACTGGGCACAACCAACTGGGTTACCATAAGAAAAAGATGAGTCTCAGTATGGACGACTGTGGATGTGGTGACGAAGAGATACATGAGGATACTCCACACTACCTTTGTCACTGCCCTGCACTATGTCATCTAAGAAATAGGCTCCTCGGGAGACATTTCTTCAATAACTTAGAGGAACTATCTGACATTACAAGCAATAACATGTTAAAATTTATTAACGCTACAAAATGGCTTGACAATTCTTAAATACAGCTAAACAAATGAGTCACATACACCAACCCACTGATCTATCAAACTCAACCGCCAGACGTTGCATGGAGCCATTGCTCCTACGGGCCTGGTGGTGGGGATGATTTAAACAGTGGAGGTAAAGAGAAGGGACCACGCCCTTGAAAAGACGATTGTGCGTTGACCTCTCCTCAACCTGGTGATTGTGCTTACGGACACTTCTTCAGTAACCTGAAGACTAATCTTACTGAACGGGGCAGACGCATGCACCAACCACTGATCTATCAAGCTCACCCAGCGGACATTGCATGGAGCCACTGCTCCTACGGGCCCGGTGGAGAGATGATCTTTGCGGTGGGGGTAAATGAGGGGATCACGCCCTAAGAAGACAATGGTGCGTTTAACTCTCCTCAACCCGGTGTTAATATGCCGTCAGACAATTCTTCAATACCTGGATAGCTTCACCGAGTTAACTAGGCAGACACATACACCAACCACTGATCTTTTAAACTCATCCACCAGACGTTGCACGGAGCCACTGCTCCTACGGGGCTGATGGGGGGATGATTTAACCAGTGGGGGTAGGGGAGATCACGCCCTTAAAGGACAGTGATACGTTGGTCTCTCCTAAGCCCGGTGATTGTGCCGACGACGTAGGTTTACATTACAGAACGGGGTAGACGCGTACACCAACCACTAATCTATCAAACTTACTCACCAGACGTTGAATGGAGCCACTGCTCCTACGGGCCTGGTGAGTGGATGATCTATTCAGAGGGGGTAGAGGTAGAGATCACGCCCTTAAAAAACAACGGTGCGTTAACTTTTCCACAACCCGGTGATTATGCACAAACAAACACTTCTCCAACACCTTAATGGGACCAACTTAACAAAGCTACCACATACACCAACCACTGATTTATCAAACTTACCCGCCAGACGTTGCAAGGAGCCACTGCTCCTACGGGCCTGGCGGAGGAATGATTTACCTGTTGGGGGTAAGGGAGAGGCTCACGCTCTAAAAACACTATGGTGAGCTGGCCTCTCCTTTGCCCGGTGATTGTGTCGACGGACTCTCCTTATCTGACCTAACTGGGCAGTCGCTGGCACCAACCACTGATTTATCGTACCCAGCGCCAGACGTTGCATGGAGCCACTGCTCCTACGGGTCTGGTGTGGGGTTGATCAATCCAGTGAGAGTAAAGGAAAGGGACACGCCCTTAAAAGATAATGGTGCGTCAACCTATCCTCAACCCGGTATTTACACAGCGACTGACACTCCTTCAATCAATTTGTAGACGACTTTTTCCAAGCTTTAGCCTGTAAGAACGGTATTGACGCCCTCTAAGGGCTATGTCATTGGATTTATCATAGGTTTCTTTTATGGGGATTAATCCCCAGGGTATCACAATGGATCTACACTGATCTAAGTGTGACGGTAACAAGATCAACTGTCAGCCCACTAACCTAACCTAACCTAACCTAACCTAACCTAACCTAAGGCATATTACGCAGAGCGAATCGGAGAAATCTTTGCTGCACTGCTTCAATTCTTAAAGATTGAGTGATTTGGAAGGGAGACCAGACCTGACAAGCATATTCGAGGATAAGTCTTACATATGTGGTGTATAAGGATTTGGTAACATAGGGATTGGAGAACTCCTTAGACCACCGTTTAATGAACCCAAGGGAAGAATTTGCTTTCAAAATAACCTAATCAATGTGAGAGCGGAAATTTAGCTCTTTATCACAGATTATTCCAAGATCACGAATAGAGGAAACTTTAGGGACAGGTTCTTTGGAAAAGTGATAGGTGCGAGGATTTGAAGGTAAGCGTTTACGGGAGAATTGATATTTATTTACATTGAGTTCGAGGAAATTTTTATTACACCAAGTAAGAAAAGTATTTAGGTTGAATTGAAGGAGGGATGAATCATGAGGAGAAGAGATAACTTTTATAATTTTAATATCGTCTGCATAAGTTGAGAGATCCGAGAAGGAAATGACTTTATCTACGTCATTGATCGTAAGCACAAATAGGAGTGGGCCCAGATGGCTGCCTTGTGGGACACCAGAAGAGGCGTATATTGGCTCAGACACCGCGCTTCGGAAAACAACCCTATATACCCGGTTCTCAAGGTATGATTTTATCCATTCAATAAACAATGTTGGAAAACCATAGGCCTTGAGTTTAAGATAGATAATTTGGTGATTGATCTTATCGAATGCTTTGCTGAAATCAGTAGTTATTACATCGACTTCTGGAGACAAACTGGGTAAGATAAGTCGTGGTGGATCTGCCCTTTAAGAAACCAGAGACAATTGATTTGCAATGGAAATAAAGAGAATCGTATACTATGCTTTCGAAGAGCTTGGGGATAACGGAGAGTTTAGCTATCGCTCGATAGTCTGAAACATGGTTCTTAGAAGCCTTTTTGAAAATGGGAAAAATAAAAGATTCTTTCCAAAGTGAAGGAAAAACAGCTTGTGACAGAGAGAGTTGAAAGAGATTAGCGAAGGGTTCACAAAGAGAAATAGCGCATTTTTTAAGAAAAATTGAGGGATTGCCATCGGGGCCAGGTGAATGATCATCTTTCAATGATCTTAACTTATCAGGAACTGTACAGGAATTAATGTTCAACGAAACGAGAGACGTGTGTGGGCAATTATTCGGGAACTTGTGGTATTCAAGGTCAGGTACATTTGGAGCATTGCTATAGGATTGACTGAAAAAGGTTGCAAGGAGATTGACTATTACATTGGATTCAGAGGATGACATGTCGAGGAAATTGAAAGTTGATGGAAGGCCGTCGGATTTTCTTTTCACATTTGTTTTGGATCAGAGATGCGACAAGTTTGCATTTTATTACGATATGTCTGGTAGAGAGATTGGCACAAGGCCGAAAAGTCAAAGGAGGCTTGTTGATAGTAAAAATAGTATAATGGTGACTGGAATTTAAGGTATATTTTCCATTATTTATTTCTTTTATTTCGGATATAACGTAACTCTTAAGTATACCAAGGAGGTGATGAAACACATGTTTTTTGAACCGTATAGGGAACACAATGGTTAAGACATGCGAAAATTGAGGTGTAAAAGAAGGAAAGAGCTATGTAAATGGGAACAGTTGGGTTAATAAAAAGGTTAAAGTTAATTTTGTTAAGAAGGTTGTATAGTTGATTGAAATCGGCTTTGCGAAAGTTGAAGAAGGAGGACTTTTCAGACTCAATAGTTTGATTGCAGTCATCAAGACAGAGGATAATAGATAATGGGGGGTGATAGTGATCAATAGTTGTGAGGAGATGGAAGCTTTCAGAGACCACAGAGTTAAATGGGTCAGAGGAGAAGGCGAGGTCGAGTTGTCTCCCTAAATTATTACAGATACCACTGATTTGGGAAATTCCTGACTCCAGTAGTCTATCTGTGAAAAGAAATTCTTTTTCAGAAGAAGGATTGGCGGGGACAAAACATGTTTCATCTTCAGATGGTATCCATTGCAGGTCAGGTAAGTTAAAGCCCCCGAGAATGATAAAGTCATCATTTGAATTTGCATCCTCAATTAACGAATAAATTGAGTCAACAAATTGTTGTTCGACAGAGTTAGGCTGTGAAGGACGAACATAACAACAAAGGAAATAAAAAAACCGTTTATATATAGACAGTTTGATACATACGAGTTCATATAGTGGTGATATAGAGACTTTAACTAGAGATGCGTTTAGATGATTGCTGACGGCAAAAAGAACACAACGACCATTTGGAGCGATATCACTTATTTGGCCATCCGCACGAAAGACAGTAAAATCTGATGTAAATAGTTCACTACCGAGAAAATCAGAGTTAAGATTTGTTTCTGTGAGGGAAAATATGTCAAAAAGAAGATTCTGGGAGTTGAGATATACGTTAGAAGTTTTAGTACGAAGGCCTCTAACATTCTGATGTTTATTCAAGCCATTATAGTTTGAGTTCCATGTACGAATAGCTAAGATGGTGATGGATCGAAAAGGCTTTGAAAAATCCGAAGATTTGAATTTCTATTTAATCCTCCGGAAGAAGGCGTTGTTGGCACCTTTAAGTGTCTTTTTGAGCTTAATACCTGATCTATATACATATAAATAAAATAATTGTTCTTTCCATATATATAAAGACGTAACCTATCAAAGTCCTTTGAAAGATATCTGTAATGTCGACAGTCATTGATAGACAACACATCAAGTAATAATGTAAGTAAATACAGACTATGGATGGTCCAATGGCAGAGAATCCATCACTAGTTCCACACAAAAACAATTAGGGAGATAATGGCAAAATGTGATCAAGAAAGGTTTCCAAACATCAAACAATTTTGAAATATACTCGCTAAGCTAAATATACTCCCAAAGCTACCTATAAGTATATTTGTAACTACAGCACAAGGTCCTTCTCTAAGCTAAGTCGATTTAAAAATTGGTTCAGGGGCCGAATTACCGCATCTGTGAGTGAGCAATACGTTACTGAATTATCTGCATTTGGGATTCCTTCCTAAGATATCGAGTAAAGTATCGAGTATCGAATTCGATTTTTGGCATTTCCTCGTCAGTGAACGAGTGTTTTCTCGTACGATAGATGCTAGGTAGACGAGTGCTCAGTAAAATGGCAGAAAAATAAAATTATTCTCCTTTCTGCAAATATTCCTACACAATTTTAATCAAAATGGTGTTTCAGGGCGAATTAAAATAAATTAAACATCACCCAGAAAATTATTCTTGCTTGATTTTAAGGCACAATAATTCGATTTAACCAAAAAAAATTTTTGGCCAAATTAAATTCCAAAGGCAAATGCAAACAAAACATGAGCCCAACACCAGCAGCTAAGGCCATCGACCAATGAAAAGTTAGGAATATTGACGTTTAGGAAAATGTACTAGAATTATCCTAGTACTAAAGGAACTCAATTCGATACGTGATACTTCGTATAACATCATACCAATGTGATTACTCGATAGTTCGATAACGTGTAAAAGTTCCTCACTCGTTCACTGAAGACCAGGGTCTTCAATGGTAGACAGGTTTAGCACTTATGCATATGTCCACAAAGATGGCCAACTAACAATTTAACTTGTTTAAGTGTCTACACAAGCTATTTTATAGTTTGTATAGTAACTAATAAAGACCTTATGCAAATCAGTTTGGCGCACATTATACAAGCTATTTCATTATTTTTAAGACCTTTGACCAGAAGTTCTATATAATGTAATAGTTTTCCATGGAAAGTCTTACTGATAAAATAAACAAAGCAAAACAGTGTTATTGCCCCACTAAACAAGTTGTCTGACTTTTATAAGACATTCACTTTCAGGTCGCATAAATGAAATGACTCACATTGTAAGGCATTACAAAGCCTAGTAAAGCAGTGTGTTGGTTAAAAAAAAATATCGTTGCTTTAAATTTTATTATTATTATTGTTTTTATTTTTCCTTCCATTTTCCCATGACTTGAGGGTATTAGAACCGCTTTTCTAATTATTCTGAAATGTATAGAAATTTATTTTATTTTAAAAAATTCAACTTTTACTCACATTAAATTTCAGAATCGAACTCAGCTCCTCCTTTAATGAGTTGATACTTCAAGCCCAAAAAAATCAAACTAAATTTTCATTAAACATTGGTACCCATAACAGGGTTTTAGAAGATTGAATTTAAAGTATCAATCATGAAATTCTTTAAGTATTTGAAAATTATATACCATAAATTAAGTATTATATTTTAAACTCACATTAACATAAGGTATGCATGACCTTTTTTATCGTACCATGTGTTTGAAAAAAGTTCTTATATAGTTTTTTTTTTCAAGCAAATAGATATGTGCGATGCAGTAGTGTAATTAAGTTGCTTAAAGGCTCTCCCAAACCAATGCGGAACATTCGTTGCGGCGAAAAAACATTCGCATGTCAAAATTTATTTACATGGTGATATATGAGAGTGCCCACACCAACGCGGCGGAGAAATATATGAAATAATTTTGAGTGACGAATGTTTTTTCGCCGCAACGAATGTTTCGCATTGGTTTGGGAGAGCCTTTATTCTATCAAAGTCTCGCCTTAGGGGACAATAAGGTATGTATAATATTTCATTTTCCGATACACCTAAGTTTGTTTTCTTATTAACAAAATACAAACGATATAATTAGGGGAGGCAATAAATGTAAAAAAAAAAACAAAATTCCTCTTTTTTCTTAGCTTTCATTTTTGATTTCTGTAAGCAAGCTATTAACAAAACGCAAAAGCTATACATTTCAAAGGGATGGCAATATCTGTCACAAATATAAATTCTTGATTTGTATAAGTTTGCTATTAACAAAATGCAAAAGCTATAATTTCATTACGGAAGTCCAATATAGAGGTCACAACCAAAGCGAAATTCCCGCTCTATATTAAACTAATTTTTGATTTCCTTATGTTGCTATTCACAAAATGCAAAAGTTATAATGTTCTCTTACGTAAGTCAATAAAGTGCAAGTCCCACTCGTGCAAAATGTTTGATTACCGTCATCAGTCTTGTTATACACCGATTTCATAAATGAATCTCGTTTTTTTTTGTTTTAATTTTGGTGAAGTGGTCAATGAAAATGAAGGATACTAGAGTTTACTTTTAAAAATGAATTGAGGCTATTAGGAAAAAAATATGAGAACAACTTTTTTTAACTTGTTGGAGTTTGATATACATTAAACAAATGTCTTGCATGACTTCACTTTTGAGGAACTCAAACTAAGATATTTTCATGCACAAAATTGCAGAAGCAGATCTTATAGTTTTTATTTGTTTCATGCTAACAAATTTAGGTAGGCGTATGTTCAAACATTTATAATATGCTTTATAAATTTATGAAAATTCCGTCCTTCAAAACGATATAACAACACTGACTAAAATCAAACTATTTAAACATCTATCTGACATTTTCATGATGCGCGATTACTTTCTTAAACAAGCCGTATAGGAGTTGTCTGTAATGACTTTCATCTGAATGTTCTATAAGAGCTATTATTTTTCTAGCTAAGGCAACAAATTTCGGCAGGCCTTAAAAAAGTCTCCGTAGAACTCATTACATGAAGTCTCATATAGAAACAAACTTAAAGGCACTAAACAAGCGATTTTGAAATAAATAGATCATTAAATGCTTGAATTGCATTATTTAGCCTTAAAATTATTCTATGTCAGCAATAGCTTATCCAATTCTAAAAATTGGACCTTATACAAGTTAAATTGTTAGTTGGGTGTGTCACTATCACTAGACGTAGAGGAAGTTATTGATCGGATCATAAAACAAAAATGAAAAATCAATGTGGTGCTTTAGGAAAAAGTATAAAACCATATAACATATGTTATATATTTTTTAATTTTAAGTAATTTTTTATGGGAGATTTGACCCAACCAAACATCCTGTTTTTTTTTTTTTTTTGCTAAATTTGCTAAATTTAGAAAAGCTGTATTTTGGAAACATAAATTGGGCTCAAATTGAAGAAAATTTTCTTTTTCATAAAAATACGAGTTTTTTGCTATTTTTTAAATTTATTGTAAACGCCAAAACTTGATAATGAGCTAGTAAGTAGTGAACACCAAAAGTATCGTAAACGTCTAAGACGTCAAAAACAACGTACATTTGACAACAGCAGTATTTTGTTTATATTCATTTTATTCCATTTGCAAAAATATAACGCAATACTGAAAAAAAACTCGTTCCGTTTTTCAATTTAGGAGAAAAACAAAAAAAATGTGTTTCCTGTAAAATTTACATTTTGTCGCTTACGATAAATTAGACATCTCCATCGACAGCAGAAATACTCACTTGCTTTATTAAATTCGAACCATATGCAAAAGACAACAACAAATCTACCTAACTAGACATACAAGAAAACCTGTTTATCATGCAAACGTTTTTCATCCATATCTTGCTATGTGAATTTCTTTGCTAAGATCATTTGGCTGCTTGTGCATAAATCTATCCCTCGCTCTGAGAGAAAAAAAGATCAAGAGGCAAGTTTGAGTAATTGGAAATTCGAAATTTTGACTTTGATAATGAAGAGAGTAACGTTCTTTCACTAATACATTGAAATGCATTTACCAGGCGCGAACGCAGGAAAAAATTTCGTTGGAGGGTTGAACAAATTTCGGGGGGGGGGTTTTAAACTGAAAACTCAAAATTAAGAGTGAAATTGTATGGCGAGGAAGTTAAATTCATACATTTCGGGGGGGGGTTGAACCCCCAAAACCCCCCTGCGTTCGCACCTGGCATTTACATGAGTTTTGAGTTAGCTTCTGAAGGGACCCTACCCTCAAGGTTCTTAAGGGATTCCCTAGAGGCGAATTTGAATTTTTTAGCTCAAAAAATAACGGTACCCACCATACAACCAATAAACAAAAATTGATTTATTTCAAAAACGACTGTAACGAATTACGAGCTATTATAATTACTACAATTAATATTTTGGTAGAAACATTTTTTTTATAACGTTTATTAACGGTACATGTCATAGAACCGATTGTTTGGTTTTCAAATTTCTCGTTTACGGTTACACCGATTTCAACCAATTTTTTTATGTAAGAGGTCCTTTACAATTTTAACAATTTTGTATATAAAATTTTCCGAAAAAATAATTTTTGGATTTTTAAAAATATATTGAATTTTTTTTTTTTGGTGAAAATTCAATATCTTTTGTTTAATTTTGTGTAAAATTGTATTTTATTTAATGCTAAAAGATGGCATATAAAATTAAATTTTTAAGAATGTTAATGAATTTTTATATATAAAAAATAAAGTTTTAAGAAAACCGCTCTAACGATTTTTTGAATTTTGTTTTCATAAACTCATATTTATCAAAAAAATCAGATAACATACTTTTACTTTTTTTAGCTTTATTTGTTTTCTCTATTTAAATAACAAATTTATAGTTATTTGTATATGTCCTATGTTATTAAAATCTTTTTTTAAATGACATCATAATGTTATGGAACCAGTACATATATATGCACTGCACATTGTCAACTTCAAGCAACGTTTAGGTTGTAAGCTTCGAAAGCAAGATGCGATGTGCGATCAACTCGTTCATTTTTTTCTACATATAATGACGTAGTCAACAACTCGTAATTTTAGAGCAAAAAACAAATGATTTTCATCTGGAAAATCTTGAGGAAAAACAACGATATCGACTTGAAATTTTTACTAACATTATAAACACCATTACCATCTATGTGTTGCGTTATTTTTAGATTTTTGAAAACCACCCATTATAAAGATCAAAATCAAAATGTTGCCAAAAATTACTTTTCAAAAATGTATTATAATTCGAAAAATTCTTTCACTCAATAGGTGTGTTTTTTTTGGTAAAGCTGTCCCCAGTGCAGTAGGATTTTACAATTATTACAAATACAACTCCGTACTGCCGATAAAAGTAGAAGTAAAATCCTACTGCGGATAGAATTTTGACTTTTATTCGAGTCTCGAATTGGATAGTGTTTTTTTGTTTTAGAAATTGGTACGATTGGTAGTTAAATTGAGTCTCGATGGATGTGTTCATGGAGTAGATATAATTCGTAATTTCCATTGGACACAAAAATCGATCTTTTTTTTTAGTTGGCCAGTTTATATTAATAAGATCTCAGAGAACAACCTATTTTTATAAATATAAAAGCTATTCCTCTTGTAAGTTTCTTTCTTTTGCTATTAAAAAGTGAGAATGAATTTTTGCACTCTTTGATCAGTTATTTTCTGACGCACGTGTAAAATCCCACCTATCTTTGCAGTTTTGTATACACCCTTTACTCTTTTCACCCTTTTCAGCACTTTTTGAGATTTCATGTTCTACATGCAACCGAACTAACAGGAAACGAAAACGCAACGAGATTTAAAACGCTGTCGACAGTATTTTTATAAGAAAAAAGCTGCATTTTTGTCGCTTCGGTGTCAAAGATAGCTGTGTAATGTCTTCCAAACATACCCGTTTTTGTAACAGCGACATAAGGTCTTTTAGATGTCTTATTTAAGTTACCCAGCGTTTTATGAGTGGCGCATACTATCGTGACAAGCAAATAAAGCATTTTTCTTAAAAAGGGCTTTCTCGACAGGGTTCTTATAAGAAAAACGCATCACTTTTTGTTTTCGCAGCGAATATTTTGTGTTAATCTTAATTCATCGTGTACAAATTGCTTAATTACCCCGTTTATATGCAGGTCTGAACTAGACTTCAACCCGACCACTCGATTTTGCACGTAAACGTAAATTAAAAAGTGATCAAAGTCTGTCCCGGTCTACATTTTGAACGAGTCCAGTGCCGATCTTTTGTTCGTTGGTGAAGGGACGTGAGGGATAGGGATCAAATCGTTTGTACCACAACACTCGGACGATTTTTCCAGTCTGTTTATGTTCTCTTTCACCTTCTTTCCAGTTTTTTGTGTGTGTTCGGAGTCAGTGTTCCGTTCATTTGATGGTGTGAGTGAAAATCAATGAAAAATGAAGAGCACAGCAATAAAAACATGAAGAAGACAAGGAACAAATTTTATGGAAAAAATCGTTCTGTGTGTACACTTCACACGATTTCCGGAAAAATCGGGCAATGTAGATCGGGACTCTACGAACACATCCCTTGACTTTTGTTTTGATCTTAACAGAAGAAAAGTAAACAAAACTCGAAAGAAATTTCAGACAAATGGCAGGTAAGCAAATGGAAACTAAATGAAAAAGGTAAATAATAATTGATTTAAGACCGTTAAAACAATAATAAAACCAACATATATTTATAGAAACAAAATTTTTATCGAATTAAAACTTTTGATATCCTCAGGACCCGACAAAATAAGTTCTTGGTTATTTTTTTTTATTCAATTAGGTATTTGACAACTAACCAAGAATACCAACCTGAGAAAAAAGAAAAACCGCACAACTGCGGATAGCGCGAAACGTTTTTTTGGTAAATCGCACTATACTGCCGATAGCGTTACCAAAAAAACACACCTAATATCGTTTCGAAATCAAAATTTTGCATTCGACATTTAATTTTATTGCAGCCACGTAATTTTTTTTAAGTACATACCCTTGACTTATGGTATTTTTTCCCAACAGTCTTTTCTGAAATAATTGGCTTAAATTATTAATACTTCCATACCGAGAGGAGTTAGGAAAAAAAAGTTATATATGTAAGATTGTTAGAATAAGCTTTAGCCAACAAAATAATCAAAACTGTTTCTTTTTTATAAATAGCTTAAATGGTTGTCAAGATCACCAATGGGAAGTAAATAATATGGTTCGCAACCAGCTTCTTTTATTTTTAATTTTCTACTTCGTAGACTATCTTATTAATAATGAAATGAGCTGTCAAAGTTAATAAACAATAAATTGTCATAGGGAAATACTATTTTCATAATTTCCAAAAATTACCTCATTTGATATTTTGACTCTTACTTTGTACCTATATAAAATCTATCTTAGTATCGATGTCCAAATCGCCGGTGGTGACGCCTGGTGGTGGAGCTAGGAGCTTTGCTAGCTGGTATATCAAATCAAAAAGTAACACTAGCGCCGCCAAACGTATCAACATTGCGTAAGTAACGAAAAGCTGGCTTATGATAAAACTATAGGTTTTATAAACAAAGACTAATGAAAAAGTAATATAAGTCTGGAACATGAATCCGTTGTGGAATTTTAAAATATTTGAAAGAAAAATTCCTAATCTGTTTTCTTTTTGAAACCCACAAAACCTTCCAAAAGACCCAGTGTATTTGGAGATTTGATTTGCTTTAAACCTTGAAACTTATTTAAATGTTTTTTTGTTTTGTTTACAGTTGAACGAGTTTATGTGGAAAAGTTTAAAGCTACACGCTCTATATTCAGCACGATTTTGTTGATTATATAAAATCATCATTAACACCGTTTAGATAATGATGGATTTGTGGTTTGCTATTTATTCTATAGAAATCATCAACCAGATCCTGAATAAGTTGCCATTTAGTTTTCGGTGGTGGTTCGTGCAAAAAGGATTAGCTTTGTTATTTGCACTTAAATGGTGAATGCTGCTAATACCACTTAATGGTTATTGGGTTTGGGATTTAATTAAGTGGAATTACGAATGGAATAACACGAGATGTAAGAATGTTCGATCACAGAGTATATATACACAGGTATTACTAGTATGTTGCAAAATGGGTTTATTTTATTTGCGTGTTTGGATTAATTATGTTATGGAGAGCGAGTGGTTTTGAATGTAAGTTTATTATGTTGGAAAATAATTGAACAAGATATATCACGGTTTATAGATCAAAATTATTTTCTATTTCTTTTATTGGATTGCAAAATCTAGAGTGATGTACCTATAAGTAATACGTTTAAGGATTAACACAGATTCTCTAAGAATTTCATCCTCTACAACATATCTAAAGTCCCCCGAAATGCCTTGATTGGCTTTTTCTATAGACGAATTAAAAGATGTGGAGGGGGGAGGGGGTTGAAACGGAAGTTTCTCAAGCTTAAATATTTGTTAAAATACAATCTTATCATGTGACACAAGATCTTAGGGTGTTCTTCAACGCTGATTCTAAAGAAACCAAAATTGAAAAGATATGTATCCTGTAGAGAACTAAAGTCCTTTTTATGAAATGATGATTTTTTTTGTAAGCACCTACAACAAGTAAAATATTACCCAAAGCCAGTTTCAAATAATGGGATATTAATGAAATTTGGTATAAATGTTTTGAACAGTCCATACTTAGTCCAATAAAGGAAAAGATAAATATTGTGCGTGGTAGTTATTTCTTTTGACATGAGATGACATGTCATCATCTCAAGCACCTGTATCCCACACCTCAATATACTCAAGGGGACTTGGCGGTCGCTTGATCAACGAACCGTCAACCAAATCGACCAAGTTGCGATAGACGCGAGACATGCTTCCAGTATCTTGGACGTCCAAACGTTCCGAGGGGCCAACATTGACTCGGATCATTACCCGGTGGTAGCTAGACTACGTATGTGGATATCCATGGCGCCACAACGCAGAGCAGATGCTGTGAAAAGGTACGATGTCGAGTAGCTTCAAAATCAAGAGACCGCCAGAACTTTTGCGGACCACGTAACTCTTATTCTCTCAGGAAGTCCGCCACAAGCATCAAGTGCAGAGGACCAACACTGTCAACCAGCCATCAGTAATGCCACCTCTGATTTGCTGGGTTTCACTAGGCGACCACAACGAAACCCCTGTGCTAAGGACGAGGCCTATCAGGCAATGCTGCAGACTCGAACAAGAGATGCTGGGAGAGTAGCCTGGAAGCTCAACGGGCTGAAAATAAAGAGGAACGCCGACTTCTCAGGAGGAGAAAGAGAGATCATGATTGAGAAGCGACGGGGCTGGCCACGAGACGAGAGTCTGCGAGACTTTTGTAAGTCTCGTCTCGGTCTCGTTAAAATCGAAAATTTTCAGTCTCGTCTCGGTGTAGGGTCGGTCTCGTACAATTATTAAGTCTCGTCACCGAAAAATACGATTTCCGGACAAACTGTTGATTTATTGGAACGAAATATTTTCGATTATCGTTTGCATATGTGCAGAAGAAAATAAATTTATAACTGAAATTGGATTTTTTAATTTATTAGACTCTCTGTAAATTCCGGTCCAAATAAACAGTCTCGTCTCGGTTGCTTAAAAGGCAGTCTCGTCTCGTCTGGTCTGTCTTGTCATGAGAGACCGAGATCGAGACCGAGACTTTTCTCGTCTCGTGGCCAGCCCTAGTCGAGTCTATTGAGAGTTGTAACGGCGGGGGTGATGTTCGAAAATTTTATCAGAGGGTGAAACGATCCACCCAAGGATAAAAAGCTAATAGAAGCCTGCCGAGATGAGAGTGGGAATATGGTAGTAGATACACAGTTAGCGCTGAGGATCTGGAAAGAATATCTCTCTAGACTGCTTAACGGCGAAGACAACCAAGATTCCGCTAGTTGGTAGAACACTCCAACTAGGACGATGATGGCCAACAGTTCCGTCCACCCGACCTAACCGAAGTGCGGCTGGCGATATCCAAACTTAGTCGATGAATTGGATAGGAGCAAACTCCTTTGCAAAATTTGGTCGGAGAAAAGTATGCTTGATGAATGGAACCTCAGCATAGTTTGTCTCATCCATAAAAAGCGAGATGCTCTGAAATGCACCAACTACAGAGGAATTAGTCTCTTAAACGTCGCTTATAAAATCTTGTCGGCTATCCTGTGTGATCGTTCCCTATCAGTGTAGTCTTAGGCCAGGCAAGTCAACCGTCGATCAAATGTTCACATTCCGACAGATTTTAGAAAAATCCCGGGAATTCCAGATCGATACACACCACCTTTTTATCGATTTTAAAGTCGTGTATGATAGCGTGAAAAGGGACAAATTATACAGAGCCATGTCGAGTCTCGGTATCCCTGCCAAACTCGTCCGCCTGTGCAGGATGACGATGGAGAAATCTCGCTGCGCCGTCAAAATCGGTAAAAACACCACTGATTCCTTTGATGTTGAGAAAGGATTGAGGCAAGGCGACGCGTTATCATGCAGCCTATTCAACATCGTTCTTGAAGCAATTGTACGTAACCCACATGTCAACACCAGCGGTACAATCTATCAAAAGTCCGTTCAATTGCTTGCGTATGCAGATGACATAGGTCACATTGTCGGCAGAACGAAGCGAGCTGTAGCAGGTGCATTTGCGAGCATTGAATCGGATGCGGCTAAAATGGGATTGGCGGTAAATGATGACAAGACGAAGTTTATGCTGTCATCGAGAGAGGAATCTCAACATCGTCGACTCGGGCAAAATATCACGATGGACAGATATACTTTCGAAATTGTTAAGGACTTTGTCTACCTGGGCTCCACTATTACCTTGCAAAATAACATCAGCCTAGAGATTAAACAAAGAATTACTCTTGCCAACCACTGTTTTTTCGGTCTAAGAAGGCATTTAAGTAGTAAGGCCCTCTCTCAGAGAACCAAGGAGACTTTATACAAGACCCTTATCATCCCAGTTCTGCTCTTTGGGGCAGAATCATGGACATTGACAAAATCGGATGAAAGTCTGCTAGGGTGCTTTGAGAGGAAGATTATTCGTGTGATTTCCGGTCCGGCGTGTATCGAAGGAGTGTAGAGTAGAAGATTCAACGACGAGCTATACGGGCTATATGTTGACCTGGTCAAAAAGCTGAAAATACAGCCGCTGAGATAGCTGGGGCACGAGGAGCGTATGGACGGCAACGCACCTGCCCGGCGAGTCTTCGAATCCAACCCCGATGGTGTACGCAGCAGAGGAAGAACCCATAACAGGTGGCACGCACAAGTGGAGAACGACTTCAACCAGCTTACTCCATAAGCACAATTTATCTTTTAAGGAAAACAAAGTGTGTACTAACTATCACAATTAATTGTTCTTGTCTTTATGTTTTAATAGAATCCCTGGGCCTCTTTCATCCTTCTAAAAACAATTGATTTAATAAATCTAAATTTTAAAGAACTTTTATCCTTTTTCTTGCTGTGTACTTTGACCAATTAGTTTCAAATATTTTAAACCCACCAGCACTTAACCGGGGCGTAATTGCTAGACCTTAATTAAATAAGATTTATTCTGATAGCTCTGCATACACAGAGTTAAGCTTCGTCATCTATCTTTTGTATCTCAATTTTAAAATGTAAAATGGCACCCTGGAGGAGGAGTAGGAAAACACTTTAAAATAATTCATTTTCCATCACACCCCAAAACAATGTCCAATGATAAATAGTGTGATTAACTGCTTCGCCACTCTCGGGTACTTTCAATTAGGCCAAACGCTTAACTAGATCATTAAGCCTTCCAAACAGTGGCACTCTGGCTCTGTACGTTGATCCGCCTTTTCCACCCAAATACACGAAAAACACAACCCAGAATGCACAAACAAACTAGGTACACATAGTTTGTGAAATTATTTATGCTGTGTTATACCAAAACAAACCTTTTTTCTCCCCACACCAATGCAACGCCCCCTGGTTGAATTTGTTAAACGAACAACTTACCCATGACAATGCACTCCTGTGCTGGATTGACAGTCGTGCTGGGCGCCAGTGTTGTGTTCAAGACTAAATTGTTGGTGTTTGTTGTGCTTTGGGGACCGCCCACCTCGTGTTTCGGCAACGACGAACCCAACAACGACAACGATGATGATGCATTCGCAATTGAGTCAGCTTGCAGGATAATTGGAGCATTATGTGCACTGTGATGGCTGATGATTAGAGCCAGGTCCATTGCTGCGCTGGCATTGAACTCCGAGCTAAAGTCGTTAAATGAGCTGCGAAAAGATGTTGCCCCAACGCCTTTTTGCTGTTCGTTGTTCTGCTTAATGCTGCTGCTACGGCTGTCCGAATTGAAAGATGATGGGTAGATGGTGTGCCTGATGATGGTATCATCGGGACCCGGACCGTCACGAAGGATGCCATAGCCATCGTGGTCGACTTCTTGGGACTGTGATGCCGTAGTTTGCGTGCGGTTGCGGTGGACAAATTGTGTTGGATGCCTTGTGTCGACCATATTTGACATTTGACCCACATCCCCTGCTGGATGGCCACTAATGTATTGAATTTCAGTATTTGATTGGTCTTCCTTGGGGTGTTCCTTTAAAGAAAATTTAAGATATGTTATGTAGTTATGTATAGCTTGCAAGAAATTTATAGGTTTTGGTAATTAAATTGCGGCTGCAACTGAATCTGAGGAGGGGAGGGAGGTATGTATTTTCTTAAATTAAATATTTTATTATTATTTGCCTTTGAATGTGTGGCAATTATTGGCAGCAATTTATTTGCTCTTATGTTAGAAAGAAAATTTAATTGAGGGAAAAACATTTTGTGGGTTGGTCGATTTTTTTTTTAATATTTCCCAATTTGTGTGGGTTGTGGTTTCTGAGATTGAACTTGGCTATTTCAAAAAAGGGTTTCTTCGAATATTACTTCAACAACTATAAAGCCTAGTATACGCAGCTGAAGTAAAACGAACTTTGTCTATGGTCTCCAAGTCGACAGCGAAAAAGTACAGAAAAATATTTTTGGAGAGCTCCGGTAAAATCCGCTTAACATAGCTAAACGTCAGTTAACTAGCTTTAAGGTGTCGTCAACCCCTAGAACATAGGAATCGAAAATTAAGACATGAAGTAATAATTTAAAAAAAAAAAATAGTAGGCCTTTGTTGATTAACTTAGAAGTACCGGAATCCAAAGTTGTGATAAAATCAACCAAGCCGGGATATTCGGGAATATGCCAAAAGAAAGATGAAATTTTCTTACAAAATTTTAAAATTTCATTTGCGTTATTCGCATTTCTTGGCAAAAACCTGGTAAACAGAATTATTAAAACTGTTTTTGTAAATTGTTTAATCAAAAATCTAAGGGCTGTTTTCGGGAAAACTTGATAAAACTGAAATCGTTGTATAGAGAATGTAATAAAAGTGCTTCACACCAAAATTAAAGTAAATCCGTTCAACCGTATAGGCTCTAGCTGAACCGTGTGAAATGGGAACCCCGACATTTTTTGGATGGGGCTTATCAAAATTGTTTGTCCAAATTTAAAAAAGTTATTAAGCTTTTCTTTTTATAGCAACTCCCAAAAAAAAAAACTAGTCTATAGCCCCCAATAGATGTCTTAGGAGGATGATATTAAGTGCATTCGTTGAAAACAATTTAAGCATTATAATTGCCGTAACGTGCCGGACATGTACGAAATTGGAACTGACAATGAAATGAATAGATATTTGTTGAAAATGTGGTCTTGTTCGTCCAAATCGTGTTTCTTTGTGTGTATGAAAAAAAAATTTGTTCCTAAATAAACGGTGAGTGGAGATATTGATAATACAATATTTTTAACACATATTACTTAATAACTTTTGAATGTGTGTATCGATTGATTTAATTGTTTGTTATTTCACATCTCAATGAAACTACGATTAATTTGATGATTTGTTGATCTACGTGCTATATTAGTGTCACAATCGAATTAATTAAATTTATCAAAAATCGGTCGAAATTTTCTGCTTTGCTCATTATCAACCTTTGTTATTTAAATAAAAATAATTATTTCTAATCGGCTTTTTTTGCTTTTAAAAAATCATATTTTCATTTCTACTGGTCAGATCTTCAAAATTAAGGGGAGGGGCGAAAAATGATTGGGGAGGGGTGAAAAATTTCATACTTAAAGGGTGTGTAAATGTCCCGTTAACTTTATATTGGTTCTTTTAAATTCAAAATTTGATGAAAAATTTTGAAATTTAAAATAACAAAGTATACACGATCGTAATGCGCCTATTGCTCCTCTACAAATATTATGTTACTAGACAAAATAAACAATTTTTTTTTTTGGTTTTCAAAGACTTTTAATAAAACGCGTCACGTGCCCGACAATATGTTTATCACCTTTTTTTACATGTTATTAGCACGATAAAATTAAACAAAATTACGCCCAAATGTGCAAATATAATGAATACATGTAATATTAGGTAGATATTTACCAACTTTGAGACTTTGAGAAAAGTGAATTTTAAAAGATGCACATAAATGCACTATTTCAGAACCAAAAGGATCTGCAAGAGGCGCAGTCACTGCGGTTATTTCATGTAAATTTTTTACCAAATCTACAACTCTACGCTGAAAAGTCATACAAAATGTTGGAACAAATAGAGAAAATAATTAATTTGACTTTTAAATATTAATTTTTGTCAAATAAAAACAAACTTCATTGACAAAACTAGTTTTTTGATCAAAACTAGAAACTCGTTTGTAAGCCTGTCACGGTAATATTTATCGTGACAAAAGTCATTCTTTCAATTATCCAAATCCTTCTTTGCTTTTTTTTTTCCTTTCCCTACAGGTGTTTCGTTCCATACACTGAGAAAGTGAAGAGCAACCATGGTCCATCAGCCATCGGTCCACTCTCTCAGTGTATTGAAGAAACAAACCAATTATGTCAAAATTCACAATGGAAGCGGATGGTAAAAATGCACAATACAAAATGGCAGACGGACGGTCTGTCCCAATGTTATTAAACAAAGTTATTGACACCCCAATGCAAAACACCAGAACTTACAGACGGATGGTCTGGTTAAAATACAAAAAGTAGCGCAGGCGACAGTTGGTCCCTAACGCTGAAGTTACTCTATATGAGAATGGCTGAATGCCCAACGTAAAATATAAACTTATTAATATGTAAAAGATGGAACGTTAACGCTGTTCCCCAATTACCCAAATCTGCGCAAAAGCCCAACGAGTCAGTTAAATTTCGCGACCTAGTAAATTCTTGCCAATCCCACCTTTCTAGTTTGTTAACAGTATTGATTAGCTTTCGGCTTAATTTTCCACATTATATTGTTTATTTTAAATCGGAGGGGAAAAATGCACGGTGTAAACCCTTGAATTTCTTTTGCTTTCAGAAATATTCTTCCAAAAGTAATCTGGGGGAAAATAGGTGGCTGAATGCACACTTCGAATTGCCGCCCACTGGAAGTTCTGTCAGAGTCGGGCGAATTCGAAGATGACCGTGCACAAAGCTGGGGCGTAAAGTGCGAGTAGGAAAGGCTGCTGGGTTTCAACTGCGTTGGCGCACTCATCCAAATAGGCTGAGTGTTGCTGAATGATGACGCGACCGAAATCCCGGGTCACTGATTGGCCGAAAGCATTTGGGCATTGGAAAAAGGAAGAGGTCGCCCAGGCAAGGTGAAAGCCTGGGAGGGCACTTCTTACCCGTCTTTAGAACAACCAAGAGGTTTTGAGAATCGCAGAGGATAATTTTGGAAGCCAAGGAGATTCAAACAAAGAGAAAAAAAAAGGAAATTAATTGTTGGGTAATTGGAGAAAGTTGATTTTGCTTTGGTGTAAAAGTGGGTTTATTTTGTTTAGACTGGAAAATTTGGAGTCGAGATCCATTTGAAGCTAAGAATTAGTTTTTGACGTTGGAAGGAGGGATTGGCAGTATTGTTACAAAAAAAAGATAAGTATAGTGGCTTTTATTTTGTCCTTTTACAATAGTTATATCCACCGTAATTTTCGAAGACGTATTTAAATCGTCCTTTTTTTCTCGTTTGGCTTTTGCTACCGAAAGAAATTTCGGTAAAGCGAAACTCGCGACCTTTTAATTAATCCGTTTTACTATTTCGGGACCGAGCGTTAACGGTCCATCTTTCTTTTTTTTTACTTGTTTCCTTTGTCTAAAAGATCTTGGGTTTTAGACCTACTTAATTGCAAGGTTTCCCAGGCAAATTAACTTTCATTAAAATCTTAATTCGAAATCATATACATATTTCGTCTTTCTATTTACAAAATTCTTTCACCGTCGCTTTCCGCTTCAAAGGTTTGTAATTTCCTTAATAAAAAAAAAATTGCTTGCGCCCTTATATAATTTTCAGGTTCTACACCCCTGCGGTGTTATATAAAAAAAAAAAAAAAACAAACAAAAAAAAAAAAAAAAACAAACAAAAAAACAAAACAATCATTTTTAATCGGTAATTTTAATTCACTTTTTACGATCCGTAAAAAGCGAATCGCGAACCCCCCCCCCCCATCGCTGAGCATAGCCGTGGTGGTAGCATTTTGTTTTATTGCTGCCTGTTACACTTTTCTTATTCGCCTTGCTTTAGTTTTCTTCTCCGCCAACTTTGACAGTTCGGCTTTCTGTTTTTTTTTTTTTGCTAACCATCGGAATTTATTTGTGTCGGTCGTCGTCGACGCATCTCGTTTTTTTTCTTTTTAAAAATAAATTTATAAACTATAATTCGGTTTTCGCGAAATAAAAGTGTAACAAGCCTAAACTAGTTTTGCGTCTCAAAATGAATAACACGGATATTTTTTCAAAACTATTCTCGAAATGAATAACACGGATATTTTTTCAAAACTATTTTTAATACATTTTTATAACTCGAAACAAAACTAGTTTTGACTAAAACTAGTTTTGTTTCGAGTTTTACAAATTTTTTAATAATAAGAAAACCATACAAAATATTTGTTTACAACTTTTTTAATGAGTTAAAAATTTTCTACTTTTGTTATAGTTTTTTTTTTTTCTAAATATTTGTAACATGTTCGTGAAGGCCTGCGTAAAAGCTGATCACCAGGCCTTTTTAGTCAAAATTCAGCGATAGCTATCTTTAAAAATCTATAGTAATATCATAAGCCAGCTTTTCGTTAGGCGATGTGGACGGCGCTAGTGAGGCGCAATTGTCCTTTTTTATTTGACATATCAGCCAGCTAAGTTATTTGTGGAACTAACAGGCGTCACCACCGTCGACTGGGTCCATCATATTACTATAGATTTTATATACAAAGATAATAGTAAATATCTGTGGTGTTTGTTATATTAACTAAACATGATAACTCTATAAACGAATTTTTGAGGCAAAAGCATTTAAATTGTTATTAAAATGTTGGAAAATCACTTTTAAAAATTAAGGAAATCATTTATTTTCAATAAACTGCACATTTTTACCAAATTTCAAGCAAATCGGTCAACTCGTTTAGGCTCTAGCTCGAAGTAAAGTGGGCGTCGAAAGTGAATTTTTGTATGGAGTTATCATGCTTATACCAAACACCGCCAGATACCTTTTCAAATGATGCATTTTCGACAGAATTTTTCACGTTCAAACAGAACCCAGAATAGCAGTATTTTAAATTAAGAGTATTTTAAAGCTAATCGTCAAATCAAAATCTTGCTTTATTTTGCTATGCATAAACGTAGTAGGTCTGTTTGGTAACTGAAACTTCGCTCGACCGATTTCTCAGTTGTTAACTCAAAAAAGTATCTCCTTCAAAGAAGTAATAAAAATAGTTTCCCTTTTTTAAATGAATGCCAAAAAATATTTGAAATCCTCGCAAAGACATTCACACTATAAATTCAAACTTTAAAGTTCAAAGTTTATTTCAAAGTTTGAAAAATTAAAAAAAAAAAAAAATTTAAATATGCAGAAACATGCTGTTGCGACTAACAATCTTCTGAAAAAACATTTACAAAAGTTTATGAATATTTTTGCTTGCGCATTTACATAAATGTTCTTGGAACTATTAAGTTAGGTATTCATTTTGAGTTTCAAGCATCAAATTAAATTCTTTTCCTGTGTAAAGGTCCTTTTATACTCATTTAATAATGGTCATTTTAGTTTAAAATTTAAATTAAATCTTTCGACTCATAAGTTGATAGTTGAGTAATTAATTTACTTGTTTCCAGGGCTTTTGAAATAGATTAGGTATACAAAAATAAAACATTAAAAACAAACAACAACAAAAAAAACTAAGTAAAACTTGACTTTTTGGAAATTTGAATTAACTCATGTGTGAAATACATCACATACATCAACAC
Source organism: Melangyna quadrimaculata (assembly GCA_949320155.1). Taxonomy (NCBI): domain Eukaryota; kingdom Metazoa; phylum Arthropoda; class Insecta; order Diptera; family Syrphidae; genus Melangyna; species Melangyna quadrimaculata. Next base: position 72,505,702 of record OX439485.1, on the reverse strand, counting down.
TTTACCTGCCACTGCCACTCAACATTCATCCCTTTATGTATGTATGGGTTGATAGACTTCAAAACGTTCTCTTGTTGTGTGCAGTGAATTATTTATACAGCCTTTCGGGATTTTAACTAAACGATGATAAATGTTTGTACACTTGCTTTCAATACACATCAATCAATTTACAAAATTCCCCCATCAGCACCACCCACTTGATGGGTTACGCGCTATTTACCATCAGCATCAGGAGCTATATCTGATGGAAAAAAAACAAGTTCAGTTTGCCATACCCACACATACAGACAGGTCATAACAGAAGGACAATCCATTAAAATACAAAAACAACAAAAAATATGAACAAAACCAGAAGTTCATGTATACAGTAAATCGATTCAATTGTAAGTACCTAGGTATACTAACACTAGAGGTCTCTTGTCATGACATTCGCTTCTTTCATTTCATTTTATCCTCTTGGTCACAAAACTGCCGGATAAATTGTTTTCCAACTGTCAGCATCGCCGCACTCATATACCTATTACCTATACTCTCCTCTTATACATATACAACAGTAGTCTCATCCTCCTCATCCTCCATCACAAAATAGAGCCAACATCAACATCATTTTTCACCTGCAAGGCTCTTTTGACACCTTCACCCTCTTCACCCTTAAATAGGAGGTGAGCTGAGGACTCATCTCCAATAACAAAAAAAAATAAATATAAACACTTCATAGTTAGGCGCACACAAGAGCGCCTCTTTTGCCATCATCAGGAGTGTGCCCGAACCAGATGCCACTCTAAAGCTTAATTCATGACCTTTGCAAAAACCATAACCCTTGTGGCATGCATGCTTTTGATATATAAATAATGTGCTGTATGCGTATAGCCTTCTTGAATCTTAAAAATGCATCCTTTTACTTTATACAATATGGTGTGGTAACGAATTTGAATTGTTGCATTCGAAAGGTTTTATAAAAGGTCGTATATTTGTATTTTAACGAATGGATCCAAACCTCCAAGCTATAATGTGATTTTACCCATACATTCCGGACTCCTGTAGAGATTCTGAGAACGTGAGGACAGGGGCGGGCTGGGCCACTGGGCAACCGGGATTTTGCCTGGTTGGCCCCTGGAGTGTACAAACAGTACATTAAAGCATCTGCACTATTTTGTATTCTTTAGGGGAAAAGTTTCTTATAAAATTAGTATTTTGAGCGTTCCCTCCCACAGTATATATAGAGCTTAAGTGGCCCCAAAAGGATCTTGGGGTGCCTCTACAGCTCTGTTGGAGGCCCTTGACTTCTCTTCAAAGACTCTATAGATCTGTTGGAGGTCTCTTAAGCTCTTTTAGAGGCCCTAGATCTCAATATACGGCCCCTAAACCTTTCTTTAAAGATCCTAGAGCTCTGCTGGAGGTCTCTAAACCTATTTTAGAGGCTATACAGCTCTGTCTGAGGCCTCTACAGCTCCGTTAGAGGCCCTAAAGCTCATTTGGTAGCCCTTAAACATTTCTTGAAGAACCCTAGAGCTCTGTTGGAGGCCTCTACAACTCTGTCGGGGGCCCTACATCCCTTTTTGGGGGCTGAACATCTCTGTTAGAGGCCCTAGATCTGAGTTTAAGGCCCATACACATTTTTTGACATTATCTTAAAGCAAAATAAATATGTACAGTTTCAGCTGCGAAACATCAATGATGGGGAATGGGGATTAACGCAGCTCTTGATTCACGCAACTCCTCGATTTTCGCAACAGCTGAATTTATATCACTGTTGACGCAGTACTCGCAACTCTTCAAAAAAATTGACTTGCAACTTTGCATATCTTTATTTACTCAGGTTCTTGGTTTTGTCTCGGGAGTTATTTTACCGCTACTTTTGAGTGACAGTGAAATTTTAGACAAAATTAACAAAGAAGCTTCAAGTAAATCATTATCTTGTGAGTATAATGTTCATGAATCTACAGTCAGCAGAATAAAACGAAAAGAGGGTGCAATAAGAAAGTTTGTTTCTAATGCTGAATGTTGACCCGGAAAGAGGACAACATTAAAAGGTGGCGAATGCCTTAATATGGAAAAGGTTTTTTGTTGCATTAAATATATTATATAAGTGTTGGTTTTCTGATTTTCGCTTTGCATCTCGAATTGACCCGACAAAAATATTTACTCGGTTATTGCAACCACCTCGGTCATTGTAACCACCCTTGTTTTAATTAGTTGCGATAATCGAGAATGTAGTGTATATGTATTGCAACGAAAAAAGTCTCTTTTTAGTCGCTACACAGCAGCGCTGCCAAAAGTGGCACTTTAGTGCCAAATTGGCACTTTCATATGAGTTTGGCACTTTGGCACCCATTGGCACTCAAAGTTTAAGATTTGGCACTCTTTTTTTTAAATGAAAATATCAAAAAAAAATTCATTAAAAAATATTAAGAATTAAATTTTCTTATACAATTTACAAACATTAGTACACTTTACTCCTTTTTGTAAGCCCAACACAAATCTACAACAGTGAACATTGTGTTTAGATACCTAAAAAACTAATTAAAGATTTGTGTATACTGTCACTACTTCTATAAAATGTCATCCATCAACTTTGATTGTTGTATGCAGGGTTGCCGTTCGCTAGATCTAGCGACTTTTCAATTTTTTTCGCGACGAAAAATATTTTGATGTCGCTAGATTATTTCTAGCGACTTTTCTAGCGACATTTAGAGGAAAGCATCTGTGATTTCCGGCCCTGGTAATTTTACAATGCTGGGATTAAATTAATTTGAACAATAATTGTATACTAGAAACTAAAATTTACCACACACAGACACAAAGTGCGAGTGAGGAGTGAGCGCAGTAGTTTTATTTAAGAATTTCATCTGTGTCTAATTTCTGAAAGACCAACATTTTTTAAAAATTTAGTTTATGTTTTAAAAAAAAAAAAGTTGTTCAAAGAAAACATTTTTTTTTAACATTTATTATCCAATTTTCATCGAGCGACTTCTAGCGACTTTTTGTCTCTCAAATTTCAGCCAATCTAGCGACCTTTTGAGGTTGGCCTAGTGACTTTTCATTTCAGCTTGCGGCAACACTGGTTGCATCAAGTAGAAGAGAAACTTAAAATTAAAACAGAATCGAATTGAAATTCAAAAAGAAATTCGTAAAAAACGAATAAATAATTTGTAGGTGCTTCGGTAAATAAACTATTTAATAATAATATAAACTTAGAACTTGACTTACTTTAGATCTCACTACTTTTTACGGCTTACTCTTGATACGCAAACGTTTTTGTATACCTATAGAAGAACTTGGCTTCTTTTCTAACATTTATGTTTTTGGTGTGAGTTCACTTCTTTTTCAAAGATTTTTTTATCAGGAAAAGTGGGTAGAATAAACGGCCTCCGAAAGCCTCATAAGAAAAATCAAGTATTTAATGTAAAGATGCCACGTCCCTGCATGAAAAGTTTCATAATATCAATTTTTTCTTTGTATAAATACACCTGAAATCCAACCGCTCTATAAAATTTCATAATTCTGCACCAAGCAGAAGTGCTCCCTATTAAATAAATATTAATTCTTTGAAAATAGGTGGCTGCCACACCCACTGAATGTAAAATCTCAAATTTTCTTGCATGTCAAGTTGTATCGGTCTACCAATTTTCATCATTCTACGACGGTCAAAAGTGCTCCACATAATAATTGATATCAGTTCTGTGAAAATGGGCGGATTCCACACCCTCTGAATGTACTTAAAGTCTCAAATTTTAAAATTTTGGAATTGCTTTCACTTCAGGTCCTACCGCTCTACCATATTTCATTTTTCTGCAATGCTCAGAAGTGCTCCAAGTTATTTATATCAACTCTATAAAAATAGGCGGATACCACGCCCCTGAATGAAAAATCTTAAATTTTCGATTTGTTCCTTTGAATGCACCACAAGGCCTACCGCTGTTTGAAATAAAATGATTCTACGATTTTGGGAAGTGCTCCATAGTTTTGATGGGCTGTCAGTGAGTGAGTGAGTCAGTTACGGGTTTTGCGATTTTTGCAGTCTTATATCTCAGGAGCAACTTACGCTAAAAAAATTAAACTCGGTGAGTTGCCTGAACTTGGTGAGCTTAGCAAATATCTAGTGCGAATTTTAAGTTTCTGACTTTATTGGTACATAAGTTAAAGGGGGGTCGAAAATCGCCTGAGTTTGATCCTGTAAAAAGGGTGTGGTGCCTTGGCTGGGCATTACCGTGCCCTTTGATACCTCTCATATGATATCATATCATACATAAAATATGCAAATGAATTTTGCTTTTATTTTTTTTAATTTTATAATTTTATATTGTTAATAGGGAAAATAAGTAATAAGAATATTTATTGTTTTTGTTTGAATATGCGATTTTTTTTACTTTGGCACTCTGTGGCACTTTTTGGCACTCAAAAAAATAATTGGTGGCACTAAGATTTTTTTTCAGCGGCAGCGCTGCTACATAGTATTTATGAAATGAGTACATATTTATGTAATGAGTACATATCTATGTAATGTGTACATACATATTATTATAATGAAAGTGCATAGAATACAACTGAGAAACTGTACTCACTATGTAAAAAAAATACTCATCACATAAACGCCTTGCTTTTATAGAATAATTACATATAAATTTTACATCTATGTAGTAGTTAGGGCGTTAAGGGAGCCAACCTTGCACTTCATTCTGACGGGATGAGCTTTGGTACACTAATAGTCCACATCCTGTATTTACTTTTAAGAAGTGTTGCCAACGTGGCAACACTGGCAGACCGGAGATATAAGGGTTGCCTTCTGACCATGTTTTAACACGAAATTTCACATAAATTAGCCTATAAATCGGGAACCAGACAATCGTTGATATCGTGGAATGTCTCGTTGAATATATAATACTTGAAGCCATAGGAATATGTTCATTTTTTGACCCCTCCCCCACCCTTAAACGCAGGGGTAACAAAATACCCTCAGCGGATAAGGGTTTTTATTTGTCAGAAAATAATGGTTATTAAACGTATATTCATAAAATTTTAAGATGAGTGTCGACGTAGAATTTTATACTCTACAGCATATTCAAAGTACATTTTTATCCATTTATTTTTTTTTGTATAATCGCTTTCAAAAAGGAGGGAGGGGAAGTATATCAAACCACTATATATTGGTCCTGGTATAATCTAAGCATATGGCACACGCCCTTAGTGTAATTTTTAATGCCCAATCTTATGCAGTCAAAATAATTTCAATATAATTTCCCTAGAAAAAGTTATAACCTTTTCATAAAATGATGACTAAATTTATAGTGAAACGAGCATAACATTACCAAATAGGAATGGTATGGTGATGAAACTTGGCACACATGTCTCTTTTGTCTTAAGAAATAAGAATCAGAAGAGTCCATAGAAATATCTGAGGCTAAAGGGTGTTTTTTTGAGCGTGAACCCCCTGCAGAACTAGTACGTTGATGAAAGTTGGTAGGAATGTTTTGTTTTTTATTGTTACCAAGATTAAAAAAAGATAAATCAAATATCTATTCTCAAAGGTGGTTTTTGAGGGAAAATGTTTAGATTATACCCAGGACGAGTATATAGTGGTTTGATATACTTCCACCTTCCTCTACCCCCTTTTTGAAAGCGATTATACAAAAACACAAATAAATGGATAAAATGTACTTTGAATATGCTATAGAGTATAAAATTCTACGTCGACAGTCATCTTAAAATTTAATGAATATTCATTTTATAACCATTAGTTTCTGACAAATAAAAACCCTTATCCGCTGAGGGTATTTTGTTCCCCCGCATTCAAGATTGTGGGAGGGGTCAAAAAATGAACATATTCCTATGGCTTCAAGTATTCTTAATTCAACGAGACATTCCACGACATCAACCGATGTCTAGTTCTCGATTTATAGGCTTATTTATGTGAAATTTCATGTTAAAATATGGTTAGAAGGCATCCCTTATATCTCCGGTCTGCCAGTGTTGCCACCTTGGCAACACTTCTTGAAAGTAAATACAGGATGTGGACTATTAGTTTACCAAAGCTCATCCCGTCAGAATGAAGTACAAGGTTTGACCTAAAATATGGCCTTAACGCCCTAACTATAGTAAGTACAGAGTGCATACTTAAATAGTTATATTAGAATCACAGATTGCTGAAATTGTTTGTCTGTAATGAATCCATAGAAAATGTAAAACTATGTTATGAGCCTGACTGCTGACTTGCCTGGAAGCAGAGAGTGAAAGAATACAGAGTGATGGCATATGCGGCGGATGTCGCTATTGCCATATCAGGAAAGAGTTCTATTGCCTTGAAAGAACTCTTACAGAATGCTTTAAACAAGCAAACAAACTGGGCAGAGTGGTGTGGGTTGGGTGTCAACCCTCACGAAACGGAACATTTCCTCTTCCCCAGGAAATATAAAACTCGCCACATAGATCCTCCCACCATTGCAGAAATTTCGCTAATATTCTCCGACGACGCTTAATATCTGTTTTCTGTTTAGATAAGACGTTAAGCAAGGAATCTTACACGCAAGAAAGAGTCAAAAATTCCACAGTGCCACAGTTTTCTTTCAAGAAAGCCATTGCGAACAAACGAAAATATACCGTGTGATTTTTCTGATAAATATAAATTTATAAAAAAAAAAATTCAAAAATCGTTATAGGGGCTCATTGTGAGAGTCTATTCAGAATAGACTTAAAGTCGAATAGACTTATAGTCTATCATCGGTATTGCGAATTTCTATTAGAATCAATTTTTTTCTACTAAATATAATTTTTTTTCGATCAAGAATTTCTGATCGACTTTTGTGTAAATTTTTGTTTAAACCTATAATAAGAATGTATTTTAGTGGAAAAGAATGTATTCTGGTACAATATGAACTTTCATATCGTCATGCATGTTTGGTGTCCTTCCTTCAAGATGCTCAATCATCTTAACATGTGCCGCAATATAAAATTTGCTACCATAATACATTTTTTTTAAAGATTTTTATATACTTATTTATTATACATTCTTTAGAAATTATGTATTCTTAAAATGCATCATAAAATGCACTTTTTTCCAAAAGTCTTAATAGTTGATGTTGATGTATTTATTGATATTTATATGGATGTCCAACAATTTTATAAATGTCCTTCCGTTTGTTAAAAGCTGCAATGTCATATTTGGTACAAAGGAGCTTTACATTCAAATGCGAAATGATTTTTCAAGCTGTTATAACTATTAATTAGGCTTTTAGAGAAAGTGCATTTTAAAGATGCACAAATCACCACTGCACCCTTAAAGGAGTCTGTGAAGCTACCAAGTTATCATATATATATATATACACCATAATAATATTATACAAATGTATGTCTGCATATTTTCATCCAATGTCTAAATTTCAAAGGACCGGAGGTCATTTTGCAATTAGTCGCGGTATGAAATATTATTTTTTTGAAGAAAAACTATTTATTTCATCAAAAAAACGTCAAATTTTCGTCAAACTATATTTATTTTCTAAAACTCTTTGGAATATTTGACATTTCAGTCTAAAGCTCTAGTCGAGAGCTTTTAATATTCTATTTTCGAAAATCGATTCTATTCAAAAAGTCTACTGAGCAAGGCGATACTAATTTCAAATTTGATAGAATCGAAAAAAGTCTAATAGACTTAAGTCGAATAGACTCTCGCAATACGCCCATAGCATTTTTCTTTATAATTAATTTTGTTTATATACAATTTTTTGAAGATTTTAAAAAATTAATAATTAAACATTTTAAAATTAATAATAAATGCAAGTTTACAAAAAGTTTTAAAAAAGAATTACTAACTCGTTTTCAAGATAAGGAGTTTTCAAAAAAAATTTTTTCAAAAATCGAAAACACATTTTTTGAAAATTTTGTATGCAAAATTGTTCAAACTAAAATAGCCAATCTGTATAATAAACTTCCGAAGACGTAAACGAGAAATTGCAAATTAAAAAATCGGTTAAATGGCAGGTACCGTAAATAACTTGGGACAGAACTCGGGACCAAAATGCACAGAAAATCATTTCAATTTAGAGAGACTTATAGGTACTAGAAATGTATGGAATGATTGGCTCACGAGATACACCATGTGACTTGATAACATCACTGTGGAGTTAGCAGGTCGCTTGATCACAACCACTATTTGATGCACTCCAAAATCGAGTATAGAAATACAAACAAAAAGCTGCGAACTACTGCGTCATGTCGATCCCACTTATCTAGGTGTTTGTTATGCCAACTTTACAGACGTGTAGTTTTGTAGGTTTTGGTTCTTTTGTCTGCTCCACCGTAATTAAAAAAAAAAAACTTTTTTTCTCCAAAAGAATTGATTTTTTGATTACTAGGTGTAGGCCTACCAACATTTGCTAATTCATTAGACTTAAAAGCTTTTGCCTTAATGAGCCACCACTGCGCACCGCCGCCGCCACCGCCCGCGCCCGAAGCAACATTACTGCCACCACAGGCTGTCAATATCGATCCGTTCCTGTTTTGAAAAATCCTTCAGATATTTACAAAGATGATGGTAACATTATGTTATAATCGAAATAATATATTCGTGATAATCATTTTAAGGCATAAGTATTTAGGTTTTTGTTAAATCTAGTAATTAAAATTTTTTAAATTTAATGTATGACATTATAGAAAAAATTATTTGTTGCACAAGACTGATTTCAAAACAAAAAAAAAAAAAAAACAAAAAACAACTAAATGAGAGTTTTCTTTCAAACAATTATTAACACAAGTCTGCTCATAGTAATGTGAGTTGAAGCGGAAAATATTCTTGTTGCTTTTCTAATTGAAATATGGATTTTTCAATTAATTATTTTTTACATTTCTGCTTTTAGGTATGTCAAAGACGCCGCCTACTCCTGACTCAAATGAAGGGGATACCTTTATATTTTTAGAAAGTTCACTTCATTATTTTGTTTTTTTTTTTTTTATTTTTGAATTTCATTTTTATTTATTTATTTAAGTGATGGGAGTTTTCGAAGAAAAGAGAAAAATCAGTTTTGTTGGTATAATGAAACCCTAGTACCTGGGTGTAGGTTTATTTTTCTGCAATTTTATCCTCTGTGAAGTAAAGCTTGATTTTCATTGAGGTAAGTTATATGTATTTAAGAATAAATGTCTAAAGTTAAATTTGAACCCAAGAGAATATTTCTAATTAAAAGTGTTTGACTTTTGCTAGAAATGATTGAAATTTTTGAAGCAGGTACAAAAAAAACGAGCTAGTTTAGAGGCATCGCCAATTATGTGTAACATTTTACCTTGGTAGCGATTAAAACAGTTATTGGAATCGGATGCTATTTTATTTAAAATTTGTTGGCAACTCATAGTAAAATCATTTTTAAGAATGGTAGGTTAATTATTATCTTTTATTTGAAAGCTCATTTTTAAAGTTCAACAAAGAGTTGACGAAACTATGTGCCATTTTCAAAACTATTTAATTTATTTTCGACGAAAAATTTGTAAGACTTTTTTTTTAACTTTAACTAAAATTCGGAGCTCACAACTCACCGAACTTCAATTCCTTAGCATTAGTAGTTCCCGAGATATAAGACCGCAAAAATCACAAAAACCGTAACTGACATATAATCAAAATAACGGAGCACTTCCCGATACCGTAGAATATTGTAACTCCGTACAAAGGTAGATCATGTAGCGCATTCAAATTGAAAAATTTTAAGGTTTCGATTAACGGGGCGTGGCATACGCCCATTTACTTACAATTGATATCAATTGTATGGGGGACTGCTGATAGTAGCAGAATAATGGAATTTTGCAGAGCTTGAAGTGCAAGAAAAGTAAAAAAAAAATGGGCAAAACTGGATCGCACAAAACTTGCTCCCGTAGCTAACAATTTTAACGTAGCTTGAAATAGTCAACGTACATATATGAATTGGTTCCATAACATTATGATATAATTACAATAAAAGAGGTTTTAAAAACAATAAATGATTACTATGAATTTTTATAAATTAGTTATTTTAATAGCTAAAACAGAAAGAGCTCAAAAATAGTATACAAAAAATCAATGTTTTTTAAAAATCCAAAAATTATTTTTTCGAAAATTTTTATATGCAAAATTGTTAAAATTGTAAGCGGCCTTTTGTATAAAAATATTGGTTGTAATCGGTGTAGTAATTAACGAGAAATTTGAAAACCAAAAAATCAGTTGTATGACAAGTACCATTAATAACCGTTATAAAAAAAAAATTTTCTACCAAAATATTTATTTTAGTAATTTTAGTACGTCTTAGTTTTTTTTTGAAAATCATTAGAGCCGATTTTGAAATAAATAAATGACAGGTACCGTTAGTTTTTGAGCTAAAAAAAAATTTCAATTTCCCCTCTAGGGAATTACATAACAACCTTAAGTCCAAAGTTTGAAGAAAATCGCTTCAGCCGTTTAGGCTGCAGGTCGAGGTACATCGTTATGTTAGGGAAAATTATCATCTCGAATTTTTTTTTGTACGAATCCTAAACTTGCCCTATACTACGCAAGTAAAAGTAATTTGAGGTTTTTCATTCAGGGGGCGCGGCCAATGCCAATGTGGATGCCAATCCACCGATAATCTCAGAACTGATAACAATTACATACGCTGAATCAAAAACTGCGTACGGAGCTGTACGAAGACCTTTTTTGATTCAGTGTATATGGTAATTCGGTAAAATAAAAACTTGAGATTTTCATTCAAGGGAAGTGGCATCCACCTATTTTCGCAGAAATATTAATTATATTTAGCCCCATTTCGATTATTATAAAAATTATGAAGCTCGTAGAACGGTATGTCTTTAGCTACTTACAAAGAAAAAAAATTTAGCTATGACATATGAGACTTTTCTCGTCTTGTGGCCAGCCCTACTTAACGCCTTTCCCGTCGGGCTTACAGTTATAAAATCACAAACATATGGAAAGAAGGCTTACAGCTAGTGCTTGAAAGTATCCGGATATTTCGGATATCCGGATTAGATCCGAAAATGCGACTCAGATACGAAATATCAGATGCGAAATATCCGGATAATCCGAATATCAGAATCCCAATATCAATCCGAGATCCAAAGCTATCTGGGTAGTGTCGGATCCTCGGATCCAGATCCGAATCTGGATCCGAGGATCCGAAACTATCCGGATAGTTTTGCATCTCGGATCCAAGATTTGGTTCCAGATAATCGGATTATCCGGATATTTCCGGATTCCGCATTTTCAGATCCGATCCGGATATCCGGCTAGTTTGAGGATCCGGATCTGATTTTAAGTTCTACTTAACACCAATAAAAGTGCATTATTAGTTTTGAATTGTTCAATTTTGCATCAAATTTTTGAATACAAAATATCAAACATAAAATTGATGAGTCACTCACATTTTAAATTGTTCAATTTTGCATCAAATTTTTGAATACAAAATATCAAAAATACCCCTTTAGTATGAAATGTAGCCATTAGAACTGATGTTATGATCTTTTGCTGGAAAATCAATTGGTTTAAAATAAATAATTAAATTCGCGCTCATGAGAGCTAAGAGGCGTTAGGCAATAACGCCCAAGGCAAAAGCGCCCAAATCGATTTGGAATTATTGCCTAAAAAATATTTCATCGCCCAAAAATAAGTTAAAAAATGGAGATATTGCCCGAATAAATTTTTTGACCCCATTCATAAAATGGAAATATCGACCAAAAATTGAACGTGTGAATTGTTCTTTCCTCAATTTTGGGCGATTTTTCCAAATTAAATTTCAACGGATTTTATTGTCAATAGTTTTATTTAACAAGAGTTTCTTAGGTGGCCAGCTTGGCTGGTTCAGGGATTTTAACTCCCTTTTCGGGTCCTCTGTCCCGCTCACGCGACTCTGTCGCTCCGCTTAGGGTATGCTCAGTTGTCAGTTAGTATGTGACAACATAGGTGCCTGCCTGGCGACTTAGCATACCCTTAGCGGAGCGTCGGTGTCGCGTGAGAGGGACAGAGGACCCGAAAAAGGATTAAAATCCTTGAACCCGCGAAGCGCGCCACTCAAGGTACTGTTTATTACAAATAAACTGAAAGCACACCAACTGACAACATAGGCGCCTGCCTGGCGACTGATCATACCCTCAGAGGTATTCAGAGTTTTTTTGGGCGATATTTCCTTGTATTTGGGCATTACTTCATTGTTTTGCAATTGTTCTTTGAAATATTTTCATTTCTTTGGCCTTATTGAATATACAATTTTGGGTGTTGTTTCATCTAGATAAATATATCAAAAAACAGATAAAACGCCCAAAACTGGAAACAAAAATACAACAACAATTTCTTCGGAAATTTTTTGGGCGATAATTCCAAATCGATTTGGGTGCTTTTGCCTTGGGCGTAATTGCCTAACGCCGAGCTAAGATGTTACACAAAAGATAAATGAATACTTCAAACACGCATACATATTTAAAATTGAAGTTTATGTAAAGGACTTTTTTAAATACACATTTTTTCTTCCCTTTTGCAATAAAAAAATATTAAGGGTATTCATGCAATACAAATTGTGTAAAATGAAAAGTTTGCATGAACGACCTTTTTATTCAGTTGGTTAAATGCTGTGTAATTGTATCAGCTGTTCGTTTATTTGACAGATTTGGTGTGTGACACACTAGACGTGTTTAGATTTCAAGGTTATTTTTCAATAAAGAACCTCTCCCGAAACAACGCGAAATCCGAGCCTAATGTCTCGAATGAAAAATGCAAGATACACGATGGAACTACAATAGGCGTAGGCAGTAGCGTACGCAGGATTTTGTTTGGGGGGGGGGCTCAGTCTCAATTTTGGTGAAATTTTTTTGAAGGTATCACAAAATAGCAAACAAAATGAAAGCCTTTCGCATTATCAACCACCAGAAGTTAGATTTCAATTTAAAAAAAAAAAAAAAAAAAAAAGGAAAAATACACAAAATACTCCCCAGTTATAAAATGAATTTTACCTTTCTTTGTAAAAAATATTTTTTGTAAAAGTCCAGTTTGAAAAAAATCCACTTTATGCAGTGGCGGATCCAGGGGGGTGGCTATAGCCAAGTACTAAAATAATTTGAAATATAGAAAGAAAAACCTTACAACGTGTAGAGTTTTATTTTCGTCTAAGACGTTGTTAAGGTGTGAAATTTGATGGACAAAATAACGTGTTTGGGGCTGAACAATTAACATGTTGAATTTGTTTCTAAGCACTAAGCCCTAAGCTTAAGCCTGAAGCGAATTCGACAAACAACAAGTGGGGGGCTATGAATAATGGACATGCTTCATGCAACGACAATTTTCCCTAAAAACAAAACCCAGAAAACTGGAAAGAAAAATCAGATTGGGGTTAATATGGTCTGAGAATATTAGAAAAAAAAAAACCTTGTCAGGGTTAAACAAATAACTCCCTAGGAAATAACCTTATTCCAGAGGGCTTAAGTCTAGGGACTGTCAGTCCGAAGTTGGGACTAAAGCTAGAAAATATAATTAAAAAAAACGTGGTTGGGGCTTAACATTAACATGTCAAATTCATCAACTTTTTACGCCACAAACTCAGCTAATATGACGAAAGAAACGCAATTGAGGCTAAAACAATTGGAGAACAACGGGGTGTAAGGCTTAGTGTGAATGTTTAATACGACAGGAATTGTTTCTTACTGCCTTGGCTGGGGTTAAAGAATTTTGGGGTTTAGTTTTCAAAATTTCAAAGGTCTAAGGCAATTGTACATACAAAATAATTTTGGACTATGCAATTAAATACAAATTCTGTTGTCAAGGTGCCAAATTCAAAATGCGTGAGAAACTCAGAAAAATCTTGCAGGTGGACATGAATATTTACCATCCCTTCCCTATAGACTCTAGATTGACTTGTAAATTTATCGACACATTTATTGAGCAGGAATAAGAAGTATAGGTATGCAGCGTAAACGAAAATTCATTCACACTTGCAGAATTGGGCCGTGAAGGTTATTTTTTAGAGCAGCTGTTTCTTATGCTTGACTAAAGACTTGAAGTTTTAATATTTGATTTTTCGATCCGCAAAATATTATTTTCTGTGCTTTCCAGTGACAGTTTGAACAAAACAAGTAGGTACTCTACTCGTTGTTTGGCTAGTTTAGGAAAATGAAATATCAGTGGACTGACACTGTCAAAGCACATTATGAGCTTTTGCCAGTAAGACCACTTAAATAAAATTTTTCTGAACTAGCCAATTACAAACAGTTTTTAAATTTTATCAAAAATGTGAAGTTCAAAGCATAAATTCAGCTCATTTAAGCAAACACTTTCATAATGAAGGAAGGTACCTACTACCTAATCAATTATTATAAAGCCATATAAATAAACGAATTTGTAACGTGGCTAAAAATTTAAGTTATAAAATTAGTTATACTGCTATGTTTTGCTTAGCCTTTATATTGGCTTCTAGGTCTGCTTAAAAATAATTCCCATGTTCAACACATATCAATTCCAAATTTTTGTTATTGTTCTTTATATTGAAAACCATTTAAGGCGAGATAGGATTTGATAACGTCAATATTCGTTTTCTGTTATAATAACTTCATATGTACAAACTGGATCTCCAAACTCCAAGCCCCCAAGCCCCCCCCCCCCCCCCCCAAGCCCCCCCCCCAAGCCCCCCCCCCCCCCACAGCCAAATCCTAAATCCGCTACTGACTTTATGGATTCGATTTAAAGAACTTCAACGGTAATAGGGGTAGGTGAAAATTGTATTCACATTATAATAAATAAGATTTTCGTTTTTTCTTTAAATAAGTTCATAGCTATTGTTATAATCCGTGTTTTTTGAGAGAGTGAATATCAGCTCAGCTAAACAATAACAAAACAAATTATTATAGAGAATTTCGTTTGTGCTTTCCAGGTAATAATTTTACTGAGTTGCTAGTCGCTCTCTCAAAAAACACATTTATTAAGTCTGTTCCTTTACTTTCTGTGAATTTTAGTCCAAAGTTCTGTCAAATTGATATAAAAGAAATGAAATCGACAGAACTTTGGAACAAAATGCACAGAAAATCACAGAAATTCAGAATAAAGGAACAGTAGCTATACAATGAAAAAAATGGTAACATTTTCCAAGGGAATTCTCATAATACAACTTATTATTGGGGCGTTTTCATATTTGTTTCGCTAGACTCATGTTTTAAAAATTTAAGTTATAAAATTAAGTACAGTTTAAATAAGATAAATTATAACAATTTATTCCAATTCGATTTCTGTACTTATCAAAAATCTTTTTGAGAAGATTGTTAACCTCTGATACAAGTTAAAGTCAGTTTTTCGAAATGTTATCAATTGACTCAACAGCTTTCTTAATTGTAGCATTAGAAATAACATTCGGCAAAAAAAGTATGCAGTTTACAGATAGTTAAAAATATTTTTTGATATTTGATATGTTCACTGAGCGCGAAGATACTGGTTAAAGCATAACCAAAGCATTTGACTACACTAAAAAGAGAACTAGTTAGAGAATGTATTATTTTAAAAATTGCACTGCATTCGTTATTTCATTCCGGCTTTTTGGGAAAAGAAGGACAAAATTAAATGTGTGAAATCATATTTTGCGAATTTTGACTGATTGCAAAGTAATTTAGTTTAGGTTTCTATGAATACTGAGATACGTTTGAAATGTCAAACAAAACCTATGATTTCAATACGACATCCATGTCTATAGTTTTTTTTTAAATTAAAATTGAAAATACTGCTAAGGTTTAAAATTAACAAAAATAAAATTTGAACTAACAAATAATACAAAATTTTCTTTGATGATGTATGAAATCTTAGCACAGTATACCATATTGCTTGGGGGGGCTCAAGCCGACTAAGTCCCCCCCTTGCGTACGCCACTGGGCATAGGCTCACGGTAGTGGTCGGACGAAAATGAGTGAATATAAAAAAAAAAATCTATGGTGCGCCCATAATGTCGGTTACTTGATTTGCTTTAACTATTGCTTTCGCTAGTGAAGAGTGCCCCCGAGTGCACCTCACGGACGTGAAACTTACATTTGTTAAGTCAGGAACGAAAAAAGAGATACAGTGAATTATGGCTCAATTCTGATTTTGATTCTTCAGAAAGCTACTTTTTCATTGTTTTATGACATCTGCTTCTGACAGCTTCCGATTGTTAAGGATCACCCAAACCAATGCGAATCATCCGTTGACGAAGAAGAAAACAACAATAAAATCACGTTGTTGATGTAGTTTCATCGTCTTCAACGAATGGTTCGCATTGGTTGGAAAGAACCTTTATATCTCAATAGTTTACGAAAAGTAGCTTTCCTAATCGTTGATTAAATGAAGACGTCCTAGTTATTTTTTTCTTGCATAGACAACGGTTTAATTGACTTCTATCGCCAACTAATCGCGATTCGATAGTTACAGAACACGGCCAGAGTTTTTTTTATAGTTCTCTGAGTGAGATATCATATTATGTAAATCATATTTCTGAACGCGCCTAATTCTAAAAGTCACAATGACGTTTGGATAAGTTTAACCAAATAAATTTGTTCAATTTTCCCCACCAAAATCCTTAGATAATTTTAACCAAATTATGTTAACCATCACCCATACAAAATTTGACAGTACATTTACCAAATGATAAATTTAACCAACGCCGCGACCTTGCCTTATTATAAAATTCGTATGATCGATGTATTATTATCCGTATTCAAAAGGACCTCTGGAAATGTTTTTGGTTAAAATTGCTTGTAAAACCCAGTTTACATGCTTGAAATAGCCTCCATTTGTAGGAAAACATAAGATATGAATTTAGCTTTTTTTTGAAAAAGAAAAACAAGAAAACGATAAAGTATCTCCTCTTGGCTTACTGAAACCTTTTTTTCTTTTACTTAAGTTCACCGCCTCTGGCAGAAGTGTATCTATATATTTTATTCTGCCCAGTCACCCCTTTAAGTTAACAACGAAACCAAAAGTATGCCACGGTTTTCTCTCGGTCTACAAAAAAAAATCTTCGAATATTCAATTTGTATTTATTTATTTCTATGGAATCATTTTCTATTGGTTAAGGGTGAGGGGGTGGTTTGCTTTATTTTTCTGAGGTTCGTTTCTTTATCTGTATTTTCCAAAATATTTTCCTTCTAAGCCAACAAGAAAAAAAAAAATCAGACTGGATAGGGGGCAGGGCATGTTTAAAGTAAAAACTAACTTTTTGAAATGTTTTTTTCGTAAATATTTCTAAGTAGTAGCCCGTAGCGTAATGGTTGACTGTCACGCTGGAGGTATGGGTTTGCTTCCCAGCCTCGTCCACCTAAAAACTAAAAAGTTTTTTTCAGGGCTTCTACCTCTTGCGAGGAATTGACAAATCCTTCAAGAGTATCACTTGTTACGAATAAGTGCTTCTCATCTAGCCGATCGGATTCGGCATAAATTTGTAGGTCCCTTCCATTCCTGTCGACAGCCGCACACTGGAATGGTTGCGAGTTGTAAGTCACTAGGCCCTGGTTCTTCACGAGCCGTTGTGCCCCCCCAATTTATTTATTTTTTTTTTACTAGAAAAAAGATGAACATAAAAACTAATTTTTTTCTAGATCCTGCTTAAAGAAACCAAGAAGAATATTAAAGAAAATTTGGAAACAAATATTTTTATTTTCATCTACGCAAAACCACAATAAGAACTATCATAAGACGATTAAAGAAGAACAAAAAACAAAAGGTCATTGGTATAAGTGTGTGTTAGTGACATAAAACAAAATCGGGTGGCACAACGGCTCATGAAGAACCAGGGCCTAGTGACTAACAACTCGCAACCATTCCTGTATGCGCCTTTCAACAGGAATGGAATGGTGTTAGTGACATTCCCAATCAAAATATCACGAAATGTCCGTTGATAATGATGTTGCTTATTTGACGAAAGCTTGACCATGCTTAGTCCATTTTAAGAGAATGTAGGTAAAACTAGTTTCTTCCTTAATACATAAACTATTATGTATGTTAAAGTGGCGTCAAAACTTTGACATGGATATAGCTGAATGAACATATAGTATACCTACAGAATAAACTTTACAAAACCGTATTATATTCATAATTGAAATTTGTCCCCTCTATGGGCGAAAGGCGATTAGAAGATTAAACTTCACCCTAGATAATATCATGATATTACTTTCTATGAGGTTGTGGAAAGTTCTGACATAGGGTGCGATGTAGGTAGATATATACAAGTTGTATTGTTTTAAAGTAGACAAAAGTATAACTCTCAAACAAGTTTGAAGTATTTAATGGCCAGATTGAAAATTTGGTATTAAGGAAGTAATTTCTTTTTTTTTGTTTTATATACAGGAAAACTTAAATGTTGGGGGTCTTATGTTGTTAATTTAAATTTTATATTAGCTTGAATTATTAGATATAAAGTGCATGTATCGGGTTTTTCAGAAAGAGCGCTACAATAGTTTTTTTAAATAAAACAAAAACGGTTTCAGATATCAATGAAATTCTTTATTCCTGTGAAATGACGTTCGATGCTATTATGTATAGAACTCGATTTCTTTTGCATGGCCACCACGGGCTAGATTGCAGAATTTCAGACGCTGAACCCAAGTTTCGACGGTTTTCAAGAATAAATCGGCCGATACTGCTGCAATTTCACGTTCGATATTCGTACGAAGTTCATCAATCGTCGCTGGCTTGTTGGCATAGACCATAGACTTGACATAGTCCCACAGGAAATAGTCTAACGGCGTCAAATCGCACGACCGAGGCGGCCAAGCGACTGGACCATTTCGTGAGATAACACGTTCTCTAAACTTGGTTTCCAATAAATTGATTGTGACATTCGTTGTGTGGCTTGTGGCGCCGTCCTTTTGGAACCACATGTCCTACAAGTCCATATCATCCAATAAAAAAAAATAAATCGGGTGGCACAACGGCTCATGAAGAACCAGGGCTTAGTGACTAACAACTCGCAACCATTCCTGTGTGCGCCTGTCAGCAGGAATGGAAGGGACCTACAATTTATATGCCGTATCCGAACGGCTAGACGAGCAGCACTTACTCGTGACAAGTGATACTCTTGGAGGATTTGTCAATTCCTCGCAACAGGCAGTAGCCCTGAAAAAAGCTTTTTAGTTTTTTTTTTAGATGGACGAGGCTGGGAAGCGAACCACAGACCTCCAGCGTGACAGTCGAACGCACTAACCATTACGCTACGGGCAACTACTATCATCCAATTGGGGCCAAAAATAGATCATTGAACGGTAGCGATCCCCATTCACAGTAACGTGCCGGTCTTGATCATCACGGAAGAAGTACGGCCCAATGACGGCGCCGGCCCATAAACCACACTAAACCGTAATTTTTTCGGGATGCAATGATGGCTCTTGGAGTACGTGTGGATTGCTGCCTGACCAATACCGCATATTTTGTTTATTGACGAAGCCATTCAGCCAGAAATGAGCCTCACCGCTGAAGATGATTTTTCGATGAAAATTCGAATCATTTTCAAGTTGTTGCTCAGCCCAATTCACGAACATACGACGCTTCTGGTGGTCAAGCGGCTTCAGTTCTTGCGTAAATTTAATCTTGTAAGGATGTAGGCCAAGATCTTTTCGCAAAATTCGCCACAACGACGTCACAGAGATGCCCAATGATTGAGAACGACGTGTGAGAGACACATTTGGGCTTTCTGCAACTTAAGCCTCAGCGGCAGCAATATTCTCGACACTACGGGCACTTCTTTATCTCACTGGCACGGGAACATTTTGTACTGTGCCTTTGGATTCTGATTTTTCCACTAGACGCTCAATTTTTCATCTGCTAGGACGATTATGACGACCATAAATTGGAAGTAGCGCTCTTAACGTTGAGGCCACTGACTCCGAATTTCGGTAGTAAATTTTAATAATTTCGACTCGTTGTTGGCTCGTATATCTTTTCATCATGAAATGGCAAACCTTACTGAAGAGAAATGTCAAAAGAACTGGAAGAAATATTGCGTTGTTTGCTGTCCCTGTTGCTCTACTTTTGTAGCGTTATTGTTGAAAAGCTTTATACCTATGTAAAGAATGTATACCAGAGTAGGTACATTCTTTACATAGGTAAGATATTGTATTCCACAGCTGATACCTTCAGTTATCACTACGGATACTATTTTATTTTATAATAGTATTCGTAGTGTTTTTTTTTTTTTTTTTTTTTTTTTGATAATATTTCCAAACATTTTAACATTTTGTATTATTTTTTAGGGCCAAAAATAACGATATATAGTTTTGTTTTTAGTCGCTAAGGAAAATATTATTTTTTCACAGAACGGTTCCAGCGATTTTCATTGAAATAAAATGAACAACTAAATGTCATTTTTTTTTTGTCTTATCAAGAACTTTCGCAGGCGGTGGGAAAGCAGGGGCACTTGTCCCCTAATCAAAATTTATTCCGACAATCTTTTTTTGATTGAAGAATACAAAAAACAATTTGATATGTTGAACTATTTCAATGATTAATTTCCTTCTACAAAAAAATCCAAAACGTTACAAAATCTGTCTCTTTTAAAGTCAAAATCCTGAAAAGCAGTTGTCTTACAAATATTTTGAATACTTCCTATATCACCCAATTATTATAGCCCTTTTTTTATGCCAGCTACAGCTTTCATTTGAAACCATCTTTGAATTTTAATTTAATTTAGTTTAATTTTAATTTAATGATCAATGGCAAAGGGAAGTGCAATCATTTAAATGATAAAAGTGCTTTAATGTTGTGCGAAAAAAAAATATTTGTTCGAACAGAAATAATAATGAAGTCATGAGATTCATTTTTGAATTAAAAAACGAGGATATCCATAATAAAAAAAAGCAATTTGCTCAAAAAAACCCAAAGCTTTGTTTCCTTTATCTGTACTTTTTAGCAAAAACCTAGAAACGCTGTTATATTTTAAATATTCTAGAAACTACATGTACGAACTTTAATTAGAATCTTTAGAGCGGTTTGCGAGAAAATTTGATAAAGCCGAAATCGTTGTATTTTAAAATTATATTATTTTAATTTTTCAAGAAAGAGAGATATCAGAGATTTTGCTTAATCAAAAGCTGAACAAGTGAATCAAAACATTTTTTTCCTCAGCATTTTGACAGCCAAACTGAGATTTTTTGATGGGAAATCCTGTTTAGGCAACTGAGATTTATAAAGCCCTCCGAAATCTCCCTTCCCTTAACTCGCCTATACTCAAAATGTGATTGAGTGAAAAGTCAATTCGATTTCTGAACCTTTTAATTCAAAACTTGATACAAAATTTTAAAATTAAAATATGAAAAACATTGCTTTTTTACCCTTCTTAAAATCTTTTTAATGTCGTATGAATTATCCAACAGGAGCAATCGAAATGCTGTCATAAATAAATCTATGTCTCACAAAATTCTAAACGAATCATCAAACTTAAGGTTTAAAAAACCTACCATTAAAACAGGCATTATCCACAAGCATTAAAACTTTGAAAAAATATACGAAAGGGGTCACACGAACTTGCTCTCCTAGCTATCAACTAGAATGTAGCGTAGCTAGACATACTGATAGAATACGAAAAACATGTTAAAATAGCAATATTGAAATAATTCTTTGATTTAATAAAAACAAAGGAAAAAAAGATAAAGTTTTTTTTTTATTTTTTTTTTTTTTCGTAAAAAAAAATAACTCATACAAATTTGAAATGCAATATTTTGAAACTATATTCTTAGGAGTACCGAACTGCAAGATAATGATAAAATCAGTCAAGCCACTAAAGAGATATGAGGAAATATGAAAGGCAATTTAAAAAACGTGCAGTAAAAAAGAACGTGCAGTATTCTTAAAACTGTTTTAAAGATTACATTTACAAAGTCGTTTACGATAAAACTTGATAAAACCGAAATCATTGTATGGCAGTTCTATTGAGCTAAGGCAAAAATTCGAATTTATACTCTAGGGAATCACATAAAAACACTTCTCACCAAACTTGAAGCAAGTCCAATCAACAGGTAAAGCTCCAGCTCTATGTTTATAGTTCAGAACGCACAGACGCACAGAAAACAGAATGACGGACGTCTTGACTAAAATCACCTATTTTCATTTCTACAGCATATTGTAATTTTAGTTTTGATTAAAAGCTCGATTTTTTTTGACATGAAACCAATACTTTCCTTTAGAGCGAGTAAAAATTTATTTCATACTTTTGACAATTATTTTAATATACATGGTTCTGTATAAAACTCGTAACACGAGTACACACAATTTTTAAAATTTTGAGCATAAGAGAAAGTACGAGCGACCCAGTCGTTCATATGATTTTTATTAAACAAAAAAAAAAGTCAAAATTTTTATATTAACTTGTTTTTAATATTTTCTCGCTAACGACATAAAAACTTTACCAAACATCATTAATATTCACACTTTTAGCGATGTTGACTACAGGTGCAAGCTCACTTGATCCAGTTGTACATTTTATTTTTATAACACTACAAATGCAGCTAGCTGCATACTCGAATTTTCGGTTTAACATCCACTCCCAAATTTTACTATCGCCTCTTAGACTCACAATTACCGATAATTCTTTCAAAAAGTAAACTTACACCAATGTTTTCAAATTCATTTCCAAGAGTTCTTAAATACACCTAATCTAGATCGTAAGTAATTAGCTATCAGTAAGAATACTTTCTAAAATAATGCTAAGTACACTCTGGCGTATACGTACTTTTTTGTAATTTTATTTTATTTTGGTTCGGCTTCTGTTTTACTTTTGTGTATCTTGTACTTGTAATTTAATTTAAATTTATGTAGGTATATCAAATCGGACAACATGTTTATTTTGCTATGTATCGTACATATGTATAAGACAGATCCCTGATTTGTTCTTGATCTTTAATAGTTGATGTTTTTATCAACGTTAGAAACAAAATAATATTCACCAGCATCCATCAAGAGTTTCTTCAAACAATGTTACGTCCTTATCGTGGGAATTTTTATATTTCTGTTTTTTTTTTCGCTAATTTAACTGCATGTTGCCTTCTCAGTTTTGCTGTCGATTTTAGCGATACAAAATATGAGGCACCTAAAAAAATATCACTTCCGTCTTTAACCGAACAGTTTATAATAAATAACTTTAATATTATCAATTTCAATTCGCCAATTCAATAAGTCTTCAAAAAATATGGTCTTAAGCTACAAGTTTTTAAAGAATGAGATTGATTTGACATTATTTACTTAAAATTGCCAGTCCAGAGGCTATAGGCTATTAATTTTGTATCCAAACAAATAATAAAAATATAAAAAAAAAAACAGAATAAATATTTTCTGTGATAATAAAAAAATGGCAAAAGTTTTCCTTTTCTCAGAATCGTTTAAATTTATGAGCGACATAATCTTAAAAGCGAATTTATTTTTTTAAAAAGAATTCCAAAGAATTCCGTTTACTGTCATCCTTTGTCATAAAGTTTTTGAAGGCCAGTACCATTTTTATAATTGCTCTATGAAATTAAATTTGTTTGGCCTTTTTTTTTGTTAGGAGAGTAAAAAAACGAAGCTGTCATTTTTAATAGATTGTGTTTTTGATTGTTTAATAAAAATATCAGCTGTGTTATAAATCAAATAAAGGAAAATTATTATGCACGTACGTGTGTTCATTTTGTACAGAAGAATAATAAATAAAATAACAACAATAATAAATAAAAATTGTTTCAATGGATTTAAAAATGTCTTAAAAAGGATGACTGCAGTTTTAACAAATTTAACGATGCCCATCAACGTTTAATTAAAAAAAATTATTTTTGTTTATAGATTAGATTTAGATTAGATTAAACTTTTTTATTATAATAATTCAGGTTTACAATTATATTTTTTTACAAGTCTTTTAAGACCT
Organism: Melangyna quadrimaculata; assembly: GCA_949320155.1. NCBI lineage: Eukaryota > Metazoa > Arthropoda > Insecta > Diptera > Syrphidae > Melangyna > Melangyna quadrimaculata. The sequence goes on along the minus strand of OX439485.1, from coordinate 72,481,871 downwards.
GGTTTTAAGATCGTCGGTCAGATTGACAGATAATCAAATACAAATAATTTAATTTACAAATTCTTTTCATAACTCGTATAAAAAGTGCATTTAAGACATTATAAAGTAGATGATGAATTTACGACAGTCAAAGGCATTCTGTTCTGATTCTATTTCTATAAGTCATCGCAGTTCGAATAAATTTATAAAGCTTGTTCCAGCCCTGCATGCCATTTAAAATTTCTATTACTTCTTCAACATCCAATCGATTTCTAGGGAGAAGTTGAGTCTGCTGTAATATTCTCTATAATGTGAATCCTTGGCCTGGTTAATGAAGTCCTTCCACAATTTTGTGTCGAGTTTCGATAAAAGAGAGTAAAACTATTGTTTTAAACGCGTTACATCTTGTAGATCAAGATCAAACGCTTCCCTTATAGAATCAGATAAACTTATCCACTATTGTACAAAATTCATCTTATTGGAAATTAAATGTCTTAAAACTTTATAAACTAGTCTTGACGCATCCATTTGAAGTATTTTTACAACATAACATAATCAAAACGGGTCTTAAGTGTGTCGATAAATATCGAAGGAATTCCAGTTTCAATATGTAGCATGTAGTTCGGTGTAGTTGAAGGAATAGCAAAAACTCGTTTTAAAAAGAACCGGAGTAGTTTTTCGACATCCTCATACTGTTTATGGCCCTACACTTGCGCGCAATATACGGCTTGAAATAATTTATATTTGTCGGAATGGTGAATAGTTTTATTTGAAATACATTTTTCCCACGATAAGCATATGGCAGCCTTTGACTCCTGGAGTTTTGCTTTCACTTGCTTTTTTATACACAGGTTACTCGATATTATCATCCCCAGATACTTGAATTCTTTCACGACACTGACTTCTTCTCCTTTGTAACTCCACTTCTCGTTACTAGCATATCTCGCGCTTCCTTTTCTAAAAATCATAATTTTTGATTTGCTAAGATTGACTGCGAGGTTTCAAGTATTGCAGTATTCTTCCAATCTAGAGATCATTTCTTTGAGTTGATCAGGAGAATCTTATAATATGACGATGTCATCCGCATACATTAAAACTGGAATGCTCTCCCCAGCAAATCGCACGCCTGTTCTTAGGGTCTCAACAATATCGTCTATAAAAAGTGTGAATAAAAGAGTTCTCAACGCACATCCTTGCTTTAGACCCATTGAAGATCTGAATTCTTCAGATAGCGTTTCACCGTCCCACACAGAAGTAGCATCTTTTCCATACAGCGCCTTCAAAATAAAAATAATTTTGGAAGAGATACCACAATTGGCAAGTTTTAAAAACAAAGCTTCTCTGTCGATACTATCGAAGGCTGCTCTAAAGTCCACGAAGAAGGCATATAGATATTTCCCACGATGAAGGTATGTTTCAGCAATATTTAAAAGAAGAAAAACTTGGTCCGTTGTTGAGTAGCCAGAACGAAATCCAGCTTGAAATTCACTAAGCTTTGAATTATCGTGTGCCCAGGTGGTCAGTCTTCGGAATATCATACTCGCAAATAATTTCATGGACGCGTTTAAAAACGATATTCCACGATAGTTCTCTGCAATGGATGGGTCACCCTTTTTAAAAAGCGGAAAAATTATTGAGGACAGGAAATTAGCTGGAATTGAACAAGTCCTAAAAAACTGGGAGAGGCATACTTAAAAAATTCTGATGGAATTCTGTCCGTCCCGGCCGCCTTGTTTTCTTTGGCAATATCCAATGCTGACAGAAGTTCCTCTTCTGAAAAAGCTGAGTCTAGAACGTCGTCTTCAATATTTGGCATCGCGTAATGAAAATTGCACGCCAAACATTCCGTATTCAGCAAAGATTCAAAGTATTTTTTTAAATCGGCAGCCTTAAGATTGTTTCCAATTGAAGACTTAACTTCATTTACCATTTTTTTTGACAGTATAAAGAATGGTCAAGCCTAATAAGCTGACATTCTAGTACGAATAGTGCAATAATAACAATAATATCCATTTACCAACTTCATTGCCTTCCAAAACTCTGTGGAAGATCTAGCTTTGGATAATAAATTTATCAGACTTTTATTATAATCTGCTTTTTTTCTTAAGCACAGTGCTTCATATTTTTTTATTTTCTTCAACGTTCCATCTTTTAAAACCAATATTGTTGTGAGCTCGAAATAAAGTGAGAAACGAAAACGTTTGAATTAGTTCAGCATTCAGGTTTAGTTGGTACTTTTGAAGCAAATTATCCCTCCATTTCAGCCTTGACGGTAATTTTAGTTCGGCATTGGTACACTGAGCAGCTATGTTATTACTTAAAGTAATTATAAGCCGTATATGTTCGAAAAATGTTTTGGCTTCCACTTTAAAGTCAACAATAAGTTTCAAAAAAGCACGCGCAGCTATACCATAGTCTATAACCGATTGCCTGATGATCTTACAAACGTGTACTCTCCTTCGACACCTCCGGCACTTCTTGCATTTAAAATTGAAAAGTTGAAGGAATTACAAAGCTCCAAAAATTTGCTCCCTCTGCAATCCTTGTCTTTTGATGAACGTGAGATACTCACACTTGTTGGGTGAACTAAAAAGTACGGAGGCAATCCTTGCTCACTGCCGATTCGGGCATTAAAATCTCCCAACAAGCGTAGATTCGTTTCATCCAAACGCCCTAACAGATCTTCAAGCTGACTAAAATCTTCCTTCCAATGGTTACAGTTGAGGTATGTGGGTACAATTGCTTGCTTTATTCCTAGTTCTTGATGTATTATAATGGAGGTTTCGACAGTACTTTCAAATTTTAAAATGTGTTTGAATTTACTTTTGAAACCAACCACCTTTCCCCCACTTGCTCTTCCAAAATTATATGTCCTATTCGCTGACTTCCACGAAAGTTCATATACCTTTGAATAAATTATTAAATTGTTCATATTGAGTATTTACTAAAAGTTTCAATTAGCACAAATATATCAAATTCTCTTATGAAATTAAAAAAATCAGGAGACATTATAGCTTAATATTCTAAATTCTAAATTATTTTTATTATAAATTATTTTTTTTTGAATGTAACTGCTGACGACGGATGAAAATCAATGTGGACTTCCGCCTTCCACTGATCTTAATTGCTCACGAGCACATGGCGCTGGTGCATCAAAGGAGATATTGTTGATAGCTGCTGATCCATTAACACCCACTGACATTGTTCATTCATTAATATGAGTTGTATTTTTATATTGTTCAAATTGTGCCTTTAAACCACTTAAAATTGGATATTTTCCAATTAAAATTGAAAATCCATCGCTGTTTCCACATCTCAGGCCGAGGTTGTTGTCCCAGGTGAAGAATGAACCATCAATTTCTATAAATCGTCTCTGAGGTATGATTTAATGATTGGCATCTGCAACTTTATCGCCGCCTGTATTTGGCTTAGGAATCTTCATTTTTGGAGAACGTTGAATGGCAAATCTTTGTGAACAGACATTCTCGTACCTTTTAGCTTCTTGCAATTTTTAGCACATTATTTGCCGCAGACCGATGAGCCATTTGCACCACAACATTAGACATTCCAAATTTGTTGCAATTTACTGGGTAAGCGTCTTTGACAGCTCCTGCAAATTCTGCCTCAAGAAGACCACTACACACGTCTTTGGCCTTGGAAATAAGGCTTTTTGATTCTTCGCTGGGCAGGTGGACTATAAGATTGTTTTCAGTTTCCTTTTTTATGAGCGTCCAAGTAAGTAATTTTAGCCGCACATTCTTCTTGATTGGCTCTTAGTACTGACACTTCATAGCCGAATTTCACCATTATTTCTTAAGAATGCAGCGGATTCACTTGCCAAACCGCTTTGCAATAATATTTAATCTTTCGATTGAAAACGGTAACTTCTTAAGTGAATGGAAAACTTCATTCCTTACGCCTATATTTAAGGCAGGATCCAGACAAAATATTTCTAACTACAGACCATTTGCAAAATCTCTGTTATCCCGAAGATTTTTGAAAAAATTATTTGTGATAAAATTCTCTTTGTGGTTCGGGAGAATATATCGTTTTTTCAACACGGCTTTATACCTGGAAGATCAACTGCTACCAATTTGTCTATTCTTGTCAATCATATTATATCGAATTTTGAAAATAATTTTCAAACTGACATCATTTTCACGGACTTCGCCAAAGCTTTTGATAAGGTTAACCACAAGATTCTACTCCATAAACTGGCTTGCCTAGGTTTTCATTCTAATATACTCGAGTGGATCAAATCTTATTTGACTGACCGAGAACAGATTGTTAAAATTGATGAAATTTTTTCTGACCCTTTTCATGTTCCATCTGGAGTCCCTCAGGGTAGCCATATCGGACCATTGCTGTTCCTTTTATTTATTAATGATCTATAAGGGATTTTTATTCATTCGCAATGCCTTCTTTACGCTGATGATTTAAAGCTTTATAGGAAAATTGGTTCCATTTCTGATTGCTTACTTCTTCAGGATGATCTTGTACGACACGACTATCTCAATGGTGCGAATCAAATTCTCTCCAACTAAATGTGGCTAAATGTCATTTACTTACATGTTCTAGAAAAAAAAGTTATGATTAATTTTAGTTATAATTTGAAAGATGTTATCTTAGAAAGAGTTTCGCAAAAGAAAGACCTTGGCACAATGCTTGATGACAAATTATCGTTTAGTCCTCATATGGATCTTATTATTAGTAAAGCAAATTCTATGCTAGGCTTTATTAAGAGAAATACTCGTGAGTTTTCTGATATTTTTACACTTAAAACGCTTTATTTCTCGTTAGTTCGATCTGTCTTGGGATATTGCTCTGTAGTCTGGAATCCATTTTATACTACTGCGGCTGAAAGAATTGAAAGAGTTCAACGACGATTCTCAGGGTATGCTATCCTTAAACTTAATTGGAATTGTGAGATTCCCTGTTATAATGCAAGGTGTTTATTGATGGGATTGCATACGCTCGCGCTGCACAGAAAATATTTTTCAATTATGTTTGTTCGTGACATGCTTACTTTTCGCATTAAATGTTCATTTCTCTTAGAGCAATTAGGCTTTTATATCCCCCCAAGAGATACTCGTGTTACCGTTTTATTTTTCGTGAGCTTTCGATGCATCAAAGATGCAAACTCAATTTGTAATTATTTAGATTTTTTTGAAGATTGTACTAGAGAGACCTTTAAAAATAATCTTTTAAGTTTGTTATCAAATCTTTAATTTTCTAATCTTTTTTTTGAAATTAGGTACTGTATGGTTTTTTTTCTTTTTAAATTGTATCTTTTATCATTAAATTGTTATGCTAGTCTGTAAGAGAAACTCTGTTTGACGAATAAAACTAAAATGACAGTTTCTTGATGAAGTAAATTCATAAAATTGATGATTTAGAGCCGATTTTTCAATAGTCAGTTAATGAGTCAGTTATTTACTGGATGAATAAAGTTATTTGCCTCTTAAACAATCGGATAACAAAATTGAATTTTTCAATTGTAAAAAATAAACTATAGAATATTATAATTTGAATGTCACTTTCATTTATGATTGTATATGTTTTTGATATTTTTGTGCTTGTGTATCGAACATTTCTAAAGTAATTTGAATTTTATTTAACGTTTATTTCAACGGAGAAATGTTTGACTTTGAAAATATTTATTCCATGAATAAATTTATCTGAATTCTCAATGAGCAGATAAATTTACTGTTCCTATTCCTAGGAATAAGTTATATCTACCCATTGAAAAATAGATGTTTGCTCTATCTAAGGGTTAAATACTAACTGACTGCTTATCTGACTATTGAAAAATTGGCCCTTAATATTTTTGTTTATTTAATTTTTACATGTAAATATACTTTTTAATCACTTTTTTGGGAGCCTTATAAATCTTAAACTCAACTGTTTGACAACCAATCTGTCAATTTGTTTATATAAATGGCAAAATATGTATTTAGTTGGTGGACTTCGAGGATTGCTTGAGGGATGAATATAGATGAACGAGATGTAAGAACTTTGTATTAGGGTAAAATATAGTAGAAACAAAAAAAAAAAACCAACGAGTCTGGGAGAAATCACCAATGTTGTGTAACATTTTCCCTTGGTAGTGAGTTAAACATCAGTTCTTAGAGTCGGATACTATTTTATTTTAAATTTTTAAATAAAAATGGTCGGACTGATGGTAATTACCAGGAAAAAGCTGTCCGACTGCACCTTTAAAATAGGTTAGCCACCAGAAATAGCAACGGAAATTACCATTTTTGAACCCATGGCACCTGAAAAATTTTGTCCGACCACCGGTTTTGATATCGTGTAGCCTAGAGCTATCGATTAGTGTCCATTTTTTTGACAGCCGCGATGAGAAAGATAATCTTACGGGCGCCTCCCCGACTATTATACAAACACGTCCGATTGGTTGAAGAACAGAAAACAGAACAATAATTTATTCAGTGGCGTAGCGTGGGTTTTTGCCGCCCGGGGCAGACCCATTTTTTGCCGCCCCCCCCTGAATTTTTTTTCCAGCTTAAAAAAAGTAGTAACCAAGAACCACGGCAATTAAATGATATTAATGTGTATTTGATTGAATAAAATAAGAAAATAATGATAAAATATGAAAAAAATCGTAGTAAAGCGATTTCATTACCGCGGATGCAAGGATGCTACATGAACAGGTACATAATAAAAAATTATCTTGAACCATTTGCATGGCCAATAAACAAATTTTAAAGAAATTATAGGAATTAGGTTTTTTTCAAAACAGTAAAATTGTATAACAGCTTTTAACCTGGTACAAAAACTTTGAAAAATAAGTCGGTATGGGATATCCCTACCTATTATATATTTAAAAACACTGGCTTGCGGCAGGAAAATTTTAAAACTAAATTTTCGAGATCGAGAAATTTGTACCCTGCATTTTTGAGAACAAGTAATTTATTTGGCACATACATAGATCAAATTCCTATTGTTTGATCTCCATCCGGATTAACAATCCACTCTTATTCGACAAATCTATCGAGTTTCCAATCATTTTAAAAAATCAGCGAACCAACGTAACGTTGAGTATTGAATAATATTTAAATTGAAATTCTAAAAAGAAACATAATACGACATTTTTCTATTTAATTTAATTTTTAATAAGTGCTTTCATTAAATTGTATATAAATTAATAATATTTAATTTCATTGCTGTTTTTCTGAGTTAAATAAATAAATATATTTTTAAATAAAATAAATAAATGAAATACAAAATTTTGATGTGAAAGGAAAATATATTAAAGTTAAAAAAGGTATCTTTGTGTGTAGGAACCTATTAAATTCATTTTTCTAAATGTCTTTTTATAAAAGAGAACTTGTTTACATCTGAACTCTCCTGCTTTGAATTACAGCAAACTCTTTAATTACTGACTCGATATCAATGGCCCCAGTCATTTCTTGCTTCTTGAAATTTTGTGTTGTATTCTTTGGGCTCACAAAATTAAATAATTTGAAGAATTAAAAATTTTTTTTAATTTCTTGTCGTTGATTTTGCCGCCCCTGGCAAAGTGTCGCCCGAAATGGTATTTTTGTTCAGCAACGTAAGACATAATCAATGTCCGATTATTGACTATGCCTGTGAAGTATTTTTACCACTGGGGAAATTTTGAATTGTATTCTTTGGGTCCACCAAATTAATTACTTTGAAGAATACAGGTTTTTTTTTAAATTTCTTATCGCTGATTTTGCCACCCCTGGCAATGTGCCGCCCCATGTGGTATTTTTGTTCAGCAACGTAAGACATAATCAATGTCCGATTATTGACTATGCCTGTGAAGTATTCTTACCACTGGGGAAATTTTGGAATTGTATTCTTTGGGTCCACCAAATTAATTACTTTGAAGAATACAGGTTTTTTTTTTAAATTTTCTTATCGCTGATTTTGCCACCCCTGGCAATGTGCCGCCCCATGTGGTATTTTTGTTCAGCAACGTAAGACATAATCAATGTCCGATTATTGACTATGCCTGTGAAGTATTTTTACCACTGGGGAAATTTTGGAATTGTATTCTTTGGGTCCACCAAATTAATTACTTTGAAGAATACAGGTTTTTTTTTTAAATTTCTTATCGCTGATTTTGCCACCCCTGGCAAGGTACCGCCCCATCTGGTATTTTTGTTCAGCAACGTAAAACATAATCAATGCCCGATAACTATGAAGCGTTTTTACCACTGGGGACATTTTTAATTGGATTCTTTAGGCTCAACAAATTAATTAATTTGAAGAATAAAGGATTTTGTTTTAATTTCTTGTCACCGATTTTGCCGCCCTTGCAAAGTTCCGCCCAGGGCCTGTGCCTCCCTTACGCTACGCCACTGAATTTATTGATAATGTTTGATAACAAAGTCGATAGAATACTACATAATAATTTCGACAAAGTCTTTATATATTTGGATTCTTTAACATTCAATGTCAACAAAAAACTACCAAACAGTAGCTCGTTCCTATCATCGTGATAGCCAGTTTGATAAAAATCTCGGGTTCAATTTTTTCTTACGAATCCATAACGTGCCATATAAATACATAGTTATTTTTACGTAAACGTGGTGGTAGTTCTTCTGTAAACAAAGATTTGATAGTCTTCCGGTCAAAGGAATCCTTGTACCCCGTTTTCCTTCCTTTCACTTTAAGTATATTGAAAATTGAAATGCTGTTTGTTATTGTTCGTACACCACTCCACTCCTATTACTCGCAACATGTTGAATATTCTATAATACTTTGGCACTTCGACCCCGACTCCATGGTGCATGAAAGGTAAATTGAATGAATTTCTGTTTACGTGTGTGTTGCTACTTTAGGTTTTTGAGCATAACAATAACAAAGAAACGAAAAGCAAACGTCAGGACCACACTGGATTCAAAGGGAAGCTGCAAAATAATTGGATTTTAACTTTGACTTGAAGCACTTATACCTTCCTATATCTACATACACCCGTACATATCTACTGAAAGTTTTGTATAGTTGGATGGACAAAATCTGTCTGCGTGTCCGAATAAAAAGCTTCCTTCAATTATTTGGCCCAAACTTTAAATGACCTGGACGTGAGAAGTAATCACTAGATTTCTGCTTCATCCGGGTGTGTCTTGAAGGCAGAAACGGCCAGCGCGTCGCCTAGGGTCATTTCGTATAGTCAGATAAAATTTCTTTAATTTTTTCTAAGATTGTTTTTTGCAAATTTAGCCCTTGATTTATGAGTCTGGTGAAAATAGGCTGAAGGCTAAAACAGATGCCAAGGGAAAATCTTTGCTGAAGAAATAAGGTATGAGAAGACTGTTGATTTCTGAAATTATTCTTTGGAGCGAGAGGTATTTTATTCTTTGGGAAATTGTTGCTCTTGACTGGAGAGACATCATTCATTTTTTTTTTTTTTTTTGTAATTTTAGAGATAAATTCAAGAGCACGTCCAGCAGGGAACTATGATTTTAGGGAGAGAATTTTTGTTATATTTTTTTTTTGTATGAACATTTTTGTCTCCGGGCTTGATAAGATTTATGACCAGAGTTTTCTTAGGACTTTTTTTGTTTTATAAGTTCACTGCAGGAACCTACTTTTTAAGATAGATACCTCGCATTTTTGTTTCAAAGGTTGCATTAGATGAACAATGATATTCGATTGTATACTTTAGCTAAAAAAAAAAACAAACAAATGACCCTTAAGAGGGTGGCGGTGATAAGAATAGAATGTTTAAGGTTGGCGAGCTCTGTAATAGCAATTTGTCTATGTCGTTTTTTGTTTTGTTTTGTTTGTTTTTATTATTTACGACTGGTGGAGGATGTTGGTTTTTTTTGGTCTTGCTACCTATTATTGTCTTTAGCAGCTATTTTTACGGTAAGATATTTATTTTTACACTTCTGTGTGACCTTCAGTACTTGAGGCTAATAAAATATATAACTAAGTTCTTTTGTATTTGTGTTTTCATTTTACTGTCATCAAGACTCGTTTCTCACATTTGATGTGGGTCATAGGGTTTTAATGATACTCGTATACAAAATAAAAAGTAACCCCAGGGTATAACAACACATTTTGGAGCTTCCATCAGATTGACCCCATCAGTTTATCATCGAGTCCCGATTCGTAGGACGTTACAAATGATGTAAATTTTTACCATTTAGGTTCATTATTTGAAAGATATAGTTGTTGCATTCTCTGGCCTGATGTTATTTACCAAACGGTTTTTATTTTATGGTGAATAGACTTGGAATCAGTTAAAGTTTGAATTGTTAGGAAATAAAATGCAAAACTGGGCGCACGAATTTGCTCTTAGGTAGTTAAAGACTAGAATGTATTAAGACGTTGATGCTGTATATAAAAGTTCGATAATATTTGTGTATCGTTAACGAGGAAATATTCAAAACAAGTTAAAACCATAATTTAGAAATTTCTAATAAAATACGAGGTAAGTTCAAAAAAAAAAGAAAAGTTACAAAAGGCAATTTGCTAAGAAAAACCTCAAAACATGCAGAGTTATTAAAATTTTAAAAAAATACCGACTTTCTAAGATTTTTTTTAATAAAGGGAAATGGTTTACCTTAAACCGTTTCCATGGAAAATAAATCAAAATAATAAAAAATCATAAACGAAAAATTTCGTCGTGCTTTTCGTTCTGTGGTACGCTGTCCAATCAGCGAAACAAGTCTCCACTCTCTTTTCACACTGAATTAATTGCCCGGAAAGTTAAATGTGTGCGGAAAAAAGACATTTGGGTTTGTTAGTGTTTTTATTTGTTGTTACTTTCATTACCCCATGGTTATTGTTTGATTTTTTCGTTAAATTTTGTTTTATTTATTTGCAATTTGTGAATCTTTCCATGTAAGCATTTGGTTGTCTTTTTTGGAGACCGCTCAAAAAATTTGTTTCGCATCAGCAGCGTACTAGGCTTTAGTATAAACAGGTAGATAGTTTGAGCTAAGAGCTGTTTTTTAAGAAAATCAAAAAATAAACGACATCATCTTATAGCACCTACCCGTTTTAGATGAGCTAATACAAAATGTTGGATATTTCTTCTAGGAAATTACACCAGGAACACACCAAAAATGCCAAATTAAAGATAGAAAAAAAAAATTAAATATTAAAATTACTTTGGTTTTAAGTGGAGTGAATGAATATAATTCAAATAAAAAGTACAAGTGACCTCAACTCCAGAAATTATTGTGTTTCGCCCAAGGTAGATAGATATGTTCATTCGTTTGGGCTTTTGTTCGATTTAAAACTAGGTTCACAGACATAAAGGCCAACCGTTTCCTTAGGAGGAAATTGCTTAATGCGGACTTCGCGTCGTCGTAGTTTTAGTTTTTTACCTGAGGATTGTATTTTTATCTTTTTCGATTCGGCATTCAAAAGTACCCTAAAATCATGTACTATTTGTTTATGTTGCACTATATAAGCCCTACCATTTATTAAGAAAATTAATCAAACTTGATTCGGAACCGAATAACCGACACTATCCGGATAGTGTCGGATCCCAACTGTCTCATTGAACTATCCGGATATTCGGGTATCCGGACCTATCCGGCACTATGCGGATAGTGTCGGATCCTAATTATCTCATTCACAAGTATCCGGATATCAGGATATCCGGATATTTTGAAGATTCGGATATTGTTTGAAGCTCTAGTTCTGTCCCTTTTTAGTCTAGAAAGACTATCGCAATTGAAAAATTTATCTATCCTTGACCAATTAACAATTTATTTATCTGACCACTCAGATGGGATTTTATTTTGATTACACTCATAGTTAAATGTTTGAAGAAGCTCAGTATAAAATTTAAAGTACCTTCTATTTAAGCTTTTCATCAAATTAAGTATCTATATATTTGGTAAAACTTTCTTGAAAAAGAAATATCAATTTTATCATAACGAAAATGAAGAAAATAAAATTAATTCTGATTTAAGTAGAGTGATTGAATGTATTTCCAATTAAAAACTCTTGAAGGTGAGGTCAATTATTGAGCTTTAATTGAATTATATTAATTTTATCTGCATCTCTAAAATTTAAAACCTCAAATCCTTACGAAAGTAAGACCATTTCTTGTGGTCAATACTGTTCATTTGTTGCATAGTCAGTTGCCTAGTTACCACTCAGCAACTGAGATTAATTTTGTAGAGAACAGTTGCGAATAAACTTTAGGTAGTAGCAGTGGCGGATCCAGGGGGGTGGCTATAGGGGCTAAAGCCCCCCCCCCACAGGTGGTTCTTAAAATTGATTGAAATATAGAAATCAGAATCAGGAGTCAGAAAAAATAAGGAGGCTGGGGCTACGCAATTTATATGCTTCGTATTTTTTTTCTAAGCCCCAAATTAATTAGTTGGGGCTGAATTCTGAAGGGAATTGTACAAAAAACAAGTTCGGGGTTACGGATAATTGACAGAAAATTTGGACGAAAAAAAAAAAACAGGTCGCGAGTAGGGCTTGACAAGAATTGGACAAAAAAACGTGGTCGGGGCTTACCAAATAATTCCTTTAAAACTTACCTTATTCCAGAAAGTTTTTGGGCTTGACTCAAGAGACTGTCAAGTCCAAGTTGGGGCTTAAGCTTAAAGAGATAATTGAAAAAAACGGGGTCGGGGCTAAACAATTAACATGCCAAATAAAAAAATAATTCACCCTAAGAACTTCGCTAACTTTGCAAAAAAAAAACAAATTGGGGCTAAAACCCGTGGAAAATTTGGGAACAACAAATCAAAATCTGGGTTTCCTCTGAGCACTCAGAAAATCATGCGTGTGAATATTTGCAATCCCTCTGGACTGACGTGCAAATTTATTGACAGATTTTTTCTGCTGGTGGTTCAAAGCTTGACGTGGCTGAAAATTGAAGGTATATATATTTTTTTTCTATCTCCACTTAAAAATATTTTAAATGTTAAATACTACAGATGTTATTGTACGTTATATCGTGGGAATGCCAAAATTCAACTACTTACATATATAACTGTAGATTTTCACAAAAAAACCTTTAACTTGAACTAAAACTTTTTTATATAAGTAATATTTAAATTATAAAAGTATATAAATTATAAAATAAAATCAACATCGTCACAATAGTAGAAATAATTTGTTCTTCAAGGGAAGCGTTTTTCACTCTCACAACGAATGTTATATTTCCTCGTCACTTGAAAACATTAAAAAAAAATAATTTCAAATAGTAAGAAATATAATAATTTATTATTATTATTAAATGGCAGTTGTCAATAAGATTTGAGAATGATTATAACGATCGTGTTCTGAACGTTGCACTGATAGACCAAGAGCCTACAGCAAATTTTGGGAATGGATTGCTAGCCAAAACATGAGAATGATGGTTTGTAGGTGCATATATCGCGGTATCAAAAACAACCGTCTGACAGGTTTCTTTTTCAGCCTTTGGCGGGGGTGGGAGTTTGAAAATAGCGATTTTCCAGTTTATTTTTTCATAGGTATTACCACTTTAATAAATTTAAGAAATATATTATGTGATGCTCTGTCATTTTCTTTAAGTTAAAACGTCAAAATCTTGGCAATCCGACCAATAGAACTCAAGATATTAGGTTTTTAAGCGAACCTTAATTGATTTGTTTGGAGACTTTGTTTTGTTGATTTTTTGTGTTTTATAATTCTCCAAGAAAAAGACGATAAGGTCCTCTTAAAAAGCTTACATTTTGAGTTCTATTGGTCGAATTGCAAAGATTATAATGTTTTGACTTAAAAATAAATTGTATAATATTTGTGACCTTTTATCGATAAAGATTGATATAACTTTTTGTGGGCTATAGATCAATAAATTAAAGATGTTATTTGATGTGCAACGTTTCGAGCATGTTTATGCTCTTCATCAGGCAAACAATATTTAAAGAATTTACGTTAAGGGAATAAACCACTCATTATAGTTACATAATAATCTCATGGAATAAAATTGGTGGACAGGAAAAACAAAAAAAAAAAAAACCTCCATTTATCAAAACAATCACCTATACTTAAGTATAGGTGATTGACATCCATTTATCAAAACAATCACCTATACTTAAGTATAGGTGATTGTTTTGATAAATGGAGGTTTTTTTTTTTTCCTGTCCACCAATTTTATTCCATGAGATTATTATGTAACTATAATGAGTGGTTTATTCCCTTAACGTAAATTCTTTAAATATTGTTTGCCTGATGAAGAGCATAAACATGCTCGAAACGTTGCACATCAAATAACATCTTTAATTTATTGACCTATAGCCCACAAAAAGTTATATCAATCGTTTTGACTTAAAGAAAATGACAAAATAAACTGGAAAATCGCTATTTTCAAACCCCCGCATAAGGCTGAAAAAGAAACCTGCCAGACTGTTGTTTTTGATACCGCGATATATGCACCTACAAACCATCATACTCATATTTTGGTTATCAATCCACTCCCAAAATTTGCTGCCGGCTGTCAGGCTATGAAGCTTAAATAGCAGAATACATTCGTTTAACTAGAACTACAGAAGTATCTAAATTCAAGGTTTACTTTGAAACCGAATCAAGCGCTGAAATTAAATTTAAACATAAATTGTAGTTTAACTTGTGAAACTGGCCATTAATGTCTCAAACTGGATCTACCAAGCCCCCCCCACAGCCAAATCCTAGATCCGCTACTGGGTAGTAGGTACCTACCTAAAAGCCTCCTGAACTTCTACAACTAGGTAGCACTTGTGTAGAAAGCTTAAAACTACAGAGGTTCAATATAGCTACCACTATACAACGAGTACCTCTATAAATATGAATATGCAACAGCAATATCTTGCCCAAATCATCAGGGGATAGCTTCATATAACACGCATCAAAGCATTCAGGATATTAAAGTTATACTTACGTTCAAAAATGGTTCCGTTGCTGCAGCGATTGTTGTTGTTGTTGTTATTGTTGAAATCCTTTCCGTTGTCTGTTGTATTGAATTTTTTTTGCTGCTCGTCTCTGCCATTGAATGTCTGTCAGCGAATTTCATTTCGGCTGATGAAATAGGTTCTGCCGCCACTCCAACAACTGCTGATAATGATGCATCATCATCAGCATCGTCGTCGTCGCCATCGTCGTCCTCGGTATTATTTTCATCCCTGATGCTACTGCTTTTGGCCAGCACGCCAAATCCATTAGCTGAGGTGTGGGCCTCACCCGTCTTCGCCGTCGTCGTCGTCGGCAGCAGCAAGGACGATGTTGGTAGTTTCACGTGATTTCCATGGTGAGCTTCATGCTGATGATGTTGATCTTCGGTCTTATAATCGTAGTACAACACCGAAGGCAGATTCTCCGGGAAGGTAAGGATTTTATTTCTTACTGCCGCCGGATGCTGAAGTTCCTGCTGGTGGTTGTGTTGGTGATGCTCCTGCTGCCTGTGCTGCTGATGTTGTTGCTTGAGTTTGTAATCGAGTTTTTGCTTTTGTTTCAAGTGAAGTTGCTGCTGCTGTTGTAGTTGTTGTTGTTGTTGGTCTTTGTGTATCCTCTCGATTGTTTTGGCCTTTTTTGGTTTTCCAAGTTTCGTACTTTTTTCCAATTTGAATTTTCTTCTTTTGAGATTACCTACAAGAAACACAAAACAAATGAAATAAATACTTAAAGTAAGTAAAATGAAATTCAATAAAAAATAAAAACAATGAGCATTACAATGTCAAAAGGATATTTAGGCTAGGTAGGTAGGTAAACCTTTAATAGTGTTTGACTAGAGTTTTGAAAGATGAACTTTTCTCAACTTTAATTTAAATAAGTAAGACAAAGTGCCAAAAATAATTTGACTAGAGAAACTAGGTTCAGGGCATGAAAGTTTCGAGGATACATTTTAAAATATGTATAAACAAAAAAATGGATACACACAAACCGATATTAAAAAAAAAAAATAACAACTGTAAAAAAGTAGACCTAAACGGAATGATGTTTATCTTTGAATTTTTATTTGCATTAACCCACCTTACACTTTTTTTCTACGCTTACAATGGTTTTCCGAAAGTTATTATCAAACCAATTTTTTGTCATTTTCGAGCTGCATAATATTTTTAACTTTGAAACTTGCTCTAGTAGTTAAGAACTAGAGTATAGCGAGACATTGAGGGTATATACAGCTAATGGTAATTTATATATATGTATGGCTGAAAAAGGGCTATTAGAAAAGCTTATGTCTAGTTTTTAGGGACGCTATCCCCATGGGTAAATCCGCCATTTTGAAAAATGCGAATTGATCTATATCTCAGAAACTATTGATCTTAGAGGAAAAATTGTAAGTCCAAGCTTGTAGGCAATTAAATTATCTTTCGTTCATTCATACATTTTTTCGTCTTATTTTTTGTTTTTTTTTTATGGCTGTAACTTTTGACTGCTGTATCGCATCATCCTCGAAAATATATCAAAATGTTTGAAATTTAGTGTTCTAAAATTCTTACTTGGAAAGTAATTCACGTAAGTTTCCTCGGGAACGTCAAAAATGTGTAATTGCAAACATATTATTTATATGCTTAAACGAAAGATGGTGTAATTGCCTACAACCTTGGACTTACAGTTTTTCCTCTAAGATCAATAGTTTGAGAGATATAGGTCGCTTTCGCTAGGGTCATGGCGCCCCGAATACCCGGACATAAGCTTTGCTAATAGCCCTCTTTGATTTTTATGAAATCAGCTCACCAATGTTTCATTCCACGAAAAAGTTCTAACTTTGGACTGGGGTATCGCATCATCTTCAAAAATATATGAAAATTTGTTAAATTGTATGGTCTACAATTTGTATCATGAGAACAATTTACGTAAGTTTATTACAAAATGACAAAAGGTGAAAAAGTAAAAAAAGTACAAATAAAAAAAAAAAACCACATAACCTTAAAAATATTGTCCACGCAGAAAAAAGTTATGATGACAAATAAAAGAAAATTTTATTTCCAACAAATTTGATTATGGCAAACTTTTTACTTCAAATCGATAGTTTCGGACATACAGTAATTCGCGTTTTCCAAAATGCCGGATTTCCCCAGGGGGATGGCGCCCCGAAAAACTGGGCATAAGCTTTTCTAAAAGCCCTCTTTCAGGTATACGAAATTCAGCTGTTTTATATTTCGTTCCATAATTATTCTATTGTTTTTTTTTTTGATAATTTTCCTCTACTATAGGGAATCACATAAAAATGCTCCACACGATATATACATTAGGACGCACAGATGCATAGACAAATAGACCGACCAACCGACGACACGTCTTGTGGAACATCACTTTTTTGGACTTCACCATCATCGTAATATTAGTTTTGATTAAAACATCGCTTTTTATTTACCCAAAATCAATACTTGCCCTATAAAACTAGTGAAAATTAATACACTTCATTAATAAAAAATAGTTATTTAAGCTCCCGTGTTTAGGAAAACTACACCATGGTATAAGAATATTCCGGACTCAAATGGAGCAGTAAGCAATTGCCTTTAGTTTTGAGCCCGGAAAACTGGTATTCCATGGTGTAGTTTCCCTAAACCCGGGAGCTAAAATAACTATTTTTTTTGTTTATGAGTACGGGTGTAAATTTAATAGGGCGGGAGGCGACCGTAGGTTTACCTATTTCATCGTGGCTTCGGAAAAGAATGATGTCAATTCACAGCTTCAGTATTAACATTAACAAAACCGCTGGTCGGACAAGGTTTTTCAGGTGGCAATGGGGTATAAAACGCACTTTTTCGGTTTCATTTTCGTCTTAGTATACCTTATCCATGATGGATTTTTGTAAATGGGTTATCAAATGAAAGCTTACACTGCCCTCTTTACAAAACTAGTGGTCGGACATACTTTTGTTGGCTGTTGCGGCGAGACCGACCACTTTTGTAAAAACAGACATTTTCGTATCCTTTGCGTTTAAAACGTGGACAAATATGAAAAACTATTTCATATAGTAACTTTTTACGATTTTCGGAACTTGCCGCGTAAATATTTAGAAATATTATAATTTCTTATTCCCGACGTTTCGAAGAAATTACACTCTTCGTGGTCACGGGATTAGACTGACGTTTGATGGGTGATGTTTGTTACTCTTTCTCTTAGATTGTATCGGTGCATTGTTGTTGGTGCACTTTCACTTTGAGTGGGTGGATTGTTATTTGGTTGTTGTTGCGTCATATTTGCATATTCATGGGTGCACACAAAGCTTACAACGTCTGATGTATCACTTTAACTTTTTGTTGGTTTAAGCTTACAAGTGGATCCCATGTTGCGGATAGTTTGATGCTGGAATCTCTATTGAAATTCTTATGTTTTTTTATTTCAATTGCTTCTCTTACTATCCTTGGCATGTAGAATCTTTCTGTAGCAAAAGTGATTTGGCTCGATCAAAACGAATAAAATGATATTCGTTGTAAGCTAGATGCTCACAAATAGCTGATTTTGTGACAGCATTGTGTTGTATGGCTTTTATATGTTCATTTAAACGTGTTTTTATTCCTCTTTTCGTTTCGCCGATGTAGGATAATCCACAACTACATGGAACAGAGTATACCCCGGGATTTGGAATGGAATTGTGTCTTTCGGTGTTCTTAGAAGTTGGCGAACCTTGGTTGGTGGTTTAAAAACAGTTTTTATACCGAATTTGCCCAATATTCTTCCAATTCCATTCGAAATCCCTTTTACATATGGTAAAAAGGCTCGTTTTTCCACTGGAGCGGTTACAGAATTTTGTGCCTCATTTTGCTTGGGTTTCCAAGCTCTTTGTTTTGAGTTGTAACCATTTTTCTTTAATGCCATGTCGACATGTTTTAGTTCCTCTCGGATGTGGTCTGCATCACATATTTTATGTGCCCGGCTTATGAACGCTGAAACAACAGACGTGAAATTAGCCGGGTGATGATGGGACGAAGCATGGAGATACCTATCGGTGTAAGTGTTTTTTTCATATAGCCTAGAAAATAGCCTTTACCATTTAAATGCATTTTAATTGCAAGGGTTAAGAAGATAGCAGTTTTCACAAAAGTTGTCGGACTCACTGCAACAGCCAACAAAAGTCTGCCCGACCACTGGTTTTACAAAGAGGGCAGTCTAAGCTTTCATTTGATACCAAATACGCGAAATGCAACCGAAAAACCTTATCCGACCAGCGGTTTTGTTAATGTAAAGACTAAAGCTATGAGTTTGCATCATTCTTATCCGCATCCACACTGAGATAGGTAAACCTACGGTCGCCTACCGTAATATAAACACTTCAATTTAATTTTCAAACAAATCGTTTGCAATAGGTTTATGTATATGGCAAAACCTGAAGCCAGCCACCCCAAGGTACTCTAGTCTAATACTTTGTTTACATTGAGCATTAAATTAGACTTGAAGTCGGATTCAATTCCATATAGACCAAGAGCCCACAGCAGATTTGGGGTGCGAAAGTGAACCAAAAAAAAATTATATGAGTCGAAAGGTGTGTTAAAGCTTATAAAAGAAATGCAAGTCTTGCAGTCCCTGGTGGCGGCTGTAAGGTGGGAGGGGCAATTTTCTAAAAAAATTGACTTAGAACAGAAAACAAACCCTTAAAAAGCAACGGTAACATGTACAATTTCCTTTTTATATTTTTATAAAAGGCCAGAAGTCCCTTCTTTTAATTCCTTTTTAAATAAAATTCTTTAATTGAATAGTTTTTGAAATATTAATGTTTGAACTCAAAATGTTGAACAATAATATTTTTTAAACAAACAAAATTAATTATAATAAACAATATTTTTTTCGCAAATTGTCACGTAATTAAGTACTATTTTTGTTTCCAAAATTCAATGCCCTTATCAATTTGTAGTCAAAAACTGAAAACCGGGTGGTTCTAGGACTTTTTCTTCTTAAGATATTAAAAAGTAAATGAACCAGCTTTTTCATTAAAAGACAAATTTGGCTTAATTACCATTTCAGCATCCAGTTAAAATAGGACAAACATGCGGAAAAAAATTCTTACTGTTTTGAAACTTGGTGGGAATATCGGATTAAGGATAAGAATAAAGAATCAAAAGAGTCCATAAAAATATCTGTATCCCACGGGTGTTTTTTAGAGGGGGAAAGGGTGTAGTGACCATACGTCCCGTTTTCAGCGGGACAGTCCCGTTTTTGGGGTCTCTGTCCCGCGGCCATAACTGTCCCGCTAAATTGTCCCAATACGAAGTTTGTAAAAAACAATTCTCAAAATGAAGCAATTATATAAATACTTTTTTACATGCCAATAGACGTGGAAAATATTATAATGAAGATATACGCCCACTTCTATATGCATAGGTATACACCGTTCGTGTTTTGCTCACATGTAAATACAATCGCATATTAAGGGTTTTGCAAATCTAGATGGCTAGTGTTATTGCCTGCTCAAGCGTGTGCTAAAGATGTACGAGCCCCTGAAATCATATTTTCTCTCAATTAATAAGTGAACCATTGTTCTTCAGACGATTTTTGAAGACCCAAGTTCAGAACTATGGTTGATGTTTCTTCATAATCAGTCTGCCATGTTTCATAACACAACAGAACACAACACAATTTTAGCAATTGAAGGGAATAAAACCATAGTGGAGGTGAGCGGACAGATTTTGTATCTTATATCTAAATTGGCAGATAGGTTGGCCGCCGATTTTATTTCCACCCCAGTCAAACAAATTTTAAATAATTTAACAGAGTCCAGATAGATAAACAGAGATTTATGTTGCATGTAAGAAATTTTAACAAAAACTGTATGCAGTACTTAGAGAAATAGACATCTCAGTACAAATACGCCAAGGAGTTTCAATATGGGCTTGTCTAAAAGCAGCCATTAAATGGGAAAAATGTTGGAAAAAGTTTTGTACAATTTTGGTAGGTAGAAATTTTTCAACATTTTACAATTAGAGAAGTTCCCTTTAAAAATATTTTAAAACTAGTGGAATATATTTTGTGTCTTCCTGGCACTAATGCGGTCACAGAAAGAATTTTTTCGTTAATAAATAAAATCTGGACCGTTGAAAAAAATCAACTATCCATCGAAACAGTTAAAGTAGGTAATTAAAAACAGTAATGAAGTTCTTAAAGAAATTCATTCTGCATCTAAATACAAGAATACATTTTAAATTTAATATTAAATCACACGTTTGTACACTTATCTTAATTATAATATGTATTGGAGCTAATTTTTTTAAGGTTTATTAAAAAAATATTAGTACCTATATTAATATATGTACATTTTTTCTGATCTCTTTATTTATTAAAACAAAAAATTGTTTGAAGTCTGTTCTTTTTTTAAATAAATATGTCATTTGTCGTTTATGTTGCGTACTATTTTAATTTTGTACTTACAAAAATCATAATTTCTTCTCTCTCCATAGTTTTGAAAAAATGTCCCGCTTTTGCTTCAAATAAATCTGGTCACTATAGGAAAGGGAGAGGTATGACTTATCGAAATTGAAAAATTATATTGATACAATTTGGACATAATGATACATGATTTCAGGGTATTTTTCAATTCTGAATCTAATGACATCAAAATTAAGGCAATACAATAATCTTTTAAAAAGTTGTGGTCCATTTTATCCAGAGATGACTGTTATTCAGTAAAACTGGTAAACTATTCAAAAAAAAATTCCTTGAAAAGTCATCATATTCATAAACTTATTTTCGCACGCACACAGTAAAGTTAAAGTGTCACTTCAAGTGGACTTCGATTCTATTTGAATTCGATTCAGTGAGGTCGTATATCCAGATCGAAATATCAATCCGATTCGATTCGATCGTCGAATCCTGTCATGTAAACGGAGTATAAGAAGCTAGACACTGTCGTGGAACCGCAATCACAGTTCAACTGAAGTCAGTACTTTTTGCTTTTTTAAACAATACGCGCTATATGGTTATTGAATTTTATGCTGAGCTTTAGTTTTTGTGCTGGATTGCCTCGTATTCGTGCTTTACAACACGTACCGTTTCGAAAGTCGATAAAATACTACGACACAATATTCATTGCGAATAAATTATTCCAATTTAAAAAAATTCTCAAAATGTTGATATAGTAATGTTCCAATGGATGTTGATTATGGTGGTTTAATAGACAATTTACCTATGGTTAGTACTGAAACACAAATCAATCAAAGTTGTATGCATTCTTGCAGCAGTATACGAACAATATGGTTCAGTTATTATGATTATAACCTACAAAAATATATAGAAGACATTTTGGGTCACTATGGCGTATGTGGAATATTTTTTTTTATTCTGAAATTTGTATTTTGTATTTTTTTACATTACGTTACACAACACCACCTATATATGCAATAAATATAGGATAATTTACATGTGTGTCTTATATCAAAGGGCACGGTAGTGCCCAGTCAAGTTCTGGCACTACACCCTTTTTACATAATAAAACTCAGATTATTTTCAAACCGCCCTCTAACTTCAGTGGCAATGAAGTCAGAAACTTCAATCTCGCAGCATTTGCTAAGCTCACCAGATTTAGGCAACTCACCGAATTTCAATTCTTTAGCATTGGTGGTTCCCGAGATATAAGACTGCAAAAATCGCAAAAACCGACAGATCAGCAAAATTATGGAGCACTTCCCGGAATCGTAGAATCTTGTAATTTCGCACAACGGTAGGCCCTGTGGTGAATACAAAGGAAAAATTTAAGATTTTCCATTCAGGGGGCGTGTGTACCCGCCCATTTTCATAGAATTGATATAAATTACTTGGAGCACTTCTAATTGTCGTGGGATGATGAAATTTAGTACAGCAGTAGGGCATAAAATGCAGGCAAAAGCAAAATTTTAAAATTTGAAGTTTAACATCCAGGGCCGTGGCACCCGCCCATTTGAATAGAATTGATTTCAATTATGAGGAGCACTTCTTATTGGCGTAGAATGATCAAATTTGGTAGAATGGTAGGGCTGAAAGTGCAAACAAATCCAAAATTTTAAAATTTGAGATTTTTCATTCAGAGGGCGTGGCCTCCGCCCATTTTCGCAGTATTGATATCAATTATATGGAGTACTTCTGGTTTTCGTAGAATGATGTAATTTGGTAGAGCGGTAGAAATAAAACTGCAAACAAGGGCAAAATTTTAAAATTTTCAGGGGGCGTGGCATCGACCTATTTTTTCAGAATTGTTATTAATTATATGAATCACTTCAGATTGTGGCAGAATAATAAAATTTGGTAGACTGGTAGATCATATGGTCAATACAAAGGAGATATTGGAAAATTTTAAATTATCCATTCAGGGGCGTGGCACCCACCCATATTCTCAGAATTGATAACAACTAAGTAGAGAACTTTTGATTGTCGTAGAATGATGAAACTTGGTATAGAGAATAGGACTTGACATGCAAGCAAAGGGAAAATTAAAAATTTGAGATTTTACATTCAGTGGGCGTGGCAATTACCCATTTTCACAGAATTAATATTAAATATATTGAGATCACTTCCGATTGGTCCAGGATTATGAAATTTGGTAAAGCGGTTAGTTTCCAGATGTATTCAAAGAAAAAGTTGAATCGTGAAATTGTTCATACAGGGGCGTTTCATCCACCCACTTCTTATCAATTATTATCATTTCAATGGAGGACTTCTAACTTACGAAAACTGGTAGAGGGGAAGGACTTGTAGTACATACAAAAGGCATAAATTAAAAACTTACTTTTCCTTACGAGTTTCTCATTGGGCGTTTGTTCCATCCACTTTTCCTTGCAAGAAGTAGTGAAATCACCCCAAAATCATAAATGTTAAAAAAGGAGCCAAGTTCTTCTATATACAAAAACCTTTGCGTAACAAGTCAGCCATCAAAAGAAGTTCTAAGTTTATTAATGTTAAATATCAAATATTTTAAGTAGAGTAATAAGGAAGAACCCCGAAATTATCAGAGAAATCTGTTAAGTACTTAGTACTTAGAACTTGGCGCACTTTTAGATCTCGTTACTTTTTACGGCTGACTTTTTACGCAAAGGTTTTTGTATATAGAAGAACTTGGTTACTTTTTTAACATTTATGTTTTTGTTGTGATTGGAGTTATATGATACACGATTTAAAGGCATTTTTCAACGCTGAATATAATAAAAGTAAAATTGAGATGACATAACAACATCAAAAAAAGTTATAATTCTTTTTATGTGAAGATAACGTTATTTTCTTTATCTATATATAGTTTCACACTTTTCACTTCCCTCAAAAATGCACCCTCTTACCATAGATATTTTTATGGACTCTTTGTATGTTTGGTTTTCATAAGAAATAGAATATTTATAACAAGTTTCATCAACGTAGCATTATTTTAAAGAGTTGTTGGTAATATTTACTTATTGAACTGAAAACAAAATCATATTCTTACATTAAAAGGACTGCACATTTTGTTCCGGTAATCGTTGTTGCGGGAATCGTACCGACTCACCATTAAAAAGTGCCTTAAAATCATGTGCCATATGCATAGTTTTTTTTTTCTTTTGATGCAAAACAATCTCCCCCTCTCTCCCCCTCATAAAACACCCTTCCAAACAAGATATTTTTATAGACTCTTTTGATTCCTCATTTTTATGGTAAATGTAACGTTTTCACCAACTTTCATGAGGGTGGGTAATTTTTTATTGTGTATGTCCCATTTTACCTGTAGGTACTAAAACATTTAATACAATATTTCAAAAACTTTTTCCCCCATTTATCTAGCACTAGCTGAATGTTTTGCTTTATTTCTCTTTCAACCAAACCATAAAATCAATACCTACAAACTGACGGAGGAAGTCTACTGGTGTATCTCGCTTACTATGCGCCGAGCTCAAGTAATGTATGTATGACTTTCAACACCCATCACTGTTCTCGCCTTTTTAATTAAGTTTCAATAATGACATTTTTCAATTTGAACTTACAAAATTGTTTTTGAAAACTTTTCAACTTGGATCAAACCCCAAGTAATTTATCAATGAAGCTTAAATTGCATGCCATCTGCCAAAACAAATTTCAAATTACCTCTACTTGAAAATTAGGTTGATAGGTACTCGTTTAAATAATATGTAAAACATGTGAGGTTTTTTTTGTTGTTTTTGGGTTGGGATGTCAATGTTTACCTTACTTGGATGTAAAAATGTTTTTTCCTTAAATATTCATTGAGACTCTTACCGCATTTTTTCCACCAACAGAATATTTCACCATCCACGCATAAACATACTTCGCATGGATCCTCTCGAGCGACCTGGAAGAAGAAAAAAGGAAATTTAAACAAATTAAGTTATCCATTAGCACAATGGGAATACATTATTATATATATACAGCTATGTTGTAGGTATAAGGATGATAAAGTTCTATGGGGGGTCTTAGTGCGTGACATTCCCTACTGATTTATTTTTTCTTTTCATTGGTATTCTATACATTCCCTAATCAGTATTTAAAAGAAGTTCTAAGGTTAAGAGTATTTTTGACGAGGAAATTGTAAAAGTTATTTGTGTGACTCGGTTGGGGCTTTTTTTTTTTTTTTGTTTATGTTCCTTAAATTAGAAAAAAAATAATATCATGTGATTAAGATGTGACAGGGCCTTTGCGAAGGACAGAAGAAGCCCCTATGTGAAATAGAAAAGCTTGTACTTAAAAATGAACCCCTAAAATTATAATTTGAGTGTAAACGTGAGTAATTTAACCAACTTCAATATTTCAGAATATACACAATTATAAAACATTTCTCCGAAAATTGACAGTTTGAAACATTCTTTAAACACAGAAAAACATTTTTTCTAGAGGTTTTCATAGTTTCTCATTTGTTATGAGAAATGTTATGCTAAGTTTCCACTTGTCATTTACCAACTGACGAAAAAACATTTTTTGCGTTTTTTAACAAAATGACAATTGGAAATAACCTAAAATTGCTTGTCTTTGAACTTGCAAACTCTGTTTGTTAACGAATTTCAAAGACAAGTGGAAATAACTGAATTGACCAAAGAAATGTCACTTTGTCTTTAAAAGACAATGAAACACACTGTTTTGACAGATATAAAGTTTAATTAGAAGTGAATGTTTTTTTTTTTAAATAGAAGTTATTTCTTTTTTTGTAATTTGACGGTAAAAGAAAATTAATTCTGTAAAATAAATGACCAGAGTATAAAAAGTATGACTTCTTCGCTGGCTATAGGTCTTGTATTGTATATAGTTATGTGTTTAAAAACGAAACACAATAAAACACGATTTTCAGATTGCCTTAAGTTTTAAATAATAATTTGTATTTGTTATTAGTTTTTTAAGGTTTATAATACATTTACAATAATTATTCTTAAGATTAAGATTAAGACTAAGACGCGTCTTCGACAAAGAACATTTTAGAAGAGAGCCGCTCGAAAGTCTGCGCACAAGGCATACACAACAGAACTTTAGAAGAGCTTATAATCCCTTGGCGTCATCGTAGTTTGTTGCTTGACTAAATCTAAGCAAGCTGTCCCTCCAGCTTTATCTTCACAGAAGATAAAGTTGGAGAAACATTAAACTTAATAAGCACACTAGGTATTTGCTGAGCAAAAACGTAATGTGATGAAAGCAGTTTGGGGTGTGTTCACACTAGACAATGGGTAGGTGTAGTTTTATTATATAACAATATATTTGTCTAAAATTCTATCACATTCGACGTTTCGAGTGTGATTACACTCTTCTTCAGGCAAATGACTTAAACCAAATAATAATTAATATACGGGTGTCCCGTAAGTAATGGATAACCCTGAAATGCCGCATAGTAGACTTTATGACCGTCCTGAAAACTGATAAAAAAAAGTTCTATCCCAACCACAAGAAAAGTTATATGCATTTTTTTGTTCAGTGCATTATTTTTTTTTCTTACTTTACATTTTTGAATACCACGACTACAAGTGAATGAGTTCCATCATTTTTTTTTGCAGGAATATTTTACATTACTTGTGTCAACACATAAGTAGAATAAAATTATTATAACTGTTGGACTTCTTAGAGAAAAAAATTATTTAACATTGAATTTCAATGCAAAATGTGAAAACAAATAATTTTTGAAAAAGTTA
Organism: Melangyna quadrimaculata; assembly: GCA_949320155.1. Taxonomy (NCBI): domain Eukaryota; kingdom Metazoa; phylum Arthropoda; class Insecta; order Diptera; family Syrphidae; genus Melangyna; species Melangyna quadrimaculata. Next base: position 72,454,920 of record OX439485.1, on the reverse strand, counting down.
AATCATAGCTGGTATAAAAAAAATGCATGAATACCTGAGTGGCCAACTATTTTAAAAATATGCGCTTTAAATGCAGATTTCAAAATGGTATTACTTATTATTATATCTAGAGTCAATAGCAAGTTATTGGTAAAAATCTGCAATACTAGAGTAAATTTAGCAAAAACAAAAGTTTTCAAAATTATCACAGTAAACGTGAAAATAATACCAAGCGTTGAACATAGCAGATTTTTGATTTATTGGCTGTTTCTACGATGTTGTCCTAATGATAAATCCAAGCTTTCAACTTCTAGGGCCGAATGCATTATTGATAAAAATGTCAAAAAAGTGCAAAAAACGGTTACATTTTCGAGCTTGTTTTGAATTTTACCTGTTCTATTGGGCTTTAACAAACCCATCAAATATTTTGTTGGTTGGTTGACGCACTGGGATCGGAAAGACGACTGCGCATAATGTGCTAAGTAAATATAAATATCATCCCTTCCACCTAACACGGGTGCAAACTCTCCAGCCGCAAGATTTTGAAACGAGAATGAGTTTTTGTCGACAAATGATAATGAAAATTGAAGAAGATCCGCAGTTTTTTGACAAAATTCTTTGGAGCGATGAGTCGAAATTTAAAAGAGATGGCTACACTAATCTCCTACCAATTCAAAATAAACTATTGGACTGAAATTCTCAATGGGAAAATAATTGGACCCTTTGAGTTGCCGGGGATTTTAACTGGCCAAGGTTATTTGGAGTTCCTCCAAAATGATCTCCCAACCTTGCTGGAAGAAGTGCCTCAAGAACTTAAGGAATCCCATTGGCTTCAAAATGATGGTTGTCCAGCACACTATGCTGTGCCTGTGCGGGCATATTTAAATGCCAGATATCCAGGCAGATTGATAGGACGTCTGGGACCAATTTTATGACCACCCCGTTCACCAGACCTAAATCCACTTGATTTTTTTTATTGGGGATGCGTTAAGGAAATCGTATACAGCAAGCCGATCAGGTCTTTAGAGGAGCTAAGAAATCGTGTGGAGGCAGCTGCATTACAAATTTCTGAGCAAAACCATGCACGTTCACTAAGACGTTCATTTATTCGGAGGTGCAGAACCTGTATAAGAGTGGGTGGAAAACAGTTTGAGCATTTGCTTTAAATAAAAGAAAAATTAAAAAATTATCGTTTTTTGTTTTCTAACTAAGTGATCATGTGATTAAAAGCTGGCTCAAAAACTTTTTGTTTAGAGAAAATAACAAATAAACTAATAGCAACCAACAAAATCTTTGATGGGTTTGTTAAAGCCCAATAGAACAGGTAAAATTCAAAACAAGCTCGAAAATGTAACCGTTTTTTGCACTTTTTTGACATTTTTATCAATAATGCATTCGGCCCTAAAAGTTGAAAGCTTGGATTTATCATTAGGACAACATCGTAGAAACAGCCAATAAATCAAAAATCTGCTATGTTCAACGCTTGGTATTATTTTCACGTTTACTGTGATAATTTTGAAAACTTTTGTTTTTGCTAAATTTACTCTAGTATTGCAGATTTTTACCAATAACTTGCTATTGACTCTAGATATAATAATAAGTAATACCATTTTGAAATCTGCATTTAAAGCGCATATTTTTAAAATAGTTGGCCACTCAGGTATTCATGCATTTTTTTTATACCAGCTATGATTTAACTTTTTCAAAAATTATTTGTTTTCACATTTTGCATTGAAATTCAATGTTAAATAATTTTTTTCTCTAAGAAGTCCAACAGTTATAATAATTTTATTCTACTTATGTGTTGACACAAGTAATGTAAAATATTCCTGCAAAAAAAAAATGATGGAACTCATTCACTTGTAGTCGTGGTATTCAAAAATGTAAAGTAAGAAAAAAAAATAATGCACTGAACAAAAAAATGCATATAACTTTTCTTGTGGTTGGGATAGAACTTTTTTTTATCAGTTTTCAGGACGGTCATAAAGTCTACTATGCGGCATTTCAGGGTTATCCATTACTTACGGGACACCCTGTATATAATATATTTAATCTATTTTTTGTCTCTTAATTTGCTTTTTTATTTTCTTTCAAATCTCTAAATATCTTCAAAACGTCTTTATTATTTTCTTTAAAATCTCTAAATCTCATCAAAACGTCTTTTTGAAGATATTTAGAGATTTTGAAGAAAATAAAAAAGCAAATTAAGAGATAAAAAATAGATTAAATATATAATATATATTGTTTATTATTTGGTTAACGTCATTTGTCTGAACAAGAGTGTAATAACACTTGAAACGTCGCATGTGATAGAATTTTAGACAAATAAATACAAAACAAGACCTATAGCCCACGAAGAAGTCATATTTTTCAATTAATAAAGGGTCACGTAAATAGGAATAGTTAGTGACCAGGGTATGAGTTATTCCAATTCAGAAGATTCCTGGAATGGAGACGACCCGATCTTTAATGTAAAAAGTGCTGCAGTTCAATAAATCAGAAGTGCGCTAGAAATGTTAATTGGAAATGGTTGGAACACATACGATTATAAATTTCAGGTGTCATAAACTAATTTTTGATTTTGCATAGATTTTCAATGCAGGGATTTGGTGAAAAAGAACATAGTTCAAATGTTTTTTACTACATATTTATTATTTTAAATGCAAGCGGAAATAAATGAAACTTTGAAGTACAAAGGTACTTGCATTTCCATTTCTGATTTTTGATAACCAAATATTCTTTTTTAAAACAGATGTAGTAGGTACTAATAAGACAGTAAGTTTTTGCAAAGCTGCAAATAACTTTTTTTCTTTATGAATCTTTGTTTTATAAAAAAAACTCCGTCTGTACACTTATACACAAATTTCATCGAAGATCTCATTGACCACGAGTGTCAGTTCGGAAAAGACCAATTCAAGTGGAAATACTTGTCAATAAACTGACATAGGCATCTGTTAAAAATTCTTTGTCTTTGAAAAGACAAACTAATTTGTGTCAATTAAGGACACGAAATGAATTGGCATTCGAGTTTTTCAAAGACCCAATTGACAGCTGTCAAACTCTGTAAATTTAACCACAAGTCGAAGCATTATCGCCTTTAATTTTGAAATGACAAAATATATGGAGTACATTTCAGCAGTCAACTGTCAAATTTACTATCTTAGAAAATGTTGACAATTAAAAACGCAAACTTTTGTAAGAAAACACCATAAAAAAAAAAAAAAAAAAGAGTCTGGGTGCGACCCACACTAGTCACTTGCTATTGGTGCTCTTGAAAAACATATACAATACCTTAAACAATCGCCAATTCAAACTGATTATAATAGAACAGTTTTAATTTTTTTTTTGAGAATAGCTTATAAAATTTACTTTTCCAACTTTTTTTGCCAAACTCCTCTTATTATGGAGTTATTAATTTTAATCCAATTATTTCAAAACAGACTACAAGCTACAAATAAAATGTATGTTGCAAAGAGTGTAAAAAGACAAATTAAGTATCAGATACCAAATTTTGATTTTTAAACAATTTTGAGGGTACAGATTTTTCGAATTAATACATTTTTTAAAAGTAATTTTTGTCAACATTTTGATTTTAATATATTTAAAGAGTGGTTTTAAAAATCTAAAATAAATTATTCATCATAAAGACGATATTGATATTTGTTTTTTGTAAAAAAAAATTGAAGTCGATATGGTTGTCTATTCTTAAGATATTTCAGTTGAAAAACATTTTTAGAGCATTTTTAATTTTTTCTCTAACCGTTTTTACTCTAAAAATCTGTTCAATTGTTTTTGAAAAAAAAATACCAGTGTTTAAAAAAATCGTTGGGTGATTACTTTTATTTCTTACCAACTCTTTATTACGTAATTATTTGTAGAATAAAATTAATCCGAAGTCGATATCTTTTTCCGTTTTCGAGATATTTGAGACCAATGACATTTTGAAGCTCTTTTTGAAGTTGCTCTAGTAATAAAACGGTTAATTTAATTTGTTAGAATTTAACTTTTCAGCCGTTTATGACAATATTATCTGTAAAATAAAATTCATCCGAAGTCGATATCTATATTCGTCTCGAGATATGGTGGACGAAAAAAGTACCCCGAACGTATGTACATAAACACTTACAGACATATTTCTAAAAACGACGGATTCTGATTCTAGAGACCTCAAAACGTGAAGATATGTCAAAATTTTCAATTCGACAAATCACACCAATTACAATTACTTCCAATGGGAAGTTTAACATCGGTTTTATGTACAGGTACCGTTGATAACATTTATTAGTATAATTTGTTTTCATCAAAATATTAACCAAACTCTTAATAGTAATTGATTATTTGTTTATCAAAATAGTTAGAGCCGTTTTTAAGATAAATTGCTCTTCTGCTAATGGTTGTAATGGTTATAAGAACCTTAAGTCCAAAGTTTGAAGAAAATCGCTTCCGCGCAGCGTCTTAGGGTACAGGTTGAGGAAGGTTCAGACAGACAGACGGACAGACACAAAGACAAACAGACAGACAGACAGAATTTTGAGACCCACTTTGTCGCAATGTTAGGGAAAGTTATTATTTCGAGTTCGATTTTTTGCTCGAATCTTAAACTTGCCCAATACGAGTAGTACCTATGTATATTGCAAGTATACCGACGGTTTTTAACCAGGTCTTAATCGACTTGTAATCAAAAAAAATTGTTAATCTGAATTTTGTATAAATAAAGTCTTATAATCTAATCTATTGCAAGTAAAAGTAAAAATGTATGCGTGCCTACTTGACTTAGCAAAATAAATAGTACCTGCAGTAAAATAAGAATTGTTAATAGAAAACAATCGTAACCGGCTGAAGTTATAGTCCGTTATAGGGCCAGTTATTCAAACATGGTTCAGCAATTCAACCATTGATCAAATATGTTTCAACCCACCCATTCTGGCAGATTACCTGAGGTTCATACTAGCAAATTCTAAACTTCGCTGAAATCCATGGCTTTAAATATTTGATTCGCAATACACTGACACTAAAAGTGTAAGTTCTCAATAAAATTAGAACAAAAACTTTATGAGAATGGACATAGTTTTTATGTACAGCAATGATTCAAATTCTAAATCACGTTTTTTGCAAAGGCTAGTTTTTCAGTGCAGAGATTAACTCTGAGTTAAAACTGAGTTAGTTAATCGCTCAAAAAATGGAACCCGATTAGACTCAAAAGCAGTTTTCGATGGAGGAATAACTTTAACTTTGAGTTGTCAAAAATCTTTCAAGCATGTATATACGAATTGCACCAAAACGCTGTAGCGAATAGGTTGGATTAGGACAAGAAAAAAATCGTATTGGAGATGGATCTATTTCCCTCCGTTTAGGGGAGGTGCAATTTTCTAAAAAGTTAACTTAAAACAGAAAAAAAAATATTTAAAAACAACAGTTCAAATTGCGATGCTCTGCCATACCTTTTTGGAAAGCCAGAAATATTTTCTTTAATTTCCATTTTAAATAAAGTTGCGTTTGTGAACAGTTTTTAAAAAATCAATTTTCAAACTCGCAATTTAAAAAAAAAAATAAATAAAAAAAATTCAAACTAATTTTTTTCAAAATTTTATGTGATTAAGCATAATTTTTGTTTTCAAAACTTAATACTCTTGTCAATTTTTAGTCAAACACTGAAAACCGCATGGTTCTAGGACTTTGACTTTTCAAGATATTAAAAAATAAAGAAACCAGAATATTGGTAAAAACAAGAAAAAACCAGGTTGATGATAATCAACTGGTTGCTGAAATGATCATTTAGCCAGATTCTTCTTAGTTTTATGAGAAAGTTGCTTTATTTATTTGTTCATATCTTGAAAATTAAAAGTCCTAGATCCATGTGGTTTTTGGCGTTTGACTAAAAATTAATAAGAGCATTGAGTTTTGAAAACAAAAATAGTACTTTATAACGTAAAATTTTGAAAAAAAAATAGTTTGAAATTTTTTTTTTTTTTTCAAAATTGCGAGTTTGAAAATTATTAATCATTATTATTATTAAAATGAAAATTGAATAAGAGATTTCTGGCTTTCCAAAAAAGTATAGCAGGGCATTGCAAGTTTTACCGTTGTTTTTAAATATTTTTTTTCTGTTTTAAGTCAAATTTTTAGAAAATTGCACCTCCCACCTAAACTGAGGGAAATACACCCCCCTCCCATACGCTTTTTTTCTTGTCTTTGTTTCTTGTCTTAACCCAACCTACTCGTTACAGTATTTTGGTGCACCTTATACCAATCACCCTGTATATTGGCTGAAAAAAAAGCAATTTTCAGGAGTTAGCTTGGGTTTAACTCAACTCAGAAACTGGGATGACCTCGGACTGAAAAACTGCCCTTGCAGCATTAAATAAATATTATTTTTGAACATGAAATTTCTGTTTGAGTGTTAAAAAAAAGTAGCGTCCGATTGCCAGTGTGAAAATTCGACAAACATATTTTCAGAAGGTTGGTTGTAACTGCTTATTTTGCTCCGATTTTTATTGGAAGCTCTAACAAGTAGGCCCCAGTTTTTAAATAAAAAATAAAAAAATAACAAATAGAACAATAGCGGATCTGTTTTTTGATTGAGTTTGCCCCTCCCCCCTCCCCCGCTCATCGAAATATCCAGCGTACGCTCTTTCAGTTTAAATAAAATTACATACCAAATTCTTGGAAAAAAATCGAACAACGGAAATAAAGTTTTGGGGTTCATTGAGTGAGTTGCCGGGTTTTTTGAGATATTTCCAAATATCTCATCATTTGCTTGGTTCATTTCGACATTATTTTGCATTTTTACCTCTAAGCTATTCAGAAAATATTGCATTTATTTGTATAAGCTAATTTTTGTTTCTAATTTTGCTCAAACCTTGCGTTGGGTATCAACCAGAACAATTGTATAATTTTCACTACTTTAAGGTTTCAACAAAATTAATATTTGTTTTTGTTGAAATTGTAGACCATGTCGTCAAAAGCTTTTAACGGTTTTTTCTAACAGAATACATAGGTGTGAATGGAGCGCTTGACTGTCTTTTTTATTTTGTCGTGCTTCGTGCAATACATTCGAAACACCCCAGCATAATGTATTCAAAATTCTATATCATCAACCACATTTTCAAGCTAGATACCATTTTAAAGGTTATTTTCTTTCTATAAATTATATAAGAATTTAAATTGTTCCCCAAATGCACATTAAAAAAATGTATAGATACCTATTATTAAAAAAAATCAAAAAGGAAAACCCAACGATGAGCCGTTTCCATAACAAACAGGAAAACAGGATGTGCGATGACATTATACCATATGCTCCTGAAATCTAAAGATAAAACAAAAACAGGATATAGATACTTCACTTCGGTTTCACTCAGCTTTTTTTTTTTTTTTTTTTGACTTGCGAGATGCATTTTACAAAAAGCTGATGAAACAGGATGCAGGAATAGAGATGATGATGGGCTAGATGACGACGAGTATAAACGACACGGAATGGTATTGGGGTTGGTATTATGTGTGTGGGGGGGGGGGAACCTTTGTTTTAAACTTTTTTCCAGTTAAAAACTCTCAACGACATCAACAAAAACATCACATAGATCTAAATAACAAGGGTTGCCAACAAAAACACGTACGAACAAAGAATTCATAATAACACATACAGTATAACAGACAGTAAGACCAGCAGTATAGGTACTCAAAACAGCAAGAGTAAAAGATTTTAAAAAAAAAGATCTAAAAGGTGGAGAAAATGCTCTTTTTTTTACATATCTACCACCTACTCAGCCATCAAAATGCACGACTAACTCAATCGTAAGAATCTGCTCTTGTTGTTCAAGACGAAAATGTGGCTTAGTGTAATAGACATAAAAGCGAAATCTTTGTTTGTAAAATATACACAAAAATGGTCAATCTGTCAAAAATTTCTAAATGAAGATTTTTAAATGTAATTACATTTATTTCAGTATATGCAAAGTCCAAAAGTCCTGACAATTTTGTTCCTACGACTCACCGTTAAGAAGATATCGACATTCCAAATAATCGTCAAATGTCAAAAATGCTCGTTTTTTCACGTATAACTCCTAAACGGATCATATTTCCGAAAACATATTAATGCAAAGTTTGTACTTTATGTGACGCCTTAGGCTTAGGAAATTATTGTTTTTTTTTTAAAGATATTATTTTTACTTGCGATATACGTAGTATAGGGCAAGTTTAGGATTCGTGCAAAAAAAAAAATTCGAGATAATAATTTTCCCTAACATTTTGATAATAGAGAAGGCGAAAAAAGAGGGTCTCGCAATTCTGTCTGTCTGTCAGTCCGTCTGTCCGTCTGTCGGTATGTACCTCGACCTGCAGCCTAAAAGGCTGAAGCGATTTTCTTCAAACTTTGGACTTAAGGTTCATATGGAAAATTCCCTAGAGGAGAAATTGAAATTTTTTTTTTTATCTGAAAAAATAACGGTACCTGTCATACAACCAATATACAAAAATTAATTTATTTCAAAAACGGCTCTAACGATTTTGAAAAAAAAAATTACGAGCTACTATAATTACTAAAATAAATATTTTGGTAGAAAAAAAAAAAATTTTGTAACGGTTATTAACGGTACCTTTCATAGAACTGATTTTTTGGTTTTGAAATCTTTCGTTAACGGCTACACCGATTTCAACCAAATTTCGTACGTAAGTGGTCCTTTACAATTTTAACAATTTTGCATATAATTTTTTTTTTTTAAAATAATTTTTGGATTTTTAAAAAATATTGAATTTTTTTTTTTTTGAAAATTCAATATCTTGAAAACGGGTCAATGAATATATTTTAAATTTTGTATAAAATTGTAAATTATTTAATTTTAAAAGTTGGCATACCAAATTTTATTTTTAAAACTGTTCATTTTTATATATAAGAAATTAATTTTTAAGAAAACAACTCTAACGATTTTTGAAATTTTTGTTTCGTAAATTCACATCTATCAACAAATCAGATGGCACACATTTTTTTTGAGCTCTATCTGTTTAAGCTATTAAAATAAAAAATCAAATCTTTAGTAAATTAAAGTAATAATTTATATTTTAAATTGTTTTTAATACTTTTTTAATGATTCCAATATGTTATAGAACCACATATGCACATTGACAATTTTAAGCTACGTTAAAGTTGTTAGCTACGAGAGCAAGTTTGTGCGATCCAGTCGTGCCCTTTTTTTTTTAAGTTTGACAAAAATTCTAATTTTTTTGGCTTTTTGGCGTTTAACTCATAAATGACAAAGTTGTCGAAAAAAGCCCTCGCTCAATTTGTAAATCATAATTTTTTATTTGCTAAAAAAGAGGTTTCACATTTGTTTGAGCAAATTGCCTCATTAAGTTCGTGCCTCATTAAGTTGTGCATGTTTTTTATGTCACGAAACAAATACTTGCCTTTTAGAGGGAAAGTAAATAGAAGGTTGCAAAATGAGCTCAAAATGAATACCTCTACCCGATGAAAATCTGTTGCGAAAGATGTATAATTATTATGGATACATTAATATAGTTAAAGGTTGGATTAAAATATATACATAATATAAATTCCCGAAGAAAATATACAGTTGTGCTAGAAAAAATGCATACTAAAGACAAAGAGACTCCGTCCGGTTGAGCGTACGTAAGAGACTTGAAAATTATTGCAATTTGCATGTTAATGTTAATGATTATTGATTTCGTTCATTTTTATCTTGTTAAATGGTGGTAAATGGTGGAAATTTCCAATGAGGGTGGTTATATTTGTTTCGGATTTTGTGTTGAAAAAAATTTTAGCGTCTTGTTTGAACTTACCGTTATGCGTAGCTATGAACAGTCTTAGAGTCATTTATCTCAAAAATGGCTCTAAAGATTTTGATACAAAAAATTATGAATTACTTTTAAGGGTATGGTCAATATTTTGATAAAAAAAAAATACCAATAGATACGGTTATTTCCGGTACCGGTCATAGAACCGATTGTTTAGTTTTCAGCCGTTAAATCTGATTTGATTTCAACCAAAATTTTAATGCAAAAGGTCCTGTACAATTTTAACAATTTTGCATATATTCAAATTTTGGAAAAAATAATTTTTGCATTTTTAAAAAAAATATTGATTTTTTTTTTTTTTTTTGAAAATTAAATATCTTGAAAACGGGTTAATGAATATTTTTTCAATTTTGTGCAAAATTGTATTTTATTAAATACTAAAAATTGGCATACCAATTTTTTTTTTTTTTTAATGTTCAAGAATTTTTATATATAAAGAATTAATTTTTAAGAAAACCGCTCTAACGATTTCTGATTTTTTTTTTTATAAATTTATATTTATCAAACAAATCAGATGGTTAATTATTTATTAGTAATTTATAGTATTAATTTATATTTTAATTGTTTTAAAAACATATTTTAAGGATATCATCATGCTATGGAACCAATACATATGCACAATTGCACATTGTCAATTTCAAGCTGCGTCAAGGTAGGTCAATTTTAGAAAATAATGACTTAAAATGGAAACAATAATATTTAAAAAAAACAACGACAACACTTACAATGAAGTAGTATACCGGTTTTGAAAGCCAGATACCTGTTCTTTAATGCTAAGTTTAAATTTATTTATTTATGTAAATATTTAAAAAAAAAAATCGCATAAAGAATCAAAATTTTGAAGAAAAAAAAAATGAAAAAAAAGTTTAGACCAATTTTTTTTTTAATTTGAGAAATTAAGTGCTTAATTGGCTTTTTGTGTTCAATGCTAATATCAATTCTTGAAAATTAACCCTAAGGGACATAATTGAAAAAGTCCCTCAGTCCCTGGTTCGGCTACTTTGGAAAGCGCAATTCATCCTTGGAACTTTCTCGCATCAGCCAAAATTTGGGAAGTATTGGTTAACATCAGGTGATACCTTCCAGTTTCTACAACCAATCTTTGAACTAAAATATCTTCGCAACCAGACCTCGTAAAATGTTCTAGTTTTCAGCTTTGGATAGCTCTCACAAGCTCATTAAGTGTTTTAAAACCGCAATGTCATTTGCGGAACTGTAGGCATCCAAATCTAACCAAGGTTTCAAAACTCAAAAAAATAACTTTGCGTGCAAATGTTTCAAAAAATAGACCTTTTACAAGGGTTTGCTTTGGATGCCCTGATTGCATTTGACAACACCATTCAATTTATGTTCATTTCAAAGGGTTTCAGAGACTTTCGGTTTTTGAAATTTATAGTCATATAAAGAGTTTTAGGTTTGGGTCGAAAATAAAAGAATTACTTTGAACTCAAAAATCTTCGCAACTAGACCTCGTAAAATGTTTTAATTTTCAGCTATGGATAGCTCTCAAAAAGCTGATTAAGCATTTTAAAAACCGCAATGTCTTTCGAGGGTATTGGTGATGGAACCAAAAAATGTATCAGCAGTCAAATAGGGAAAGAAGTGCAAAATCTCCCAAAGTATTTCTTGCCTCCTATCATATGCGCCAATTAAAGTTTTTATTAAAACCTATAATTTAAAATTTTGTCTTTCAATTTCTTTGTACCCAAACAAATAAAACTGGGGGAATTTGGGTACCAAAATGACCTTTTTGTTTTTATTTTTTTTTTTAACATTTAATTTGCTTAACTAATTTCTATAAAATCACCTTTAGTTGTTGAATGATGAATACCGTTTTCACAATTTGTTCCGATGATATTTTTGTTCTTTTCTCTTCCTGTTTTCGTCTGTAAGTATTTCTTTCAATGATCAACTCTAACCTCAATGTTGATTTTTGTATGGGTAGGAGCACTGAACTTTTCAATGAAAGAAATTTTCTTGATTGCTATAACAGAATTTTCAAAAAATATTCCACCGTTTCACTGATATGTGTTTCAATGATGGCCCAATGAAAGGTATAACTGATGCCTTAAGGCTAAAATAGATGTGCAGCCAGTCTGCACGCATCAATGCATACATAGCTGCACACGAAACACACGTGCATAGTTTCTGACATTCATGATGCATATTTATGTCAAAAAAATACATGAAAGCACAGCATTGCCGATGTGACACAATAGTGTTGGAACGAGGTTTTTTTCGTTGGAAGATAGCAGGATGGCAACACCGACTTCATGGATTCTTAAAAAAAAAATAACGAACACAAACAATTTTTTTGAAAGAATGGCAGGTGATGTCAATATGAGTAATGCCAAATACCAATTATTTAAGATTTTTTCTTTGCTGTTGTGGCTGCAATGATGCTGCGCAGCAAATTTAGAAATAGAGACATCGTGCAGCGCTGCGCTGCATGCAGCTCTTGAGTTAATCTGCTCCCATAAGAACCTGTGTAAATTGAATTCGCTGCATGACAAACGCTGCACATCTGTGTAGCACATAGCCCTTTGATCAGCAGAAAATTGTAGGTTCTTTCCATTTCCGCCGAATCACAGCACGCAAATATGAATAAAAGTTTAGTGTTTAAGTCACTAGGTCCTGGTTCACCAAGACCTTTTTTTATTATTATAAAAGAAAGTTCATTTGCATTTGTTATTTTAAGTTTTTTTTGCAAGCAGAGTTCGGATAATTTTGACATTGACTGCATATCCTCGACCTCGTGTTTATATACTAAGGGATCTATTATTATTTTTATGGTATAATGACTAAATGTAGGTTTTTGTATGAAAAAAGTGAACAAGACAAAAAGTCTCCTCTTATTCGGAATGAGCGTGTGGGTTGCGAACTCATAAAATGTGCTCTTCTGTGTAAAACTATATTTTTTGTCTTTTAAAACAATGCGCTGATGGCATGTTTTGCAGCAACAAAAAAAAAAACAACAATCACCCACCGAAGCAACTAATGAAGGCACAAAGTGCAAAGTTTAAGTGCAAAATCCAAAAGTCAAAAAGATAAAGATATATAAACTTACACATTATAGAGAACAATAATGTAGGGCAACAATGAATATGGTAGGTAGTTGAGCGAAATTGCAAATAAAAAAAAACAACTTAAAAGAAATACAAAAGTAATGCAATTGCTAGTGATGGTATAGAAATAAACTTGTTTAATTGAGAAAAGTTTCTTAATCGGTTCTTCGGCTTCAAAAGTTTAGGTTTATAATATCAGAAGACCAGCACACCACCCCCCTCCCTTCTGAAAATGTTTTTTACACAAAATATGAAATGAGTGAGAATTTAAGATATATAGAACGATCCAAAAGCCTTTAAGCTTAATGTGTGCAAATTTTTTTAAATTGAAGATACTACAGATACTGATAAGATTTGAGAATGTTTAAACTTACTAATTCCAAGTAAAATTAAAAATTAGTCACTCCTTCGAAAATTTAAATGCGAAACATTCGATCATCATTAACGTTATCAATTTTCAAAGAAGGAGTTTCCCATTTTCTATTCAAAGTTTGACTGTAGTTAGTGTGTTAATCAACTGATTGAAATGGAAAAGCCAACACGTTACTCCTTCTAATGCAGTTGCTGCCAAAAATGTCATTAAGTGACCCGATGTTGTGAAATTACTTTATAATATGAGTCGCCTATTTGGCGAAAGTGGTACAAGACCCTTTTAACGTTAAAATCCAATTATATTTATATGTATATAAAAGTTATAACTTAAATAGTTACACAGTGTTGCCATTGCCAAATTTAAAAATCTTGGATAAAAAAAGCCTTACTAATAAGAAATGCACACAAATGAGTAAAAACAGCATTCAGATCAAATTAACTACTTCGCTGCAAGGGCACACGCAGGATTTCGAACCTGATCCACTAAATTTTACATTATTTCGATTTTTTTCAATTTGATACCAGTCGCTGGAAAATTGGGGCCTACTTATTGCACATTCAAACAAAAAATATGCACGTAGCTAACAACTTGAACGTAGCTAGAAATTGATGATGTATTTCATTAGTTCAATAATATAACGCTGTCGTAAAAAATAATTTCTTAAAAAAAGTTTAAATATAAATTATTATTTTTGGTAAATATTTCTTTGATAAATATATAAAAATTTAAAACCGTAGGAGCGGTATTCTTAAAAATTAATTTTTTGTATAATTTTTTTAATATTTAAAAAAATAAAATATGGTACCTATGCCAACTTTTAGTATCTATCAAAATGCGTAAATTACACAGAATTAAAAAAAATAATCACTTAACCGCTTTCAAGATATCGAATTTTCATTTCAAAAAACAAATTTTTTTATTTTTTTTTTTAAATCCAAAAAATTTTGTTTTCAATATTTTATGTAAATAAAATTATTTATTATTTAAACTAACATGGACCTTCTGTATAAAATATTTGGTTGAAATCGGTAAAAACATTAACGAGAAATTTGCAAAATCATAAAATCGATTCTATGACAATTACCGTTATTAACCGTTATCAATAATTTATTTCTACCAAAATATGTACAATTGTACATATTGTATTCCTAGTAGTAACTCGTAATTTGTTTTCAAATTAGTCGAGTCGTTTTTGAAATAAATCAATTTTTGTATACTGGTTGTATGGTAGGTACCGTTATTTTATTGGAGCTAAAAAATAATTTCAATTTCCCCTCTAGGGAATCACCTTAAAACCTTAATTATAAAGTTTGAAGAAAATCGACTGAGTGGCTTAGACTGCAGTTCGAGGTACAGACAGACAGCTAGAATTGCGGGAGCCACTTTTTTTGCGTTCTCTATCATCAAAACTTGCCAAAGATATTTCCTCATATGTATCATACAGATTATGGGTTCTAGAAAAAACTGTTAATGCATGCTTATATAATATTACATAATGTAAAAATGTTGCTCAAATAGTTGTTCGATCAAGCTTACGGTTTAAAAAATTTATGCGAAAAACCGTGTTTTTTTTTACAGTTGACACTATTGAAAATCTTTAAACTGAGCATAATTTTTTTTCGACTGTGCTTTTAAGAGTAAAAAGCAAAAAACCAGAAATTTGAACTTTATGTCAAACTTTTAAAAAAATGATATCTTTAAAACGGTTATTCTTAATAAAAAATAATAATGTTTTGTTATATGGCGTTACATAATGTAAAAACTTTGCATTCATATGTTTTCAAAAATTTGAACTGTTTAGGAGTTATACTTACGCGAAAAACGACCATTTTTGACATTTTACGTTTTTTGAAATGTTGATATATTCTTAATGCTGGGTAGTAAGAAAAAAAAATTGTGAAACATTTTTTTGGCGAATGACATAATCTTCAAATTTTGTGTGAAACCCTTTTCGATAGCATTTACCGTTTCCGAGTTTTAGGTGAAAAACTGATATTTTTGACATTTAACCTTGAATATTGACGCGCATACGATTTGGCAATGAACTTTCACGACAGCATTTCTAATACCAAGATAAAGACAATTGCGTTTAAGAACCTTTTTGGCATAAAAAGTACAATTTGCCTAGGCTATACCGAATAGAAAAAAAAAAGATAGAATCAATGCAGCCAATATACCGCACACACAGAATGAAAGTGACCTAATTCAAAAATTGCAATTTGTGGGAAATGAGCAATAAAGTTTTCAAAGAAGCAAGTTTTGAGTAAGTTTTAATGTATCTCTTACATATTTCATTGGAAATTATTGATTCTTTGTGGAATAATTTATTAATCGCTTATGCACAAATCGATAACATAAAATTTAATTTAAATATTTTTTTAATATATATTTTGAGATTAAATACAAAACAGTTTCAAATTAAGTTCTGGAACTTTTTACGAGTTCAACCTGTTTAAGACGCAAGATGCCACAACTTCTGAGACTCAATCTAAAAACGGTCAGTAAAACCTTATAAATATTTTGTAAAAAACAGACTGATATCAAAAAAGATTCAGCTTAGCACAAAAAATGTAATGTACTTACCTTCACAGTATTTGCAATTAACTACCACAATTCGAGATCCGTCGATTTAGCACACATCCACTCGCGAACACCTCTGACGCAATACCGGTTTGGTCTCTTTCACATAAAATGCATAGGTGAATAGCTTGATCAACTAAAGTGACCGATGTTAAGACTGTCCCTTTCTTACTCATCATTCGGTATCTTTTTCAACACAGGGTTTTAGATATCCCTTTTTGAGGTCAGTTTATTGCGAAATCAGAATTTACAGGAATTTTGAGTTAGGTCACTTTCATTCTGGGGGTGCGATACGTAAACAAGTATAAAAAAATGCATTTTCTTAAAAAAAAAAACTCATTATAACTTTATATCCATTATTGGTATGCATTATTGTAAAGACTGCTCTAAATATTGCATACACCAAGTTTAATCAATCAAAATCTTTAGGGCTGTTTTCGGAAATTTTTAAGATAAAACAACGGAACAATTTTCAAATTAGGGTTTGAAGCACAATACTTACAGCCGCACCGATTTATTTTATACTCATACAAATAACCCATCTACCAATAATTATTTCAATCATAAAAATGTTTTTGCATTACGAAAACCATTTTCGTCACTGCCGACTGGCCTAATTATGATTATTTTGAAATTGTAACGCTTTTTCATACTCAACCCAATGGATCCTTAGGATTATATCCACTGCAATATTGCTATCAATTTTCCTTTAAACGAGAGCTAAGATGTTTACACATCGATAACTTATCACTATGCATAATTGCAGTCAGGAATTACCAAATAAATAACATTGGCGCACAATTTTAAACACCTTATTAGTAAAGGTTTAATATGATACTACTTAACATTTTTCTAATTCTTTAACCCCCATATTAATAAACGAAGCTATCTTTAACTCGTGGATTAGGAGTAAGATTTCTGCCACTTACGAGCTAGCTAAACCACCAAGGAAGGTATATTTATTTGTCCTAGTTAATCCTTCGCTAAACTACCTTCCTTGGTGGTTTAGCTAGCTCGTAAGTGGCAGAAATCTTACTCCTAATCCGTGAGTTAAAGATAACTCGCCGCTGGCTTCGTTTATTAATATGGGGGTAACAGTTTACTAAAATTAACTAAATTTTAAATACTTTTTAACTATCAACTAAGGTAAACAAAAATTCCTTCACAAATTTCAGCTGAACCCTGACCAAGTCCAAAAAAGTGACAGCTCGTCCAAAAAATTAACAAACATCGCTCATTTTGACCTTTATAAACGTCAAAGAGTCATATTGATTAAGTACGAAACCAAAAAGATAAAATTGCCATTTGGTGATTTTAACTTTAGTAAAATTTTAGGAGATAGTACGATGCTAAGCTTGTTTAAAATTATCGTTTAAGTACGATGCTAATTAATTTTTAGTATGATACTAGGTTAAAAAGTGTATTTTGCTAATTTTAAACTTAGAATATCGTACTATCTCCTAACGTCCTAATATATAAGGTACTAAAGTTAAAATTACCAAATGGCTTTTTTAGTATCATTGAATTTTTGAACAACAACAACAACTTAAAGGCGCTACCACCAATTGTTTTGGCTGGAGATATATCTATTTCGTGCTTTGCCACTTTTGCACTCATCAGTCTCCTTTTTGTGGTGCTGAGCTTTAATCCAATTTTATTTGAAAAACTTTTTATGCACACCATAGGATTCGAACCCACGCATATCAGATTTGCTCAGTCTTAGCAGTCGTGTGCACTACGCACTCCACCGCTTTAGACCACTGACGTCACAGGTCGAGATGTGTTATTTGTTTATCAAATGCATTTGGAGCATCAGCATTTTTATAAGCGCCTTTAAGTATGCTGTCTTGTTCCGCCTCCATTTTTCTCCATACCTTATTTCGATAGACTACAATTCGCAGTACGTATCAAAGAGGGAGAGGTTCGAAGATCGGTAACGAACCAGACTATTAAGTTATTATTGTTATGGTGTGCATAAAAAGTTTTTCAAATAAAATTGGATTAAGGCTCAGCACCACAAAAAGGAGACTGATGAGTGCAAAAGTGGCAAAGCACGAAATAGCTATATCTCCAGCCAAAACAATTGGTGGTAGCGCCTTAAAGTTGTTTTTGTTGTTCAAAAATTCAATGAAATTGACGGAATAAAGAATGGTCAAGCCTAATAAGCTGACATTCTAGTACGAATAGTACAATAACAATAATTTTTAGTATCGTTCTAAATTAATATGACACTTTGACATTGTCAAAATAAGGTCTGTTCGTGAATTTTGTGCGCTGTTACTTTTTTGGACATGTTCAGCTGAAGTTTATAAAGGAAATAGATTTAGTATGATACTAGTAAAAAAAAAAAAAATCGGGTGGCACAACGGCTCATGAAGAACCAGGGCCTAGTGACAAACAACTTGCAACCATTCCTGTGTGCGCCTTTCGACAGGAATGGAAGAGACCTACAATTTTATGCCGAATCCGAACGGCTAGACGAGAAGCACTTATTCGTGACAAGTGATACTCTTGGAGGATTTGTCAATTCCTCGCAAGAGGCAGTAGCCCTGAAAAAAACTTTTTTAGTTTTTAGGTGGACGAGGCTGGGAAGCGATCCCAGACCTCCAGCGTGACAGTCGAACGCACTAACCATTACGCTACGGGCTACTACATGATACTAGTAAAAATGTGTTTAAAAATTAGAAAATTATAGTAAAATTTAAAAAAAAAAATAGGATAATGTTAAGTAGTATCATACCAAATCCTTAACAATAGGCTGTTGAAAATTTTGCGCCATTATTTTTAAGTTGACTTAACCTGTTATTAGCCAAGTAGGTACTCATCTCTGTGCGAAATAAAAAATAAATCCCGTTCAAAATAGACGTGAATAATCATTATAAAACCATAATAAATTCTTCAAGTGAAGTCCTCAGTTCGCATATTTAATACTCACCTTGAATGAAAAAAAGATTTGATTTGTTTAATAGTATTTTGATTGACAGAATCTTAATCCCATGCTTTGTTTTTCGACTTGTTGTTAAAATTCAAAAACAAACGATGGCGATATTGTTAGATGCGACAAAAATGTTTGTATTCAATTAATATAACTTTTATTTTGAGCAATACAAATAAATTGACAAATCACACTTTTCCGTAATTAAATTATTTTTTTCCTAGTGGTCTTACGTTGGAAAATGAATATTATGAAATGAAACTTATTTCGAACAGGGTTTGTATTCCATCGCAATGAAATAAGTGTCACTTTTATAGAGAAATATCATTTACACACGAGCTGGTTACTTAGCTTTACTCAGAAATAGTAATCGATAGTAAGTTCATATCTCTATTTATAAATACATTAAATAGGTTCCTATACTTTGCAAATATCACTATCGACGATAACAAAATTTAGCGGTTGCCTGATAGGAATCTTTATTAAGAAAAAAAAAATAAATGCAAGTTTCTTGACACAATTCCTACATTATCTTTTATCTGAAGGCAGTAAAAAACGCAATCTTAACGATTAAATGTTTTAACTGCAAGGGAAAAATTTCAACACTAACAGCAAATTAAAAATCTTATGTCAAGGTATTTGTGGTCGAACTCCTTCGAAACGGCTCCACCGATTTTAATGAAATTATGGGTATATGTTTGGTAGGTTTGAGAATAGTTCGTAAAGTATATGTGATACCGCTAGGTGATTAGGGTGTCCCTATCCAGATTTTTTTTAAGTATGTTTTTTTTAATGACTTTTTGTTTTGTATTTTTTTAGATTCGGAATCAACAATTACATACATATACCTGTTATTTTTTAAAAGCGATTTTAGTATTTTTGTATGAACAATATTCGAATAATTTAAAAAACAGAACGAAATGATTTATTATGTTGAATGACAGATGGCACTACGTCCGCCTAATCGAACTTTCATTGACGTGAAGTGTCGCGTCATTTTTACATTTAATTTGACATTTGTTATGTATCACAACGTTCGAAGCCAAATACAAATTTCTTTTTAAAAATGCAATAAAATGAACAAAATTAAATTTTGTCCCTGTATAATGGCTTTATTAGTAAGAGCAAACATTCCCATTAATTATGAAACACAACGTGCTTCGTTTAAGTGGCTGCCTCGGCTGGCTTCGCAGTGGCGCATTCCAATTTTCCAAGACCTTGTTGACGGTTTTGGGCTGTAGCTCATGGATTGCTTGCATGATATTGGCCTTAAGTGCTAAAATTGTTTCCGGATTGTTGGCATAACATCGGTCCTTCACGGTTCCCCACAAAAAAAAAAAGTCCAAAGGGGTCAAATCACAGCTCCGAGGCGGCCAATTGATATCGCCAAGACGGTTGGTAACTCGATTTGGGAATTTGGTGCACAAAAGATTGTGATTGTGGCATGGGCTGTGATGCATGGCGCGCCATCCCGCATGAACCAGAGGACGTCCAAATGCATGTCTTCAATTTCAGTTAAAAAAAGGCGTAAAAACTGGTTTTGTTGTTCCCAGCCTTATTTTCGAAGAAAAATGATCCAATCCGCACCAAACTGTAACTCTTTGTTGATGCATTGGCTTTTCGACAGTAACTTGCGAGTTTTCCAAAACCCAGATGCGGCAATAGTTTGTTAATGTAGCCGCCGAGATGAAAATGCGCCTCTTCAGAAAAAGATGATTTTTCGCCTAAAAACTGCGAAGCGATAACGAAGCGGATGGTTGTGCGCGTTCAATTGGTGAGTCAATTGGACCTTGACACTGGGCAAGTTCTCAATGCTCCAGTTATAGGTAAATAATGGCAACAACAAAAATTCAATTCAAGAAGGCATCCAGGCCACCTTAACTACGAATTTAGGACTTGTCTCATTCACCTATACCTGCCAGACTATATGAATTCTTTATATGGCAATGCATAAATCTATGCATCATGCACCAAAGGATACATAAAAAGGATTAGAAAATCCTCGTTAAAGTTTTATGACAGTTCGCCCTTCCATTGAAATCAGCTTTCTTAACCTCTACGTCACAAAGGAATTGACATTTTATACCCCCAGTAGAAGGGATCTTATATAGCTGAGATACTAAGAATAATGAATGAACTAGAAGCCTCTGATTCCTAGAGTAACATCGTAGTATACCAACATCAGCATTGCCAAGAAGAACTACTTTGTTTCTTCTGTCTGGGCGGTAATTGTTGGTGTTTTGTTTTTCTTTGTATTGTCTTAGAACAAACATTCATTATGACTCCCAGACAACTTTTTTATTTAATAAGCCGCACCAGATTCTTCAAGAAGTCCAACAAAGCACGTGAAACGAGCGTGGGGAAGATGATTGTGGGCCACAGTAAACAAGTATGTATCAGCAGCAGTATAGGATAGAGGAAAGTGTTTATGTTTCAGGATTTATTCGCAGTCCGATCAATTTAATGGAATGTCATTACTGCTGATTTCTGATCAAAATGCCAATCTTGTTAACACTTCTTCCTCGGAGCAAAGATGTTTACAACACATTATTCGATGAACATTAATTATATCGAAAAGACCTGCGATGGGCATTTGCCATTTGTTTCATTCCAAGTAAAAGCTTTTTTCTATGCTGTGGCTGTCTTTGCCTTTGTCATGAGCTCTTAAGATTCTTATAGATATATATAGCAAAGGAGATAGGAACAACGAGCAATGATTTACAAGGCTTAGTAATGCTTACAATAAGCAGCATTCAAGTGTGAGTAATTTTATTTAACTGAATGGGTTCTCTATTATGCTATGAAGTTAACTTGTGATGAAGGGAGTGTACAAAATGTTAAAATGCATCGTCCTTAACCCTTAACGATTGTCTCTGGCACTTTGCACACAAAATAGAAAGTAAGCTCAAAATGGATTTACTCTCAAGGACTCTCAAAATGGACTTTCTCCATTCGTTTGCAAATAAAATAGAACGTAACAGTAAAGAATAGAAAAAAAAGCGTACCTATAAATAAACGTTCATATATACCTACAATGCATTCTTCTGGGACTAATTTATTTGGTATATTGATCCGAAAGTATTTTCTTGTTTTTTTTTTTAATTTCATTTTGGTGCTGAGCTCAATGAAAAAGAACATTCAATTGAACATTCAGTTGAAACGGCTTAAAAATTATTTCTCCTCAAAAAAAAAAATTCATTTGACCCATATCTTCCCCATAACGTAACTTTTAATTTTTTCAATGATCATTGGTATGGTAAGGCACAGCAGTTACCACAGCAAAAGCGGAAAGCGAAGCACCGTGAGACAAGAAAGGCTTAGCAATTTATCATTGATATCGATTGGAAATCACGGCAAAAATCCAGACACAAATCATTTTAGTACCTGCCTAACCTTTTATTCTATCAAACTCAACCGCCAGAAGTTGCATGGAGCCATTGCTCCTACGGGCCTGGTGGTGGGGATGATTTAAACAGTGGAAGTAAGAGAAGGGACCACGCCCTTGAACCTCTCCTCAACCTGGTGATTGTGCTACGGACACTTCTTCAGTAACCTGAAGACTAATCTGACTGAACGGGGCAGACGCATGCACCAACCACTGATCTATCAAGCTCACTCAGCGGACGTTGCATGGAGCCACTGCTCCTACGGGCCCGGTGGATAGATGATCTTTCCGGTGGGGGTAAATGAGGGGATACCGCCCTAAGAAGACAATGGTGCGTTTAACTCTCCTCAACCCGGTGTTAATATGCCGTCAGACAATTCTTCAATACCTGGATAGCTTCACCGAGTTAACTAGGTAGACACATACACCAACCACTGATCTTTTAAACTCATCCACCAGACGTTGCACGGAGCCACTGCTCCTACGGGCCTGATGGGGGGATGATTTAATCAGTGGGGGTAGGGCAGATCACGCCCTTAAAGGACAGTGATACGTTGGTCTCTCCTAAGCCCGGTGATTGTGCCGACGACGTAGGTTTACATGACAGAACGGGGTAGACGCAGACACCAACCACTAATCTATCAAACTCACTCACCACACGTTGAATGGAGCCACTGCTCCTTCGGGCCTGGTGAGTGGATGATCTATTCAGAGGGGGTAGAGGTAGAGATCACGCCCTTAAAACCGGTGATTATGCGCAAACAAACACTTCTCCAACACCTTAATGGGACCAACTTAACAAAGCTACCACATACACCAACCACTGATTTATCAAACTTACCCGCCAGACGTTGCATGGAGCCACTGCTCCTACGGGCCTGGCGGAGGAATGATTTACCTGTTGGGGGTAAGGGAGAGGCTCACGCTCTAAAAACACTATGGTGAGCTGGCCTCTCCTTTGCCGGGTGATTGTGTCGACGGACTCTCCTTATCTGACCTAACTGGGCAGTCGCTGGCACCAACCACTGATTTATCGAACCCAGCGCCAGACGTTGCATGGAGCCACTGCTCCTACGGGTCTGGTGTGGGGTTGATCAATCCAGTGAGGGTAAAGGAAAGGGACACGCCCTTAAAAGACAATGGTGCGTCAACCTATCCTCAACCCGGTATTTACACAGCGACTAACACTCCTTCAATCAATTTGTAGACGACTTTTCCAAGCTTCAACTTGTAAGAACGGTATTGACGCCCTCTACGGGCTATGTCATTGGATTTATCATAGGTTTCTTTTATGGGGATTAATCCCCAGGGTATCACAATGGATCTACACTGATCTAAGTGTGACGGTAACAAGATCAACTGTCAGCCCACTAACCTAACCTAACCTAACCTTTTATTGCTGTAAATAGTAAATAATGTTATTAACTTAATATACATTATATAAACACGTTTAGAATTTTTTGTCGAAATTCATTAAACCAATATTTAGGTAGCAATTGAGAATTAGGGCCCCATATTTGGTTTTGCCCGGGGCCCCAGAAGATCTAGATGCGGGCCTGGATATGCCATTCGTATTTAAGTGTCTTAAATTTTCGGTGCGTCTCGCTTTTGCTATATGGCACGGACACGGACAATCACTGGATTTTTGTGGCATCAATCTTGATTTCCCATGTCGGCAAACCTACCGCTTTGAACGTTTACACGTTCGAGAATAAAATGAAAAATGTTTTGTACCATAAAGCACTTTAGTGGAAAAGTGGAAGGTTGGCCGACACGCCAATCATTTTAGTTTAATGAATTTAATAGCACTTTTGAATAAAGAATTTTAACACCAAATGACTGTTTTAGCATCATTCTTCGCAGTCCATATTATTATTTGACATTTATAAGTGTCAAACTGAGGTAAATTTTTAAATTTTTTACCCGAGATGACACTTTATTGGATGTGTTCAGGATAGTTTTTATGAAGAAAATTGATTAAGTATGATTCTAGTTAAAAACTATGTATTCGAAAAATATTGGGTAGTAAAACTAAGAACTTAATATAAGGTTGTTTAAAATGTTGCTCTAATGTACATATTTTATACAATTATTGCTGCCTTTTCCGGAGTACTACAAGGTTCTATCCTGCGGCCTCATTCATTTACTTTATAAACCTAATGTTAAATACTTAAGCTCGGTTGCAAATAAACTGTCTTCTCCATTTTATTGTAGATTTTTCCCCACTTAGATGCACCTGAGCTCCAATTCATGCATTTTCTTTTCTTTGAGTGTGGTAAGTTATCGTGATGGCCTCACCCCCTTTCCTCCACACCTCTCTTTGGTTTTTCTCCCCAATATTTGATTTTCTTTTTGTGTAAAGAGTGTACCAATTCCTTCCTACCTGAGTTATTTCCAATTTCTTTACATTTTTCCAATTCTATTTGTTAGGATCTGGCACTGACACAGCGGTTATGTATGTAGGTAACAAAAGCATGGACAGGATAGGTAACAAAAGCATGAACAGTCGTAAAGTAGGAGTTTAGACTTTATAGAGAACTAAAAGGGGATGCATATAGGGTCGTGTATCATTCATTTATCTTTCAACCTGCACTTCGATATTTAATCCTTCCCACATTTACCCAAGTCCCAAGAGTTTCCTTGCAGTTGGCGACTATGCAGCGAAGCAAGGGACATATCTTCAGGCTTTCAATGCAGTCTACTGTGCAGTGTACACCCAGTACCTACTCGAATGTAGTTTGGAGTCCTTTCTATGGTGTTGTGGTTGTTATTTTTTTTTTAACTTGTGCAATCTATCAAGCGGATAAAAGGGAATAAAAAAGGACTTTTTGTTTTGTGTTTTCAATTTATTTGTTTTGAATTCCATTGTTGATGATTTTTTGTTGTTATTTTTTTTTTTTCTTGTTGGCCTTAGATTTAAAATATAAATATAAACCAACATTATATGAGTGTAGAATGTGCATAAATTCATATATATCTTTTTTGTGTCAAGCCCTTTTTGGAATGAAAACTGAAAACAGCAGAGAACAGAGATTACACCCGAATGCTGATGTCGCTGTGTGTAAGACTCTTGGATGGTGGAGCGTGATGATGAAGAAACAATAAAATTCATATTGTATACTGTGCTGGTTTTCTAAAGCTCTTCTCTTGGTTATCCAATTTAATTCACCAAAGGGATTTGAGGAATGGTCTCAATTTTTTTCATCAAAGAAACGAACATAAAGTGTAAAGGAGTATGATTCACCCTTTTGTTATAGAAAATTTGTGTGTAATTTTAGCAATAAATTGCAATGAAAGATGGTGTGAAAATAACTATGGGAGGATTGCTCCATAAATTCGAGATTTTTTTTTGTATGGATGTAGTACAAAGATATAATGCCTCAACAAACGAAAATGTCCTAAAGTGTTGACGAGAGTATTTTATATAGGTACATATATAAAATAAATGTCAGGAATTCATGTTAAGCTTTTGACTTCATATAGGTTAGTTATTTTTATTTCTTAAAAAAGAAAAACGAAAATACAACAAATTAGTTAGCTTACAACTAGGGTCATTCGCATACGATGCGACAAAAAAGCATTATTACATATATTTTTTTACGTTAGCTATTTATAATAGTACAGTTTTGAGTTTGTTTTTGGTAAAAGCTTAAAAAAATTCTTACAATCTTACTTAGCTTACTTTTTTTCGTAACTCGTCCCCGTAAATATAAATTAAATAAATTGGTTGGCGCAACAGCTCATGAGGAACCAAGGCTTAGTGACTAACAACTCTCAACCATTTCTGTGTGCGCGTGTCGACAAAGTACTATTTAGTTCAAAAACTTTGAAAACAGACCGACTGACACCAGGAATGACTATTCTGAGGCCAGAAAGTGAAGCAAATTGTCAAAAAAAAAACGAAGTAGATTTCAAAAATTTGTAGTAGATTATGTGAAATAAAAATGTATATAGAAAAAAACATTTTTTTTAACAATGTTATACGTTTAACGTGTTATACGTTTAACAATGACAACTTTTTAAAGAATAAGTTTCACGTAGCTGCTATGTAGTTCACGTAGTTGCTACGTAGCAGATGCATACAATAAATAAATGTAGTAGAAATACTACATATGTAGTAAATAGTCATCATGACTGACACCATAGGTGCCTGCCAGATGGGGTTTATTTCCATTTTAAATTGGAATTGAAACCCGTCAGAAAAAGGAATTATCCCCCGCGGGTGTTAATTCCTAATTTTAAAAGGAATTAACACCCGCGGCGATTAATTCCTTTTTTATTGGAACTAACACCGGCAGGTGTTAGTACCGTGGGCGTTAATGCACTGCACCGCCATTATATTAGTCCAGTACGATTATAAAATTTTATATGGGGGACCCAACAGTTTATACCGACCCTAATTATTCGATAGAGAGTTGGAAAAAGATGTTAAATCTCAGTTTTCACATTCGAAACATTAACCGTTTTGCCGTTTTTACTAAATACTTCGATTCATATTAGTCCTACAAAAAAAAAAAAATTGCTAGACAATAAAATGCGTAAAATAAAATTTCCTATTTTTTATGTTAAACATTTGATTGTTATTGTTAGGGCTTGTTTCACAATATCTGAGTAAA
This sequence comes from Melangyna quadrimaculata, assembly GCA_949320155.1. NCBI lineage: Eukaryota > Metazoa > Arthropoda > Insecta > Diptera > Syrphidae > Melangyna > Melangyna quadrimaculata. The sequence goes on along the minus strand of OX439485.1, from coordinate 72,428,180 downwards.
GTTCTAAAATTAAGCTTCTTCGAACTTATTCGTCAAGTAACTTCCTTAGTTACGTTTCACAATATCCGAACAGTCTTAATTAATAATTAAAGTTCTGAGTATTTTACTGGGAAGATGAAGTACTGATTAAAGAACTAAACTGGCAATTTAAATATTTTCAGCTGTTATTGCGACCAATAAAACAAATAAAAATAATGTTCTGGGCTTGACAGTTGTGTTAGAGACGAATTTAATAATTTTTTTAATGTTGTAGTGCAATTTTTGAATGAAGTTGTGTTGTGTATACCTATGTTTTTATTATATAATACTCTCCAGAAACCCATACGTTACATAAGTGCAGCCAACAACCATTGTATTTGCATACGCAGAACTGCATACAATTTTAATTGTTCTGAACGACAAAGAATGAACATCGGTATTATAATGAAAAGTATGAACTAGTATCAAGTTCTTAACTCTTTTCAAATGTTACTGTACGAACAAAGAAATAAATGACTGCTTCGTTATCATAACAAAAAATGCAAGTTGTACTAAATAAATTAGTCAACAAAATTATGAACATTTATTTTTTTAGTATTTTTTTTCTTTAATCCAAATTTCTCTTTTTTTATTCTTTTTACCCATATAGTATGCCATTCTCTCCAATGGTTATATGTATAGGCTGCAATAATTAAAAAAAGGAAATGAATTAAACCTTGCAGATTTACCTACTCTTTGTGCGAGTACCTACTCACATATGTATGCCTCCATCCACTACCCGTGCTATATTTCCATTTTTATAGTCGTATTATCCCCTATTATTATAGTGTGTGAATATCAATTGACAGTTTTGAACAATTTTATGAATATTTTAATCAGTCAAAACAATTTTCACTGGAAAACCGGAATAACTTACGAGTAGCTAATTGACACAAACATTTATTATTTTGATAATTGTGAAACGCAAAGTTTGTTACTGGGAGGATTTACTTTACGGATAATTTAATTGTCGAGTTACTAATTATAACTTTACTCAGACATTGTGAAACAAATCCTTAATATTAAAAAAGTTATCAACAAAAAATTAATAATTTTTCTAAATTTAGGCCATTTTTAATCAAAAATTTGAAAAACTTTGTATCACAAGTTTGTTGGGCTCAGAATTTCAAACATTGTTGTTTAAAAACTTTTGTCTATATTTCAATAAATAAAAAAGTTATGAATATCTTGATATCTTGAAAATCTTGATTTGTGCTTGCTATAGTTAGATTTTCTCTTTGCTAAGACCGCATATTGAGACGCGTTCGACACGAGTGACGCCCACATCACAGCATGAGTTTTTGTCAACAATATAAATCAATAGAGCGACACGACATGGCCTGACGCGCGTTTTCCGAAACGGTTTATTTATTTATTTTTATATTTATTATGACAAAAAGGACTTAATTTTAAGATTAATCTTTTAGATAACTAAGCTTTTCGTTGGCAATTCAAATTTTAGTTAATTAATTACTTTACGGCACGTGTTTGATTTTTTTCTGTAAAAAAATAAAGTTTAAAGTATATATCAATTACCAATACATATGTCAGACGTCAGAAAGTTTAAAGTATATATCAATTACCAATACATATGTCAGACGATTTTTGATACAATAAATATATATTTTGACGCCAGACACGCGAATGAATATGCGGAGAACGGCATGACATGTTTCTATAATCGTGTCGTGTGGCACTTCGTCAGGTCACGTCACACACTTCGTACGCGGCTCAATAAAGTCTGGGGAAAATTGACCTGAACCCAATAATGTCGGTATATACAAAATGTCTTGATGGTATCCGCATGGAAAAAGAGTGCTGAATCTGAATATGCCGGGTATACTTCTGGCAAGCTTTGAGGATTTTTATAAATGACGTTTTGAAGGGAAAGAGGTTGGTGTGCATCAAACGGAAAAAATTACTTTGGTCCAATCTATGCATATGGCACATGATTTCAAGGTACTTTTCAATGGAGAACCTAATGACAGTAAAACTAAGACGATATCACTACCCAAACAAAAGATACGGTCTTTTATATGAAAGTGTGACTATATTTTTAGTACGATATGTAAATATTGCGGAAACCCTTTGGAAATAATGACCCGTTAACGAAACTTGGTATAACTGTTGCATTCCTTATGAATACCAAGAATAAAAATATTTGATAAAAATATCTGTCGTAAAAAAGCGCTCTTCAGTCCAAAATCACACATTTTCCTTAACCCTAAAAAATACCTTTCCTTCCTAAATATTTTTATAGACTCTTTTGATTCTTGATTCTAGTGACACTTTTAAGATTTGCACCAAGTTTCATGAGGATAGCATTTTTTTTACAAGTGTTTTGGTATACTCCAATACCTTTTTTTACCTGTCAAAAAAGCATCCTTTTATATTAAGATATTTGTATCGAATATTCTTATTCTCGGGTTGCATAACAAATTCAACATTTATACCAAGTTTCATCAACGGACCAATATTTCCAAAGGGTTTCCGCAATATTTACTTGTCGTACTGTAAATAAAGTCACACTTACATAAAAAGGACTGTAACTTTATTTTTTATTTTGTAACTGTAACTTTTGTTTGGGTAGTCCTATCGTCTTAGTTTTAATATCATTAGGTTCTCCATTAAAAAGGACCTTGAAATCATGTGTAATAGATTGTATGTATAATAGATTTTACCACAGAAATTTTTTCCGTTTGATGCACAGCAACCTCTTCCCCTTCAAAACGTCTTATAAAAATCCTTAAGGTTGTCCGGGATATTCAGATTCAGCACTCTTTTTCCATGCAGATCCCATCAAAACATTTTGTATATACCGAAATTTCTGGGTTCGGCCCAAAAAGGCCACTTTTTCCCTACACTAATATGAGCCTTGCAGGCGCGAACGCAGGAAAAAATTTGGGGAGGGGGTTGAACAAATTTGGGGGGGTTTTAAACTGAAAACTCAAAATTAAGAGTGAAATTGCATGGCGAGGAAGTTAAATTGATACATTTCGGGGGGGGGGGTAGAACCACCAAACCCCCACCCCCGCGTTCGCACCTTGCCTTAGAAAACCTTTTCAGAACGCGATGACAATATCATCTATAAAACAGAATTCATCAAAAGTTATAGTGACCATAACGTCCCGTTTTCAGCGGGACAGTCCCGGTTTTGAGGTCTCTGTCCCGCAGTCATAACTGTCCCGCTTAATGTCCCGCTCTTCCTTCGACGCGACGCCAACGGCCTCAACAATTCTCAAAACGAAGTAATTATATAAATTCTACTATACATCCCTGTCGTGCGTGTGCATACAAATTGACGCATATTAAACAAACCGTAGAGCATATTTATATATTCTCGGAAGATTAAACAAGTGTTAGCCCATGTATATTCTATGTTAAATGAATAATTGTCAGTTTATCTTGTAGTCTATCATTTTTAAATCGAAAACAAAACTGTTTGCTGTGAAGCGAAGTTTATTGGAGATTGAACGGGAAGTTGTAATAAGGTAAATAAAAAACAACTCAAATAAGTTAGCACAAAAATTAATAATATTAACGCTTCATTATACATAAATAGAAATAGAATGGCATCGACTACAGCAGCAGCCAAAAGAAAATGCAAGAGGGAGTGTATCTGTATATTCTCGGAAGATTAAACAAAAAAATATCCATACCTGATAACTGTGATAATTTGTATGAAAAAATTGAGAACAATAATGAAATTCTTAAAGAAATTCATATTGCATCCAAATAGAAGAATTAATTTTAAATTTGTAATTAAATCATGTGCAGGTAACTGGTACCTACCTATTTGAAAAACTTATTTTAATTTTAATTTCCTAGAAAACTATTATTGCTTTGACTTTGTCTAAACACGTTAACAATATTGAGGCTGTTTTTTTTTTTAAGTTTTTATTAAAAAAAAATTTAGGAGATTAATATACATTTTTACTGATCCCTTTTTTGTATCAAAACTAAAAATTGTTATGAAGCCTGTTCTTTCTTTTTTTAATATTATGTCATTTGTCGTTTATGTTGCGTACTACTTTAAATTTTTACTTTAAAAAATTATCATTTCTACTCCCTGTGAAGTTTTGAAAATGTGTCCCGCTTTTGCTTCAAATAAATCTGGTCACTATATCCAAAGTCGATATTTATATTTGTTCTGGAGATGATTATGGTGGACGAAAAAGGTATCCCGAACGCAAGATACATATATTACAGGTAATATCACTAGCGTGCTCATTTTTGGTAAGTTCTGCGCATGTTATCAAAATCTATCACCTAAAATTTGTTTTTGTTTATTGTGTACTGTGCACAAGGGCAGCCATCTTGAAATTGGACAAGCTGCGCCTGATAATACCTTATACTACGTTTCCACCAGACACTAAACCGAAATTTAGCAAGATTATCACAAATCTCCTTGAAATCTACAAGATTTACCATACAAATTTTAATCTCCTCAAATGAAGATTTCAAATAAAACTCATTCAAATCTACTTGGAAACATTAGTTTGTCAAATCAAACAAACTTTTTTTTCGAAGAATAATTGTGGAACCGACCTATTTTCGTTTATTGACAGATGGAAATGTAAACAAAAACTATCTATCTCACTTCCACTTCATATCAAAAAAATGAAACACCATTGCCATAATCCTCTTTTTGTGCAGTGGAAACACCAAACAAATCTCATTACCCAAATCTCGGTTTAGTGGTTGGTGGAAAGGTAGTATTAGATGTCAATGTGTAGTGATTTCAGAAGGCCTTTAGAGTACCGTGTCCCGAACCTACGTACATACACACACACACACAGACATCTTGCTTAAGCCGAGGGATTCTGATTCTAGAGACCTCAAAACGTGAAGATATGATAACATTTTCAATTCGACAAATCGCACCAATTGCAATAACTTCCAATAGAAAGTTAAAAAGATTTTAAAAAAGGTAAAATATAAATTATTACTAGGTATACTTAAATTGGTATTTAAACAGCTAAGGAAGATAGAGCTTAAAACATGCATGCCATCTAGATCTGATATATACATTTTTCTTGTTTAAGGTTTAAGTATTTAATTAAAAACAATACTCCAATAAGGAGAAATTTGAAAATCAAAAAAATTGGTTCTATGACATATGTATGTATCACTGAGGGAAAAAATGCGATATAAAATTAAATACGATCGTATTTGATCTAAATTATTTTAAATGAAGTAACGCGTTTTTATCTTTACGTTGAAGCAATGTTAATTTCAATATGCGACGTAATTTTAAGAGATTCAACCTAGTTTCAAAGTAAAACGTGTTTATTTATACATTTAAATGAACTATCTTACATTTGCATTCCGTTCAACGTTGTTTTAAAGTCAAACGTTATCATTTTTATATTGAGTACCACATTTAAAGTGTGCTCAACCTTGTTTCAAAGTGAAACGTATTCATTTTTACATTGAAATCCACATTTTGCATTGCGAAGTGTCATCAACGTAGTTTCAAAGTGTTGCATAGTTAAGTAAACCTTAATTTGTTTGTATTTTTAAGCTTAATATAAAGAATTTCGAGAGCGCGTTGTTGTTTTTCGAGGTAGCTCCCTTACATTTGTGAACAAATTAAACGCGCACTCAAAATGCACTTTCATATAATCGAAAAACAATATTTAATTACTTTTCCTATATTTATTAGTTATCACTATGAAATACTCATACCATTGAACGATTCACTTTAACCCCATGAACACAATGCAAGTCGCTGGTCGCGGTAAAAATCGCTGTAGCACAAGCTGTCATTAAAATCGCTCACTAGGTCGCAAAGGTCGTCCACAATGGTGTAGCTTAGAAAGAACGTTTTTTTTATATTTAGATTTGTTTGGGTTCGTTCAGATGTTTGGAATTCTAATTTTTACAAGGCGTGTTCCGTATGTTGCTTTCATTTCTATTACAAATGCGAGACTATCATGTTTCTCTTCTAATAAATAAAACACAAAGTATGCCGGTATTTGACACAACAGAAAACAAACAAACAAAATTCAACATGGCAGAGCACAACACAGAATATTTTATTGAACTTTTAAAAAGAAATAATATTTTGTGCAGCTGCATTGTGGGCACATGAAAAATAGCACGCACGATACTATTTGATAGCTATTTCAGCTATGGCTTCAGTTCCAGTTGCGGCACTCTTTTGTGTTCATTTTGCAAAAAGTGCAAACGTGGAAAAAAAAAATATTATAAGACACTTGCTTGCCAAAAATAAAATTGAAAATCGTGTATGGTGACTAAAATTATCTGTCGACAATTTTCGCATGTTTTTTTGCAAACAGGTGTGTTTAGCATAGATGTTTATATCTCACTTTGGCACTTTTTGGAAAAAGTAGGTCTATGTAGTTAAACCTTGCCCTTGATAGATACAAAGTTGGAAGGAGAAAAGGACAACAGTATCTAGAAAAATTCAATCAGTTTTATAAATGTGAAGAATTTGTTTATTTGTTTCTTTTTTTCATCCAAGCCCATTGGAGCTTTCATACAAAATGGCCTCACTTGTAGCGTAAACACTGCGCAATTTTAAAATTGAGTTCTCAAAGTTGTGCAATTTTGAGCTCAGTGACAACATACTCAAATTATTAATAATAAGACTTTATTCAAATGCTTTTTTTCTACAATCATTGCAATCGAAATCAATTTTTTCCCAAATTTCAGTTCATAATAAACATGACAAAATAACTCAATGTGTTGAACGAACCCAATGTCTAGTTTACATACAGTGTTTTGAACAGACCCAGAAAAAGTAGCGCGACTAAAAGCAGAAAGTTGAAAATTATTCAACTTTGGCGACAGCGATCGCTGCAGCTACAGCTTCTCATTGTGGCGCTGTGTACTGTTTTCGTATATTTTAACTTTGACAGTGCGACAAGCGGCCGCTACAGCGACTCCATTCTGCTCGGGCAGTAAGGCGTCACAAATAAATGATTCCCCACAACAATGAAATGCGTCGAGCATGAATATACATTTGTCTTTGTCTTACATAAATTTAAACAAAGAAGCGTGGCGTGGGTAGCCATTTTGAATCAATACCTAACAAAGCGAAGTTCAATCTACGTTGATTCGAAGTACATAAATGTTGTTTTAAGAGATGGATGAATTTGATTTAACTATGATTCTACTTTAAATCAACATATAAACGTAGTAAAATCTAGTTCGTTTTTAAATATGGAATCACTTTGAAATAAAGTCGCTCCAATTTGATTTAAGAATTTTCGGCGTTGGCGCCAAATCGTTCCGAAAAATATTAGAATCAAAGTTTTTTGCTTTGATTTTACGTTGTTTTTTTCTCTTTGTAGGTTCCGTTATAGTAACCGTTATTTGTACTTTATTTTTTTACTAAAACAAATTGTTCGACACATTTTTGAGAAAAATAAAAACGACTATAGTAAGGGTGACTATTGCATAATAAATCTTAAAAAAAATGTATTCGATTTCTTAAAAGCGGTCAAGTTGTATCTGCATAAGGCATACGAGTAACAGTTATAAAATAACATTCAATTTCTGGTTCAATTTTTGTTTCTAGAAATGTTTTGAAAATTTTATATACCTATCTCAAAAAAACACATCTTATATGAACAAAATTGGTTTTTATTAATAATTTAAAAAAAACAGCGCTTATAGAGTCGAAATGCGATATAATTGAGTAAGGTATAGGATAAGCTAAAAAGTTATGAGAGGTTATAACCTAAGACTTACCCTTTGACCGTGAGTGTATTTGTTAGTGGCTGAATAGCATGGTGCGGCCCTCTCCTGTGGATAATTATGTTGATTTTTTAATTGTTGCGAAAGTAGTCTTGGATCATATTTAACTTCTGATTGTGCTGTGTCCATGTCGTATGAAAATTCATGATCGTCAAAATACTCCATTGGAACTAAAATTAAACAAAACATATTTTTTTTTTTTAATTCATTCAAAATTTTAAAATTTATTTAAATTGCTAGTAAAAAAAAAACAAGTCATATTTTATTCAACATACATAACATTAAAAACTTATTTAAATAAATAATATTATATAGGGTTATTCGCCTAAGGTTAAATCAAACGATAGGGATATCTATACACCGTCAATGTCTATAGCAACATTCTAGTTGTGATACAAGAGTAATTTACCCCCTGAATACAATACGTGTAGCTGTGGCGTGCAGCAAAAGTTGAAATGAATTCAACTTCTGCTTCATCATACACTACTCTGTACATTCGCAGCTTCACATTCTGCCGCTGTTTACTATTTTCGTATATCTTTCTACTTTGACAGTGCTATACACGCCGCATCTATACAGCTTAACCATTGTGTTCAGCCCAGTTAGTGCGATACAGTCGTACGTTAAATTATATTTCTGTCAAATATTAAAATTATAATACATTTTGCGTAAATTTTGTAAAAATCATAAATTCGAAAACTTTCCAAACATACACCCTTGTCTTCATGTACAGACAGACAATACTCCACAATAGCTTGCATTGTTCTCAGCCTAGCCGACAGTATTGCGCTGTACTAATGTCCAGTCCAGTCCAGGCCAGTCCAGTCGAATTAGTGCCTTTTAAAATATTAAATAAGGTAGTTGTTTAAATTTCAAAATTAACAATGAAGGCACTTAAGTAGGTATGTCGTCGGTCGGTCGTACGTGTCGTCCTGTGCCCAATGGAATACAAATCGTAACCTCCCATTAGCAGCAGGACTTCCACATCAATATTTAACTTTAATCATTCCCAGAATCCGGATGTCTATGTCCTCGATGTCTCGTCATTGTCCTTGTAAAGGGATGCTTAGCAGCAGGACTGCGACGTTGTTCGGAGTGTTATTGTCTTTTATTTGTTTTCCTAACGAATCGGTACCGATTTTTATTGATTCAGTATTCAGTTTCGATTCCTTGTGGGCGCATATATTTGAACACATAATTTGGAAACATCTTCTTGTTGTGTAGTGTTATGTATGTCTGTATTGGCTAGGCTATAGCCGTCGACGTATACTTTCAATTTGTTGACTAAAACATTTTTATGGAATATAAAACAGAGGCCCAAAATAGAAATAGCATGGTAAATTATGCTTGCTTTAGTAGAAAAATATGTATGGAAATAGAAATGTGTGTATGTAATGTGCGTATAGCACGTCGTCGCGCCGTTAAGTTAAATCTTTTGATCAAATGTAATGTTGAATATTGGGAAAAGCCTTATGGAGATTTAAATATTATTTGTACGGATTCAATATAAATTGTACTTTATGTATTTGATGCAAATATTCACCGTTAAATGGGGTAACTTTGTCCCAACGGGTTTGACTTTTAAGTTCCACTAGAAAAAACTGAATATTTTTAATAATTTTTCAATGAAACAGCAACAACAAGTTTAAAGGGTGATAGCATACGGTGTGACAAAAAGCTAGAACGTGTACGTTGGGTCCCCCTTTTAGGCAGGAGAAGCTAATTTCTAAAACTTAAAAAAAAAAAAAACAAAAAAAATGATTAAAAATAAGGGTAACACTAACAATACCAATAAGAGATAAAGCCAGAAATCTCTTCTTATGTTTTATTTAATAAAGTTTTTTTTCTTAAGAAAAATTTTGAACATTTTGCGTAAATCAGTAAAATGTTGAGTTTTAATGTTTAATGCTCTTTTAACACTAAAACCATGATGGCTCTTAAGTAGGTACTCAGCCCCGGATCTATGGCGGGGAAAATTTTTGTTTGTAATTTTCGATTAAAATATTATTAGTAACAACCTAACCTACTCATTAGAACTACGTGTGCAAAATTATAACATGATATGCGGAAATATTGCCAACAATTTTTGTGAATTTATGAATAGCAACAACATGGTGTCCGCTAAACTGGAAAGTCAGGGAAAGTCAGGGAACAAAATTTGGTCAGGGAAAGTCAGGGAATTCGCTAAGCGGTCAGGGAATTTTTTCTATATCAATTTTTAAAAAATTCACTGAACTCATTTTTCACTTCCTCTCATAAGAAACTTTATTCTGATCAAACATTTCGTTTTGATTACATCTATGTTTAAAATTATTCATTTCGTATCTTTTGCCATACCTGTGAATGTGTCAAAAAAATGCACAATGAAACGTTTCTCGTCGTCACGTCAGGCCAAAGTTAGGAAAATTGAAAAAAAAGACGCTCTCGTCGACGATTTTTATATTTGACTGATGATGAATTTTGTGAAATTGTAGAAAAGAATAAAGAAAACAAGAGATAAGCGGAAATTAACAAAAAAAAAAATAAATTTTGTTGACAATGAAATTATATTTATAGATCTATTTATGTTGACAATATTATAATGTCGTATTGTTTTAATTTATTAGCATTTTTAGCCGAAAATCTTTTCCCCAGCCAGCTATGGACAAACACAGTTATAATATTTATGCCGTTTTCGATGGGTCATCCGGAGCTACTCCATTTTCACTGTTTCTGTTCCATTCCTATCGAATATGGAAAATCTGGAGTAGAAGGAGTAACTCCGAACCGTCCACTCCAAACCGACACTAAATAATAAAAGTAATTTTTTTCATTATTTTGAACGCACACTGCACAGCAAGAACAAAAACAAGAAACTCGTCGCATTGTAAATTGGGCAAAGATTTTATGACTAGAAAAAAAATAACAGCGAATCACGTCACGCTCTCGTCGCGTTTACTCCTTGCATTGTGAATCGACCTTTAAATAGGCTATCGCATAGGTTTCCGATCGCGGCCAATAAAAGAAAAAATAAAAACTTTTAAATTTGACTGAGATTCAACCAACGACGCGTCCAAGTTAATATATTTTAAGTACGATTATTTCTTCATACTATTTCTGCAAACCTGAATTAATACATTTTGATTTATTAAAAATAAATAAACTATTAAATTTTAATATCGCAAAGATGTATGATTTAAAAGGTGACGTGAAATAAGGCCCAACGAAATAAAACCAAATATCAAAAATTTGGCCTTATCTCGTTTTTAATAGGTTAATAACGCTAAATTTTAGTTTTGGCTTTTTTCGCTTTAGAAAACGAAATAAGGCCAATTTGGCTTTATTTCGTTTTCATGTTTTCTCCGTTTCAAAAAACTGCAAAACAAATCACCGTTGCTCTTTTAATTCGGTTCAGTGCATTAACGCCCACGGAACTAACCCCCGCGCGTGTAATTTCCCAAAAAATAAACCGCGGGGGTTAAAGCTTTTTACCCAAATCACTGTTTAGTACAAAAACTTTGAAAGCATAAGCGCTTGCAAGCCGACTGAGTGACCCTTAGCGGAGTGACGGAGTCACGTGAGCGGTAAAGAGGACCCAAAAAGGGAGTTAAAATCCTTGAACCCGTGAAGCGGGCCACCCAAAGTACTGTTTAGTTCAAAAACTTTGAAACTTAGGTGCCTGCCAGTTGGGGGATTAATGGTGGATTTACATGTATCTGCATTTGGTTTCTGCACAAAAAAAGGGATGCCAAATACAAAATGTATATTTTTTAGATATAGAGAAAAGATCAAAATGCATTATAGCATTATCTGCATTATAGGAAAGTCCCATAATATGGTTCTCTTTCACTCGCTCGGATTTTTTGTATACATCTGTCCTGCTCTACTTTTCTGCATTTTGCAGATGAAGATACATGTAAATCCCCCATAATCCCTTTTTTTTGGGAACTAACCCCCACGTGTGCTAGTTCTCATAAAAATGGAAATAAACCTGATCTGGGAAGCACCTATGTTATGGTGCCGTGACATTTGGCCATGTGACACATTGTGAAAGTGGAAAATAATAAATTAAGATCAATCTAGCAAAAAATAATCAAATACAAAATTAACAATGACACTTATTTCACGGTTGAGCTTAGGTAGTTTTATTAAATTTAATAAAAGTACCTGCTAGATTGTTCTTAATATATTATTTATTTTTTTTTTTTAATGTTCAATTTTGTGTCAGTGCCGTCTTCGGGAATGATGCAGTAGCAGGATATAAGAAGCAGAGTATGTAGTTTTTTTAACAATCAAATTGAAAAAAATATATAACCCCTGAAGAAGTGAGGAAAACTCACGAAACGTTGGGAAAATAATGGAATAATTTTGTTTTTATTCGCATTTTTTACAAATAGACCAAAAGAGCCTAACCCGGGGCTTAGACAAGCGAGTAGAACTAGTAGCGTTTATGTGTGTTAAAGACTGTACGCATGAGAGCGACCAACGACCGCAGAATATATGAACAAATGGCATTTAAAACATTAATAAACCTTAATTCTTTACAAAATCTAGACAAAATGGATGAAATATATTTGAGGATTATTTTAAGATACCAACATTTTCATTTTAATTGCTAAAACAAGAGAATTTTAAGAAAACAATTTGTTCGTCGCGAATAGCCGCAATTCGTTACGACCAATTTATTTTCTTAAAATTTCTCATATTTAAGCAAATAAAAATTCAGATTGTATAATTTTAAAATTAATCTTAAATCGAATTCTACCATTTTGACTAGAGGTTGTGTAATATTATGGTTTATTAATTTTTTAATTCCCATTTGTGTGTTCATTCGTCGGTCGTTGGTCGCTCTCATGTGAATGGTCCTTTAGTGTATCAGATTACGAGAGAACCAACTAGTAGCCCAAATAGTATAATATTTTTGCCTGCGAGTAGCCTGCCAGTTATCCTACTAGTGTAGTGTATTTTTTTAATTTATTTATTTTGTTTCCATAGTTTCCATAAGTTGTATATTTTTCTGTATGAAATATTTTTAAAAAATCATACTAGTTGACAAAACGCGCAGAGAGCTACTAGCTACACATACATCCATAAAACTAACACTATGATACAAATGCTACTAGTTCTACTCGCTTGTTTAAACCCCGGGTAAGTAATCACAGTGTAAAAGGATTTTATTTAAATGGTCATTTATAATTACTATGAACTACATTGCAAAACAATTTTTTTTTAAATTCATGCAGTTATTATTTTTCACTTTCAATACAATCGGTAATGTATACCTTCAGATAGATCTTTGAAAAACACAATTTGAGTTCTTTTTGCCTAAGGTTTAATTAACTCCAATCAAATATGTACATTTTCTACCACTTTGTGCAATATTTATTGAATACGTACCTACTCATGAAAAAATATTTTTTTTTTTTGAATATTTTGGTCAGGGAAAATTTTGAAATTGGTCAGGGAAAGTCAGGGAAATTTATTTTGAAAAAATAGTGGACACCATGAACAAAAAATAGTTGTACGGCAGTTACCCGTTTTATATGTGGTCCAGTGCAGTCCAGTTTGTCACACAACGAAATTTAAAAAATTGATCAAAGACCATATCATTGCCTGACAATACATCAACATCAGCGGAACAATTTATCAAAAGTCCGTTCAATTACTTGCGTATGCAGACGACATAGACATTGTCGGCAGAACGAAGCGATTTTTTACTGGCGCTTTTGCATTGGAGGAGTCTAAAATGGGATTGGCGGTAAATGAGGACAACATGAAGTAGATGCTTTCATTGAGAAAAGAAGCTCAATATCGTCGACTCGTGCAAAATATCACGATGGACAGATATAATTACGAAATTGTCAAGGACTTTGTCTACCTGATTGGCTCCACTATTACCTCTCAAAATGACATCAGTGCAGAGATCAAACGAAGAATTACTCAACCGCTGTTTCATCGGTCTAAGAAGACATTTGAGTAGTAAGGCCATCTCTCAGAGAACCAAGGAGACTTTATACAAGACCCTAATCATCCCAGTCCTGCTACTGAAAGTCTTCTAGGGTGCTTGAGAGGAAGATTCTTCGTGTGATTTTCGGTCCGGTGTGTATCGAAGGAGTGTGGAGGAGAAGATTCAACGACGAGCTATACGGGCTATACAGCGAAGTTGACCTGGTCAAAGAGCTGAAAATACAGCGGCTGATGAGATGACAGGGACACGTGGAGAGTATAGGCAACGCACCTGCCCGACGAGTCTTCGAATCCAACGCCGATGGTGTACGCAGCAGACGAAGAACCCATAACAGGTAGCTCGCACAAGTTGAGAAAGACATCAACCATATATCGGTGTCCGCAACTGGAAGCGGCTAGCTAGGGACAGTAGTGCTGGCTTGACAGAGGGGCCGAAGCCCATCCTGGGCTGTGAACGTCTTCTAAAGTAAAGTAAGTAAGTAATACACATGTATACATCATCAATTTCTAGCTACGTTAAAGTTGTTAGCTACGAGAGCAAGTATAAGCAATCCAGTCTTGCCCATTTTTTACTTGCGATAAACGTAGTATAGGGCAAGTTTATGATTCTTACAAAAAAAAAAATCCAGATAAGAATTTTCCCTAACATTACGATGATAGAGAATGCGAAAAAAGTGGGTCTCGCAATTCTGTCTGTCTGTCCGTCTGTCTGTAACCCGACCTGCACCCTAAACGGCTGAAGCGATTTTCTTCAAACTTTGGACTTAAGGTTTTTATGTGATTCCCTAGAGGGGAAATTGAAATTTTGTTTGTAGCTCAAAAACTAACGGTACCTGTCATACAACCAATATACAAAAATTGATTTATTTCAAAAACGGTTCCAACGATTTTCAAAAAAAATTGCGAGGTAGTAAAATTACTAAAGTTAATATTTTGACAAAAAAAAAAAATTAGAACGGTTATTAACGGTAATTGTCATACAACCGATTTTTTGGTTTTCAAATTTCTCGTTAACTACTACACCGATTTCAACCAAAATTTGTATGCAAAAGGTCGCTTATAATTTTAACAATTTTGCATATAAAAATTTTCGAAAAAATAATTTTTGGATTTTTAAAAAAATATTGAATTTTTTTTTGAAAATTCAATATCTTGTAAACGGGCCAATGAATTTTTTTAAAATTTTGTGAAAAATTGTATTTTATTAAGTACTAAAAGTTGACATACCAAATTTTATTTTAAAATATGTTCAGATTTTTTATATATAAAAAATTAATTTAAAAAAAAACCGCTCGAACGATTTTAAATTTTTTTTTTTTCATAAATTCATATTTATTAAACAAATCAGATGGCATACTTTTTTTGAGCTCTATCTATTTTAGCTATTAAAAAAACTAATTTATAATAATTCTATGAATTATCATTTATATTTTAAATTGTTTTTAAACTTTTTTTTAATGATATCATAATGTTATGGAACCAATAAATATGTACATGTCTATTTCAAGCTATGTTAAAGTTGTTAGCTACGAGAGCAAGTTTTGTGCGATCCAGTCGTGCCCATTTTTTTAGAAAATATCCCTCCACCCTATACGAGGTGAAATAGAATATTATGATTTGTGTACTGTCTAATTATAATCCAAAACAATACCATTTATTATCAAAAGTTTAAATAAATATTAAAAAAAAAAGTTTTTTGTTCATTCAAATATTTATTTTTAATAAAAAAATATATTTAAATACTTGCTAGTCCTGGCTGAAAAATAATCAATTTAAATATACAGTATGTAAAAAAAACAAAATACTATCAAAAACATTGGAAAAACCCAGTCTATATATCAAAAACTGGAGTTTCTTAAAACAGTGTATAATAAGAAACCTTACATAAATTAATTAAATCATATTTTTTTTTGTATCTATGTAATTCATTTAAGAATTAACAATAAGAATGTTTTCCTGAACCAACAACAAAAGAAAATAATATATGTACATACCAGCATGAGTGACATATCCAAAAAGGCATGATGTGGAACACATCCAAATGCAGATATTCCTTAACAATTTCAACATTTCGTTGTCCTTTATGAATTTGCTCAAGTGTATCCTTTTTTGTTGATTTAATTTTATGTCTTGAATTTTAATTAGGCATTTGTTGATGATGGATTCACTTCTTCCACTGAAATAAAACACAAGCACTTTATATATTATAGCAGAGCAATGCAGTTGTTGTTGTTGTAGTTGTTGCTGAGGTTGTTTTATTTCAATATAAGGAAACACAACAATACCATTAGAACGTGCAAAAACTTTGCCATTTTGTTCGTTTGTTTCAATTGATTTTATACATAGAAGCTAGCTAGGATCGGTGCACAGTGGTGCGGTGGTAG
This sequence comes from Melangyna quadrimaculata, assembly GCA_949320155.1. Classification (NCBI taxonomy): domain Eukaryota; kingdom Metazoa; phylum Arthropoda; class Insecta; order Diptera; family Syrphidae; genus Melangyna; species Melangyna quadrimaculata. The sequence continues at coordinate 72,412,107 of OX439485.1, read as the reverse complement.
CGGCAGAAAATGAATACAATCTATTATTCTTCCACACAATAATGCTGGCTGAATGAATGAAGGGTTTTTGGAGACAAGAACGAGAAATGAATTAGGCTGAAAGCTATCCAAAGCGACGATATAGTAAAAAGGGAGGAAACTTCTCTCAAACTAGACGAAAAGTTTCCAGCCATATTGCAATCCACCAAAACAATCAAATCAAAGATGAACAGTTTGGACGATTTTATGTTCATATTACTTATTTTTGCTGTATTTGAGTATGTAGTAGATATGGAGGGTGTTTTTTTTAGGATTGTCATAAAAATACACATAAAAAGTTAATATATTGCTTAACTTTTTTTATTGAGAGAGCATTACAAAACACTAAAATCATTTTGTATTCCGGTCGACTTTTTAAGTACCTACCTACATATATTAGACTAGACAAATTATGATATGAAAAGAACATTAAAGGCCGTAGGTCATAAAAATAAAAAACTTTCTATATAATTCTTTCACGCTAATAAAAAGAAAAAAAAAGCAAAAGGTATTAGAAAGAATTTCGATGTAAAGTTTAGAGATTAGTTAATAATAATGAAGATGAAGAAATTTAAATATTAAAACATTAAAACTACTTCGGTTTTAAGTGGAGTAAATGAATATTATTCATTTAAAAGAGATTAGTTAATAGCAAAAACCTTGTAACTAAGGCATTTCTCGCTCTTGTTTCTTATGCATGATTTTGAACTTGTTTATGTGATATCAAGTCTTGCCCTTTTTATCACTTATTTATATATTATTATAATCGATTACCAACCAGAAGAAATTGTTGCAACAAGTCAAAGAAAGAAAGCTCACGAAGGTACAATTATTGACATTTTTTTTTGCAAGTGCAAATGCGTTTCGACTTAAATTGGTTACTAACTTCTTACAGTGTATGGAAAAGGATTAAGGTTTAATTGGAATAAGTGAAAGAGGCAGTTCTTTTTTAGATTGACTTAGTCTTATACTACGTTTCCACCAACCACTAAACCGAGATTTAGGTATGAGATTTGTTTGGTGTTTCCACTGCACAAAAAGAGGATTATGGCAAAACATTCAAATGATGTTTCATTTTTTTGATATGAAGTGGAAGTGAGATAGATATTTTTTTTTTTTACATTTCCATCTGTCAATAAACGTAAATAGGTCGGTTCCACAATTATTCTTCGAAAAAAAAGTTTGCTTGATTTGACAAACAAATGTTTCCAAGTAGATTTTATTGAGTTTTATTTGAAATCTTCATTTATGGAGATTAAAATTTGTATGGTAAATCTTGTAGATTTCAAGGAGATTTGTGATAATCTTGCTAAATCTCGGTTTAGTGTCTGGTGGAAACGTAGTGTTAGTTAGTTCTAAGCTTAGTTTTTCTTCTCGAAAAAGGACCGACTTAGAAAAGAGGGAAGCTATAGATGAATCAGATAGTGTTAACAACTCTTAAAAAAGTTAGAGTTTGATGTAAGACACTAACCCACATATTAGCTAGCGGCGAGTTATCTTTAACTCGTGGATTAGGAGTAAAATTTCCACCACGTTCGAGCTAGCTAAACTCGCAAGGAAGGTGGTTTAGCGAAGGGTTAACTAAGAAAAATAAATATACGTTTTAATTCTCGAGTTATTTCTTAATCCATGCCTACACGAGAGCTCGAAAGTTATAGGTGAGTTAAGCGCTGTTTTTATTAATATGACTGTAAGAGGATTGGTCCGAGAAAAAATTCAAGTGACACGCTAACAAAATCGTTGAAGAATTATTAAAATTTAATTTCACTCACTTACAAAGTTACAAAAGGGTTGACTTAGAACAGGACTCTTTGTAAACAACATAATAGTATTCATTCTAAACCTCCCCCCACACACTCACGCACGCACACATACATTTAAAAAAAATGAAAATATTTTATTTTAGAAACTATCTATAGAAACTATATTATGTGGTTAATACCTGTCTTTCAATTTTACAGTTCTATTTTAATTCAAAATATCAGGGCTAAGGAAAATACACCCTTTAATACAGAAATGAAAAATAAAAAAACATTTCCATTAACATATTCATCCTTTTCAATAAAAACAATTATCATGGTGGAGATGACGATGATGACAATGGAGGTATTTAAAGTAATCCGTATAGTCTAGTCAGAAACCCTAATTTTATATTAAATAATGAAATAAAAAATTAATCAGTATAAGTTGTTAAAAGAGGTTGTAAACTTTAACTGAGCAGATAAATTTTTGTTTAACTCTTTTTATTTGAATAAGAATTTGTAGGGTAGTACTGTCAAACCAGATAATAAATGGAAAGTACATTCAGGGTGTATCAAAAGAGGACTATAGCTCCCCCCATAGCCAATTCCTAAAATCGATTAAATGATGGAAAGCAATACATAAAAGAGTTCACAGGAATGAGAGAAAACAACAAGGACGGAGCTATAAAATGTACATGTGTACCTAATGTATATTTTCTTTTTGGGTTCAAGAAGGCTAAATGGAATGAAGGAAAGGAAAAAGCTTAGACTAAGGAATTTGTGGGGCTTAACTTGTAAAGAAGGAGGTCTAATTAAAAGTTTAATCGGTGTTATAACTCTAAGCCTCAATGTTTTCACTTCCAATTAAAGACTCTCCCAAACCAACGCGAAATATTCGGCGCGGCGCAGAAACATTCGCCGTTGGTGTGGGCACTCTTGTTTATCACCATGTAAATACATTTTGACGGGCGAATGTTTCTTCGCCGCGTTGATGTGGGCACACTCATTTGTCACCATGTATATACATTTTGACTGGCGAATGTTTCTCCGCCGCGCCGAATGTTTCGCGTTCGTTTGGGAGAGCCTTAAAGGGTGATGGGCAAATTTGTATGAAATCTGGTCGTTGGACCAACACTTATGAAATTGATATCAAATGAAAGGTGATGTTGAGCTTCTTACATAAGTGCAATATTTTCAAAATCGAACATGGGAAATTGGAGATATTTGATCTTGAAGTTGGATTTGCAATCACCATATTTCAGTTTTTTTCGTAGTAACTGTTCATAACTTTTCATATAAAAGACGTAGGAAAATTATTTTAGTGTCAAGAAAGAGGTAGCTGTTTCATCTTTCAAAAATTAGTAAAGTAAGTAAGCTGTGTTTTACACACTTTGAGGTATTAAGTTTTAAAGTCTTGAATAAAAACTTTTGTAGCACTGGCCTTACACACCAATATCTTAAAAAAATCGGTAGTGACGTATACTCTTTTTAGCACCATCGAGAAGATATTATTACGACTTTTAATTTAATACATCAAAAAGTGGCCTTTCCTCAATAAATACGTGCTTATAATCAAAAATTGCTTCAAAAGAACCTTATTATGCTTAGACTGGGAAAAGTATATTCAATGTTAAAAACAAAGGAATTATACAGTGTTAGGACTGGTATCGACGAAGTATAATTTCACTCTACATTTTAATCTACCTAATTGGTTAAATAAATTAAATACAAATACACTCCGGTTCGGTCGTTTAAATCATATTTATTTAAATAACAAAAACACATATACCGAACCGGAGTGTATGGTTTAAGTTTTAATTTTTGATAGCCATAAATATTTCTACTACCATATCAGATATGTTTGTACTAAAGGTCCCAAAGAACTAACAATATCGAAAAACATGTAAGATAACGAATCGGGCAAACAACAAGTTATATGATAATAGTGGCTAAGCCACTTCCGGTGCCCACTCGGCAGCGGACCTTGGTGGCTTAGTGGCGGAGGCACTTGGTGCATACCTTGTTTGGTCACAGAGATATTATTTATTCTCATCAAATATAAAAACGGTAGATGTTTTTTTTTTAATTTTTAAATAAATAATGACTTAATCGGCCGAACCAGAGTGTATTTGTATTTTTTTAATTTAAATTAATTAGGTAGATTAAAATGTAGAGTGAAATTATACATCGATACCAGCCCTTAGACTGTTTTATTACTTTGGGCATATTCATAGTCATTTTAGACCTGGGTCTAAGTTAAACATAGCTTTGGTTGAATTTTCAGACGTTGATTCTATTTTTTCAAGGTTATCATTTCAAAATATTTTAAGCTATTCGTGTAGTGTACCAAGTTAATTATCTTATAAAAATATAAAACCAACAATTTGTAATAAAAATCGGTCTGTATTCATTGAGCCAAAATTGTCTTAAACTGTAGTTTAGTTAAACCTGGGTCTATCTGCGACTATGAATATGCCCCTTTGTTCTTAGCTTAGAATCTACTTTTCCCGGTCTTAAGCATTACAAGCAGCCTTTTGAACAATTTTTGTTTTTAAGCAGGTATTTCTTGAGCAAAGGACACTTTATTTCATATGTAATTCAAGTAAAAATACAAGTGACCTCAACTCCAAAATTATTGAATTATATTCATTCACTCCACTTAAAACCAAAGTAATTTTAATATTTTAATATTTAAATTTCGTTTTCTTTATGTAATTCAAGGTTTCAAAAACAGCTTTTTGTTGGTGCTAAAAAAGTATACTTCAACAACGAAGTTTTTAAGATATTGGTGTGTAAAGCCAGTGCTAAAAAAGTTTTTAATCAACACTTTAAAACATAATATCTCAAAGTGTATAAAACGTAGCATTATTTCTTTGCATTATTTAAAAGACAAGAAAACTATCGTTTATTTAATACCAATGTGGTTTTCCTACGTTCTTTATATAAAAAGCTATGAACAATTATTTCGAAAAAAAAACTGAAATATGGTGCTTGCAATACTCATATTCAAGTTTCTATATCTCTATTCTCCGGTGGTTTTGGTTCTTGCCGCCATATATTGAAATGAAGTACTGGACAAGACCTTTCATTTGAGACATATTTTAAATCTGTTGGTACAACGACCAATTTGCCCATCATCCTTTGTACGAAATCTAGGGCCTGTACCATAAAACTACAAGTTTACAATTCTACAATCGTTTGTTAACAACCCAGATTTTACAAGTTACAATCAATTTTTTACCACAAAGAAACTTGTAAAACCTGCTAAAATATTAAAATTTCCCTTTTTTGTACAATTCATTGGTACAAGTAAGTTGTCACAAGTCCTGTACAAGTCTTGTGGAAGAAGCGATTTTTAACAAAAAATGTATTAATTGTGTACCACAAAGCTACAAGTAAACTTCAAATTTTACAAGGGAAAAAGCGTGCTGTAACAAGTGGGAAATTTGAAATTTTTCCGGTTCTGTACCACAAGGCTACACGTGCTTGAAATAGTTAACAATTCATTGTAAAATAGTTTAAACAATTTTACCATGAATTGAAAATTGTTAAGTAGTAACGAGTAGAATTTTAAGAGATTTATTAAATAAGTTTCAATATTTTGCAGTTACACGTCGTTATCAATGCTTATTTTGGATATAATTGTGAACAAATTTTCAGAATGGAGTTTGATTCTCTCTTTAAAATTAGAGATTGAAAGTGAGATGAAATTTATTGTTCTAAAGTTAAGTTGACACTTTTCTTCATCATGTTTTCACTGTCTAACTAATATTAACGATTACCAGAAAACATATATTTATAAACAGGGTAGACAAAAAAAGTGTTATACAAAAATTACATAACATGTAAAAATAATCTGAACTGTTAAGATGCAGAAGACATTTTACATAAATTTGTTGGCCGTACGCTCGTTAGCTCGAAATTTAATTGAACCTTTTCGCGAAGTTGTGTAACTAATAAAAACAATGGCGCAAAATTTTAAACAACCTATTGTTAAGGGCTTAGCAATTTACTAGTAAGTAATTTTCTAAATATTTAGCAATTTACTAACTATTTAAAAATGTTAACCTTTTTTTCTACTAGTATCGCCAGTGGCCGAATATTCGGCCATACAAAAAAAAACACAAATTCGTGGATGCGTTATGAATTCTCTTTTTACTCTGCTAACTTCACAGTGAAATAAGGTCACATAGTGTATCTCGAGAACCAAGCATGCTAGAGAATTAATGTAGGGCTCCAAATTATCAGTTTAATTTGCGTTTCTTTTTTTAGCCGCAATACCCGAATGCGGAATGCTTTACCCGGTTAAAAACCAATGTGCATCGGTATCTCCTCTTCAATCCTTCCCTATTTTCCTAACGCTCGCACTGTGTTTAAACATTATAAAGGCAAACAACAGCCCTTTAGTGCGCGCTCAACTAAAAAAAAAATTACAGTTCCTTTATTTGAACAAAATTTCATGCTGCTAACTTCTTGCTTTATATTTCTTTCAAACAAAGAAAAATTTGACGAACAGAATTTGGTTAATTTCTTGTTTCATTACATTTTTTAAAGTACGAAATTTGTCTCAATCAAACATTACCCTTAATACTAGTTAAACAAATCTTTGTGCTTACCCAAAAACAAATTCAGAAAACCATTACCTTTTCTTAAAGCCGAAACACAGTTTGGTTGATTTTTGCGTTGTTCCACAATTCAAAAATTACTGAGAACTGGACCGCCAGACAGGTTTTGTTTTTGTTTATAATTTATGGTAGGTAATGACAAATGGATACTATGAACCTTGAATATGTGAGGACTTCAAGAAGGTAGAGGACGTATTCGTAATCATCTGACTAACTTAAATCTGCAAAGTTTGTGTTCGTAAACAAAAATTGAAATCTGACTTCAGTAGGTCTGCAAAACAAATTACGTTCGTAAACATCAAAAGTACGCAGAAATCCAGTCGGCGTCGGGCAGTTTGTGCAGAAAAAAAAACATTCTGCAGAAAAAAAAATAGAAATTAAAACAGGAAAACATTTACATAGGTAGAGGGTGGGTTATCATTGGACCATTTTTCTTCGAAAATGAGGCTGGGAACAACGTTTCGGTCAACAGTGGTGGTAACAGAGCCATGTTAACCAAATTTTTTTTTCTTTTTTTTACTAAAATTAAAGGCAAGGATTTGGACAACCTCTGGTTCATGCAGAATGGTGTGCAATGCCACACAGCCCATACCACAATGGATCGCACCAAATTTCAAAATCGTGTTATCAGCCGTCTTTGCGATTTCAATGGCCGACTCGGAGCCGCGATTTGACCCCTTTGAACTTTTTTTTTTTGTTGGGAACCGTAAAGAACCGATGTTATGCCAACATCAATTTTATTGCATTTTTAAAAAGAAACTTGTATTTGTCCCACCCTGTATATGAAATGGCTTTGAAGTACATACAATACATTATACATATACATATATCATCAAGATATTTGCTATCATAGCAAATTTTTTTTCCAAATTTCACCCAAAAGCGCTTAAATCATCTTTTAGGTACCGCGCGAAAATTTAATCTCAAAATTTTTTTTTTTAACAATCGCGATTTTTCACAAATAATTTTTTGCGCTGTGATGTTTACGAATACAATTTATTTTTCAAAAACTGCCGCCTGCTTACTTTCTGCGGGCAGAAGAAAAATAAAATCGATACGCAGAAGCTAAGCAGACATGCGGCAGATCTGTCGCAGATTTCTGCGATTACGAACTCGTCTAGAGTCTTAAGGTTTATGCATGCTGATTTGTATTTGTATTTTTATTTTTTTATTTGTTTTATTATTTTAATTGAAAGCTGCCAGCTACTAACAGTGGCTCTAACGTCAGCGAAACACCTGAAAGCTGTTAAACTAATCATGCCATTTACCTTGTAGTATAAATCCTGATTTGTGTTTTTTCTTTGAGCAACTTTTTAGTTTTAGTTTAGTTTTAGTTTAGTTTAGTTTATTTACCGATATTTCAAGACCAAGCAGACTTTAACAGTGGTGTCTTAAATCAGTCAGGCACCTGAATACTTGCAAACATTCATATATGCATGTATGTACATGCATACCTACATACAGGTACCAACGTATAGTATAAAAGCTTGATTATTTTGACACCTCTAAGTTGTCCAGTTGAAGTAAAGCCCCACTGTAGGTTTAAGTCAAAACTTTGGTAGGTACTCACTAAGATGTTTAAAAAACTCGTCTTCTGCACAAACTCACCTTTTTTTCCAAAAAAAAACTAACATAAACAAAAAGTTTAATTTTTTTTTGATTTTCAAAGTTAGCCTACTATACATAATACATTTATGTGTTTCGTATGGAAGTTATTTTTAATCAAAAATATAGAAAAGTGTAACTTTTTCCGCCTTACGATAAGATATAAATTCCAATTTTTCACCAAAAAATCCAAATCGATAAACTTCATCATCTCCTAAAAAGTCAATCTTCTAAACCCACCCCTTCAAATATTAAAAATTATTTATCTGCAAACAATGCAAACATGCATTTAATGCATCAACGGCTATATACAGACATAATTTTTGGATTCTGCACATCTGTAGGGCAAAACCTTTCCAACGTTATATAGTTTATATGAATCCGTTCAGTATTTACGGAGAAAAGTGTACCGTTAGGTTTTGCTTGGATTTAGCTCGGCGTATTAATATATAGATTTACTAACTAGTAAATTGCTTATTGGGAAATGTCAGTCAGAAGTCACATTTGTTTTGTTTTACTCTCTGAAGAAGATTTTTTTTAATTAGTTTATAGAAAATTAATCAATTAAAAGTGAAAAAAGATATTAAAAAAAGTCACATTCGCCCAAGAGCTCTACAATGCCGGATCAATTGTGTGGGGTGACATTAAAAGTATGCGGCAAAGTTATATTAGGCGTTTTTCTTTTTTAGTTCAGAGCAGAGCCTGAACTGTCAAACAAAAAATTGTTCTTCTTTTTTACCTCTGAACGTTCAGAGCTTCAAATTTGTGTTTCTTTTTAAGTTCTGAACGTGTTCTGAGCTTGTTCAGAGCGCGCTATATGAGCTCAGAATAAAATAACTGAGCAGACCGAGTTGAATGCTGAACACAAGCATTTGATAGGTGAAATTGCAAAAAAAGTGACAGTTTAGTGTCCAGGTGTGTTTCAAAAATAATTCTGAGCGCTCAGAACCAGAACACGCTTTGTTCAGAGGATGTTCAGAGCATGCTCAATATGCTCGGACTCTTTTCAGAACTCTTTTCTGAGCTAAAAAAGAAAAACGCCTATTAAAGAAATCTTATGTTGTTGGAATAACTAAAAACGGCTCGACCTTCCACACTACTGCATTCTGCATCATCGAAAGCTGAAACTGGTGAAAGGTGTACATAAGTTCCGAATGGAAAATTCTCTCATGAACACAGTTAATATTCTCACAGTTGAGAGCGACTATTGTGGGAGAGACTAAGTGCTTCCCTCATGCTTCTAAATCGTGTACTGGTGCTCGACCAACTAAGTTGAGTTTGGATTCAGTTGGACAGCATACGGGACCAAAAACAAATGGTCAAAACTTAAAGTGAGTTTAGTTTGAAATTAAAAATAAAACTGAATCACATTATTTAATTTCCGAAGTAAAATTCTCCATCGTCCAGCTCTTCAAAAGGATGTGCTCGGGATTTGAAACTTCGCACTTCTCTGTATAACGCTGAATCTTCAAATACATCGAAACCTTCGTCTTCCGAAAACATTTAGTACTATTTTATTTACTTTAAAAAACAATTATAGCTCACGAATCATACAAAAATATCATTTAAAAACACAATTCGTTTTTCCAATTAAAATGGTGTAGTGTAATAAAAGCATTCTTTCATTTCATTAACGTAAAATCATTTCTCACTTCTCAAACGTAAACAAAGCCACATGTAGTATTCGATCGACACAATTGAAATAGTAAATTTCATTGATATTCGAAACTATAAAGTTTAATATCAAATTTATTTATTTGTTTCTTTTTTACCAAACGAAACTGAGTGTTGTGCTCAGGGCATTGCCACCACTTGGGTGACTATGCACATGAAGTGTCGTAGAAGTATTTTGTTACACTATGTTCCAGATTCATAATTTCATTGAGTCATAATTATTAGACTGCCCCAACATATTGTATATATTGAAAATAGAATGCTGATGCAGCACAAAAGTATTTGTAAGATAGTTCTTAAGCATAAGTGGGGATAACCCATTGATTTTTAGTAGTATAAATAGCGGTGAAATATTGGATAATAAAATCAGTTCTAAACTATCAACATGTCTTCTCTTTAATATTATAATTGCGGCTCATTAGCCATATTATACAGCGAGCTGCGCTTTATCTAGTTAACATAGAGCATTCCCAGTAGAACCACCACATGGCGATCCTGCCAAACTGTTAGGTATACAAAAAAAAAAATATTTTGTTTTACCACCAGTAGCGGACCATAAAGAAATGAGCTACAACGAGCAACAACTCGATGAGCTTTTTGAAGAACTGAATACACCAAGAAGATCATCGGTCGAGGTCGAGGAATATACACCTCTGACAGACGACTCACTAAAGTTTACACCACCTGTGTATACACCCACTCCCAAAACAGCGGGCCCGAAACCCCTGACGATTGAAGAATACCTAAGAAGAAATAAAAAGACATCTGCAACACAAATCTCCAAAACCCCTGTAAAAACCAGAAGACCGAGAGCCGGCAAAGCAGTAAGGGAACGACAACGAAAAGCTGAACTCCACAGAATAATCGCAATTACAATTGACAAGGCTTTAAAGAATAAATTGATTTGTGAACTACGAAAATGGGACAGCCGCAGTCAAAGGAAGTAATTAATAACAACCTGAATAGCAGTCAAACCAACCAGATTTTTAACAGCAGCAACATAAATATATACATTTTTTTTATAATAATAATTCTGTTATTTGCAAAAATACACTCCTATTATAAAAAGTATGTTAGAAAACAAGTATTGAGAAATAGACTTAACAATGTTTAAACAAAATGTTTAAAGATAAAACATATATAAATTGACAAATATAAAAAAAAAAAAAAAAAAAAAAAAAAAAAAAAAAAAAAAACTATTAATTTCCTTTCAATGGATAAAATAGAAGAATTAAAAAGAATATTGAAAAATTTAAAGAAAAGCCCAGGTAGACAATACTCAGAAGAGTACATTTCAAATACAAAAAAAGAAGTAGAAGATATTTGGAAAACGATTTTAATAGCTTGTAAAAAAGATGAAGTAGAAGAGATACAAATTTTATACTTAGAAATAAGAAATAAAATAACAGAACTACTAACACCAAAACTAGAAAAGTCAATTTCAAAAGAAATGGCAAAATTTGAAATATTGGTAGCTACAAAGCTAATACCAGAATTCAATGGTGATTCGAAAAATTTATCAAATTTTTTAGGACTAATTGAGTTTTATACTGATACATTAGGTGAGGAATTAGAAAAGAAAAAGTTAATCAAATTTATAATAGCAACAAAAGTAATTGACAAAGTGAGAAACAGGCTTCTTACATTAGAAAATCAACCACAACTTTTTCCTGATCTTAAAAAGGCTTTAACAGAAATTTATAAACCAAAAACAAATCCATTGAAAATACATAGTGAGTTAGCAAGATCACACCAAGGAACTCAAGAAGTACATAGATTTGCTGAAAGAATAGAATTACTGATAGCTCAATTAAATGAGATACAAATAGCTGAACAAGGTGAATCAAATAGAAAAGTTATAATAAATTTAAACGATCAGTTAGGACTAAATGCTTTTAAAAACGGATTGAACGAAGCTACAAGACATGTCATACAAGCATCTAGAATTACGACATTCAATGAAGCTATAAAGATAGCTACTGAAGTTGAAGTTTCGTCGCGACAAAACAATGTCATGCAATTTAGAACAAATTTTAGAGGTAGACAGCAATATAACAATTCTTACCCTAGATTCAATAACAATAATAGATACAATAAAGACAGACAATACAATAACAATATTTATAGCAATAGCTATGAAAGAAATAACAGTTATAATAGAGGTAGAGGTAGTGCAAGAGGATACCATAATAACAATACTAGGTCGGAAAACATAGGTATCCCCGGTCAACAGAATCGGGGAAATCAAAAAAAGTATTAAATTTCTATGGGGAATATGACACAAATTTCGTTAACATAACAATAAAACATCTAAACAAAACTTTCAAATTTTTAATTGACACGGGTGCAGATATTTCTGTCTGTAAAGAATATATGGTGAAAAAATTAAATGAAAATTCGGCATGTCAAATAAACGGCATTACAAACAAAATAATATTTTCTAGGGGTGTATCAAATCTAGAACTCATAATAGGAGAAGCTAATGTAGAACATCAATTTCACGTTGTCAATGAAGAAATAAATATAACTACCGATGCAATACTAGGAAGAGATTTTCTTAAAGCTTATAACTGTAAAATAGACTATGAAACTTGTGTGCTTGTAGTATTAGTACAAGATGAAGAAATAACACTACCATTAAATATGACCATGAAGAATTTAGGAAAATTAACAATTCCACCAAGAACAGAAATAGTAAAAAGTATCAAACTAGATTTGAATGAAGATAGTGTTCTCATCGGGAATGAAATCAAAAAGGGAATTTTCTTAGCCAATTCAATATTGCCTGCAAAAGGAATAAAGCATATCAAGATACTGAATACTACAGATAAAGAGGAAACAATAGAAAATTCCATGATAGGAATAGAACCCTTGAGCAAATATAGAATATTATCGAATAATACAAGATTTAAAGACAAGCAAAAATTTAAAAACTTAATAGAGAAAATTCAAATAAACAACTTAGATAAATCTTCTGCTCACACTATACTAAGTATTTGTGAAGAATTTCATGATGTCTTCCATGATGTTGATGAAAAACTAACAACAAACAATTTCTACGAACAAAACATCGCATTAACTGACAAAAATCCAGTATACATAAAAAACTATAGACTACCAAACACGCAATTAGACGAAATACAAAAGCAAGTATCTGATTTATTAAAAAATGACATAATAGAAGAATCCGTTAGTCCATATAACTCACCATTACTTATAGTTCCAAAAAAAACACTAAATGGACAAACTAAATGGAGATTAGTAGTAGATTTTAGGTCTTTAAATAAAAAAGTTGTAGATGACAAATTTCCACTCACGAGATTAGAAGATGTATTAGATAAATTAGGTAATGCTAAATATTTTTCCACTCTAGATATGACAAGCTCATTTCATCAAATTTCACTAAACAAAAATTCTAGACCATTGACGGCATTTTCAACTAATGAGGGTCATTACCAATTCAAGAGACTTCCTTTCGGATTGAAAATCTCAACAAATAGTTTTCAGAGGATGTTGTCGATAGCTCTTAGTGGTTTACAAGCCTCAGCTTTTCTATATGTAGATGATGTGATAGTATTTGGTAAGAATTTGAAAGATCACAACGAAAATTTGATCAAAGTTTTAGGAAGACTTCGCAAATATAATTTGAAATTAAATATAGAAAAATGTGATTTCTTGAAGCCAGAAGTAATTTATTTGGGTCATTTGATAACGTCAAATGGAATTAAACCCGATCCAAGGAAGTATGAAACAATTAAAAAGTATCCACTGCCTAAAAATGCAGATGATGTTAGAAGATTTGTAGCATTCTGTAACTACTATAGAAAATTTATAAAAAACTTCGCAGAGATAGCTAAACCCTTGAACCTGTTATTAAAAAAGAGACAAATATTCTCTTGGACAGAAGACTGTGAAAAATCTTTTAACATACTAAAGCAAAGTTTAATAACTCCTCCCATACTTAGCTATCCTGATTTCAAAAAACCTTTCATTCTTACTACAGATTCTTCGAATTTTGCTTTAGGAGCAGTTTTGTCACAGGGAGAAATTGGAACAGATAAACCTATAGCATATGCCAGTAGATCCCTAAATAAACACGAATTAAATAAACCCATTATAGAGAAGGAATTGTTAGCAATACATTGGGGAATAAATTATTTTAGACCATATCTTTTCGGTAGAAAATTCAAAGTTTACACAGACCACAGACCATTAGTCAGTTTATTCACTCACAAAAACCCATCATCTAAATTAACTAGAATACGAGTTGACTTGATGGATTATGATTTTGAAATAATTTTTAAAAAGGGCAAGATGAATACCAATGCAGATGCTTTATCAAGAATAAAAATTGATTCTGATGAATTGAAAGAAATGATACCAAAATACAACATAGACGTTTTAACTAGAGCAATGAATAAAAATAAAGAGAAGATACCAAAGGAAAAAGAACATTGTGCAATAGCCTTGGACTCAATCGTGGAGACTAGCTACCTTCATATTTGGGACTGTACATCAATATCGGACATAAGGCGATTAAAAAAGATAGAATTTAAAGAAAGTAACGTTACAAAGAGGAAAATAAATGAAATAATAATAGCAGCAAACACTGTAGTTGTAGAATATAGCGATAAATCTTTATCAGAGATAAAATTGATTCTGAGGAAGCTAATATTCAAAATGAACAATGCCGGTGTTAAAAGACTAGCGCTAGCAAGAAATAGTCTAATATTTAATGAAGTATGCATACAAAAATTTAAAGAAATATTTAATAAGCTGCAAGAAAATATAAATGAGGACAAATGTCTAGACATAATATTATTTGAACCTCCAAAGCAGATAATAGATGAGAAAGAAATGCACAAATTGATAAAAGAATATCATAATTCCAAAATAGGAGGACATTGCGGTATCAGAAGATGCGTCAATAAGTTAAAACAAAAATATGTTTGGAAGAATATGAATAAAATGGTTAAAAAATTTGTTAACAATTGCAAAACATGCAATGAAACAAAGATAACAAGATACACAAAAGAAAATATTGTAATTACAGATACACCCAGTTCGTCATTTGAAACAATAACAATTGATACTGTAGGACCACTTAGACCATCAAATGGTTATAGATACATATTAACGGTACAATGTGATTTAACGAAATTTGTAGAAGCATTCCCGATAGAAACTAAAGAAGCGAATACTGTAGCAAAAGCAATAGTAGAAAAATTTATTCTTAAATATGGATGCTTTAAGAAACTTAAAACAGATAAAGGAACAGAATTTACTAATGAATTGCTAAAGAATATTTGTACACTTTTAAAGATAGAAAAGATAGTTTCCACACCTTTTCACCATGAAACAATGGGATCAATAGAAAGAAATCATAGAGTATTTAATGAATATATTATGAGCGTAGGGGATAAAAGTAACTGGGAAGAATGGTTACCATATTATACTTATTGTTATAACTCTACACCACACAGTGGCACTTTATATTCACCATTTGAACTTGTATTTGGAAAATTATGTACACTTCCATGTGAAGTAATAGAAAATAAAGATACAATTTATAATATTGACAATTACTTGAATGAATTGAAATGCAAACTAAGACATGCTCATGAACAAGCAAAAAATCACTTAATTGAAGACAAATATAAAAGACAAAATTCTCAGAAAAATGTAAACAAATCAAACTTTACCGTAGGAGATTATGTATATTTAAAAAATCAAAACACAAGAAAATTCGATAAACCTTTTAGAGGACCATATAAAATTATATCTCAAAACAGTGTAAATAGTACTATTTTATTAGATGATAAGAAATATGAAATACATAATAATAATTTAATTAAAGCTAGAAATACATAAACTAAAAATAACAATATCACAAAAAAGTCAAATGATATTTATTTAAATTTTAGAAATGTACACAAATATCATTTTTTTAAAGGGGAAGGATGTAGTGTAATAAAAGCATTCTTTCATTTCATTAACGTAAAATCATTTCTCATTTCTCAAACGTAAACAAAGCCACATGTAGTATTCGATCGACACAATTGAAATAGTAAATTTCATTGATATTCGAAACTATAAAGTTTAATATCAAATTTATTTATTTGTTTCTTTTTTACCAAACGAAACTGAGTGTTGTGCTCAGGGCATTGCCACCACTTGGGTGACTATGCACATGAAGTGTCGTAGAAGTATTTTGTTACACTATGTTCCAGATTCATAATTTCATTGAGTCATAATTATTAGACTGCCCCAACATATTGTATATATTGAAAATAGAATGCTGATGCAGCACAAAAGTATTTGTAAGATAGTTCTTAAGCATAAGTGGGGATAACCCATTGATTTTTAGTAGTATAAATAGCGGTGAAATATTGGATAATAAAATCAGTTCTAAACTATCAACATGTCTTCTCTTTAATATTATAATTGCGGCTCATTAGCCATATTATACAGCGAGCTGCGCTTTATCTAGTTAACATAGAGCATTCCCAGTAGAACCACCACAATGGATAAGACATTTTTTTCGAGGAAAATGACAGATGTCGTATGGATTTAGCAAATTGCTAAAAGTTAAAGTAACCATTTTATGATTTTAACTTTAGTAAATTGTTAAGAGATAGTAAGATGTTAAAATCGTTTTAAATTAGCAAAACTTCTTTTTAACTTAGTAACTTACTAAAATGACTTTAACAATTTACTAACTCGTTAAAATTTTGCGCCAATGTTTTTTTTTTGCTTCGGATGAGGGTGATAAAGCTTGTGATGTGCTTTTTGCTTTCCAGCCGAGGT
This sequence comes from Melangyna quadrimaculata, assembly GCA_949320155.1. Lineage (NCBI taxonomy): Eukaryota > Metazoa > Arthropoda > Insecta > Diptera > Syrphidae > Melangyna > Melangyna quadrimaculata. The sequence continues at coordinate 72,395,636 of OX439485.1, read as the reverse complement.
TTTGCTCGCCGGTTTGCCAGGGTAGATTTCGAAGAAAAACACTAAACTCCAATTTAAAATTCCTTATTAGAAACGAAATATAAGGTACAAATTCATAGAGTAATCAGATAATATTCCTATAGATAGACCAATATATATACGGTGAGTTAATTAACAAGCAATAATAGAACAGGTATTCCCTGGTGGCAAGATCGCAGGTATAAGCCCCTGGTGGTAAGATCACAGGTATAGGCCCCTGGTGGCAAGATCACAGGTATAGGCCCCTGGTGGCATGATCACAGGTATAGGGCCCTGGTGGCAAGATCACAGGTATAGGCCCCTGGTGGCAAGATCACAGGTACAGGCCCCTGGTGGCAAGATCACAGGTATTAACCCCTGGTGGCAAGATTACAGGTTAAGGCCCCTGGTGGCAAGATCACAGGTATAGGCCCCTGGTGGTAAGATCACAGGTACAAGCCCCTAGTGGCAAGATCACAGGTATAAACCCCTGGTGACAAGATCACAGGTTTAGGCCCCTGGTGGCAAGATCACAGGTATGGGACCCTGGTGGCAGGATCACAGGTATAGGCCCCTGGTGGCAAGATCACAGGTACAGGCCCCTGGTGGCAAGATCACAGGTATAAACCCGTGGTGGCAAGATCACAGGCTTAGGCCCGTGGTGGCAAGATCACAGGTATAGGCCCCTTGTGGCAAGATCACAGGTATAGGCCCCTGGTGGCAAGATCACAGGTATAGGCCCCTGGTGGCGAGCTAGGCATATGCACTAGGAGATCACAGGTACCGAAGCCCCTGGTGGCAATTAGACCTAATCGACCTTACTCGTCCACAGCTTAAGTGAAACCGATTTATTGAATCGAGTTTACTTGCACTCTAATCAACACTGACTGATAGGGTGGTTTACCTTCTTTGAAGGAGCTCGTTATCATACCTTTTCTGTAAAAAGTGAGTGTCAAGTGTAAGGCGGTGAATGAAAATATCCTGTGTATGTTGTTGTTGTGTTAGCCTCCTATGCATATTTCCTGGTGTTAGGTTTTGCAGGGTTGCTGGTTATGGCTTTGTGAAGTTTACGTGATGGGTATTGCCGGCTCGCTGGTTGTGCCATCCTAAAGGTACCTGTTTAGGTTTAGTGGAGTTGGTGGTAAGGGCTTAAAATGATCAGCATGTAACGCCTCGTTACAAGCTGATTTACAGCATCCCGTTGTAAAAGTATTTAGACCTCGCAATAATTTTAAAACCACACAAGGGAACTGAGTTGCCGACGGTTTTTAAGTTTTTTGTTGAGAAGGGCGTAAAAGGAAGACAAAAAATCTCTGCTCACACCCTTCTCGCCTACAAACTATAATATTTTTATAATATTATTAGTTTCTGGCAATTCAGTTTCCTTGTGTGAAAGCGGTCATATTGATCAATCAAGATAAACACATACATCATCATATTGAAAGTTAACCACAATAATATTTTATAAAATCATCGCTAGTGATGCTTCATTAATTCATTATCAGATCACTTTTATAGTACATTACACTTGCTTAAAGCAATATAAATATGTGTAAAGATTCAATTTTGACGAAAACTATCTTCAACTATGTGGAATTGATCATACATACAAACAATATTTTGTTTATTAATTAAAACATTTTTGTTAAAATTTATTAAATCAAAAAAGAACTATTAAATATTATTTTTCTTGAAAGCATCAACCGTTATTGATATTATGCTTTGACTTTATCCAATAAGAAATCTACAAGTGAGTTGTACAAAAAAGGGAAATTTTCATAATTTACAATTGTAGCAAAAATCTTTGTTGTACAGAAATGATAGTTACTTGTAAAATATTCTTGTTAAGCTAATGTTTGTAGAATTGTAAACTAGTTTACCGAACATTTTAACAAATATTTTGTACACTTGTAAGTTTGTGGTACAGAATAAGAAAAAGCGTTGTAATTTCCATACTGTTTAATTTTTGTACAATAGTAAAGTTTGAAATTAACTTGTAGCTTTGTGGTACACAATCAATGGTAATTTGTTAAAAATCACCTCTTGTACAAGACTTGTAGTTTCTTGGTACAGGCCCCTGATCGTCGGTACATGGGAAATCCGAGATATTTTAACTTGAAGTTGGCGATTGCAAACACCATTATTTCAGTCTTTTTTCGAAATAACTGTTTATTTCTTTTCATATAAAAAACATAGGAAAATGATGTTAGTACTAAAAGAAAGGTAGTTTTCTCAATTCTCTTTCAAATAATAGTAAAGTTAATAAGCTATGTTGAACACGCTTTGAGACATTAAGTTTTAAAGTTTTGAATGAAAACTTTTTTAGCACTACCTTTGCACACGAATATCTTAAGCAATTCAGAGGTAACGTATACTTTATTTTTACTATCATCGGGAACCTATTTTAACAACATTTAATTTAATATATCATAGAGTGTTCTTTCCTCAATAAATACCTTCTTATAATCAAAAATCGCTTCTAAGGACTCCTTTTTATGCTTATAGACCGATAAAAGTCGATTCTAAGTTGAAAACAAAAAATTATACAGTCTTATGATTGGTATTGGCGACGTATAATTTCCCTCTACGTTTTGATATACCTAACTAATTTGAATTAATTAAATACAAATACTCTCTGGTTCGGCCGGTTAAGTCATTATTTATTTAAAAATCTAAAAAACATCTACCGAACCGGAGTCCATGGTTGGACTCCCGCTGACGAGCGGGTGCGGGCGCCGCACTGCTGTTTCAGAAACATGGTTCAGAAATGATGTTAACGATAGGTTTTATTCCATGGCGGGTTATAGAATGCATCGAGTAGATAGATTTGAACGTATTGGTGGAGGTGTAGCATTGTATGTTAAAGAAACGCTGAAAGCCAAGGTAAAATTCTCAACCCCAACCAATTGTTTCTTTTAATGTCTTTTTATTGAAATTAGGAGTAACCATGATAAGCTTCTATTAGGAGTTTATTCCTATTTGGAAGAAAATTGTATACTATTCCCAAACATCGTCATTTGTGGTGATTTTAATTGCAACATAATTGTAGACAATAGCCTGGCTGATAGCATGAAAACATTCAACCTACATCCAGTTAACGTTAGCAATCCAACCCACTTCGCGCAAAGTTCAAGCACTCTTCTTGATGTTTTTTTTTTGTGACCGACGTTCATAAAGTAATCCTATATGATCAGTTACCAGGGGTGGAATCGGCTAAGGTGATTTGTGATCAATGATAGTCATTATCAACTAATTCCGTCTGCGTAAGGTGATAGTAACATGTGATAATCACATTTTTGTGACTATTTCGTGTGACAGCTATTCTGCTATCACTTTCATACAAATCAAGTCAAAATATTGTTTGGATAAATTTGTATTGTAAAAAAAAAAAATTATATTTGTATTTTAAAAATATTTTTTTTTATTTGACAGGAATTTAGACAAAAAATGATGGCGTCCACAAGAATTTAGTGCATAAAATATTGAGCCCACAGATCCGTAATGAATATTCAAGAGCATTGAATTATCACGGCTTTTTAATTGGAACACATTTTTTTTTTGTTCAGTGAACGGTTGCAAAATTTAATAAAATATTAATTCGCTTAATCATCAAGTAAAAAACAAATTCAATAACTTAAAGCAGAAGAGCGGGTTTCTTAAAATCCGCCAAAGAACACACCGGCAACGTTGTGCTTTAAGCACTTGAAACTGAGTTATTTCCGATTATTTGTTATCTAACAAACTACGAACGCACAGTTTTTATCTATTATTTGCAATTAATTCCTAACTTTGTTCAATTTTAACACTGTTGAATATTCATTTTCTTTTTATAACCTAAACTTGGCGAAGCGACGGAGAAAATCTTCAAGTCGATTTGTGAGAAATGTCAAATCTAACTTGTATGTGTACAAATTATGTGTTTTCTCTCAAAGTGATACCAAATTTGCACTAATTTTTTGTGATCACCTTACGCAGATGGAAAATAAAATCTTATCACATGTGACTATCAAAAATGTGATGATCACAAATCACCTTACGCGATTCCACCCCAGGTTTTTCACGTCATGACCTAATACACCTATCGTTTGACTTTTCTTCTGCCAGACCAACAATTACCTTCGAGTATCGAGATTTTAAGAACCTTAATATAGCATCCCTTGAGTCGGACATCAGATCAGTCAATTGGCAGAATGTGTATTGTATGAGATCTCCAGATGAACAAGTAGAATTTATCAAAAACAATGTGAATAGGTTATTTGACGTCCACGTTCCACTGAAAATTAGAACGGTTAAGCATGGTGATAACTCTTGGTTTACGATTGAGATACGAAACTGCATAAGCCAAAGAAATCGCATATACACAAAATGGAAACGGTTTAGGATAGCCGAAGATCGCCAACAATACCGGCAACTGCGAAACAAATGTGTCAGTCTGATAAATGCAGCAAAAACCAAATGGTATAGAAATCACTTGAATCTCTCTCAAAATGGGCGTAAGGTTTGCAAGAGTATACGAGGTTTAGGAATTGGGAAGCAAAATCATGAAGATTTGGATGTTAACTGCACCGAATTAAACAACTTTTTTATAGCTTCAGTTCCCCAACCAGCCTTCAATAGACCAAATTATTCCCAAGTAGAGGATTCGTCATTCAGACACGAAGATGTCTTTGATTTTACAGGAGTTACACCTGAAGACGTTGTAGAAAGCTTGATTTCAGTTAAATCAAATTTCATAGGCTTTGATAACGTGCATCGAACATTCTTTAAAGCAATAATACCACATATTTTGCCATTAGTTACTCATACTATAAATACAATCTTTACCACAAGTATTTTTCCCACACAGTGGAAATTTTCCAAAATTATTCCAATACCTAAAAACAAACAAAAAACAGAATATCGCCCTATATCAATTTTACCCTTTTTTTCGAAAATAGTTGAGAAATTAATGCAAAAATGCAAATTGTACGATATTTTACCGCAAAAAGTCTCCTCTCATCAAAGCAATCTGGATTCCGGTCTCAAGATAGTAGTACCACTGCACTCTTGGATGTTATAGAGCATGTTAGGAAAGCCTTAGATGAAGACAAAGTCTCATTTTTGGTTCTTCTTGACTACTCTAAAGCCTTCGATACCATTACTCAAGCCTCTGAGTTCATTTCAATATCCCGAGGTGTTCCACAAGGTTCCATTCTTGGACCACTTTTATTCTCTTCTTATGTGAATAACTTACCAAGTATTTTGAGGAATGGTGAAACGAGAATGTTCGCTGATGATGTACAACATCTCGGATGTACTGCACTGGGTCTAATAGAGAATTGCATTTACAATATCAACACTGACCTGAATGCCTTGTTTGACTGGTCTGGCACCAACGGTCTTGTTCTTAATCTGCTTAAGACTAAGTGCCACGTCATTTCAAAGAAAGCTTTAGACTTGAGCTATTTTCCGGTAATAAACCTTAACAACATTCCAGTTGAACTTTGATACAGCGAAAAATCTAGGATTACACTTTAATCAAAATCTGACATGGAACAATCATGTGAATGCTGCGGTAGGTAAAGCTTATGGTGCTCTGAGAACACTTTCTACTGCAAGAAAATTCACGCCATAGAAACTAAAAAAATGCTGGTTAAAACATTGATAGTACCAATTTTAACGTATGGGTGTGAAATTTTTTGTAGTTTAGATGCTGTGTCTCAGAGAAAATTGAACGTTGTTTTTAACAACGCAGCTCGATATGTTTTTGGGCTTCAAAGATTTGACCACATTTCGAAATTTACAAAAAGTCTGTATGGATTTAGTCCTCCGAATATATTTAAGTTTAAAACGCTTACAATGTTATTTAAGATTGTCCACACTAAGCAACCACCGGACCTTTATAACCATATACAGTTTCTAGCTTCTGACAGAACCAACCAAATCTGTATTTCACGCTTTACTTGTCAGATATCTGAGCGACAGTTTTTCGTTATTGCAGTTAGTCATTGGAATTCGTCGCCACGTCAACTAAGAAGAACGGATAATCTGCACCATTTTCAGAGACACCTAACTGTATATTTTTCTAATAAATTTATGTTTCAAATCATTAAAATTGAATAATGGCTGCAAGTTTTTTGTTGGAGGAGTTGGGTCGATGTTGTGCAAAACAAAAAAAAAAAAAATATATAGATATAGATATAGATATAGATAAAGATATAGATATAGATAAAGATATAGATATAGATATAGATATAGATATAGATATAGATATAGATATAGATATAGATATAGATATAGATATAGATATAGATATAGATATAGATATAGATATAGATATAGATATAGATATAGATATAGATATAGATATAGATATAGATATAGATATAGATATAGATATAGATATAGATATAGATATAGATATAGATATAGATATAGATATAGATATAGATATAGATATAGATATAGATATAGATATAGATATAGATATAGATATAGATATAGATATAGATATAGATATAGATATAGATATAGATATAGATATAGATATAGATATAGATATAGATATAGATATAGATATAGATATAGATATAGATATAGATATAGATATAGATATAGATATAGATATAGATATAGATATAGATATAGATATAGATATAGATATAGATATAGATATAGATATAGATATAGATATAGATATAGATATAGATATAGATATAGATATAGATATAGATATAGATATAGATATAGATATAGATATAGATATAGATATAGATATAAATATAGATATAGATATAGATATAGATATAGATATAGATATAGATATAGATATAGATATAGATATAGATATAGATATAGATATAGATATAGATATAGATATAGATATAGATATAGATATAGATATAGATATAGATATAGATATAGATATAGATATAGATATAGATATAGATATAGATATAGATATAGATATAGATATAGATATAGATATAGATATAGATATAGATATAGATATAGATATAGATATAGATATAGATATAGATATAGATATAGATATAGATATAGATATAGATATAGATATAGATATAGATATAGATATAGATATATACATAGGTACCTATATAATGTAAATACATATATTTTATGTAGAGGCCTCCAACAGAGCTATAGGATCTCCAACAGAGTTGTAGAGGCCGCCAACAGAGTTGTAAAGGTCTCTTATAAATCTCTAACGCCTTTTAAGAAAGATGTAGGGGCCGGCCGCCAACTGAGTTCTAGGGCTTCTAACAGAGATGTAGATGTCTCCAACAGAGATCTAGAGGCTTCAAAAAAGATTTAGGGGCCGCCAACTGAGTTCTAGATCCTCTAAAAGAAATATTAAGACCTCCAATAAAGCTATAGGCTCTACAGCTGTAGAGGCCTCCAACAGAGCTCTTGGGTCCTTGAAGTGAGGTTAAGGGGCCTACAAGAGAGCTGTAGAGGCTTCCCCAGATCGCTTGGGGCAACGAATCTATATTTACTGTGGGAACCCTCAAAAAACTTATTTTATGAGAATCTTCTCCCCTAATGAACAAAAAGACAGAGGCAAAATTCGGTTGACTGGTAGCCCAGTCCGCCCCTGTTGAAAATGTTATCGTTGTTTTTTTAATATTTTTGTTTTCTGTTTTAAGGCATTTTTTTAGAAAATCTCCTCTGATGAGGAAACTGGGCCCAATAAACCCCCCTCCTACAGGATATTTTTATTGTCTTGAGCCAACTTACACGCTATCTACCTTTTTATCACACATTAGCTTAACCACCCTGTATAATAGTATTCAACTTTTTTAAACAGAAACAGGTCACTAAATTTCTTTTGGTTTCCGATCTTACCCAATTGTTTCGTATTGTCAAGTACTTTTTTGTAATAAATAATCATTCAGTCACACGCGTGTTTATGTTTATATCCTTTACATATGACTGAGTTCTTTGTTAAATTTCTTGTAAGAAGTGTTCATTTCTTTAACAAAAAAAAAAAGATTTATGCGATATCAAAAGTAGCCTTATGCCAACAGAAGACAGATAAGCCGAATATGATGGAGAACTTAACATGAAATAGCTTTCAATGTCCTAAGTTACTTACATATATGATATATCTTTACCTTTGGTCATCTCTCTCTCTCTATATCTTAAAAAAGGTATCCAAGGTTGAAGGGACTCAAACTTTCCTATCGATGGTAGTGTCAAGGGAAAAAGTGAAATAAATAAATTTACGGAGTTTACCTATAAAAGGAAAAATTAAAATGAGAATGAAAAAAAAATTAAAAAAAAAAAAACAGAAAATGAAAAATAGAAGAAAAATAAAACATATTCAACACGTCTTCCAGTGAATGAAAATTCTATGGATAAAAATCCCTTTTGCCCTACAAATTGGTATCTATCTACAGGAATTCCTTCATTTTTCATCTTCCGGTTTACTATAAACTTTTGACAGAAAAGTTAATACATATTTTTTTAAATGCTGTTTTGGTAGATGTAAGGAGAAAATGGGATTTATGAATTTGTATGCATAATTGATTACAATTTGTCAAATTCAAAATATTGTATTCATTGACAAGAAGATTGGAATATGGTTTAATTTTATTTCAATCCAGAAGATAATCATACTTACATTTCCAAAAAAAAAACTTTTAATATGGGAAACATTTATTTCAATAAGGATAGAGAAAGGTACCTTCTTATATATGGAAAAGGTTTGGAAATCGATTTTCCAAACGTACAAAAATACAGACATGATTTATTTAAACCATATTCGATATATTTTTGAAAAATAGCATTCGCAAAGCAAAGAGAACGGTAGCGCCCAGGTGCTCCCCAAAGTTCTAGCACTCTTCCCTCTTAAAGGATCAAACTCGATCGATTAAGGGTATCTTATGAAATATCAGTTTCTAAACATTGAGATATACGAATTAAAAACACGGAAAAAACATAACTGACTGCCTCACTGACTGATTGATACATTATCAAATCTATATGCACAACTTCCTGATAACGTAGCAGCGTTGCGTTGAGAGCGGGAATTCCCCCAGGCTCTGATTTTCGAGACATGCGAAACAACAAGTTTTTTCTTAATTATTTTTGTATAGCTAAATGACAGACTGATGTTCAAAAGGGTAGTAATGTACATTCAAGAGAACACAAGCGTCGATAGGTTTTTCTCAAAATCCACCTCTGTCTACCAACTCCTACTCTCACCTACTAGTTGTGAACATCGGTAGTCTAGTACCTCAGCTGGAAATAAGGCTTTAATCCCTATGGAAACGGAAAGCTGTTGAGGGCAGCCAACGAGAGAGGGGGGTGTTCCCACTAAGGCACTTCTACTTTCACCGAGGCGGCAGTGGACGAATTCGCCAGATAGAATCAACGGTGTCGTCTACAGTTCCAGTCAGGCTGAACTACAGTGAACACCTTATACGGGCTACTTCGACATATTCAGAGTCTAGGCCTATAAGGAGCGGTTAATCCGGCTCCCTGTCCTTGGAGTTATGCTAAGGATCTGGTCCTCCAGGTTGGGGGTTGTGCCGTCGGGGTGACTTCTCGCTACGTTAAATTATTTAGTTGCGAAGCACCAACAAGCCTTGGATACAGACGGATTTACTATTGACGAATCAAGCAAACGAAATAAGGACAATGATTTTCAGATATGTACGTGGAATGTATTGTCCCTATATAGGCCACGTGCAGCCGAACAACTAGTGGAGGCCCTAGACCATCCAAGAAATGCGATGGGATGGACCGGGCATACGGAAGATGAAAAACTGCGATTTTTACTACGGTGACTGCTACTATGAACAAAAGCAGCGTTTATTTGGGTGCGTATTTGTCGTTGGAAGCAGACTTAGACAAAAAGTCTTGAGTTTCAATTATTTGAACGAGCGCCTCGTGACAATCCGCATCAAGGCTAAATTCGCCAACACAAGCCTCATATGCGTGCATGCCCCGTATGAAAATAAAGATGAAGACATCAAAGAAAGTTCTACGAGCTCTTGGAGAAGACATACGAACAGTGCCCTAGCTATGACATTAAAATTGTCCTAGGCAATTTTAACGCGCAGCTAGGAAGAGAGAACGTTTTTGGTGACATTGTCGGAGGGCACGACACCACCACCGACAACGGAATCAAGCTGATTGACTTCTCTGCGACACGAAACATGATGGTAGTTAGTACGCAGTTTCCTCACCTCAATATCGACAAGGGGACCTGGAAATATTTTGATCAATCAATCTTTAACCAGATTGATCAAATTGCGATCGATGCAAGGTACTCCTCCAGTATCAGGGATGTATGAACATTCCGGGGAGCCAACGTCTACTCGGACAATTACTTTGTTGCAGCCAAGATACATCTTCGCATATCTCGAACACACCCAAACCGAAGAAACGCTGTGAGGAAGTTTGAAGTCGGGCGGCACCAACCGCAAGAGATTGCTAGGTCATTCTCTGATCGGGACTCAAACAACCTCTTAAGAAGTCCTATGCCACCAGCATGAAGTGTTGCAAACCAGTGGCAACATTGCCAGGAAGCCATCAGAGATACCGCATCTGTCGTGCTGGGTTTCACTCGACCACCACAACGAATCCCATGGTTTGACGACGATTGCCGGCAAGCACATGCAGCGAAGCAGCAGGCATACAAGGCGTCGCTGCACAGAAGGACCAGAGCCGCTCGCGAGCTCCATGAGCAAAAGAGGAGAGAGGAACACCGGCTTCTCAGAAAGAAAAAGAAGGAGCATGAGAAGCGCGAGATCGAGAAGATTGAGGGATGTCATAACAGGAATGAGGTTCGAAAGTTTTACCAAAAGGTAAAAAGGAGCTATCAGGGCTACAGAGCCCAAACCGAAGCCTGCAAGGACGAGCGAGGGAACGTCGTAGTAGATTCGCAGTCGATTCTTGTACAAGCTTAAGTCCAACAAAGCTGCTGGAGCCAACGGGCTCGCTGCCGAGCTATTCAAAGCAGCAGGAGATGACTTGGTTAGGAGTATGCACCAGCTCATCTGTAAGATATGGTCGGAGGAAAGCATGCCCGATGAATGGAATCTTAGCATTGTTTGCCCGATCCACAAGAAAAGAGACCCTCTAAACTGCGCCAACTATAGAGGAATCAGTCTCCTTAACATCGCTTACAAGATCTTCTCTGCTGTATTATGTGAACACCAAATCGGCACTCAATACCTGTTCATCGATTTTAAGGCCGCGTATGACAGTATTTATAGAGACAAGCTGTATAAAGCAATGTCTAGTTTTGGTATCCCTGGCAAACTCATCCGTTTGTGCAGGATGACGGAGGAGAACGCACGCTGCTCCATCAAGGTCACCGACACCTTCGATGTCAAAAAAGGATTAAGGCAAGGCGACGCGCTGTCATGCGACTTCTTCAACATCATACTTGAAAGAATAGTGCAGAACTCTCACGTCAACGCTAGAGGCACAATCTTTCAAAAGTCCATCCAATTACTTGCATACGCGCCGGCGATGTTGACATAATTAGAAGAAAAAAAAAAGCCTGATTTCACTGGAGCTTTTGCAAGCATTGAGAAGGAAGCGGCAAATGTGGGTTTAGCGGTGAATGAGGGCAAAACAAAGGACGGTCAACAGCAACGTCTTGGACAGAACGTCACCATAGACAGATATAACTTTGAGGTAGTTAAAGACTTTGGCTACCTGGGCTCCGCTATATATTCAGACAACGACACCATCGCTGAGATCAAATGAAGGAAAACTCTTGCCAATATCACTGTTTCTAGGGCTAAGAAGGCAATTGAAAAGTAAAACCCTCTCTCAAATGACTAAAGTGTCCCTGTACAAGACACTCATCATACCGGTCCTGTTGTATGCTGCAGAATACATGGACCTTCTTAGTGGCGGAATATTCGAGAGAAAAATTCTTCCGGTGATCTTCGGTCCCGTATGCATAGACTGTGAATGGAGGAGAAGATACAGCAACGAACTGTATGGGCTGTATAGCGACATCGACTTAGTCACAAAAGTGAAAAGGCAAAGACTCAGGTGGCTGGGTCACGTAGAGCGGATAGACATCAATACTCTGGCCCAAAAAGTCTTTGAATCCATCCCCGAGGGACGGCGCAGTAGAGGAAGGCCTTGAAACCGGTGGCGCATGCAGGTGGAAGAGGACCTCTTGGCGTGCGAAATGGAAGCAGCTATAACGAGCTGGCTAGAGAAGGCTTGTTGGTTGAGGCCCTGGTCCACACCGGACTGTAGCGCCAACATAAGTTAGTAAGTAAGTAAATGACAGACTGATATCATTTTGTACGAATCAAATCGAAGCCAAGATTTGTTAAAGCAGCGCAATTCCACAATACACATTCAGTTTATTAATAACATTAATAAATAATAAATAACGTAATTTAAGCTATTCATCGCTCATTATGTATCGAATTTCAAAAATTAAACTTCTGTAAAACTTTAACGTGATTTGAATTAATTCACCTAATTGGGTACACTTTATTTTTCAAATACATAGTTTTAATCTTACTCTTGCGGAATATAATATATCAGAGAAAACCCACGCTTGTGGATTGGACACCTAGAGCAAATTATCAAGCTAGAGCCTAAACGGGTGAACCGAATTGGTTGAAATTAGCTATGTAGCATTTGCTTAATTCCCTAGGGCCTAGACAGGATAAATTAAAATATTTTTTTTTGCTCAGCTAGAACTGACACACAATGGTTTCGTTTTTTTTTTTTTTTTGTAAGATTCTCAAAAAGGAATCTAACGATTCCAATGAAACTTTTTGCCTGTGATATTTGTTTTATTTTACCCGAAAAATTCGCATAAGGTAAGGGCCAAGGAGACCAATAGCCGCATTCGTATACAAATTTTGCTCATAACTTGAAGAACTACCAGCCAAAGCCCAAAAGTTTTTCTGTGCATATGATAGTCCTGGGTTATGCCCACACACTGTTGATATAAACACCGATCTATCGTAAATCTCTCGACTCTTAGACCTATTTCCGCTACACCGATTTTTGATCTATATTATTATTATTATTAATCTGCTTTATTAATCAACTTAGATTTATATAATTACAATTTTTATAAAAGAAAAAAGCATGGCTTTATTTTGCCGTCTGCCGATCAGATCAATTGACAATTCAGAATGAAATTATATATTAAGAAAAAAAAAAGAAAGTTACTAACAAGATAAAAAAGTACAATATTCACAATATGATATACATAATAATTATTAGAAATGATAACAAAACTTATTCCAAAAAACTATTGCGATACTTATAGGCATGAATACAATATTGCGATAATATCTTCCAACCGTAACCACTATTTAAAGAGCCGAAGTTTCTTGAAGCGTGAGAAAGCTTTTGGAGAAGTATAGTCTTCTTAATTTAAGAAGAATTGGACATTCTGCGATGAAGTGGAAAATGCCTTCAGGTACATTCAGATTACAGAGACTACATGATATCCTTAGATCTTGTCTGTGTAAAATTGAGATATAGAGTTTCGGTCCTCATTTTAAATAAAGTGCTGATTTCGTAGTTTGTCAGACTTTTACTAAAATACTTATTTGAACGTAGAGAATGGTTTAAGGTTCTGTACAAATAACTAGACTTAGATGATCGCGCCCTATTAAGACAACTTTCATAGAAATGTTGATCTATCTGCGCGATGCAGTCGTAAAACTTATTTTACCATTCTACTACGCTGTCTAGAGTTAAATGAAGTTCCACTCTGTGTTCCGCAGCCAAGTCCAGCCAATCTTTGAATGGAGATAAATTGCACCTAAAAGCATATCGAAGTAGTTGGTCCTGAAGATTAATGTTAGAACGCTTCATTATTTTGACTATAAAGTCAAGACTATAAAGTCAAGAAAATTTGAGGGATGCCGGTTTCTACATGAATAGCGTACGTGGGGATTGGGAGCTTGAATATACGCTTGAAGAAAAAACATTGCAGCGTTCAAATTCTTCAACCAAAATCCTGCATAGCAGAGGCAAGCATTGATAGTAGCGTTAAATACTTTAAATTTAGATGCATTATCTACATTTTTGTTACAATAGAACCTTGGCCACATGAGATTTATTGCAGTTTTTGCATTAATCACCTTTTTTTCTACATATGGTCGCAAATTTAGATTGTATGATAGCAAGAACCCTAAATACTTAAATTCACTAACCACCTCAATCGGCTCACCAGCTAGTCGCCAATTTTCTGTCGTTTGCCTTCTGCTTGTAGTTTGCCTAAGTATCAATATTTTCGATTTCGCCGTGTTGATTTTTAGGTCCCAGTGTCACAATACAGCTTCAGCTTATTAATTTGAAGCTGAAATGTATGTAGGCTATCGGTAAGAATAACTAAATCATCAGCATATAAAAGTGTTTTCACGAGAACACCTCCCACCTCAACTCCACCAGGCAAGTTTTCAGGCACATCGTCAATAAATAGTGCGAAAGGAATTGGGCTGAGAACGCAAAATTGTGGTTCTCCCTTCTCGGTTCCAAAAGCGTTTGACATATTGTTCCCTTTCCAAACGGACGCAGATGCGTTAGCAATCAATTCCCTATAGACGCTAAGATACTTTGTAGAGACACTCTTAAAACTCAGTTTATATATAAGGGAATTTCTGTTGACAGTATCAAAGGCTGCCTTATAATCGACAAAAAATGCGTAAAGCTTCTTTTTTCTTGCTATATATTTCCTAGCTATTGAATCCAGCACAAAAATTTGGTCGACCGTTGAAAGTCCCGCTCAAAAACCACCTTGAAATATACTAAGTTTATTGTTTTTCTTTTCTTTCCACCCAAATACATAAGCGATTATACTAAATTTGAGCAAAGATTTTTGTTAGGCTATAGAGAATTGATATACCTTATAATTTTCCACCGCCGATAAATCACCCTTTTTATAAATTGGAATAATACCAGATTTTAAGAAAAGGTCCGGAACATCGTCATTCAAAAAAACGATGTTAAAGAAAGCTAAGAGGAGCTCCTGGAAGTTTACAGTACTATTTTTTATGAACTCAAGCGGGATACCATCAAGTCCACACGCCTCATTGTCTTTCATATTTTTCAACGCATTTACCACCTCAGCCATTACAAAAGGGCCGTCGAGTTCCTCAACAACAACATCCGGGAGTGCGTATCGAAATATTAATGGTGTTGATTCATTAGCTAAAAGTTCTCCAAAGTATATAGCAAAGGAATCTACTCAAACTGCTGAAGCAGACATCGATTTGCAGTGGCCTAAATGTCGGACCCTATGCCCAAACGCTTTAGAGTCTTTGTAACTTATTAACTCATTAGCAATTTTTTTTTAAATATTAATTTCGCTTGGATGCACAAATCGTTTTATATTCTTTATTACTTAAAGTAATTTGATCTAAATAACAGGCTTTTCCCCGATTTTCAATATTTCATATAAAAAAGTATCTATGTACATAAACATATTTTCCACTCCTGAATTTATTCATGTTCATATAATTGTATTAAATATCTTCAGATTTTTTAACTTAGTAATGTTTAACCTACATATATGTACCTAAAATATCTCATTTTACATAAAACATCGTAAATCATGAAATGGATTTTCTCTTTCAACTTAAGTCTACAAATCTACTCATAGCAAAATTCGCTTAGCATCGATATTTGGGAAGATTCTGTGATCAATCTAAACGAGCAATCATATTTACCTTAGCCCTATTTATTTCATCTGTATTAACGTTACGTTAAAGAACTAGAATTTTACTCAATGTTGTCACTTTACACAGAATTATGTCTTTCTAAAGATTACTTGAAGTTCAATGAATGGAATTGTTTGAACTTAAGAGCCTAGTACGCTGCTAATGCGAGACGAAATTTTCCTGTAGTCTCCAAAAAGACAACGAAATGGTTAGGAAAATACAGCAGAAAAATATTCATGGAGACTTTCAAAAATTGCAGTAAATAAAACAAAATTTAACGAAAAAGTCAAACAAAAGCCATGCTATAATGAAAGTAACAACAATTAAAAACACGAAAAAACCCGAATGTCATTTTTCCGCATAAAATTAACTGTCCGGTCAATTAATTCTGTGCGAAAATAGAGTGGAGACTTGTCAAAGCGATCTGGTGTAATCATTAATTTCGTTGGTCGAACAGCGTACCACAGAACAAAAAGTAGAACGAAATTTTTCGTTTATGGTTTCGTCATGTCATTTTTGTATGGGATTTTTCGTTTTACATCAGCATAGCGTACTATGCTCAAAGTTTTTGATGATTTGTTCCAAAAATTCTACCAAGTGTATGTATATTATGTATGTATTTTTAAAATAACTTAAATTGAAGCACTTTATTCATTGGTTTCTAAGAAACTTGAATCTTTACAGTTTTCGTTGGCTTATTTATTAATTTGTTCTTTTCTAGACTAGCTAAACGTTTAGGTTTCTTGTATGAAATATAATTATAAAATACTGTTAATATACCAACATAATAAAATACAAACATAATAAATGCAACAGTGAAAAGAACGCTAAAATCACCCCATTTTTGTTCTGAAATTTTCCTATATAACTTTGGAAATATGCAACTTAGGAAAAAAACATCCTCTTTAAACTTTTTTGTTATAAAATGTTCATGTATAAATTCTATTTTGTTGCTATCTAACCATGCATTTAAAAAAAAAATCTAAAATTCGAAATCAAATATTATGGAGTATTACATGACGAAATTCGAAAATTCGACCCAAATCGGTCAAATAGTTTTGGCAATAAACATGGTGTTAAAAGGCCTTCCACATTAGCCCACTGTGTATTAATTCATGTCAAAAAAGTGGGAAGAAATCATGTAGAATAGTGTGGAAACAAAATATGAAAGCCCAGCTACTTATAACTAAGTGCAACAAACAATGTTTGTATCATTGCTGTGGTCAAAGTAGGGCACAGGCCATGAACGATGGTCGGACTATGAACATGTCTACAAAAAATCCCATGGAGTTCCAAAAATCCATGTCCATGCAGCAACATGTCGAACAAATAACGTTTTCAACAAGACATGGAGGGCTGTTCAAAGCTTGGCCGCTTGAGATGACGTTGCATGTGCGTGTGAGCTTATTTTCTGGTTTTTCTTGAATGTGTAAGTGAATTTTGTTGTAAAAGATAGAAGTAGTTTTGAAAGGCTAATGAACGACATGACATTAATTGCCAAGTGAGTAACAATGCACTAGGGGTATTCACGATCCGATGCAACTGGCCTTGTATCATTGTAAAAGTGCAAAAGTGTAAAATCTTACAACACTACAACAACAAAATATACAAGGTGCAATCTTACAACAGTTTCGCACTTTAGCAATACCCGAAACCTATTGCAACAGAAAAATACAACATTGTAAAATTTGTAAATTGTGTTTTTGACAGCTCACTCATTCTTGATTACGTTAAACAGAAACAAAGGTATGTTCATTGGATACATCCAATTTACTATCTTGATTGTATTGATGTGACGTCGTCATCATCTTTTACTACTATTTTCCATTTAAAATTCGGACTATAATTACGATTTGGTAAAATTTTCTTTTTCCGTTTTTTTTGGCATCTTTTTATGAACAAAATTTAAATTAAATCAAATTGAAATTTTCAGATATGTTCGGAACAAAAACAAATGTCAAACTTATTTTGACATTTGCTTTAGTGTTGCAAGAAGATAAGAAAAGTGCGTTCACGATCCACTTAAAAAAAATAAAATTTCGCACTTTTACTAGGCTCGTTGCACCAGATCGTGAATACCCCTACTGTTTGTTGATTGGATTGTGGTTGTGATGTTGGACATCTGTATGGCCTGTGGAGACGGTCTGTTAAGTTGGCACCGTTTTTGTATACGTACTTGGAACCCTTAACTATCATAAAACATTGTTCTAATATTAATTTCTTTTTTTAAGCAACCTAGATAATGATTTTATGCGCATATTTTGTGTTTTTTAGCCCATAACCAAACTTGGCCTGCTTATAACGTTACATATGTAATTTGGAAGTAAATCTGACTTAATAACCTTTGAAAAGTCGTAGTTCAAAAACTGTAACAGAAAATTGCTTGGAAGAAAATGTGGGCCTGACCCAGCCCTATCATATGCACAGAACAAATTTTGATTGTGACGTTAATATAGCATTTAGTGCAAAAAATAAAGTCACGAAAATAATTGTATTTTTGTTGATATTGGGAATAAAAAATGAATCGATAAACGCAAATAAATGAGTCAATATCTGGAGGTTCTCTAAGTCTTTAACCCTAGAAAGATAACCTACGTCGAATCGACGTAACAATTACATGTAACTCTTATGGGACATGAAATAGGGTTATCTTTCTAGGGTTAACAAGGTCCGGATTACGGTAGGTTACAAGTAGGTACAAATTCTTCACCAAAAATACAAAACAATAATAAACACTATCACTGAAAATTTAAAGCTTATGAACCTATCCATTAAAAAAGATAAAAATCATCGCTGCATAAAATCTTCAGACGACTGTCTTTTACTCCAGAAATACCTTGACTATTTAGCTGACTGGTGTACGTCAAACCAGATGTTCCTAAATGTTTCCAAATGTAATTTCCTATCTTTCCGCCGTAACTTTTCCCCTGTAAATTTCGTTTATACTATTGATGGTATCCCATTGCAAATTGTCGCTGAAAAAAAGGACCTTGGCGTTATCTTCGATCCTAAGCTCACTTTCTGCCTTCACATCGATTTTATGGTGGCTAAGGCAAATTCTTTACTTGGATTCGTTGCGCGTAACTCAAAAGAATTTTCTGACCCTTACACCGTTAGAGCTTTATTCTATTCGTACGTAAGACCTGTACTTGAGTATTGCTGTGTTATATGGAACCCATACTATGCAATACACTCTAAAAGGATTGAAAGCATCCAAAAAAGATTCTCCAGATTGGCTGTATTCAGACTAAATTGGAACATTCAATTGCCTATTTATCATACAAGATGTAATTTACTTGGTCTTCAATCTTTAAAAATTCGAAGGACCTACTTTGAAATAATTTTTGTTCGGGATATTTTTCAAAATCAGATTGTTTGTCCTTTTCTTTTATCATTAATAAAAATGTATGCTCCTTCTAGAGCTCTAAGAGTACATAATCTATTCGCTGTTCCGTTTCATAGAGTAAATTATGGACTCAATGAACCGATAACACGGTGTATTATACAAGCTAACTTAATTTGTAATTATATTGATTTCTACGATAATCTATGTCGAGATACATACAAAAAACATGTTATCTATATATTAACTTTACTTCACCTTGGTGGTTAGTTAATAAGTATTAGTAAGATGTAAAGTATCGCATGCTACTTGTATATTTCAGTTAGTGATTAGTTAATAAGTATTAGTAAATGGTACAGTATTGCATGCTGCTAGTATAGTTCTGTATCTATAAGAGTATATATTACTAATTTGTATTATATAGTCTGCTTGATGACAATAAATAATAAATAAAAAAAAAATCATAAGACCTTACATGAAAACTGTAAACATTGTCAAATTTTAACGTTTTTTACCCTCTACCGAGTCTACCGAGAGCTAAAATGCAACAGATTAAAAAACTTAAAATTACTAGTTTCAAAAAAATAGCAAATTGTAATTTCCGGTCTTATTAAAATCTGGAGGTCAATTTTGTTTACGAATTCAAAACATGACTTCGGGTTAAACATTATATAATTTACCTACTTAATGGCAAGTAAAAATTTCTGCTGACTGTTTTTTTTTTTTTGGCAGAATCTTAAATAAGTGTCACAATCATGTTTTTAAATTAGTGAGTCAAGGTTGTTGTAATGTGATACATATATTTTTCAAATTCCGTAACTCCCAAACTCTACTTTCAAAATATTCTTTTGATGCATTTTTTCCGTTAATGCCTGGGAGATAAACGTATAAGCTTTCACCTCTTAAATAGAAACATTTCTAACATAAACTCCTGAATTCTCAATATGTTTGACGGTTATGAAGAAATCATGAAAACGCTGAGTTATCATTATATTTTAATCACAATTTCTTTAATACTAATAAGCTCTTTCATTGATTAAGTCAACTTTGTGATACCATTTTCAATCACAAATTTTTATATCAATCACAAAAAAAAAATCCATTCTCTTTATTTTTTTTTTTTTTTTGAGATATTCCTTATATCAACATAACTATCACGTCGCATTATACAAACTCATTGATCCGTTTGAATTCAATTACACACACGAAATCAAGAAACGAAAAAAAAGTAACAAGCTTACACCACAGACTGTATATGTTATTCCAAATGAATGATTTTTTTTTTAAATTAAAAAAGCTTACACACTAGCATCACATAAGAGGGGGGATCGTCTACCACAAATAACTTTTACACCAACATGAGAGGATTACGGTTTTACGACGTTGAATCTTTGCTTGCCTGTTGTTCCATTCAATAAAAAAAACGTCCCTCTTCAATACGGAATCAAAAGAGAAAGAGAAAAGGAACAAAAATATTTATACGGCTTTGGTAAGTGTGCGATGGCGGGGGGTTGGGGGTGGTGCAGTAGATTGATGCTATTGAAAAACTGTCTGACTGGACTAAAGCCTTTGCACGAGATAACAGTAGGAACACACAAACATAACAACATCACACACTATTAGTACTAACTGTACTCACATAACATTATTCACTTGAACAAATGGGCAAACAATTTAATCAATTTTATCCAATTTCACTTTGATTGACGAGCAAAGAGCCCTATATACTCGTCCTATAATATATTGAAAACTAGGACAAAACAACAAGTGTTTCGCAAGAGCTACGAGTATGTATGTTTGCAAGCGGACCGATCCGGTGCGGAATTTGATTAAAATCGTCCACCACTCCAAATTAATTCAATGGCCATCAGAATGTAGGGGCCGGAAGCGTATTGGCTGACTGGCTGTATTGAATATTTTGGAGTTAAAAAAGTCCATAGACCGAACGAACTAAATCAACCGATGACGATTTGCGTCCTTTGTTCGAAAAAGACAGCGTAAAAGTTAAAAATACCGACCGACTGCAAGTATATATAGAATACACGCTCTCAAGTTTAATGCCCGACGAATAACGATTATCAATATTCCCGATAGCAACGGTATGTGGCCCAAAGGACTGGATTATACAGACGATATGTTGCTTTTTGTTTTTTTTTTTTTTTTTTTTTTTTTTTTTTATTTGCTTTGACGACCGAAACAGTAGCAACTTCAACAACGGTACAATGTCAACTGCTGCCTACAAGTTTAATTTATTTCCTATATGCGAAAATCTATGTTCGTTCACCTGAGAGTTGAATGTTTGTGATGAATCTGCAAAATGTGTACGAATTTCGTTGACGGAATAAGAAAAGTCATGTGGATGCTGTGTCGATGGAGCAAGCATGCGCCAAATTTACTCATTGAGAAACAAAAATGTTAAGTATACGCCATAGGGACCCGATGAGCACATTTCAAAATAGAGATGTAAAATAAAAGTTAAACCTTTTAAGATATTAAACACCTCAAACTTCATATGGTACACAGTCTCTTATAAATAAACAAATGTATTGCAGTTATGACTTTACCTTTTTAGTAAAAGGAACCACAGCACAGGTTTACAATCACCTTCCCGCTGTGAAAATCGATACCTTATATACCTAGTACCTCAACTGAAGATTGAACTTTAATCCATTTCGGAAAGTCGTTTTTTAGCACAAGTAAAGATTGATTATTTTGTGGAACCAAATATAGGACGGCTAAATTTTTTAAACCTGAAAGAGGGATTTTAGAAAAGCGTATGTCCAGTTTTTCGGGACACCATCCCCCTTGGGAATTCCGCCATTTTGGAAAACGCGAATTGATCTACATCTCCGAAACTATTTATCTTAGAGGTAAAATTGTAAGGTCAAGCTTGTAGGCAATTAAATTATCTTTCATTCATACATACATTTTTTCGTTGCGGGCGATATTTTTAAGGTTATGTCGTGGAAATTTGAGACGAAAATTATTTTTTAACTGTTTTTCTTAGTTTAAAAAAAAAGTGTCTATTGAATTTTTTTTAATATTTACCAATTTGGTATTGTGTAACTATGTGAAAAATACAATTAGTCTGAAGTGAATATCTTATTCCGTTCTCGAGATATTCCAGATAAATGACATTCTACAGCTCCTTTTTAAATTGCTGTAGTAAAAAAAGGAAGGGTTTATTGAATTTGTTAGAAAACCTTTTCAGCACGTTATTACAATATTATCTGTAAAATAAAATTCATCCGTGGTCGATAACTTTATTTGTTCTCGAGATATGGTGGACGAAAAAAGTACCCCAAACGTACGACACATACAGACATCTGGCAACAAAAACCACGAATTCTGATTCTAGAGACCTCAAAAAGTGACGATATGTCAAAATTTTCAATTCGACAAATCGCACCAATTACAATAACTTCCAATGGGAAGTTAATAAAACGACATAACCTCAAACATATTGGCCACGCATATAAAAGTTTTATTGACAAATAAAACATAATTTTATTTCCAACAAATTGGATTACGACATTTTTTCACTTCAAGTCGATATTTTCGGAGATATAGATCAATTCGCGTTTTCCAAAATGGCGCATTTCCCTAGAGGCATATCGTCTCGAAAAACTAGACATAAGCATTTCCATAAAACGATTGTTTTTTGTTAATTTTCCTGTACTAGTACTAACGGGTGATTTTTTAGCTGGTTTGTTTTGGCAACACTGGTTTTGACAGCTGACGTGTGTTTAGTACCTTGTGTCACTGTCAAACAGCTTCAGTTTGGTTTGCAATTTAACCATGGATCGTCTTACAAATGAACAACGCTTGCAAATTATTGAATTTTACTATCAAAATTCGTGCTCGGTTCGAAATGTTCATCGCGCGCTGCTTCCATTTTATGGTCGGCATTCTCGACTTTCTGAGCAGTCTATTCGGAAGATTGTGACCAAATTTCGCACCAAATTTACTTTGTTGGACATTAAACCACCAACACGTTTAAGTACTGTGCGTAGTGAAGAAAATATTGCGGCCGTATCAGCTAGTGTGACAGAAGACCGCGAAATGTCGATTCGGCGCCGTTCCCAGCAGTTAGGCCTTTGTTACAGCACTACGTGGAAAATTTTGCGGAAGGATTTGGGCGTAAAGCTTTTTAAGATACAGCTGGTGCAAGAACTAAAGCCAGCCGACCTACCACAACGCCGAATTTTTTGTGAATGGGCTCTTGGAAAGCTGGCCGAGGATCCG
Organism: Melangyna quadrimaculata; assembly: GCA_949320155.1. Lineage (NCBI taxonomy): Eukaryota > Metazoa > Arthropoda > Insecta > Diptera > Syrphidae > Melangyna > Melangyna quadrimaculata. The sequence goes on along the minus strand of OX439485.1, from coordinate 72,372,383 downwards.
CTTTTTTATCGAAAAATTGTGTTCAGCGATGAGGCTCATTTTTGGTTGAATGGGTACGTAAATAAGCAAAATTGCCGCATTTGGAGTGAAGATCAGCCAGAAGCATTGCAACAGCTACCAATGCATCCCGAAAAAGCCACTGTTTGGTGCGGTTTATGGGCCGGCGGCATTATTGGGCCATATTTCTTCAAAGATGATGCGAATCGCAGCGTTACTGTCAATGGTGAACGCTACCGAGCGATGATAACAAACTTTTTTTTGCCCGAAATGGAAGTTCTTGACTAGCATGATATGTGGTTTCAACAAGACGGTGCCACATGCTACACAGCACGCGAAACAATGGCGCAATTGCGAGGCGAGTTTGGTAAACAGTTAGTTTCACGTTTCGGGCCGGTCAATTGGCCGCCTAGATCGTGCGATTTGACACCATTAGACTTTTTTTTGTGGGGGTATGTCAAGGCTAATGTCTATAGGGACAAGCCCGCTTCGATTGACGCACTGGAAGCCAACATCCATGCATTCATTCGTGAGATACCGGCCGATATGTGTGAAAGAGTATGCCAAAATTGGGCTACCTGAGACGCAGCCGCGGTCAACATTTGCATGAAATTATCTTTAAACATTAAATTGCAAGGTTCAAACTATCGATTCAAATAAATATTTCATTCATTTTTTCGAATTTTTTGTGTTTTTTTTTTTAAAAAGTTCTAAGCCTCTTAAAAAAACACCCATTATATGGGAACAAACGAAAGGGAAAGGGTTCAGAAGATGAAGTCTGATGTTGGATGCCTTATCATATTTGACTCTTGTTTGTAAAAAAAAGCCTATATCCAATTATTTGTTTTATCAGGAAGTGATATCTCAAAGGCTTAACTGTCAAAATAAATGCGCAAGGAAAATTTTGAATTAGCTTGCCGGCTTGCTAGCACTTTTTTAGCCTGAGCTTTTTATTCCCACATGTGTTTTGAACTTAGGACCTCTAAGGTCTCATTTTTCTAAACTAGCTAAATAATTTGACAATTTGTTATATTTCCATAAAATAGACGTGTTCAGGAAAAGGAGATTTCAGAAGGCCTCAGAGTAATATCTCAGTTGCCTGAACAGGATTCCTCAGCAAAAAATCACAGCTTAGGGGCCAGTTATAGCTTTCATTGAAAACCATCATTGAAAAAGTTAGCTGTTGATTTTAAGACACTTGGAAAGTTTAATCATTGCATATTTTAATGCAGGAATATACCTTACGACTTCTAAATTATTTCTTCTCCAAAAAAAATTAATTTTGACCCATATCTTCCCCACTTCGTAACTTTTAATTTTTGTCAATGATCATTGGTAAGGTAGTTCATCATTGAAAAATTAAAAGTCATTTTATGAGAAAAGTTGTGCAAAATTTAACTTTGTTTTATCTAGAAATAATTATTAAGTCAATTAGCTTTACTTTGGCATCACAATATTCATTTGTTTTAACTTCTAAATCTCTCAAAATTGACAATTAATATTTTCAATGATGGGTTTCAACGATAGCTATAACTGGCACCTTAGGGGCCAGTTATAGCTTTCATTGAAAACCATCATTGAAAATATTAACTGTCAATTTTGACAGGCTTTGAAGACAAAATAAATGATTATTTTGATGCCAAAGTAAATCTTATTGACTTAATAAATATTTCTAGTTAAACAAAAATTCAATTTGGCACAACCTTTCTCATAAAATGACTTTTAAATTTTTAATGATGAACTACCTTACCAATGTTCATTGAAAAATTAAAAGTTACGTTATGGGGAAGATATGGGTGAAAATGAATTTTTTTGGACGAGAAATAATATTGAAATCGTAAGCAACATATGTATATATTTCTGCATTAAAATATTCAATGATTAAAATTTCGAACGGCCTCAAAATCAACAGCTAACATTTTCAATAATGGTTTCCAATGATAGCTATAACTGGCACCTTATTTGATACAGTGCCTAGTTTAAAATTGAAGTTGCAATAACTTGTAAGCCAGAAAGGCTATTCACAAAATTTCAATTTTATTTTAAAGATAAACTTATGACTTCAACACAGATAAACAATTTATTTAAATAAATTGGAAGGTACTTAACATTGTAACAATAAAAAAACTAAAAACACTGCTAAATTACAGGTCACAGCTTATTTGATAAAACATCATCAGTCTTTAAAAATAACCAAATATGTTTGGTTTCGGGTCAGTTTAAATATTTTTCGTGGTATTCTTTGGCCTTTTTAAGAGCCTTGAAATTATTTGGCATGAAATTAACACGCTTCTCGGTGATCTCTGGAGTGGTTTTCAGCTATTCTTCTGAAAATGCATTTCCAGGTCATGTTTTGTGTTTTCGAACATTGTTGTCCAACAAAGCCCACCAGTTTTCAATCACACTCATTCAAGGTGACTGTCTCGGGGGTTCCATCAAGTAAGGCCAATTCTAAATGAGCCAGGTATGCTTAATTCCTGACTTGTTCTTTGAGTCATTGTCCTGGTAGAAACGGAAATTTTGATAAATACCCAACTTTTCGGCACTTTCCATAAATTTCCCGCGTCGGCTGCAGACTTACAGGCCTATATCATAACGCTTTCCACGTAATGATTAACTGTTGCTTTCAGGTTATCTGCTGTGAGCTCTGTATTTTGCTTGTAAGACAATAACACAGATGCACAAATATTGAAATTAGATTCATATGGCTCTGGCCGGTTGTCTTACGTCTGGTGGAAGCCAAATACAGAGCTCACAACAGATAACCTTAAAGCAACAGTGAATCATGATGAAGAAAGAGTTATTGTATTGGCCTGTGTGTCTGCAGCTGACGCGAGGCGGGTAAATAAAAATATTTAAAAAAAATTGGCACGACTGGATCGCACAAAACTTGCTCTCCTAGCTAACAACTCTAACGTAGCTTGAAATTGACAATGAATATATTTATTGGTTCCATAACATTATGATATCATTAAAAAAAAAGTTTTAAAAACAATTTAAAATAAAAATGATTACTATGAATTATTATAAAAGTGGTTATTTTAATAGCTTAAACAGATAGAGCTCAAAAAAAGGTATGCCATCTGATTTGCTTAGTAAATATGAATTTATGAAAAAAAAAATCAAAAATAGTTAGAGTGGATTCTTTTTAAATTAATTTTTTGTATACTATAAAAAAAAACTTGAACATTATTTAAAATTAAATTTGGTATGCCAATTCTTAGTATTTACTAAAAAATAATTTTTCACAAAATGAAAACAAAAAATCATTGGCCCGTTTTCAAGGAATTGAATATTCAAAAAAAAAATTCAAGATTTTTTCAAAAATCCAAAAATTATTTTTTCGAAAATTTTTATATGCAAAATTGTTAAAATTATAAGCGACCTTGTTTATAAAAATTTTGGTTGAAGTCGGTATGGTAGTTAACGAGAAATAACCGTTTTAATTTTTTTTTCTACGAAAATATTTATTTTAGTACCTCGTAATTTTTTTTTTTTGAAAATCGTTAGAGCCGTTTTTGAAATAAATCAATTTTTGTATATTGGTTGTATGACAGGTACCGTTATTTTTTGAGCTAAAAAAAAAAATTCAATTTCCCCTCTAGGGAATCACATAAGAACCTTAATTCCAAAGTTTGAAGAAAATCCCTTCAGCCGTTTAGGCTGCAGGTCGAGGTACAGACTACGTATATCTCAAGTAAAAATGGGCACGACTGGATCGCACAAACTTGCTCTCGTAGCTAACAACTTTAACGTAGCTAGATATTAATGATGATGACAAGTACATAGCTATTGGTTCCAAAATATTATGATATCATTAAAAAAAAAAAAAAAATATTACGTTAATAGTAATTTTAAAGACAATGGGCAATTTGGGCCCAGCAGCAATAAGAACGGCCTTCATATCGTATATAGGTACATGTTCATGCATTCATTATCCGTTAACCGTTTGTCCAAATTTGCTGTTATTTTGTGTATTTTTCGCTCGATTTAAGACTTTTCTTGTAATTAAGTTTGTTGAACCCATGGTACACTACCTGATTTTTTTCAGATTTTTAAAATTATGTTTAGGGGTCGCAAGCATCAATTGTATGCAAAAAGCAGTTTTTGGAGTATTTAATTTGTAAAAAATACAAATATTGGTTTATAAATAATATTTTTGGTGTCAAAATCATCTCTGGAAAAAAGCAAAAAATTTCAATTTTTCCCTCATTTATCAGAATAAAAATAGGTATTGTTTTTAAGGTTCGTTTGCAATTCGTAAAAGTAAGACAAAACGACCGTCAAAACCACCCTTATATATCATTATAAGGAGTTGAAATATTTTTAGCTTATTCCTTATTTAGTAACGAACAAATTGGTATTGCTTTTATTACGAGCTGTACACTAAATAGATAAAAACAAATATAAACAAAATATATAATATTTTGTTTGCTTTTTTTTTTGCACTAAAAGATATTTAACTCAGTCAGTTCCTTGCCGATTTTGAGTTTCTTTGCGGTTTTTCAAAGAAGAATGTTAGTGTCTGTTTTATCGTATACAAAAATCACTAATCCAGGTCCTTGTTTTACACAAAAATCACTAAATAGTCCAGAATCAAAGCGAGGTCGTCGTTTTTGAACAAGTAGACAAAAAAAAACATATTTACACTGAAGCTTCGTTTTCATTATCGTTTTTTTTAGATAAACTGTTAAGCTTGTAGTTGATTTGGTAGCTTGAGCAAAAAAAGTTTATAATAAAAAAAAGTCTAACATTCTTCTTTGGAAAACCACAAAGCTGGCGGCAGCACACGCTGTTAAGTAAATAAATTTGTCGAAAAAAATTAAAAAAAAATTTAAACCATCGCTTTCCTTCAATTTTGTATGTGCTTCTAACCTTATGATGCGATAAAATTACTTAAAAAATTGACTCAGCTAACATTTATTCTCTTGGCTGCCGTTAATTTTTGTTCTTGAAGTGCAAGCATAGGTTTTGCTATGGCACATTAAGAGCCAATTTATTCACTATTGCTCAACTTGCTGAAAACTCCAAAGTTGGCTAACTTACAAGTTGACTTAAAATCCGTAGTTGAACTGAAAGTTGAAAAATGCTTTTATTCACTACTTCGAATCTGAACTCCAGAGTTGAAATTCAAAAGTTGACCAACCTGCACTTTCTAAAATATCCTTGGGATATTTGTGACACATGACGCACAAGACGTCATTTTCAACTTTTGTTTTGCATTAGAATTAATTTTGCATTTTGAATAATTTTTCCGAATAATTGCAATGGATTTTTCATTCCATGTGAAGCGCGGAATCAAAAAAATACCAAGCTAAATTGAAAGCTATACAAAACGGATTAGGTACAACTTTTATTTTTAAAGAAAATAATATACATATGTCTAGCAATAAGAGGTGAGTTTTCACACACTATAATTTGTTCCTATACCTATTTTGTTTTCCTTAAATGAAATAATTATAAAGGAAGAAACACAAATTTTCACAGAGAAGAATAATGTAGGGTCAAACAGGAAATGCCAAACAAAGATCAACAACTCCATGAAACGTGAGAACTGTTGTTGTGAAATGGAGTCATGAATGGATCGATGTTCATGAGTATGTTTTTACACTTGTCCGGCGAAATCGTCGCCCACTACTTAAACATCACAAAACCAGAAAATCATTCCATATATAACATGGAACACAATTCATTGAAATTGTACACTTGTTCTATATTTTTTGGTAGGGGAAAGGCACCATTTTTATAAACAAATTTCAATTATAAAAAAAAAATATGAAACAAAAAAATACTCATGCGGTCCTCCATCTTAGTACTAACTCACCCGACGATGCTTGATTACGGTGATCGGTCGAGAACTGAATAGCATGAATGAATAGACAAAAATGAGGAAAAGTCCCAAGTTTGCTCGCTAACTTCTACTATTTCGGGAAGTTGAGAAAATCCAGAGTTGAAAATAAAAAATTGAAAACGTCAACTTTGAGTGAATAAAAACTAATTCTCAAGTTGACTGTAAAAATCCCAGAGTTATGTTCAACTTCGACTGAATAAATTAGGCCTAAATTGTCTCTCTTGTGTCATACAAAATTTCGATCTCTTTGGCGTATAACACGAGACAAATCAAATTCAATTCTCAAAAGTGACTGCTTCTAACCTTATGACGCGCAGTGTATGTACATACATACATACATATTTTTTAGTATTTAATTGTTACATGGCCTTTTTCATTGGTTTCACTCAAGGTTTCACTCATTCTAAAATCCAATGGAATCCTTCATGTTGCTTCTACTCAATTCTTAGTTTTGGTATATGTATAGAAATTATTTGCTGCCACACAAAACGTAAAATGTAAAACACTACTGTATCAACTCCAAACTTTCAAATAATATTTTTTTTTTTTTTTATCTTATCAAATAATTTGATTTTGGATGAGAAATAAATTAAAATGGAAAGTTAAAAAAAACATGAAGTGCATTTGAAGTTTGTTTTGACGATTGAGTTTGAATTACTTAATTTAATTTACTTAATTCCACGCGCGCAAAAGGGGTTATGGCTACCCTTAAAATTTTTTTAACACAACACAACACGAGCGATTAGGTAAGTAGGAGAGGATTTAGAAGGAAATACCGATGCACATTGGTTTTGAATGTTTGCACATAGTAATGAGAGGGGAAAGTAGCGTCGGGTTAAGCATTCCACATTCTTGTGGTGCGACTGAAGAAAGAATCTCTGTACATTACAATACGTCCGAAGTTGGCCTCGAGGGTGAACTGATGGGCATTCCTAGAAGCGCGAGTATTACGGTTGAATTTTTTATGGGGAGGAATGCAACTGGCTATTTCACTAGAACACTGATTATAATAATAGCGATAAAATAGAGAAAGACACGAAACATGACGGCCGGCGGTGTTCGAGAGATGTAATTGTTTCTGTTATAGATCTTTTGCCTATCATTTTTAAAGCTTTTATTTGAATTCTGTCTAACAAACTCAAGTGAGTTTTTGGAGCTCCTGCCCAAACATGAGAATTGTACTCAAGTTTTGGACGAATAAAGGCTTTATAGATCATAGCCAGATCAGAAGGGGAGACAAATTTCTTGCATTGCTGAAGAAAACCTAAACACTTAGCAGCGTTTTTGGCGACATCAAATATGTGGTCCTTCCACAAAAGGTGGTCTGTGACACACATACCGAGAACTGAGAGCTGTTCGGTTTCCTCGATGCAAGTGCCGTCCATGGATAGCGGCATTGGGGGTGGGTTTCGCTTTAACGACAGGAGACAGCATTGAGTTTTAGAAGCATTAAATTCTACGCGGTTTTTGACTCCCCATTGGCCAATGCTGTCGAGATCAGAATTTAATTAGCTCATCATACGCTGTCGTTCAAGTTCCACATCCGAAGGACATGGATGAGAATCTGTAAACGAATATGAGAAGCTGAGGGTAATATCGTCAGCGAAACAATTTAATGGATTAGAAGTTTCAGACAGAAGATCATTTATAAAAATAAGGAAGAGAGTCGGAGACAAAACGGAGCCCTGGGGCACACCAGCATTTATTTTGTGGATTTCAGACTTGAAACCGTCCAATACAACTTGTATTGAACGGTCCGAAAGGTTATTTCTAATCCAACGAAGAGGAGATTCATCGAAACCAAATGCGCGCATTTTCAATAAGAGAGCTTGGTGCCAAACTCTATCAAACGCTTTTGAAATATCAAGTGCAATAATCTTACTTTCTCCAAAACGATGTAAAGATTTGTTCCACTGTTCGGTGAGATATACCATCAAATCACCAGTGGACCTTTTGCTACGAAAGCCGTACTGCCGGTCATTAAGAAACTTTCATTCCTCGAGATATTTCTTGAGCTGGAAATTAATCAGCGTTTCCATGACCTTGGAAAGAAGGAACGTAATTGCAATTGGTCGATAGTTAGAGGGTGAAGAAGATACGCCTTTTTTAGGGACAGGCTGGACAAATGCTGTTTTACATCCACTCGAAAAGAGACCAGTAGAGTAGGACAGATGAAAAAGCTTACGCAGTGGTTTTGCCAGCGTTGAAGAACACCTCTTCAGAACGATGGGGCCAGCGGATTTGTGTACATCGAGATCTTTTAGAACTCTAGCAAACTGCACGAGTGCGAAAGAAGATTTGTCCCATAAAATCATTTACGCTCTCAAGTACAGAAGGAGTCATAACACTTTCTGGCAGCGTCGAATTAACAGCAAACTGTGCTGCAAGCAAATTGGCTTTATCTTGCGAGCTGACAAAAGGAGTATCATTGAAGACGAGCGTTGGAACCGAGGACGAGGTGGTGTTTCGTATGTTTTTTACAAATGACCAAACATTTTTACTACCTTTGGGACATTGAAGTATTTTATGCCGTAATTTTTGATCATACAAAAATTTGGTTCTTCGAATATGAAAGTTACAGGTCTTTCTAGCTTGTTAAAACTTTTTCCGGTTTTCTTCAATAGGGTTGGCTTTATAACATCGGAAGCTTACTTCTCTTACCCTAATAACCTCTTTACAACTCGAATCAAACCATGAGTTTTCTTTGGGTTTGATAGATTTCACCCTATTCGGGATAAAATTTCTCATTCCACAAAGAATCAAGTTTGTTATCATATCTGCACTGGCGTCAACATCACTATCGAGGAAGCATAGTGACCAGTTAAAGCTCTTGAAGAAATTATTGAGACCGTCCCAGTTGGCTTTCTCGTATTGCCAAACGGTTCTCTTTGGAATTTTTTCTTTAACTGTGATTTGGTGGCATGAGAAATTCGCAGATATGGTCAGATGAGCCTAGAGGAGATAATACACTCATAGTGTATTTATTAGGTTCATAGGTAAAGAACAAGTCAAGTTGACCTGCAACGTCAGGAATCCGAGTAGGCTCGTCAACAAGCTGAGTCAGGTGGTTTAACTCAGCAAAAATCTCGACAAACCTTCCTTCGGGTGTTGTCTGACCAGAATAGCGTAGCCACGAAGAATTGTGTACATTGAATTCGCCCGTAACAACGATTTCACTGGGCGGATAATGGGAAACAATTCTCAGGGTTGCGAGACCATGGTGTAAGAAAAATAGAGGCACTAAGCTATAACCAGGTATGCTAAATTTGGAGTAATCGGAATTTTCACCTTCTTGGGTTTCACTAAGTACCAATACTGCCGGCCTGTTTTTTACAGTTTGGACGTACACTGCACAGAAATTCTTTCTCTGCCCCCAAATGTTGCTGATATCGACTTTAAATTCACCTACCATTACGAAAAAAAAAAACAAATAAAAAAACAAATCAGACAGTTATCTACGCTGATATTGAGTTTGGGCCCCAATAGAACTTCACATTACAAAATACTATCAGTGTTATGCCTTAATAGTTTGTATTGATCCGCCCCTGGAACCCAAAACCAATAACAGCAATTTATCTGATTTGCTTCGACTCAATCAATTACTTACATTGCATGAGATGAGCCACACATTGCACGTAATGACTAAGCCAAAGCAATGTGAATGACGAGGGAAGGAGAGATATGCAAAATTTACCGCTAGCTGGTTTTAATTTTGTGCAGCTTCAGCTTCATGGGCAAGGTGCACTTTTGTTGTTTTTTTTTCTTTGTTCACAAGCACAAGCACTGGCACTGACACTGGCACTTTTTTTTGCAATTTACTTTTGCTTAATGAATAGATTTTATTTAGGCTATTGATTTTTTTTTTTTTCGTACGGTGGGTTCGCGGGAATTTATTATATTATATTATTTCTTTATGCACTTTGATAAAAGGTGATGGAGACAGATTGGTTTATTTGTTTATTTTTTTGATTTTCTAGTTTGTTTGTAATTTGTTTATTGGGGTAGTGCGCACGGTAAAATTCTCAACTCCCGACACGTCTGTTCGCGGTGGGGTGCGGATCGGTACTGATCGGTTATTTCCTTTAAATACATAGGTTGGTACAATACAAAAGTAATTATTCAATTATGTCAACTTTAAATTGAAATTTCAATGAGTCTTGGACTCTTCCTTTTAAAATATAATTTACTAGCGGAAACACCCGGCGTTGCCCGGTTCCCTTCTATTAAAGGATAGTTTGTGAACAAATCTTGAAAAAAAAAATTTCCCGTGGAAAATAGTTTTCCTTAAAAATATTTCTGCTATCGTGAATATATCTATAAATTCGATGAATTGACCTCCCAATTCCCCAGGAAAATTTATTCCCGACATCAATAAATTTTCAACATCATTCATGTTCTCAATTTTCAAAAGATAGAAATATTGTGCAAGTGTTAATTGTTATTATATATATAAGGACACCTACTTGTAAGAAAATATTTGAAAAATTGGTATGGTTTGCTATCTCACCCCCAACTATCAACTGTCAAAGCAAAAGGTGTGATTTTTTCGGATTTTTGACGTTTCACCACCATCACTGTCAACTGTCAAGTGCGACTTTTTTTATTTCCACTGGACTCAGTGGCGGATCCAGGGGGGTGGCTATAGGGGCTAAAGCCCCCCCCACAGGCGGTTCTTAAAATTGATTAAAATATAGAAATCAGAATCAGGAGTCAGAAAAAATAACGAGGATGCGGCTACGCAATTTATTAGGTACCTATTTTTTTCTAAGCCCCAAATTAATTAGGTTGTGTCTGAATTCTGAAGGGAATTGTACAAAAAAAAGTTCGGGGCTACGGATAATTGACAGAAAATTGGGACGAAAAAAAAAAACAGCTCGCGAGTAGGGCTTGACAAGAATTGGACAAAAAAACGTGGTCGGGGCTAATCAAATAATTCCTTTAAAACTTACCTTATTCCAGAAAATTTTTGCGCTTGACTCAAGGGACTGTCAAGTCCAACTTGGGGCTAAAGCTTAAAGAGATAATTGAAAAAAACGGGGTCGGGGCTTAACAATTAAAATGTCAAACGAAAAAATAATTCACCCTATGAACTTCGCTAACTTTGCAAAAACACGTAATTGGGGCTAAAACCCGTGAAGATTTTGGGAATAACAAATCAAAATCTGAGTTTTCCCTGGCCACGCAGAAAATCATGCGTGTGAATATTTGCAGTCCCTCTAGACTGAAGTACAAATTTACTGACAGATTTTTTTTCTGGTGGTTCAAAGCTTGACGTGGCTGAAAATTGAAGGTATATACATTTTTTCTCTATCTCCACTTAAGAATATTTTAAATGTTAAATACTACAGATGTTATTGTATGTAATATTGAAATCATTTTAAAACGGGGATAGAAGCTGATATAAATGCACAAAAAACTAGGGTATTCTAAAAGGAAAAGTGGGAATGCCAAAATTCAATTATTTATAGGTATAACTGTAGATTTTCACAAAAAACACCTTTAACCTAACCTAAAACTTTTTTATATTAGTTATGTATAAATTATAAAAATATATAAATTATAAAATAAAATCAACATCGCCACAATAGTTAAAATAATTTGTTCTTCAAGGGAAGCGTTTTTCTCTTTTCGCTCTCACAACGAATGTTACATTTCCTCGTCACTCGAAAACATTAAAAAAAAATAATTTCAAATAGGAATAAATATAATAATTTATTATTATTATAAAATGGCAGTTATCAATAAGATTTTAGAATGATTATTACGATCAAGTGTTCTGAACGCTGCACTGATAGAACAAGAGCCTACAGCAAATTTTGGGAGTGGATTGCTAACTAAAATATGAGTACGATGGTTTGTGGGTACATATATCGCGGTATTAAAAACAACCGTCTGGCAGGTTTCTTTTTCAGCCTTTGGTGGGGGTGGGATTTTGAAAAAAGCGATTTTCCAGTTTATTTTTTCATATGTATTACCACTTCAATAAATTTAAAAAATATATAATGTGATGCTCTGTCATTGTCTTTAAGTCAAAACATCAAAATCTTGGCAATCCGACCAATAGACCTCAAGATATAAGTTTTTAAGCGAACTTTAATCGATTTTTTTGGAGACTTTGTTTTGTTGATTTTTTGTGTTTTATAATTCTCCAAGAAAAAGACGATAAGGTCCTCTTTAAAAGCTTATATTTTGAGTTCTATTGGTCGAATTGCCAAGATTATGATGCTTTGACTTAATGACAACATCACATAATATATTTTTTAAATTTATTGAAGTGGTAATACCTCTGACAAAATAAACTGGAAAATCGCTATTTTCAAACTCCCACCCCCGCCAAAGGCTGAAAAAGAAACCTGCCAGACTGTTGTTTTTGATACCGTGATATATGCACCTACAAACCATCATACTCATATTTTGGTTATCAATCCACTCCCAAAATTTGCTGCCGGCGTTTAGTCTATGAAGTTTAAATGGCAGAATACATTTGTTTAACTAGAACTACAGAATTATCTTAGTTCAAGGTTTACTTTGAAACCGAATCAAGTGCTGAACTTAAGTTTAAACATAAATTGTAGTTTAACTTGTGAAACTGGCCATTAATGTCTCAAACTGGATCTTCCAAGCCCCCCCCCACAGCCTAATCCTAGATCCGCTACTGACTGGACTTAGAGTGCAAAATCCACCTCCTGAATCGATTGGCGCTCTCAGATCATGACATTTCGACACCTGTCAAATTGAAAAGTGAAATTTCTTATTTTCTGTTGGTGCTAAAGTGCTGGCCGAGACAAAAGGTAATAACACCCTCCTTAATCGATTGGTGCCCTTAGATTTTGACATTTCGACACACGACCTGCAACGCACAGAAGAGAGGAGCTGTAATACGGAAGTTTTTGCTCTTAAAGCATTGCTGTTACCATTTTTGTTATCATTGTGAATGATTTACTCTACGGAGCGAATGTTTCTCACTTATTTGGGAGATTGTGAAAAAATCTGCCGCGGGGCAAAAAATCTGCCGCGAGGCAAAAAATCTGCCGCGAGGCAAAAAATGTGCCGCGGGGCAAAAAATCTGCCGCGAGGCAAAAAATGTGCCGCAGGGCAAAAAATCTGCCGCGGGGCAAAAAATCTGCCGCGGGGCAAAAAATCTGCCGCGGGGCAAAAAATCTGCCGCGAGGCAAAAAATCTGCCGCGGGGCAAAAAATCTGCCGTGGGGCAAAAAATCTGCCGCGAGGCAAAAAATCTGCCGCGGGGCAAAAAATCTGCCGTGGGGCAAAAAATCTGCCGCGAGGCAAAAAATCTGCCATGGGGCAAAAAATCTGCCGCGGGGCAAAAAATCTGCCGCGAGGCAAAAAATCTGCCGCGGGGCAAAAAATCTGCTGCGGGGCAAAAAATCTGCCGTGGGGCAAAAAATCTGCCGTGGGGCAAAAAATCTGCCGCGGGGCAAAAAATCTGCCGTGGGGCAAAAAATCTGCCGCGAGGCAAAAAATCTGCCGTGGGGCAAAAAATCTGCCGCGGGGCCAAAAATCTGCCGCGGGGCAAAAAATCTGCCGTGGGGCAAAAAATCTGCCGCGGGGCAAAAAATCTGCCGTGGGGCAAAAAATCTGCCGTGGGGCAAAAAATCTGCCGCGGGGCAAAAAATCTGCCGGAGGGCAAAAAATCTGCCGGAGGGCAAAAAATCTGCCGCGGGGCAAAAAATCTGCCGCGGGGCAAAAAATCTGCCGCGGGGAAAAAAATCTGCCGCGGGGCAAAAAATCTGCCGCGAGGCAAAAAATCTGCCGCGGGGCAAAAAATCTGCCGTGGGGCAAAAAATCTGCCGCGAGGCAAAAAATCTGCCGCGGGGCAAAAAATCTGCCGTGGGGCAAAAAATCTGCCGCGAGGCAAAAAATCTGCCATGGGGCAAAAAATCTGCCGCGGGGCAAAAAATCTGCCGCGAGGCAAAAAATCTGCCGCGGGGCAAAAAATCTGCTGCGGGGCAAAAAATCTGCCGTGGGGCAAAAAATCTGCCGTTGGGCAAAAAATCTGCCGCGGGGCAAAAAATCTGCCGTGGGGCAAAAAATCTGCCGCGAGGCAAAAAATCTGCCGTGGGGCAAAAAATCTGCCGCGGGGCCAAAAATCTGCCGCGGGGCAAAAAATCTGCCGTGGGGCAAAAAATCTGCCGCGAGGCAAAAAATCTGCCGCGGGGCAAAAAATCTGCCGTGGGGCAAAAAATCTGCCGTGGGGCAAAAAATCTGCCGCGGGGCAAAAAATCTGCCGGAGGGCAAAAAATCTGCCGGAGGGCAAAAAATCTGCCGCGGGGCAAAAAATCTGCCGCGGGGCAAAAAATCTGCCGCGGGGAAAAAAATCTGCCGCGGGGAAAAAAATCTGCCGCGGGGCAAAAAATCTGCCGCGAGGCAAAAATCTGCCGTGTGGCAAAAAATCTGCCGCGGGGCAAAAAATCTGCCGTGGGGCAAAAAATCTGCCGCAGGTCAAAAAATCTGCCGCGAGGCAAAAAATCTGCCATGGGGCAAAAAATCTGCCGCGGGGCAAAAAATCTGCCGCGGGGCAAAAAATCTGCCGCGGGGCAAAAAATCTGCCGCGAGGCAAAAAATCTGCCGCGGGGCAAAAAATCTGCCGTGGGGCAAAAAATCTGCCGCGGGGCAAAAAATCTGCCGCGGGGCAAAAAATCTGCCGTGGGGCAAAAAATCTGCCGCGAGGCAAAAAATCTGCCGCGGGGCAAAAAATCTGCCGCGGGGCAAAAAATCTGCCGTGGGGCAAAAAATCTGCCGCGAGGCAAAAAATGTGCCGCGGGGCAAAAAATGTGCCGCGGGGCAAAAAATCTGCCGCGGGGCAAAAAATGTGCCGCGGGGCAAAAAAACTGCCGCGGGGCAAAAAATCTGCCGCGGGGCAAAAAATCTGCCGCGGGGCAAAAAATCTGCCTCGGGGCAAAAAATCTGCCGCGGGGCAAAAAAACTGCCGCGGGGCAAAAAATCTGCCGCGAGGAAAAAAATCTGCCGCGGGGCAAAAAATCTGCCGCGGGGCAAAAAAACTGCCGCGGGGCAAAAAATCTGCCACGAGGCAAAAAATCTGCCTTGGGGCAAAAAATCTGCCGCGGGGCAAAAAATCTGCCGCGAGGCAAAAAATCTGCCGCGGGGCAAAAAATCTGCCGCGGGGCAAAAAAAAACTGCCGCGGGGCAAAAAATCTGCCGCGGGGCAAAAAATCTGCCGCGGGGCAAAAAATCTGCCGTGGGGCAAAAAATCTGCCGCGGGGCAAAAAATCTGCCGCGGGGCAAAAAATCTGCCGCGGGGCAAAAAATCTGCCGCGAGGCAAAAAATCTGCCGTGGGGCAAAAAATCTGCCGCGAGGCAAAAAATCTGCCGCGGGGCAAAAAATCTGCCTCGGGGCAAAAAATCTGCCGCGGGGCAAAAAAACTGCCGCGGGGCAAAAAATCTGCCGCGAGGAAAAAAATCTGCCGCGAGGAAAAAAATCTGCCGCGGGGCAAAAAATCTGCCGCGGGGCAAAAAAACTGCCGCGGGGCAAAAAATCTGCCACGAGGCAAAAAATCTGCCTTGGGGCAAAAAATCTGCCGCGGGGCAAAAAATCTGCCGCGAGGCAAAAAATCTGCCGCGGGGCAAAAAATCTGCCGCGGGGCAAAAAAAAACTGCCGCGGGGCAAAAAATCTGCCGCGGGGCAAAAAATCTGCCGCGGGGCAAAAAATCTGCCGTGGGGCAAAAAATCTGCCGCGGGGCAAAAAATCTGCCGCGGGGCAAAAAATCTGCCGCGGGGCAAAAAATCTGCCGCGAGGCAAAAAATCTGCCGCGGGGCAAAAAATCTGCCTCGGGGCAAAAAATCTGCCGCGGGGCAAAAAAACTGCCGCGGGGCAAAAAATCTGCCGCGGGGCAAAATTGGTATCATTGGTAAGGTAGTTCATCATTGATAAATTAAAAGTCATTTTATGAGAAAAGTTGTGCCAAATTGAATTTTATAGAAATAATTTTTAAGTCAATAAGCTTTACTTTGGCATAAAAATAATCATTTATTTTTTCTTCAAAATCTCTCAAAATTACCAATTATTATTTTCAATGATGGATTTTAATGATAGCTATAACTGGCCCCTTAGTCAGTGGTTCCATCACAGAACCATTCGGCATCAAAGTTGACAGTTTAGTTAAAATTCTTTTCACCGAAATAAGTGGCCTATATATTAAAATTATATTGAAAATTTATTGTTAATAAAAAAAATGTCCATAGAGTTTGTTGAATCAGATATGTTCTTTATAGCATTAGTTCTAACTCGATAATGTAGTAAAATTGGCAAAAAAAATTAAAAAGAATGTCGAATTCTTATAAAAACACTAAAACATTTTTTAAATAACGGATTTTTTTGATTAGGCAAACATTAAAATTAGATTTAATGGGTTTTTCTTAGTTAAATTTATTCTTTACTCGAAACTGAAATTAAAAGTAAAAAATGTTTGCCTAAAATATTTGTGTGTGTTTATAAGTAGGTATGCACAATATTGAACCATTTTCTTTATGTTTAAAAGACTGTACACATGAGAGCGACCAACGACCGACTTAACTACGTATAATTTTGAATAAAAATAGTTTGAAACAGAAAAAAAAAATTGTCATTTTTTCTCAAAATTTTAAGTTTGAAAATTAATTAAAAATAAAATACTTTTAACTAAAACAATATTATTAAAAAAGAAAATTAAATAAGGGTTTTCTAGGCTAAGAAAAGGGTATCAAAGGTTGTTGTAAATGATACCGTTGTTTCTTAGGCAACAAAAGGCTTTATTATTATCGCCGTTAATAAGGCATTTCTGCCCCACTGTGCGTCGGAGTCACCAATGTTAATTGTCTATCTAATGGGTATGTATACACTTCTTAATAAATCAGCCCAAAGCGCAACGTGATGAACAAAAAAAATGTTTGCCTAAAATATTTGTGTGTGTTTATAAGTAGGTATGCACAATATTGAACCATTTTCTTTATGTTTAAAAGACTGTACACATGAGAGCGACCAACGACCGACTTAACTACGTATAATTTTGAATAAAAATAGTTTGAAACAGAAAAAAAAATTGTCATTTTTTCTCAAAATTTTAAGTTTGAAAATTAATTTAAAAAAAAATACTTTTAACTAAAACAATATTATTAAAAAAGAAAATTAAATAAGGGTTTTCTAGGCTAAGAAAAGGGTATCAAAGGTTGTTGTAAATGATACCGTTGTTTCTTAGGCAACAAAAGGCTTTATTATTATCGCCGTTATTTAGGCATTTCTGCCCCACTGTGCGTCGGAGTCACCAATGTTAATTGTCTATCTAATGGGTATGTATACACTTCTTAATAAATCAGCCCAAAGCGCAACGTGATGAACAATAATTTAAACTTTAATTATTTCCACCAAAGAAAGAAATAATGCTGCTGGTGTTCTCTTGTCGAGTTGTCAAAGTATAATGCTTTATTAAAACTATTTAAACTAACTTAAAAGGTAAAGAATTAGAGTAACAAAGGAAAATAGAGCCGTTAAGCGCTTGCATGTATTTCGCCCACCAACTATTAATTGAGCAAAACTGTAATTGCAATCATTTGTACATCGTTTGTCTACGTTTGTACAAGTTTTAGATTCGTTTGTACATTCACCGTTATTTTATATAGCCACTTCAAATAAATTTACGGAGTTTAGCCCACCAACTATAACGCTCGAAAAATCTGGAAATGCAGTTCGATTGATAATCGTTTGTCTATATTTGTCTTTTTTTTTCGTTTCTATACGTCCCAAATTTTTCTGACAAAAAAAAATGTTCAACCAAATTTTATTAAAATTTTAAATCATATGCATTCTCGTTTGGCTCTTTTTTATAATGATTTTTCATCGTGTTAGTTTTTTTAATTTGTATTTTTTTCTATTTTTAATTAATAATTACTTTTTTTGGGACATGTAGTTGGCCCACCAAGAGCATTCTCTATTGTTTGGGTATCCACAGTTTCAACTTGTATTCGAAATTGCGATACTTAAGACTTTATTCTTTTTTTCTATTCTTTTTAAGGAGTGCCCTGCATTTAGGCTGCATTTAAAAAGACTTAAGTTACACTTTGAGCATATTATTTATTCAGTTAAATTAATTTAAAAAAAAGCAAACAAAAATAATTCCAATTCTCTAGGTACTTGTTCATTAACTTGAATTTTGCCGTCGACTTAACGCTATTAATGAGTTTCTTTTCTGTATTAAAAAGAAAGTAATTAAAAGTACAAATACCTATACATGCCTATTATAGATATTGATTGGTAGTTCCAAAATGTTTGAGTACCTACCTAACTACCCACGGGTTTTGGATGTTTTTTCAGCGAATGACTTAGGGGGGTTTACTTAATATAAATCAAAATTATTTTAACTCGAACATAATCTTGAAATGTTAAACCGATGGCAAAAGTAATAACCGACACTCTTCAAAAATATAAAACACGTCCGTTTTCTCTGATGGCTCGAATTCAACTGGAACTCGAATCTTTTTCTTTATTCCATATTTGCTTATTCTACTTCTTAACCTATCCGACAGCCAGTTTCCCCTCTTTCATATCACAAGTTTCTTGTTTCGTTTTCTTTTTATTTTTGACCGTTACAACTCGATCAAGGTTTGATGTTAGCCACTTCCCATATACACTCATATGGGATTTGTGTCAATTGGAAACCTTCAACATCTTTTAACAAATACCTATAGTTTTTTAAAACCTTAACCACCTCATAAGGTCCTTTGAATTTAGGAGCTATCTTCCTACATGCACCTGGAGTAGAGATAAAGTTCTTCACCACCACGTAGTCTCCTACTTTATATTCTTTATGAATCCTATTTATATCTTTCATATTTTTGTTTTATTCCTGTCCTTTTTCTATCTTTTGTCTGGCATCATCTCTCATTTGGTCTAAATTCCTATCAGTCTTTTGGTCACCCTCAGTATGTAAACTCTCTTTAAAGAAATCAATAACTACTCCTCTTTGGTCAACACCGAACAACAATTGGCCGGGAGAGGTTCCGGTGCTTCCATGAACTGTGTTATTCATTGAAAACTCAATAGTTGGTAATACTCCATCTAGTGTCATCACTGCTCCTGCACTGGTCATTTTCGCAATCATTGGAGCGAGACTCCTATTCACCCGTTCCACCTGCCCATTTGCTTGTGGAGAACCCGTGGCAATCTTTATATGAGAGACATTGCTGGTGTTTAAGAATTGCCTGAATTCTTCAAATGTAAAAGCACTGCCTCGATCTGAAACAGCTACTCTTGGGCGATACGAGTTAAAATAACTCTTCAAACAAGCAATAGCTTCTCTATTATTTGTAGTCTTCACAGCGTACAGTCGGACAAATTTAGTTAAAGCATCAATTACCAGGAATACATACTTTTTGTTTCCACACTTCAGTGATACTGGACCAAAATGGTCAATGTGAATCGTTTCAAAAGGAACGCTTCCTTTGGGTATATTATGAAGCAGACCTTCATGCTTACCAAACTTGGGTGAAAACGTTATACATTTACAGCAGTTGCTGATGTGTTGCTTAACCTTCTCACTCATTTGAGGGAACCAAAAAGTATTGAGGATGTTGTTTAAAACTTTATCCCTACCAACATGACTTCGTGATATAACCGAAGGACATTATTTTCTATAGACTCTGGGACATAAAATAAAATTTGTTTTCCTACTTTCTTGTACACTAGTCCATTCCTCATTTCATACATTTTACTATCTCCTTTTTCAAGTTGTTGCCTAATTTTCTTTATACTCTCATCATTATTCTGTTGGATCGATAAATTCTGCTCAAAATTATTCTCTTCAAGAACTAATACATTTGATATTCTACTCAATGCATCAACGTGTTGCATTTTCGTACCATTTCGATGTTCCAATACATAATCGAAATTCTGTAACTCGAGAGCCCACCTTGCATTTCTTAGATTGACTTCTTTTTTATTAAGAGTCAGGGTTAGAGAATTACAATCAGTAATGATCTTGAATTTAAATCCATGAAGATAAACCCTAATTTTTCTCAACGCATAAATGATGGCCAATGTCTCGAGTTCAAAACTGTGGTACTTTGATTCATCATCTGTAGTTCGTTTTGAGAAATAAAAGATAGGATGAAATTTCCCATCACTCTTCTTTTGTAAAAGAATTGCACCGAAACCTGATGCAGTCGCATCACAGTGCAATTCAGTTTCATCCCTAGGGTTGTACAACGCTAAAACGGGGGATTCACTCATTTTTTGTTTCAACTCTTCAAAACGATCTAACTCCTCTCTTCTGAATTTAAAAACAGCGTATCAGGCTGTATACATGGTTGAGCAATCAACGAAAAATCCTTAATAAACCTCCTAAAATATGAGCATAGGCCCAAGAAACTATGGACTGCTTTCACATTCTGAGGTATTGGGAAAGCCTTTATTGACTGTACTCCTTTATCGTCCGGTTTGATACCCTCATTTGTAATGTAATAACCTAAATATCGTATCTGTAATACCATGAACTGACATTTATCCAACCTCAACTGTAACCTGTTCCGTACCAATCTTTCAAAAACTTCTTTCATTATCACCAAATGTTTTTCCTCAGATTCTGTTGCTATCATTATATCGTCAATGTAAATAGTTACCTTTCCTTTCCTTATTAGATCTTCAAAAACTTTATTAATATACCTTTGAAATTCGCATGGTGCATTCCTTAACCCAAAGGGCATTTTCAAGTATTCATATTGACCCATAGGAGTCACAAAGGCAGTATATTTTCATTCACACTAATATGATGGAACGCACTCTTCAGGTCTATCAAAGTAAATATCTTTTTATTAACTAACTCATCCAGCAAGTCATCTATCAATGGGATGGGTTAGTTGTCTTTTTGCGTTACCTTATTTAAAGTTCGGTAATCTACACATAGCTTAATGTCTCCTGTCTTTTTCTTTACACAACACAACACAACTGGTAAAGAGTTGTCCGACCTACTTTCTCGAATAACTCCCTGCTCCATAAGCTCATCTAAAATAACTTGTACCTGCTCTTTTTCGAAGTATGAAAGGCTTTTCGTCGTTTAACCGAAGCTTAATATCGTATTCAACTTCAGGCACTTCGGGCGAGAACAGTACAAATAATATTTTTTTATAATTTGAAAAAATCTTTCTTTAGTTTTATATGATAATTCATCATTTATTTAATAAAAACGATACATTAATACTAAATAATTTAAATATAATTTCTACATTTCTTACGAATTCTTCGTCGGAGTCCGAGTTAACATATCCGATGGCTGGTCTGGTCAATGGTGGTTTTCTTTTCGGGCATTGGGCTGCCAAATGCCCCATTCCCGCACAAACATGGCACGCTCCTTGTGGCCTCCTTTTTTTTTGCATTCGGAAGCCATGTGCCCTATCGAATTGCAATTGTAGCACCGGAATTGTCCACTGCCTCCGGTCGCCGGTCGTACTGCTGCTGATGTTGTTGGTGCTGTCTTCGTCTTCGTTGGATTCTTAATAGATTTGAACGCCTCCAATAATTGTGCCTTCCTCTTGAAGCACTGCAGCCCTGCTCCCGACGCAAGTGTCTCATCTGGTATGCCCTCTATTAGATGTTCAATCATCTCTTCCTCATCAATTTTTAATCTATTACCAAGTATGATTTTTTCTTGGTAATAGCTTTGGAAGGTCTCACCTTGTAGCCACTTCCTGGCTTCGAACAATCGTTTAAGTCTTAGTTTCGAAGGACGGTCATCAAAAATTTGCCTCATTTCCGTCATTAGTTCGCCAAACACTACTGTCGTCATATCCTCTCGTGAGTGGAACCATTTTTGTGCTCTATCTTTCAACCTCAATGATACGGGCACCCTCATATTGTTGTCGTCTAGCTTGTACATCATCTGAACATTTTTTAATTGACGTTCAAACGACTCCCCTACAACGCTAAAATATCCAACTAGCTCTTTAATTTGATTTAAATTTTCGCTCTGTCATCATTCATTTGTCGCTCATTTTTTTCCTTCTCGCCATGGTTTCTCTTCTTCAGCAACTCATTTTCTCTCTTTAGTAAATTCTTCTCTCGTTCGTTCATTTCCATTTCATTCTTTAATAATTCGAACTCCTTCTTCATTTGTTCTATTTCATATGTTTTCTCTCCAGTCTTTTCTGCTTGTCTTTCTGTCGTTTTTTATACATCCTGGTACTCGTCTCCATCGTCGTCGTCAGCTTCGTTTCGTGTTTGCTCCGATACTTCCATCATTCTCAGCAACCAGTTCAACCAGTGGAAATATCCGCCCTATTTCCACTGGTTTTCTTCCCCAACTTCCTCAGCGACGCTTTCAACTGCGCAACATTATAATTTTTTAAATTTTCTGCATCTGCCATCGTGGTTTGGTTCGTTTTTTTTTGTTCTTCTTTTTCTTATTCGTTACAGCCAACTGACAAAACAGGCACAGCCACGAATATAGGAACCGCGTACACAGAACACACAAGCGCTGATGACTAAAACCACGTACACGTACACACACTGATGTTGGTTGAGTTTCTTTATTAGTAAACGGGGGTTGTTTTTTCTTCTTTTTTTTCGATTTATCAAACGAATATTTTTTCCGCGATGAGCTTATGTAATTATTTTTTTCGCTTGGCGACGAGTTCTTTCTTATTATTATTTTATTCGAGTAATCGTACTTTGTTTTTTTTTTTTCATTTGGCGAGTTCCTTTTTTTCGCGATGGACTCATGGACTTACTGGGGTATGCCACTTCTGAAATTTTAACCGATTGTAAAAGTAATAGCCGACACTCTTCAAATATAAAACACGTGCGTTTTCTCTGATGACTCGAATTCAACTGGAATTCGAATCTTTTTCTTTATTCCATATTTGCTTATTCTACTTCTTCCAGTTCCCCTCTTTCATATCACAAGTTTCTTATTTTGTTTTATTTTTATTTTTGACCGTTACACCACCTATTGGTGGATAGTTTTTTTTTCTATTTATGGTATTGATTATTACAATTACCTTTTCATTATCATTATTTCAACATTATACATTATATAATTTATTCATTTAAATTCTTGGTTTAGCGGCGATAAACCTGCTAACTGAGAGGAATCGCCACTGGCTTCCGGACGTCCAAAGGAAAACGGCATTAGTTAAAAGATAGGAAAGGGGTGACTATGAGTCAAAATGTTTATAATTATTCATTCATGTGAAAGTATGAAATAATAATTTTGTTGCATTAATTAATAACCAATTAAAAGAAACATTTCGTGTCCGAAAAAAAGTGGCGGAAAATGTTTTATAGAAAATAAGTCGACAGATAAGTGCAAAGGCGGCGGAAGGGGTGTGCGGAGTGTGCCACCGCACACGGCCCCGCGCTTCGAAGGGCCACATTAAAATGTTTCACGTCTTGAAATTATAAAATCCGGCAACCATTCTTCGAAATAAATATTATAACAATATGATAGTTAAGAGTTACAAGTACGTGTACAAAAACAGTGCCAAATTAAATGTCCTACTTTGACCACAGCAATGATACAAACATTGCGAGCTGCACTTTGTTAACATCATGTTTCTTTCCAAAACTATTAGACCAATTTGGATGGAATTTCTGAACATCGTCTTGTTATACTGTAGACTATTTGATTCCAAATTTTTAGCGGAATCGGACAATTTTTGACCTGTTTTTTGAGTGCTTCAAAATTACTAAGATTTTAATATTTTTTTTAAATGAATGATTAGATAGAAACACAAATATAACATGCATAAAGTTAAAACAAATGCACTAAGAAAATCAAGAATTTCGTTTGCAGTAATTGTAATACATTTGCTGAAAATGTTATGTAATCCCTGCAAACGTATTTCCTTTGAAGCAATTGAATTAAAGTTGCCACAGGAAGTAATTCCATTGCATCAAACATATTAACAAGCAACACATTCGTTTGGAGCTCAATTTTCCTGGGTTGATTATGGTAAATGACAATGTTTCCCAAACGCCATCATGTTGTTTGCAAGCAAGTGTTAGTGTTTATTGCAAACGAATGAATCGATTGCGGATTAAGCTTTTGAAATGCAGTTTGCTGCAAAAATTTTACGTTTACTATATAAATTACAATTGTTTGCAACTAATGAATCGAAAATTTGGGACGAATGGTTAATTCGTAGAAAGTAAACTAATTTGTAGAAAACGATTGAATCAGCAAACGAATCAGTATAATTCAATTGAAGCAAGCGCTTGATTCGTTTGCCATAGGCGCAAGCAATGATCTATTCGTCTGACACTATATTCGTTTGACACAAACACTCTATTCGTTTGGAACAAACGATAAAACTTTGCTACAACAGAATGAATTGTTTGTCCCACACGAATTTAAAAGTTTGCATATGAGTGTGTTTTATAATACAAATTCTATATACTACTGAAATACATACTTGCTGAATTATTGATTCAATATAGCTTTTAACGGCCTTTAGTCCATAAAAATTGGCGTTTCGTCCCGGCGTTCTCACGCCGGGATGCAAATGCAGATACATGTAAATCCACCATTATATTCAGTATTCAGAAAGTGAGCTTCTGATTTTATTTTTTTTTGTATTAAAATTATTTATTTAAAATTATTTTATTAAAATTTTGAAATCAAATATTGTCTCAAGTTTGTTATAACAATTTTGAACTTAAATTATAATATTGACTGCAGAAGATTTGACGACAGGTGTGTAAATGCTTTTTTAATAATGCTGCAGCCTGAAATCATTTTCCCAGGGACCCCGCAAATTAAATCTCGCACACGCCTCATTTTGGGCTAGCGCCGCCTCTGGATAAGTGATGCCTTTAAAACTAAGCATCATTTAATGCTGATTTAAAGAAAAAGAATTTTTTCGTGATTATTTTATTTTTACCAAAAGAAAGAAGACCATCTTGTTTTCAGTGTTGGATTATGAATAACAGTTAAATAGTTAAAATAATTTGCATTGCTTAGTTAGATTTTCAAATGACAATACGGTTGCTCCGACCACTTTTATTTCTAGAGGCCCAACAAACGAACCAATAAACTAAAGATGATAAAATGGAGGAATGGTTACTGAACTCCATTTTAGCTAAAAAAAAGATCTGTGAAGATGTTTGGTGTAACCCAGCTTAATTTATCATGTCGATAAATTTAAATAGCCGTTTAGCAAAAACTGCTTTTAGAGCATTTTGGTGCAACTCCATTAATTTGAAAAACTCCTTTTATGTACGAATGTGGGCCCTACCAATAATCAAATTTAGTAAAGACTTAAATATTTGAGTAAAATAGACCACAATGGTATGGGCTATAAAAACTGAACCATATAGATGTTATGTTTCATATTTTAGAGTCCATACCATATAATATTCATTATTTAGGGTCCACCTTAGTATTTAAGTCATACCATGGTTAGTTTATTATTTAGAACCCATACAATTATGATACATTTTACTTAAATATTTAAGTCGTTAATAAATTTGATTATTGGTAGGGCCCTGTATATTGAAGATACCTACTGCATCTAATCATAACCTACAAAAACCTTCATATAGTCCGGTCAGGAAACCGAAACCCGTGCGTTTTTTGTGGGGAAGTTTTTTGTATGATTTAAATTTATTTATGACATGATTAAGGTGAAATTAAGCGTGGGAGTCATTTCTGAAATTTTGGCGTTAAGCCAATTTAGTTTGTGTTTAAGGTGTCCGTTTATGAACTGGCTTCGGATCCAAAACGGACTCGCTTGCTTGAACCAGTTCATAAACGGACCCAAAACCGGATCCAAAACGATTCCAAATCGGATCAAATTAGTATGGAAATTAGAATCACCACGGAGCCATTATGTGAATGTATTGTGAGAGAGAGAGAGTATTCCAATTCACCATACTCCGAGAAAACGGAGCCTAAATGGAATCCAAAACGGACCAACAAAAATGAATGAATCTTCCCCATCTAGTCGAGTTTCTACATTGCATACAAAAAAAAAAACAAACAGAATTTTGTTCATTTCAAGACTTTATTTTTATTTATCAATTATAAAAGGTACATTATATTTTTCCACAACTTAACATAAGACAGTAAACTTGTGTTTTTGATTGGAAATTTCTTAAAGTTTTCACAAGAAAAAAAGATAAGAAAGCAATGGTCTTCGCCACGCTACCTACAAAACTGAACTAAAAAAAAAGGTGGTGGAAATTAAAACAAAATGACTGTACTCTCTCTATTTCTCCGTGCATACAAAATTCTCACTTTTCTTGTTCTTATTTTTACATGCGTACACAGAAAATTTGTTAACTTGTGTGAGACACTCAGTTTTTTTGGAATCCCAAGTGATTCCAAAGTGAACCGAG
The DNA here is from genome assembly GCA_949320155.1 of Melangyna quadrimaculata. Taxonomy (NCBI): domain Eukaryota; kingdom Metazoa; phylum Arthropoda; class Insecta; order Diptera; family Syrphidae; genus Melangyna; species Melangyna quadrimaculata. The sequence continues at coordinate 72,346,194 of OX439485.1, read as the reverse complement.
AAATTCGGGTCCGTGATTTTGCTTGAAGGGGAAGGGCTATTACCCTTCAAGCAAGCGAGCTCGTTTTCGGTCCGCAAACGTATCAAACAACGTATGGACGACTTCGCATTCGGATCCAAATACGGATCGAAAAACTGCGTTTTGTGGCTCAAATTAGTATGGAAATTAGAATCACCACGGAGCCATTATGTGAATGTATTGTGAGAGAGAGAGTTTTTCAATTCACCATACTCGGAGAACCGAAACCAAATGAAATCTAAAACGGTTCCAAAAAAAATGAATGAATTGAGGCATACTTACTTACTTACTTAGGTCCTCGGACCTATTACGTCCGTGATGTTTCCCTTACGGGACATAGGGCCTCCACTACACCTACGCGCCATCGTGTACGATTTCTTGAAATATATTTCAGCTCTCTCCAACTTTTCCCCAGTCGTGCCGATTCCTGTTCGACCGTTCTTCGCCATGTACTTCTAGGCCGGCCCACTTGTCTTCCCTCCTGTGTGAGCGGGTTCCACTGCATTGCTTGAGATGCAATGCACCGATCGCCTTTTCGAAGCGTATGGCCAATCCACTGCCACTTTCTTCTTCGTATAATGGAGTCTATGGGCTCCTGACCCGTTCTCGCATGAAGTTCGGCATTGGAGATACGGTTGGGCCAGAAAATCCTCAAGATGTTTCGTAGACATCTATTAACGAAGGTTTGCAGCTTTCTAGTGACAGTTTCAGTGACTTTCCAAGTGCTGCAGCCGTAAAGCAGAACGGATTCAACATTGGAGCGGAACAGTCGTAGCTTGGTCTTTAAGCTAAAAGAGTTGTTTCTCCATATTTTGGACAGCATTCCGAACGCAGCCTTTGCTTTTCTGATTCGGCTGTTTACGTCCAGTTCAGTTCCGCCACCCGTAGAGACAATACTCCCAAGATATTGGAAATCCTCTACCATCTCTACCGGTTGTCCAGAAATATTTACTTGGATTGATGAGGAAGTTCCAAGGCTGATCCTTTTAGTTTTTGTCGAGTTGATCTTAAGCCCTACGATTTCTGCTTCTCTCTCCACCCTTGTTGTCATTTGATGGAGATCCATGATCCTATGAGAGAGTAAGCATACGTCGTCCGCGTAGTCCAGATGTTTGAGGTGAGATTGCAGAGTCCACTGAATTCCTCCATTTCCATTTGACAAAGCTGCGTTCAGTACGTCACTTACCACCAACAGGAACAGTATTGGTGACAGTATACAGCCTTGCCTAACTCCACTTTGGATTTCAAACTCCTCTGACAGCCTACCTTTGTGCAAAACGTGACACCTGGATTCATCATATGTAGCCTTGATAATAGCAATCAATTTATCTGGGATGCCCCTCCTGTGCAAAGCAAGCCAAATAAATTCTCTATTGACACTGTCGAACGCCTTTTCAAAATCGATGAACAGCAGGTGAAGTGGTGATCGATATTCAACGCACTGTTCGATGATGATCCGCAAGGTGTTGATGTGATCCACACAGGAAGATCCAGTGCGGAAACCTGCTTGTTCGGCGTCGAGTGTGTCTTCGAGGTGGTCTTTAATTCGGTCCAATATTATCCTTGCTATTATCTTGGCTACTGCAGGCAGAACGCATATTCCTCTCCAGTTTTCGCACTGTGTGAGATCTCCTTTCTTTGGAAGCTTGACAATCATTCCTTTTTTCCATTCTTCAGGAAAGCTCTCTGTTTCCCAAGCTCTCTTAATAAGTGGGTGCAGTAGCTCGCTCGATGTCGTTGGGGCTGCTCCTAAGAGCTCTGCAGGAATACCATCAAGTCCAACCGCTTTGTTGTTCTTCAGTGCTTTGATGGCGGTGATAATTTCTTCTTTACTGGGGGGTACGGTGCGTATTCGGGAAATTGTTACTTCGGGTAGCTCAGTGGGAATAGGGTTCACTTCACTTGCGAAAACGCGGTTTAAAACCACAGAAAAGTGTTCCCTCCACCTTATGAGCTGGTCCTCATCCGAAATTAGCAGGGATCCGTTTGTGTCTTTAACCAGGTGTTGTTTAGAGCTCTGGACACCAGTGAGCTCTTTGGTAATTCTGTAGACGGTCCTACTGTCACACCTACTAGCGGCTTCTTCTGCTTCTGTAGCCAGTGCGTTGATGTAGTTACGCTTATCACGTCGCACACTACGGTGAACTTCCCTCATCTTCATGCGGTATGTAGACTCAAGCTCGTTTCTCCCTGCTGCTGGGGTGGCTGCGATGCGAGCTTTAAGGTGTTTCCTTTCTTCGATCCTTGCCCAAGTTTCGTCGGAAAGCCAAGCACTATTTCTCCCTTGCGCCCGGCCGACTATACTTTCAGCACCGGATATGAACACATTTTTCACAGCACACCAATGATTTTCGATGGATGTGGTTTCCGTGCTGCTGATTGCGTTCAATCCTTGTGAAAGGTGGTCCCCTAGTTGTTGGCGCACTGCGGGATCCTTAAGTCTATCTGTATTAAACTTGGGCATTCGAGTGTTTCCTTGGGATCTACGAACTGCAGCTGTACGCAATCTTACGGTAGCAACCATCAGATGGTGGTCCCGGGCCATTCCCATGTCAGCACCTCTTCTGTTACGGACGTCCTGGAGACTGCTTCTAAAACGCCGGCTGATCGCGAAGTGGTCAATTTGGTTGGAAGTTGCTTGACTGTCAGTCGACACCCAACTGACTTTGTGGCACGTCTTATGCTCGAACATCGTCCCTCCAATAACAAGGCCGTTGGCGTTGCAGAAATCGACAAATCGTTCGCCATTGTCGTTTCGGTTACCAACACCATGTTTTCCCATGACATGCCTTAGCCCAGAGTTGTCATTGCCAACCTTGGCATTTAAGTCTCCCATCACCATAACTATATCACCTCGTGGAACGCTATCATAAGCAGCACTCAGCCGGTTATAAAAGGCCTCCTTCTCCTCGTCAGAAGAGAGCAAAGTTGGGGCGTAACACTGTATGATGGTGACGCGACGTACTCTAGTCCGGAACCTGGCTTTCAGGATCCTGTCACCTAAAGGCTCCCAGGAAATTAGGCTTTTGAGAGCTGTTTTGGAAAGCAGCAATCCAACGCCAGATTCCCGAGCGCTTCCAGGTGTTTTTCCGGAATAGAATAGTACAGTGTTACGGGTTGGTGACTTGAACTTCCCCGAACCCAGCCATCTAACTTCACTTATCCCTAAGATGTCCATCCTATACCGCATGAATTCCCTCTCTAGTTGCAGGAATCTGGCATTCTGAGGACCTTCTTTTCCGTTGTCAAGAAGCGTCTTCACATTCCAGAAACCAATCTTTGTCCGGGTACAATAGCCAAATGTCGTTAACGAGTTATCATTAATTATCCGAGGCGTAGTATTGGTTTCGGTAGCGGGTTGATTTCAGTTACGGAGAATGCTAACCTCCGTAACCTATCCTAGAAAGCTAGGCCTTTTCGCACTTGTAATTTTGGCCTATTTATGTATATTGGGATATATAAATAGTTGCCCGGGGACCACCACGAGGAGGTAAAACAATCACTTCATCGTGACTGATTGTTGCGCTACTGGCCCAGACCAAGTTCTGAGCAATCAATAGTTTCTCGATCAGGCACGATGCAGGTCGCCAACCCAGGCATACCCAACCCAAATGTACTAAAAAAACTTCCCATCTAGTCCAGTTTCTCCATTGCCTACAAAAATAAAACAAACAGAATTTTTTCATTGCAAGTTTTTTTTATTTATCATTCATAAAAGGTTTTCTAAAGACTTTTTCGCACTAATAAACATGACATATTTCCACAAATATAAATTTACAATTAATAAATAGAAACTTGCATTTCTGATTAAAAAAATTTTCAAAGTTTTAACAAGAAAAAAGAGATACAAAAACAACCGTCTTCGCCACGCTACCTACAAAACTGAACTAAAAAAAATTGGTGGAAATTAAGGCAAAATGATTTAAAAGTAATGGTTTAAAAGTAAGTTTTAAAATTTGAAAATGGTTGTGTGTGCTGTTTTGGGGTGGAATAATACACCGGACAGAAAAAAACAGTGAACAAAAATTAAAATACATAATCACTATTTCTTGAAAGACGCTAAAATGTGCAAATTGTGAATTAGTGCTTGTGGGAATAAAAACGGTTATACTTTAAAACAGTCGTGTTTGCTCAGGACATTTAGTTGAGAGTGACTATACAGTTAAAGATATGCTTTTAGAGTAGAGCTTTAAAGAAAGAATCAGTACCATGACCCTTATATATCCTGCAGCTTTAGTTGGTGCATGAAAAGTTGGAAGGTGGACTTAGAAACCAAGTGATACATGCTTTGAAAATGTAAGACTTTTATAGCCATATTAATAAAAACAGCGCTTAACTCACCTCTCGCGTGGGCGTGTATTAAGAGACAAGTGGTGAATTAAAACGTATATTTACTTATCTTATTTAACCCTTCGCTAAACCACCTTCCTTGTTGGCTTAGCTAGCTAGTAAGTGGCAGAAATCTAACTCCTAGTCCATCACGAGTTAATAATTATAACTTGCCGCTAGCTCCGTTTATTAATATGGGGGTTAGAAAACATTTTTATTAAAAACAATAAGGAACATAATACAGAACGGAAGTTCCTGGAAAACAATTTAAAAAATGCTGAAGCTGTGCATCTAGACTAAGTGCAAAAAGACTTTATTTCTTAAGTGTAGACTGTATTTTAGAATTAACCATTTAAACAAATTATTTGTGGGTGAAATTAACTGTAAAAATAGAAAAAATAATCTAATGAAATGGTATTCTTTTCTTCTATCTTATATTCAAACCAGATGACGATGACATCACACCACATCTGTCAAAACGCAATGAGCATACCTTATATCTGTTTATCGTGACGTTCGCCTTCATTTCTGCATTCTGGCACTTTCCTATAATGCAGAAACGAAGTTCTTCTGCATTCTGATCGGGATCATCACGTTATCTAGAATGACAAAAATCTCGAATGGACAAAATCTAGAAAAGTCAAACAAATCAAAATTAAACCAATTAAAAAAATAAATAAACAACACTTCAGGCGATGAAAAACAAACGTAGACAGAAATAACAGTGTACATGGAATGTGCCAAGTGTTATTGTAATAATAACAGTATAATGGTAAGTAACTGTACAAAATCATAGAAATAACATAGAAAATGGTGTTGCTAACTGACTTTAACATTCTAGGTAAAGCGTTCGCTACGTTTACACAAATTTCACTGGCGATGCAAAATTGATAATGTTTGTTTACTGTATGTTTAAAGTTTAAATCATATTACCTAGGCGTGATAACTTTTCAGAATGCAGAAAATGCTCTTCCACATACATATGTATGTATGTAAGTGAATATTGGAGAAAGAATAGTTGAAAGTAATGTTTGAATTTATCTAAACTGTCTTCTGTAAAATTAATTGAATAAAAGTACCGTTATTATATTTTAAAAATTACGTAATCCTGAAAGATCTCGAAAAACCATTCACTTTTGAGACAATGCTGAAGATTTTCGCGCGCAAATCTTAAGCATTGTCGAGATTTTTGTCGTTCTAGATTTTGTCTTTCTAGATTTTTGTTATTCTAGATTATATGCATTCTGTATTTTGGTTTTCTAAATTTTTGTAATTCGAGATTTTGACACTCAAGATTATGACTTTCGAGATTTTGGAACCTTGGGGTTCCGCGAAAAAATTTTCAGGGTTCCGCGACTTTCTATTGAAGTACAAATAGTAGGTATAAAAAACAAATATTTTTTTTTAAGTTAAACTGGGTTTTTGTATCCCTAGATATTTGTATCCCTAAATTTTATTACAGAGTTAATAATTTTTACACAAGTATCGTAATTTTTAGACAAATCAGTTGGCTAGTTTAATATTAAGTAATAAAAATCAAAAACTTGGTTGCCAAAGTAACGCAGCAGTTTTAGGAGACTGGTCGGGTAAACGTTTTCTTATCATTGGAACAATATTAGGAGGATCAATCTTTCTCTGCTCTTATGCAGCCTTATAAGGAGACTTGTACTTGTATAAGCTTCGCAGGTCTTTTATTATTTTTCTTTTAATTTTGATGCATTACTTCATAATTTGTCGTGGCCAAATTAACTCAAAATGCAGGTCAATGTCTCCCCATTATATGCTATTTTTGATAAAAAGTAAATATTTTTTTTTGTTTTATTGTTACTTTCATAAATAAAAGCAAATTCGATTTGCATAATATTCCACATAACTGAGTATAAATTATTTTGCATTTCCACAAAATATTGAAGCTTTCAACGATTGTTGGTGTTTTTAAAAGATTTTTTAATAAAAACTATTTAGTTTACTACTTTTTTTCTTATTTTATCCTAATCATTTTAAATGTATTAAATTAATCATTTTTAAGGAGAAAGCTAAAAAGATAAGAAAAGTCCTTTATATTAAAAAAAAATTGAAAAAATGTCCATTCTTTGGCCAGCTACCCGGTATGTAATTACAAATACAAACATGTTTGACGTTTACATTTTTCTTCCGAAATCTATTTGGACCTTGTTAAGGGTTCCAAAGCTTTAAAAGTTTGGGAACCGCTGCCCTAGAGTAAATGCCCGCTGCCCTAAAGCAAATTTTTGTACACATACTTGGAACCCTTAACTATCGTAAAGTATCGTTATAGTATTTATTTTATTTTTTTAGTCACTTTTGTAGCGATTTTAAAAGAGCAAAAATTATTATTTAATGTGGGGGTGCGTGTCTTTTTGTCAGACCAACACAACGACACCTTAAACACAAACTAAATTGTCTGAGTAGTTTGACAGTTCTCTCATATTAGGAACGTTGGCCGCCATTTTCAGAATTGCAGCTAAACGCCAAAATTTCAGAAATGACTCCCAGTCTAAATTTCACCTAAATCATGTCATAAATAAATTTCAATCATAAAAAATATCCACCCCCCTCCCCCAAAAAAGACAAGGGTTTTGGTTTCCTGACCGGACTAATACCAAACCAGTAGAAAATTTGTCTTCAAATAAGTACATAAATATAGCCAGGCAGCTTTGGAAGCGATTTTAAAAGTTAACCATTTTTCACTGTAAAATGATTAGACTAGATTTCTTGAAGCATTTTTGGGAAAATTAAAAAAAAAAAAATAAAAATTTGTGCATTTTATTCGACGTTTTCTTTTGTAAGATCGGAGGATTCAGTCCAATGTAAAAACCGTCCATAGATTTTTTTTTAACGTTTTCTTTTGTGAAGTCAAAAAAGTCGGACGAGTCAGTTGAATGTGAACACCGTTCATGATTTCTTGTTTTTGGCTTGCCAGTAGCGATAGAAATTTAAACGTGGACGATGGTTATATCCAAAATAATTCCTTTGGGTTATCTTATTCAATTTTTTTTTTCAATTAAAAGCTTTTCCAAACCATTTCGGCGCGGTGGAGAAACATTCGCCAGCCAAAATGTTTTTACATGGTGATAAATGAGAGTGCCCACATCAACGGCGAATCTTTCTCCGCCGCACCGAATGTTTCGCGTTGCTTCGGGACAGCCTGAAAACTTTTATAAGGATCTCCCAAACCAAACGAGAAAGCGGCGCGAAACAGTGATAGCCTATTCTCAGGCTCTTTTGGTCTATTTGATTTTTGAATGCGAATAAAAGACTTTTACCATTATTTAACTTTTGTTTGTTTTCTTTTACAGAATTTCTTCTGGATGACAAATTATTGCAGCACGAGTTATACAAAAATGCAGCTAGAAATCGGGATGTTTCCTTACCCAAAGGCAAATGGAAGGATGGCAATGCAAATACTATTTATCAAGGTCTATTATGGGTAATGGAATATCTACCGCCACTTGATATTTTACCATATTTTTATTGACAAGATTAATTTATTTAAAAGCAAAAATAAAACGGAAAAAATATATATGTTGCATTTTTTAAAATATTCATTCCTCTCCTTCTAACAAGTGATGTGCATTGCATTTAAAAAACCTTAGGTCTTACAGGCATATAGTTAAAATTATTATTATTTTTACTGTCGCAAAAGAAATGGTCCTGGCATTATGGATAATCAATGGGATCCGAAATTGTACATGTGCCTTAAATCGCTTGAGCGTTAAAAAAAAAAAAAAACTTCGGAAAAGGATAAATTGACGACTCTTGCCTTATCCAACGGGGAATATAAGTGCAGTTTAAATTTGTATAGGACAGGAGGACCGGAGCTCCCTAATAAAATATGATTGCTTATCATCAGCCTTTTTCTAGTTATCGTTCTACTATACTTAAGCCCGTTTCCTGATACGAAACATAAATAATTAAGTTCAACTTATGCCCTTATGTTCTACTTTTTTCTTAGCATAAACTGTAACATAAGACTTTATGTTGAACTTAAACACTTATGTATCAGCAAATGGGCATTAATCACTTGTAAAACGCCACAGCCTTAAAAGCCACAGTCTGCTCTTAAGTGAAATTAATACTTCGGTGTTCTATCCGCCCTTCACGCCTACAATAGTCATTTTCTTGAAACGCCGTTTGTTGCTTCTAGAAGAGACATCTTACTGATAACGCAACTTTATTTTGTTTTACAATTTTTTAAATCTTCTATAAAAATAAAAAAAAAAAAAATAAGAGATCACTTCCACAAAAGATTCAATGGCATATTGCCAACTTTAGCTATCAGCATCTCAGCCTCCTTGGATACGAGTTCGTGAATACTGTCAACGTCTTTCTTCGCATCGACTTTAGTCCAGTAACTTTTTTCTGCTTCGTAGATTTTGTCGAAGACTTTTGATACATGTTTCTGGAATTCCTTTTTTTCGTATCTGTAATATGGAATTCCTTAAGAAATACAAGGAGCATGTTGTGATACAATCAATCCCTTACCTTTCCTCCCCAAAATTACTCCTACTTGCCAGGGTGTCAGCATCAGTTTTTAAATAGAAAACCAGGTCCGGTCGAATAAGCCCTTGCTCTGGCGCTTGACACCAGTCGAAACTTAAGCCTAAAAGAACCACAAGCTTGTTTAAAAATTGTCCGTACAAATCAGTAAGTAAATTACCCTTAGCAGTGCTGTATGCAACTCCAGAATAAGAGTACCTATCAACGACCAAAGTATTTCCATCGTTGAGAAGTTGCTTCATCTCGTTTTGGACTTCCCAGCGATTGATAGCAAACAAGAGGTGAATGCTCTCATCGGGCATGTCCTGTGTGTTTGTTAAGTAGCTATTTATCAAATTTCCACTGAGTGATTTTCTATCCGGAAATGCCATATGTTTTACTGGAATATTTTGTCTTTTTAAGTAATCAACTAAAGATAAGAAATATACATTTTATTAAAATGTGGCGCGCAAAACTACATCATTATTTTCGTCAAACCAAGCAAAGAACTTTGTGTGGTTTTTCCGCATCGGTCGCATCCTTCGAAGACTATTAGAGCTCCACGATTTGTTGCACCATTTGATAGCGACATAGTTTTATTATGTGAAGTTATTTTTTTTAATTTTATTATAAAGTTTTGGTGGATATGCCGTAAACATTTAAAATTGAACATCAGTTTTTTCAGTTGAATTGAACACGATTTAGAGAACTGTCAAAAACTTAGCGAAAGAACTACGTTGTCGACGTTTGTAATAAGGTATGTTCACATGTGTACACAAATGAAATAACTGTGGAAGACCGCTTTCACACAAGGAAACTGAGGTGCCAGAAAATTTTATTTTGTTGTCCAGAAGGGCGTAAGGGGACGGAAAAAGATATCCCCTCTCACTCTTCATGCCAACAAACTAGCTAGTTTCTCACAACTCAGTTTCCTTGACTGAAAGCGGTCGAAGTGTGTCTCGTAATGCTCCTATTATTGTATATAAAACCTATAGTACTATCAATCAGTCGATTTGAGTCGATTTTTTTCACGATGGTCTACGCCTATACGTGCCGTATTATCGCTGTGGAGATTTAATAGGAAGCTTCAATATATTTTTAACTCTTCATTATCTACAGAGCAAATGCTCTCCCAGGCCTGTGGCACCGTCACCGTCGCGTCGTTTAAGGTTAAACCGCACACAACTGCAGCGGAACTATTTATTAGCAGCGGAAAATATTATTTGTATGAAATTGTATGAGCTATATCGCACTAAGCGGCAACTGATTTTCATTAAACTTCATACAAATTAAGCCTCAGCTACATAGCCCTACTTTTGTACAAAAGTATAAAAGTGAGAAATTAAAATGTTCGATAAAGAAACCTGCTTGCAAAAAACCATACGAAAATTGTTCTGACAGATAAATTAGGCCACCATACACAATTTTCAATCGTTTTTTTGCAAGCAGTTGTTTTCAGCATAGATATTTACTTTTCACTTTTGTACTTTTGTACAAAAGTAGGTCTATGTAGTTAAGGCTTTATTTTGAATCGCAGTTCCGCTGCAGTGCAGTTCCGCCTAGTGCGGTTTAACCTTTAAAGTACTATAGATATTTATATACAATGCCCCTATCTACTATTAAAATTTCAATGGACCTAGACTAACTGTTCTCATGATACACCCAAAACTATTTACATAATCTTTTCCAAGATGGCGGTCAAGGCCCAATGCTTTTTCGAACGGTGTAAGTTTCGTTCTTAGAGAGCTTTAAATCATCGGAGGCCATTACCAATTTCAACGGTAGGCAAAATGAGTACAACCAAAATACAATTGTAAAGGCTCTCTCAAACCAATGCGAAAGCAGCACATTCGATGACGCGGTGGCAGTTTTTGTTGTTATTTAGCATAGTTTATTTGTCATTTTTGTTATAATTGTGAATGATTCACCGCGTCGCACATCAGTGGTTTGGTTTGTATGGGAGATCGGAAAAAAGTCTGTAAAATCTGAACAATGAAACGGAGAGCAATGCAATTTTGTACACATGTTTGGATTGGACTTACACACATTTCGACAAAGTGTTGTCAGGGCCGTAACCAAGGGGGGATCAAAGGGTTCTGACCCCCCTGAAACAATTTATTTTATGGTCCAACTTTCTTCTTAGAAAAGTGTAGACCTATTATATATATATATATATATATATTATTGATTGTCTTGATGCACAAATGCACAATTACTCGATACTTATTAGGGGTATTCACGATCTGGTGCAACGAGCCTAGTAAAAGTGCGAAATTTTATTTTTTTTTAAGTGGATCGTGAACGCACTTTTCTTATCTTCTTGCAACACTAAAGCAAATGTCAAAATTAGTTTGACATTTGTTATTTGTTTTTGTTTCGAACATATCTGAACATTTCAATTTGATTTAATTTAAATTTTGTTCATAAAAAGATGCCAAAAAAACGTTAAAAGAAAATATTACCAAATCTTAATTATCGTCCGAATTTTAAATGGAAAATAATAGTAAAAGATGATGACGACGTCACATCAATACAATCAACATAGAAAATTGGATGTATCCAATGAACATACCTTTGTTTCTGTTTAACGTAATCAAGAATGAGTGAGCTGTCAAAAACACAATTTACAAATTTTACAATGTTGTATTTTTCTGTTGCAATAGGTTTCGGGTATTGCTAAAGTGCGAAACTGTTGTAAGATTGCACCTTGTATATTTTGTTGTTGTAGTGTTGTAAGATTTTACACTTTTGCACTTTTACAATGATACAAGGCCAGTTGCATCGGATCGTGAATACCCCTATTGTTTTTTTAATCATTTATGTATACATAATATAGTTTTAAGTAAGAGTCTAAAAATTCTAATAAGGCATTACATATCCTTAAAGGTCATACAAAATAAAGCAATATATAACAAAAACAAAGCAATACAATTTTAAAGAACAATACAAATTGTTTGTTTTTATTTATATGAAACCAACAGGTATAAGGAAAACCCCATATAAAAAAAACACCTTTTTTATTTTTAACTGCTCTATCCTGCTCTACCTTTTGCGTGCAATCAAAAAAACTGCGAGATTATCCCTAACACTTTTGTTTACTCTTCATTAAGCCATATCATATAATTAAAACTATCATAAAATAATTCTATTTTTATGTTTTTTTTTTTAAGAAAATTGAGTTGAAAAATGTTGTGTTCAGAAATAAAGAGTTTCGCAAAAATCGAATTTTATTTTATTTTTTGAATAAAGGTACTCTTTTTTTCTAAAAACAAAGGGCTTAACTATTTCTTTCTGACAATTAATACCGAAGAAGTTATAGCTTTTTGATATATACCACAGTCAAAACCGAGGTTTTTGAAACCCAATTCAGTGAGACAAATTTGAACATAACTCCCAAGTTTGCAGCTATTTGCAGCTGATTTTTGTTTTGTCCTGTAATTTGAAAGTATAGAGCATATGCTGGTATACGTCATTGCTTGGAGACGTGGTGCTAAAATTAAAACTCATTCCCCCATATTAATAAACGAAGCCAGCGGCGAGTTATCTTTAACTCACGGATTAGGAGTAAGATTTCTGCCACTTACGAGCTAGCTAAACCACCAGGGAAGGTAGTTTAGCGAAGGATTAACTATGACAAATAAATATATCTTCCTTGGTGGTTAAGCTAGTCGTAAGTGGCAGAAATCTTGCTCCTAATCTACGAGTTAAAGATAAATAAATAAATAAATCGGGTGGCACAACGGCTCATGAAGAACCAGGGCCTAGTGACTAACAACTCGCAACCATTCCTGTGTGCGCCTTTTGACAGGTATGGAAGGGACCTACAATTTTATGCCGAATCCGAACGGCTAGACGAGAAGCACTTATTCGTGACAAGTGATACTCTTGGAGGATTTGTCAATTCCTCGCAAGAGGCAGTAACCCTGAAAAAAAAACTTTTTAGTTTTTAGGTGGACTAGGCTGGGAAGCGATCCCAGACCTCCAGCGTGACAGTCGAACGCACTAACCATTACGCTACGGGCTACTACCGAGTTAAAGATAGCTTCGTTTATTAATATGGGGGAAAAAGTTAAAAAAAAAAAATAAATTCTTAGTACCAATGTTTGATGCTACTTATAGAAGGCTTCTTTTATAAATTATCATTTTTTTTCTTATTTTATATACTCAAGAATAGACCAATAAAATGATATAAAAAGTTACGGCATTTATCTAAAGGAACGTCAGAAAAAGAGATCTAAAAGTTTATTGAAAATATGGCTCGCGACTTGAATAAAATTATTTTTTAACTGACGTCTTGTAAATAAGTACTTTTTATATATATTTAAAAAATACTTTGAAATCATACGCTCTGGTTATCTATAAGTACTTAGACATAAAGCTGAAAAGGCTAAAAATTACTTTTTCCAAAGACCTTTTCTCCGCGCTTGGACCAATGTGCGTCGGCGAATGTGCCGTTTTCGCGTTGGTTTGGGAGAGCCTTTAAAGGCTGTCCAAACCAATGCGAAACATTTGTTGCGGCGAAGAAACATTCGTCAGTCAAAATTTCATATGTTTTTCCACCGCGTTGGTTTGGGCACTCTCATATATCACCATGTAAATAAATTTTGATATGCGAATGTTTCTTCACCGCAACAAATGTTCCGCATTGGTTTTGGAGGGCCTTTATGTTTACATAGGTTGTATGGTTTGACAAGCCAGCAAGTTTTCAAAATATTTTGAAAACCGTACAACATGGTGTGTCAAGCGGTTGTTTTTGCGTCTATATCATACAACATCGATAAATTTACGCGATGTTGTACAACACGTTGTTCCACATAAACCACTAAACCGAGATTTAGGTAATAACCCAACTAAGAATTTACCTTGCAGCAGGTTCAATACTAGCTATTTCCTGGCTTGTAAAGTAACCATAACAGGTCTTATGCAAATCATTTTGGCGTAAGTTATACAAGCTAATTAACTCCACAAGAACTTCCATCAGAAGTACTATGCAAATCAATACCTTTCCACGAACATCTTAATAAAACCTTACAGAAGCTATTTTCTAGCTTGTATAGTTACAAAAACAGGTCTTATGCAAACCATTTTGGCGCAGGTTATACAAGCTATTTAACTCCCATAAGAACTTCCATCACAAGTGCTATGCAAATCAATACCTTTCCACGAACATTATAATAAGACCTTAAAGAAACAAGATACTGAAAACAATAATCTGTATAAAAACCCAACTTACAATTCAGCTTCTTTTAGCTTAAAAATATTGATGTGCCGCAGGTTTCACTTTATATAAAGCTTCGGTACGGCCTTTGGCGGAATTAAATTTCTTATATATGTAACGAGCTGGATAACTACTTCTTTAAAGCCGAATAGAAATAAGAAAAAGAAGACTTACCGAGTTTGCGAGCTGTCACTCGAATAGGCTTCTAAAATTGATATTACAGAAGATGACTGAAGACGTTACTTTAAAAAGGCTGCATAAAATTTGTATATAAGTTTCTTCCTTTAAAAGTTTTCTGTAACCGTTTTCAATAAGCTTTATTGAATACTTCGATACGGCTTGTTAAGTCTTACTAAAGAATCATAAAAGAATGGCCACGTTCGGGTGGTAGGCAGACATATGGTATCTACTTTAGCATCTTATACGTTTTCGAACGACCAAAACCGTGTATGTAACCCAACCAAACGAAAACCAAAAAAATAAACAGGTGAGATATCAGCTGTTAGTATAAAGTATCTCTCCCAAACCAACGCGAAAGCGGCGCGGAACATTCACCGACAACAGTTTTTTTTTGTTGATTAGCATTATTTATTTGTCATTTATTTTTTATGATTGTGAATGATTCGCCCTGCATAGCGAATGTTCCGCATTGGTTTGGGAGAGCCTTAATCCAAACAGATCCGAACATTTTTGGGATAGCCTTAGATTTCTTTTTGATATCAGCTGTTTGGTTCGTCGGCTGGTTTTTTTCTTTAGGCATTACAACAACACGAACAAATCTAGATACCATTGGCGACGTATCCGAACGCGGCCAATATGTCAATCTATAATAAAGAAGCTCGAATTTGTATAAGTCATTTTAAAGAAGCTTTTTAAAAAAACTCTATTCACATTTATAATTATATATGTATATTTAATAAATTGAACACGTGGAGAGAAAGATAATTCGTTTTACTTGATTTTTCTTTTTGAGCATTCGGAAAGCTACTTTTCGTTGGTTTAAGACATAAGCTTCAATGCACGATAAACATGAACAAGGTTTATGCTCATCAGATAAACATAACATTCGGCATATTTTCGTATATCTGGGTAGTTATGTGACGTCACGGTCAGCTTTTATGTTTTTGTTCTATTTAAAGTGAAGTCCATAATTAATTTAAGTATTTAAATAAATTGTTTTTAAATTCTTAATGAGCAGTTTAAAAATAGAAAAAATTATAATAACAATCAAATAAAGTTAATTATTTTTCTTTTCTCCGAACATAAGCAGATAATTATAACGTCACACCCCTAATGAGCATACCTTGTTTCTGTTAATTGTGCTTAAGTAGCCGTGTTTTTTCGGATTGAAATTATCAAAACTATGCATTATTACTTAGTTTATTTTAAGACTATTGATATTAATTTAAGACTATTGAAATGAAAATGGAGCAAGGAGACTGCTAAACAAATCGTTTAGGTACACTTGTTTCCTCCTGCGAAATGTATAAGAGAGTTAAAGAAATCTTGTTCAGTGTAAACATTTTTATTGAAGCTTGGATTTATTCAAGGAAAATTTAAAGTTTTAAAAAAGGAAAAGGCTGTTTCCAATACTATAATTAATAAATAATTGAATTTGATACTTGATTTCAGATAAAATGCAGTAAAAATCACATTAAAAAAAAAATGTATCTTTCTTTTTTTTTAATTTTTGTTCACCTTCTATATGACTTGTATTTCACTTTTATACAACCATGTCCGAAGCTATCTGTCAAGTTGAAGTGTCATTCAAATTTCCAATATCGCTCGTTAAAACTTCGTATCGGCTTCTTTAGGCTTTTATACAATCTGCTACTTTTAAAAGATCTGCGAATAAGTTTATAAGAAGATTTTCCGAAACCACGTATACAAGCTATATTAGCTTGTATAACATTCTCCTTTTTATGCTTAAGTAAACTTTACAAATGTCTTATGGAACTTCTAAAGCCTATTCTATTAAGCCGAACCGAAGCTGAAATGTTAGTTGGGAACCGATCTTAAAATGGCTTTCACCTGCAGTTACTTTGAAAACAAATAACTTGTATAATAAGGTCTTCAAATAAGTTCTTTTGTGTAAGACTTTATAAAAGCCGCGTTACGCATGCGTTACGCACGCGTTACGTAACGCATGCATAACGTTTGCGTTACGCATACGTAACGCGTGCTTAACGCATGCGTAACACGTGCATAACGCATGCGTAATGCGTGCGTAACGCATGCGTAATGCGTGCGTAACGCATGCGTAATGCGTGCGTAACGCATGCGTAATGCGTGCGTAACGCATGCGTTACGCATGCGTTACTCACGAACATTCTAAGAGAGTGCGAAAGAAGTGCTAACGGAGTAAAGTATAGAGTGTGAAAATTTTTTTTAAAAAATCATGTAGGTAAGCCCAGGGATCGAACTCTGGATGCCTCGCAACTACTTGTCGAGCTCGCTAACCGCTCGGCCAATCTCTTATATGAAATAATTAGCATTAAATAAATTAATTTTTAGGTGAACAATTCTTTATATGTTGATTATTTTATTATAGTGAGCTCTTTTGGTCGATTATCTTCTTGATGCAAATAAAAACAAATTTTTTCATCTTTTTTCCCAATGTTTCGTCGATTTCCACGACTTCTTCAGGGGTTATTATTTTGAAATAAATTTAAAATTTTTTATGTTATTTGCACATTTTAAAAAAAAAAAATAAATTAACATGTAAAATAATACAATTTAAATAAATAAATAAATAAAACACTGGAGACTAACAAACTTAAAGACAAACACAAAATTATCATCACATCACAGTTGACAGTGTTTTATTTATTTAAATTGTATTGTTTTTCATGTTAATTTATTTCTTTTTAAAAAAATGTGCAAATAACATACAAAATTTTAAATTTATTTCAAAATAATAACCCCATGAAGAAGTCGTGGAAATCGACGAATCATTGGGAAAAAAGATGAAATAAATTTGTTTTTATTTGCATCAAGAAGATAATCGACCAAAAAATTTGCATTAAAACCGATTGATTTTCTTACAGAATTTTATAACTTATAATTTATCTAATAAAAAATCTATTAAAAGCGTTTTCGCCTGCCGCGCGTGAATTAATATAAGAGCCTAATGTTTTCATTGCACATAAATATTTATCTAAATAATAAAGATGCCCACATTTTTGCAAAACTTAAAAAGCGTGCGCTTATTCGCATTATTACAAATTAATTATTACTAACACATAACACGTTTTACTTGAAATGCAAATGGTGGCAAAATGGAGTCATGGCGTTTGCAATATAAGACTTTCCACATTTGCTTATATAAACATTATAGGAACCCGAGCAAGATACCTACTATAAGGATCGCATTAATATTTCGTTGGATCACTATTGGATATGATTAAAGAAACATTAGTTCATAGCATTCTAAGAGATGTAATTGCTAATTTAAAGTCTAATGGATCAGTTATATCACATTTGAATGCTATACCGATTTGGCTTCCCATCAAAAGGATTTCTGGGTCACTAAAGAAACGAATGACACTTTAATGTCTGAAGTCGGAAGCAATTTTTTTAGTTGGGACCTCCAAGATCACGAAAATGATAGCTTTAACCCTCTACGATGCTTGGTTCTCGAGATAATCGAGTTTCAAATAAAGATAGAGTCGATTTTTTAACTTAAAGTTTTCGTAGAGAATGATACATCTATGGAAAGGTGGCACCTCCTAGATCACGAAAATGATAGTTTAAACCCTCTACGACGCTTAGTTCTCGAGACAATCGAGTTTAAAGATAAAGATAGAGTCGTTTATCAACTTAAAGTTTTTGTAAAGTATGATACATCTATGGAAAGGTGGCACCTCCTTGATCACGAAAATGATAGTTTTAACCCTCTACGATGCTTAATTCTCAAGATTATCGACTTTAAAGATAAAGATAGAGTCGATTTTCCAACTTAAGGTTTTGGTAGAGTATGATACATCTATGGAAAGTTGGCACCTCCAAGATCATGAAAATGATAGTTTTAACCCTCTATGATGCTTAGATCTCGGGATAATCGGGCAAAACCCTGCTTAAGATTAACTCTCACATAACAAACACCCACAACGTAGAAAGAATATTAGCAAAAACATATTTTCTTTTTGTTCAAGGTTATATATAACCATAACCATGCCCGTACTCAACGGCCAACCTAATAGCAACGATATTAAAATCAAATTAATATCAAGGTCAGCCAAACCAAGAGGTGCATTTAATGAATAATATTCGAATAACGAATAACAACAACAAAGAACCCAACCAAGAGGTGCATTAACGGACCAAACGAATACCAACAACAACAACAAAAGCCAAAGCAAGCCAAGAGGCAATAAACAATTCGATTCGTCGTACTCAGCAAAAATAGTACATGGTCGTTTTGTGTATCCAAATGGCAAAGGTAATTCGAAACCGATGACGAATACAACAAATGCACCCGGTTAAAGTGCAGCGAATCCCAACTGGGCCAACTAAAATATAACATCATCAAAAAAATACGATGGACTGGAAGACATCGTTCGACCGATGAATGGATGACGAAAGCGGACGTTTGTGTAGGAAAATAATAGTAACGCTCATATAGCATTTCAACAATAATAGGACAAAAATGTTTATTATTAAATATAAATCAAGTGCCAGAAAAGAATTTAATTTTGTGAAATGCTCATTTAGCATTTCAATTGAATTTACAAAATTATTAACCCAGATAAACAAAATAAAGAATTTTGACCCCTGCAAAATGGTAGGGATAGTAAGTAAGATCGATAGAATTTAAGGCATACAAAGTTAAGTAAAAGAAAAAGAAATGGCCAGTTATTCGATGTCAGGCATTAATACTGCCAGTTTTTAAATAAAGATACATTTTTTGAACACCCTGCAGCAATACTATATCCTTGGAAGAAAATCAAAAACAATATATATATAAAGGTATTACTAATCAAAACTCTTTTCCAGGTTTATTCAAACAGGGGTTAGTTAACCCAACCCTCATGTAGGCCACCAGGCCAGAAAGTTGTTGGCTATCAATGGCCTAAACAAAAATGGAACTCACCGCGATTAGATAGGGTTCATTACATCTTCCGCCCGAGGTCATTGGGCATAAAAAGATTATACAACATAAACAAATCCACGTGGTTTGATTTTTATAAGAACAGAATGCAAAAGATATAGCTTGTAGTAGTTTGCTATATACAAACCCACGTGGCATGATTTGTACTAGTTGGCTATGTACAAACTGCCAAAATCTGCACATTTGCATTCGAACAAAACGCAAAAGCTATATGCACTCTTGTATTAGGCTTGCAGCTGAATGCTATATACAAACTTTTTATTTTTGCGCTTTATCTTACCAATGTTAGCAGGTCTTAAAAAGGCGTTATGAAAGTTAAACCTCATTGACTGCTATATAACTTATTCTAAAAGGCCTTAAGGAAATTGTTTTGGGTAAAAATACCAACAAAAATGTTTGATTTGCATTACTAAGCCTTGTAAAAATTATATACAAGCAAAAGCTTCCCAAATTATGAAAATCGGACCTACTTCAAGCTAAATTGTTAGTTGGAAAGACTTGTTTGGTGTCTCCACTGTAAAAAAAAGAGGATTATGGCAAAACATTCAAATAGTGTTTAATTTTTTTGATATGAAGTGAAACTGAGATATATAGTTTTTGTTTACATTTCCATCTGTCGATAAACAAAAATGGCGTTTAAATGGATTGGTTCCACAATTATTGTCCGAAAAAAAGTTTGTTTGATTTGACAAACTTATGTTTCTAAGTAGATTTCAATGAGTTTTATTTGAAATCTTCATGTGAGGAGATTAAAATTTGTATGGTAAATCTTCAAGATTTCAAGGAGATTTGTGATAATCTTGCTAAAGGCTACGTCCTAGTTTGGCAGTCGTCGCGATACCCAGCGATGAGCTTTGGTCGGTCACATCGCTTGTTGGTAGCGCTACCAAAATATGTGTCCTAATAGCGGTCGCTTATAAAAGCTACCATACGTCAAAAGTGGTCACAAACACCATCGTGCGACCATTCTTTTGGAATTTGCACCATGCACAAATATTGATAAGAAAAAAGGCGAGCAAGTGAAATGTTAA
Source organism: Melangyna quadrimaculata (assembly GCA_949320155.1). Lineage (NCBI taxonomy): Eukaryota > Metazoa > Arthropoda > Insecta > Diptera > Syrphidae > Melangyna > Melangyna quadrimaculata. Next base: position 72,325,991 of record OX439485.1, on the reverse strand, counting down.
CAGATAATTTAGCGAAATAAAGTGATTAATATTTTCTTACTTTCTTTATATATATGTATCTAGCAACTAAAAACTTTATCAGTATTTCCTTCAGTATTTAACAGAAAACTATAATAACCGTGTTTTTTTGCAGGTTCAAATAGAATTTGAGGAAAAAAACAACATCTGAACTAAGGAATTTATATGTAAAATACAAAAACAACTGAGGTCCATATGAACTTAGCTTAAATCCAGATAATTATCGGTTCTTAACTTAAGTTCAGATAGAAAAGGTACTGCCAGCTCAAATTACTATTTTGTTATAGATAGTTTGTATGAAAACGTCAAAATATCTGAGCCAACGAATGAAAATAGTTTTTGAAAACAAAAAAATGGACGACCATTGTTTTGTAAATTAATTTTTTTTTCTGATTAGTATTTATTATATTTTATCTGAACTTGCAACAAAACACGGCTAATACATAATTATATTCTTTTCTTTGAATAAGCTAGAAAACTGATATTTTTTTCAAAAGAAATGACTTCCAGGAACTTGCGGAGTTTTTTTTTTACAAAATAACGACGTTTATCTCATAAAATTGGGTTCAAATAAACTTCCTTTATTAATTTTTCCTAAAACTCCTTTTCTAGGCGCGATCCATTTCTATTAGTTCAAGCTTCTCTGAACTAAAAAAGAATAACGCCCAATTAGGAAGTAGCCTAAAGCCTGATCCACATCTGTGTCGTGTGTTGTGGAGTCGTGTGTCGCTGTCATTCCATATATTTTATGGGCCACACTGCAAGACAACACACGAGACAAATATGGTTCTACGCATATGAAATACATTGTAGCGATAGCGACACACGACTCCACAACACAACACACATGTGGATCAGGCTTAAAGACCCCTTTCACACAAGAAAACTAAGAAGACAACAAATCTCCCCTCACACCCTTCTCGCCTACAAACTAGCTAGTTTCTCAGTTTCCTTGTGTGCGGTCTAATTGAACAAAAATTTCATGATACAAATTCACAATAGTTGGCATGTCAAACACGGAACCTAGTCTAAGCAATTCCTTAATTCCTAAAACATACAACAACAACAATTTCGTTCGAACCAAACTACCTTACCTTCTAAACTGCTGTCCCAAAACACTACGCCAAATGTTAAAAAAAATCCATTGCGGAATTATTTGTACTGAAACTAAATTCCAATTTTTCATCATACAGATTTTATTTAAAAAACATACATTTATGTGCATAAATTCCATAAAAAGTGATTGACTGACCAAACAAAGTGATAATCATTACATAATGTTATAGAAACACAAATTTAAAGTCGATATATGAAAGGAAAATGAATTGAAAATCTTGACGACAGTGCACTGTGTTTTTTTTTTCTTTTCCCACTCGCTAGCTGTCCACACTTGCCAATTTTTTTTTGTCCCAAAAGGGAACAATTAAAGAGCAGCGCAACTATAGTGACACAATCGAAAATGTTGCTTATGCCGAAGTGAAAAGAAAGATACAACAAAAAAAATATTTCGCCGTGGTGTTTCTTGTTACTCAAAAAAGGATTCTACCAAAAATCCGTCGGGAATTTATGAGATTTTTTCAATTTATCGGTTTTTCGTTTGTAAAAAAAATTAATTAAAATCATGATTCGCAACAGCATGTAGACCGCCATAATCAATCAAAAGCCAAAACCACTGTGAAACTTGGAAAAGTTTAAAGATTTTGTGTATTTTCGTCGGTTTTTTGTCCTCGTCGACGTCGTCGCTGTCTATCTCGTCGTGGTTGTAGGAATTATTTTGTCATTCTCGGTGTGGTGTCCACCACCTCATGCTCTCGCAGTAGAATTCCAGGCGCTCCTCCAGCCTCGTCGCAGCTACTTATTGTCTTATACATAGGTACATAAATATTAAATCAGTAATTATAAGCCGTGTTTAAATAAAATCCGCCGATTGCCTTCCCTTTTCCCACCAAAACACAAAAAAGGATGGTTCGGTCGATAAATGTTAGTTTTCTTTTTTCTATGTGAAAATGTGTTTTGATGTGATGCACGCACCTGGGAACCTGGGATTATCGTTGTGTTTTGTTGTTGTTTTTTTTTTTTTGTTTCTCTGTCCATCCATCGGGGGATTCTAATTTGATTTGTTTTGTTGAAATAATGTCCCGCGTTGTTCTCATCGAATGCATTTATTTTTATTTCTCTTCGCTTTTTCTGCTGGGTAGCAAGCAGCACAATGACCGCATCGCCGTGAGATGTTAGTGGAAAGGCTTATCCATCAGAACCACCCGATTTTGCCGAATTTCCAATATTGTGCGCGGTGATTTGATTTATTCAAAGAACTGGCAGTTTATTTGTATCGCCCCCTCCCTCACCTCGTACATCCATCTGGCATCTATAGCTTAATCGGCAAAAAGCGATTTTTGTTGTAAAAATTGTGCGTTGATTCGATACTGAATGATCTATGGGGGAGGAAGGCGGAGATGAAGATGGGGATGAGTTGTAGAGTTCGTGTGTACTCTTGAGCAAGATTTGTCTTCTTTTTTGCTGAGTGGAATAACACGTTTATTTTTTTTTATACTTGTATATTGTATGGCGGGATTTTTAATGAGGATTTCCTTTCAACAAAAAAATCAAATCTGTGAAGGGGAAATTTGATTTGTTTAGAAGAAAAGATCAAATTTTCTAAACAAATCAAATCTTTAATTTTATGTCGATTTCTTTTCAACTATTGGAGATCAAATCTTTTTTTTTTTGTTGTACGGAACTCGCAAACAAAATAAATTTTTTTCTGTGATTGTATGTGTGTGTAATTTGACAGGCCCGAACGAACAATTCCTAAAATTTTTTTTTGAAAATGGAAAATTGTAATTCTATCTACATATAGTAAATTTTATTTATTTTATTTTATTTACTGCACAACGTGAACTTTATTCTTTTACACCACGGATATAATTCAATTGAACAAATTGACGAAAAGACAAACGTAAACAATAGCCAGAGAAATGTCAAGTCTTCCTAGTTTGTGTGCAAGTCGGTGTAAATCTTTCTAAAATAAAAGATTTGATTTGTTTAGAAAATTTGATCTTTTCTTCTAAACAAATCAAATTTCTCCTTCACAGATTTGATTTTCTTGTTGAAATGAAATCCACATAAGAAAGATTTACACCGACTTGCACACACACTAGGAAAATTTGACATTTCTCTGGCTATTGTTTTCCGTTTGGCTTTTCAGTCAATTTGTTCAATTAAATTATTTTCGTGGTGTAAAAGTATAAAGTTCACGTTCTTCAGTAAATAAAATAAAATAAATTAAATAAAATTTACTATAAGTACATAGAATTACAATTTTCCATTTTCAAAAAAAAAATTTAAGAATTGTGCTCTCGGGCCTGTCAAATTGCACACACATACAATCACAGAAAAAAATTATTTTGTTTGCGAGTTCCTTACAACAGAAAAAAAGATTTGATCTCCAATAGTTGAAAAGAAATCGACATTAAAAATTTTTCTTGGTAGAAGGAATTTAAAAAAAATTCGACTTTTTTTTGTGAGTGTGTGAGTGCAATTTGATAGGAATTTTGTTGCCGCACAAAAACAAAGAAGTGGTGCGCGCTAAACAAATATTAAAGTGTATTTTATTTTTCGCGTTGTTTTGATAATTTAAAACCAAATATATTTCGTCTGAAAATTAAAAAAGAACAAAAACAATTGTGCGCGTAATCAAGTAAAAAAATTACAATCCAAAATTAATCCACACACAGCAGCGAGGATCTATTCTGAATATTTCACTAGGGGACGAAGAAAAATAATTTTGCAACGTGTTTTCCTCGCGAATTGTATGTTATATTAATGAGATTTTTTGTTTCTTGAAGATACGCACAATTATCTTTACTTTTTTTCATCATTCACTGAAATATTAAACAGTTAAGAACACTTAAACATTTGTTTTCTTTTTTAACTCCGTGACAAAATTGTAATGAGAACATTTAATTCCATCTTGATGCATGAGAAATGTCAAATCTTGATAGTGTGTGTGCGATTTGATGTGAAATCTAGCTAAAAACGCAAGATTTGTTTGACAGCATTAAAATCGATTTTGTATAGAAAAAATTCGATTTGTTCAGAAAAATTCGAATTTTTTTGGTTGTAAGGAATTCGACATAATTTTAGAAAGATTTACACCGAATTGCACACACCCTAGGAAGATTTGACATTTCTCTGGCTATTGTTTACGTTTGGCTTTTCAGTCAATTTGTTCAATTAAATTATTTCCGTGGTGTTAAAGTATAACTTTCACGTTCTTCAGTAAATAAAATAAAATAAATTAAATAAAATTTACTATATGTAGATAGAATTACAATTTTCCATTTACAAAAAAAAATTTAAGAATTGTGCGCTCGGGCCTATCAAATTGCACACACATACAATCACAGAAAAAAATTATTTTGTTTGCGAGTTCCTTACAACAAAAAAAAAAAGATTTGATCTCCAATAGTTGAAAAGAAATCGACATAAGCTTATGTCGAATTCCTTACAACCAAAAAAATCCGAATTTTTCTGAACAAATCGAATTTTTTCTAAACAAAATCGATTTTAATGCTGTCAAACAAATCTTGCGTTTTTAGCTAGATTTCACATTAAATCGCACACACACTATTAAGATTTGACATTTCTCATGCATCAGGATGAAATTAAATGTTCTCATTACAATTTTGTGAGGATTTTAAAAATGAAAACAAATGTTAAAGTATTTCAAATTATTTAATATTTCAGTGAAGGATCAAAAAAAGTTAAGATAATTGTGCATATATCTTCAAGAAACAAAAATCCCATTTAAATAACGAACAATTCGTGTCTGGATGGGTTTTGGATTGTAATTTTTTTACTTGATTACGCGCACAATTGTTTTTGTTCTTTTTTAATTTTCAGACGAAATATATTTGGTTTTAAATTATCAAAACAACGCGGAAAATAAAATACACTTTAATATTTGTTTAGCGCGCACCACTTCTTTGTTTTTGTGCGGCTACAAAATTCCTGTCAAATTGCACTCACACACTCACAAAAAAAAAGTCGATTTTTTTTTGAATTCCTTCTACCAAGAAAATTTTTTAAATGAAATCGACTTCAAATGGCTGTAAGGAATTCGACATTAAGCATTTTTTGTGTTGTTGAAGAAATAAAGAACGATTGATGGAAGGTTGAGTTTGAATGAAATTCTGGGAGTTTCTATGAGTAATGAGATGATGACGTTTTAAAACTGTTCAAATTTAAATGAATCTTTATAGGAAGATAGGTAGTCACTAGAATTGTTAATGTTTTGTAATACCTGTACATAACCTTTAAACAATTTTAGATGCGTAGGTAGCTAGTAATAGAAACTAGTGGGAAAATGACGTCTCAATTTTACGTACCAACCTCTAGCAGTCGAAAAAAATAACAATTTTACTTTTCTCACTTCCGCAACTAAAAACAGGATAGGTATCTCATAAAAAATTTCTTAGTTTTGCTGTAAAAGTGTCAAATACTGAGGACAAAAATGTTGCATTCGACTCTTTGTCCTTAGTTTTTGATAGCAAAATGTATGAAATCTTATTTACGTACATACCTATAAACACTTAATAAACAATTTAATTAAGAAATAGGTACATTATGTGGGTACCTACAAAGTTTATTAAATAAAAACACATTTTTGAATCTTCAGTCGATTAGTGGGTAAGCTTCTGGATTAGAGGAATAAAGTTACTTCCCTCTTATGTAGTTTTTTTTATCAAGCCACGTCAGATTTGGGGCTCCAGATCTGATTATGAGTGCCTTGTTTTTGTATTGAAGAATTTGTCTAACCCAACAACACCTGATTAAAATTAAACAACACTGGGAAATTACTTATTCAAACAAAAGCGTTAAGATAAAAGTCTGTTTATTTTAATTATTTGGGTTGTTTGATAACGTCGAATTTGTAGCAAATTTTCACAATTTTTTGTCATAACATATGGGCGATTCCATTATCGTGGGTGCAACATTTAGACAGACTTTAAGTATTTTTTATAATAAAATAAAAGAATATTTTAATGAAATTATTACTTAAAGGGTTACATTTTCGACTATTCGCTTAGGATTCATTTATAAAACTCAAATTAAATAAATAAATCGTCAGAAAAAAGGCTTCAAAGTGCGATCGCGGGTGCAACGAATTTGGCCCACCTTTCTTGATCATAGTACGAAAAACACAAAAGTCTGTTAATTGTGAAACATTTATTATATTCTTCTTTTATTTTATTGAACAACTAAAGACATACAAATTCAGAGCGAAAACAAAAAACAACTACGATTTTTTCACTTTTAAAGCAATCGCGGGTGCAACATCAAATTATCGCGGGTTCAACGAGTCTTACTTTAATGAATATTGACATCAGTAAAACGATGTCAATGAACTGGATAAAAGATTAAATAACATATATTGCTATTCAGTACCGTTTTCTATTAATTATTAGTTTTTTTTTTTAAATACGTCAATATTTTCGAGAAATACTGAAGTCGCTGGTGCAATATTGAGACTCACTTTGAGTATATTTATAATTAAATAAAAAAATATTTTAATGAAATTATTGCTTGAAGGGCTACGTTTTAACCTATTCCCTACGTAGGTGCTCTGCATTAGGGCTGGCCACGAGATGAGACTCGGCGAGACTTTTGTTAGTCTCGTCTCGGTCTTGTTTAAATCGAATATTTTATTCTTGTCTCGGTCTCGTGTCGACCTCGCCTCGGTCTGGTCTCCGAAAAATACGATATCCGGACAACCCGTTGATTATTGGAACGTCAAACTATAATTTGTCCCCCATATAGTTTGAATATGAGCAAAAGAAAATAAATATTTAACTGAAATAGGATTTTCAATTTATTAGACTCGCTGTAAATTTCGTTCCAAATATACAGTCCCGTCGCGGTCTCGTCTCGGATGCTTAAAATGCAGTCTCGTCTCGTTTCGTCTCGGTCTCGTCATATGAGACCGAGACTTTTGTCGTCTCATGGCCAGCCCTACTCTGCATGAAGTTCAGCATTTTTTCAAGCTTGCACCTCTATTTTTGTGAAGCATTTTATATTAAATTGTTAAAAAAAAAAACAATCTTGAACAACAAAAATTATTATTCAAGGCATATTTTAATAATAAAAAATGCTACATCACTCAATAATGTTAGTTGTTGATAAGTTGCACCCGCGATCCTAATTTAGAGATCGCGGGTGCAACCAATTTGAATCAACGTTTTTTTTAATTCAACATGCAATTTACTCCCAATAACGACTGGTTAAATTTTGTTTTTGATTTTTTCTTACTTTTACAAAGTTTCACTAAAGTTAACACTTTATTTCTGTGGAAAAACCCAACTTTTATATATTTTATATCGCGGGAGCAACAAACTTTCAGTGGCTATTTGCAATCAATAATAGTTAAAAAAGTAATAACAAAAACGTATATGTTTTTTATGTGAGCGATTAAATAACATTTGTGACAACATGTCTACCAAGTAAATCATAACCCCAAACTATCGGTAATGTCTTTTTCGGGCTTTTGTTAGCAGCTATGATAGTTGCAGTTCATACCGACTCTTCGTATGACAATGTTGCAAGGCGCAAAAACAAGTGTTTTCCTTAAATTAGGTCTAATTTTGTTTGTTTGTTAATAAACACAAACCATCTACCTTGCATTGTTATACAAAAAAAAATAAAAATATTGTAATTTATAAATTGATGCCGAAAATCGTCTATAGCGGAATCGCCCATATGTAAAAGGAAAAACATGCGAAACTAAAAGCATGAATTTCGTTCGAAACCATTTTGACACAATTTTATTTTTATATGAACTTTGATTGAATTTGATTGTCAACTTTGGATTACTCAAAACAATTGGTATTATGGTATTGTGGAAACTTTCAAGTTATCAAACAGTCATAAATTGTTATATGCACGTTAATATTTGTGTTTGTTTTTATTTTTGAAGTGAAATTTCTCCCTGGTGGGGGGGGGGATACTGAAATTTCAAGGTTGAAATTTGGGTAATGAAAAAGCGCCGAACGAAATGACACATCATTGTTTAGCTATGTAAGTGGTGAATGCTAGAGTAAACCTCAAATTTGTATTGATGGTCTAAAGAAATCCTGAACTTTGCAGACAATGTGTCCGCTGAAGTTTCAACAACCAACAAAGTCATAATACTTGTTCGATAAAAAAATAATTGGCAAAATCTATTTGTCTTAACAACCACTGTAATATTGGACGCAATCGCTTTGTCTCGGTTAAATCTAGTGCAGATAGGGTAAGTGTACCAGTATCCGGCCACCTAACGCATTTTCTTGCTTTGGTGTCCTATAAAAAATCAGTCTGACAATATAGAATGTAAAAACATTTTTTTTTAAATCATTGATAATTTGTTTATGAAATAAAAAATATATGAAGGTATGTAGTTGTTGTTTTGCAATCAAAACTAAAATTAATTTTGTCATAAAAGTGCTTTTTCACTAGTATCTGGCCATTGAAATTCAGTAGCCGGCCACTTTTGAGCTAGTATCCGGCCAGTTAGTTTATTTTGTAAATATCAGAATCCAAACATTAATTTAAGATTTATTAAAAAAAAGCTGTGAGCATTCTTGTGTTACTCCCTTCTTGCATACGTAATGTATCGATAGGATCAAAATTGGGCTACAAAAATAATAAAATTTAACGTTATAGCTTCTATGGCCGGATACATAAACAGCGTGTGCCAAAAACCGGCCAGAGAATTCATTATTGTTTTTTGCTCATAGTTATTATGAAAAATAGTGGCCGGATAGTAAACCTACGCGTATTTAATATATTCTACTCACTCTTGCATCGAAAGAAAGATCCTACTTTCGTTTAAGAACAAATGAGAGAACAATTTGTCTGTCACTTAAAAATCTAGTATCCGGCCACAACTTTACCAAAAGTTTAAATAAGCCTGAAATAATTTAAATATTTTATTTTGATATGCAAAAAGTCTTTGGAATTCTTATTATTGGGCATTACCTGAAAAGTGGCCGGATACTAGTGAGTGGCCGGGTACTGGTGCACCTACCCTCCCTATTTTTTAGTTTTTTTAATTGCGATATACGTAGTATAGGGCAAGTTTAGGATTCGTGCAAAAAAAAATTCCAGATAATAATTTCCCCTAACATTATGATTAGTAGCCCGTAGCGTAATGGTTAGTGCGTTCAACTGTCACGCTGGAGGTCTGGGTTCGCTTCCCAGCCTCGTCCACCTAAAAACTAAAAAGTTTTTTTCAGGGCTACTGCCTCTTGCGAGGAATTGACAAATCCTCCAAGAGTATCACTTGTCACGAATAAGTGCTTCTCGTCTAGCCGTTCGGATTCGGCATAAAATTGTAGGTCCCTTCCATTCCTGTCGAAAGGCGCACACAGGAATGGTTGCGAGTTGTTAGTCACTAGGCCCTGGTTCTTCATGAGCCGTTGTGCCACCCGATTTTTTTTTTTTTATATAACATTACGATTATAGAGAACGCGAAAAAGTGGGTCTCGCAATTCTGTCTGTCTGTCTGTACCTCGACCTGCAGGCTAAACGGCTGAACCGATTTTCTTCAAACTTTGGACTTATGCTTCTTATGTGATTCCCTAGAGGCGAAATTGAAATTTTTTTTAACTCAAAAAATAACGGTACCTGTCATACTACCAATATACAAAAATTGATTTATTTCAAAAACGGCTCTAACGATTTTCAAAAAAAAAAATACGAGCTGCTAAAATTACTAAATCAAATATTTTGGTAGAAAAGAAAAATTTGTATTACGGTTATTAACGGTACCTGTCATACAACCGATTTTTTGGTTTTCAAATTTCTCGTTAACTACTACACCGATTTCAACCAAAATTTGTAAACAAAAGGTCGCTTGCAATTTAAACAATTTTGCATATAAAAATTTTTGTTTTTAACATTCAATATCTTGAAAACGGGCTAATGATTTTTTTTTTTAATTTTGTGAAAAATTGTATTTTAATAAATACTAAAAGTTAGCATACCAAATTTTATTTTTAAAAAAATTTCAAGATTTCTTATATATGTATAAAAAAATTAATTTAAAAAAAAACCGCTCTAACGATTTTTGAATTTTTTTTTCGTAAATTCATGATTATTAATCAAATCAGATGGCATACTTTTTTTTGAGCTCTATCTGTTTTAGCTATTAAAATAATTAATTTATTATAATTCATAGTAATCATTAAAATTGTTTTTAAAACTTTTTTTTTAATGATATCATAATGTTATGGAACGAATAAATATATCTATTGTCTATTTCAAGCTACGTTAAAGTTGTTAGCTACGAGAGCAAGTTTTGTGCGATCCAGTCGTGCCCATTTTTGTATTTGTCTTAACTAAATAGTTATGGTCAAAAGATCTAAAAACCACCAAAAAATTATTTTACAAAACTTTGGATATCTGTTATAGTTTTTAATCATAACTCGTCAGCCACCTTGAGCATAAGTCACAGTTATAAATGAAATAATCATCTTCTATTTGCTCTTTAGTTTTTTAAGGTGAGTCAGGCAATTGAAATGAGTACATTTCTTGCATGTAATACAACATGGTTGCCACTCGACTAGAAAGTCAGGGAACGAAAATTTGGTCAGGGAATTTCAAAAGCGGCCAGGAAATTTTTTTCAAATTTTTCTGCCCACATTTTTTTTCTCGAAGTCAGATGAAATTTTGAAAAGGGAATCCGATTCAAAAAAAAAAAAAAAATGAAAAACTGCTTCAAATATCAATGGATGTTAAAAGAGCATCGAAAAGAAAATAATCCATATGATATGCTGCTACTAGAATGTGGAGTTTGTGGTCTAAATGTACATAAATAGTTCATGAGGCAAAGCACCTATTTTTTTAAGATATTTATATTTTGCGTTCAAGGATACTCCAGCTAGAAGGAGTTTGTTCACAGCAAAAACTCAATATACAACATTCACATTGAAATATTGCGGTATTCGATGGCTAGAGAACAAAAAGTGTAATGAAAAAACATTGAACATTTTCTCTGAACTAAAAAATTTCTTCAGTATGAAAAATACCGAGCTTCCTAAAACAAGACCAATCAAAAATGTAAAAATATTTTTTTTCAAGATGAGCTTTAAGACTGTAAACTCGCATTTTTTTACACTATCACCAATAATTTTGAACCGATTTTAGCTTCAAGGCGAAAAACCCTTGATATTTTATCTTTATGAGGATCTGCTAATAATGGGCATTAGTGAATGTGAACTCGGATTTCGGATTTATCTCTTCAATAAAACTGGAGAATTTGAAAAGAAAAGTCGTCGCAGTACAAATAACCGATTTCATTGTGATTTATTTTCACTAAGCAATTTCATGGTGATATATTTATTTTGAAAAATAGTGGCAACTATGTACATTGTACAATGAACCCAATCTTTTCTCCTGCCCGCTTCTGCTTGAGCGCAAACTAAATACCTTGAGTGAATATTGAAAGACTTTTTGATTCAGTCCCCTTGCTGTTTTCTTCTGAAGCTATCTGCATGAAAATCGCAAATTTTGTCTATATTATCTTTTAGTATTTCTCGAATGAAATGCATGGCCATAACTTTTTTGTTAAGAAAAATTTAAAAAAAAACTAAAAAAATATCGGCACTCAATTTTGCCGAGACAAAGCGATTGACGTAGTTTTTATGAAAATGCGTCCAATATTACAGTGGTGACAGAAGTCCAAAGTTGTTTACGTAATTTTTTGGTGGTTTTTAGATCTTTTGGCCATAACTTTTTTTTAAAGACAAATAAAAATAAAAAAAAACTAAATAATATTCGCACTAGATTTTAACGAGGCGAAGCGATTGCCGTTTAGTTTTTTTTTTTTTTAAATCGAACAAGTATTACGACTTTGGTGGTTGTTCAAACTTCAGGTTCAGGATCATGGTCTAAACAGGGTGTCCTGAAACTTATCTTAAAAATAATTAAATTAAATGTACAAGTGACCTTAACTCTAAAAATGCGATTCGGTGTTGTATAATTCGATCGATAGCAATTGGAGTTTTCCAAAAACTATCTTTGAAGGCAAACTCGATAAAAATAACTTGAAAAAGAACTACAACAAAAGATTGTTATGAATGGCACTGAGTTTTAATAAAAATTATATCTTTTTATAGTAAAAGTGACCTCAACTCTAAAAATGCGAACAATCGATTTATCTTAAGCGATCTGAACCCTGGTTTCAGAGTTAAACTCCAGTCAACCACTTGAATTTTGTGAGTTCACATGAGTTTAAGTTTAATCTCATTACGGAAAAATTATGGATAAAAGGGAAATTTTGATCGTTATTACGACGCTTGAAAAGTAAAGTGACTTAAGTCAAAATCTGGTGTTTTTCACAAGAGCTGTTTGAACTTTTTATTTAAATAAAAAAAAAAACTATATGAATATATCACCGTCAAATTGTCATGATTGGTTATAAAAATGCTTGATATGTTGTTCCGGTGCATTCAGTGTTCAAAAATCCAAGTTTTCCAATCCCCCCCACCATCATGGGCTCCACCATCTTAAAAAAAGAGCTAAACTTTGTTTACAAAACGAAACTACTACCCTAAAAATACAACTTAGGAAAAAGATAAAATTGAGAGGTTATCCTAGAAATATAGTAGAATGTTTTGTGCTTTTTCAAAACATCAAAATTTCGACTTATGTCACTTTGCTTTTCCAGCGACGATTTGTAGGTATGTATGTGTGTAACTATCATACCTGTGTGAAACCATTTCTGGAACTGAGATAATTTGAACTTTCAATTCAATTGCCATTTATAAAAATCGCTCCTCGGTTTAGGTTTTACTAAGCCAACAATGTAACCAAGCGATAAAAGCATAAATTGTAATAAATATTTACGCTCATCCCGGACTCACTGATTCACTGAATCACTGACTCACTGACTGAATGAACCATAACGCTGCAATGCCAAAAAAAAATTACTTTCTTGCAAGAAAAAAAAAAACTTTTTTACAAAAAAAAGAAAATAACTTTTTTACAAAAAAAAATGACTTTTTACAAAAAAAAAACCTTTTTACAAAAAAAAAATAATTTTTACAAAAAAAAAAAAAAAAAATAATAACTTTTTTTCACAAAAAAAATATTTTTTGTGTAAAAAAAGTATTTATTTTTTTGTGAAAACCTTATTTTTTTTGTAAAAGTATTAAAAGTATTTTTTTTGGAAATATTTATATCTTTTTGTAAAAAAGTTATTTCTATTGTATGAATGGACTGTATAACGCTAAAATGCCACAACATATCAAAGCATTAAAAAAAATATTTGCGCTCATCCCTGAGTCACTGATTCACTGACTGAATGACTGTATAACGCTGCAATGTGATTTTACAAAAAAAAATTAACTTTCTTACAAAAAAAAATATCATTTTTACAAAATAAAATTAACTTTTTTATAAAAAAAAATATTTACGCTCATCCCCGATTCACTTAAATGACTGGGTAAAGCTGCTATGATAATAAGCTAAGATCGGAAGAGCGGTTCCTGCTCCTAACCGAAAAATCGTAAAAATTCCGGCGATATGTCAGAAGGTAGGGCTTAAATATGCTAACATTGGCTCAAATTTTTAGGGTTCCCACTTTTCTAGAAGTAAGAAAATAAATTAAAATCGGAAAATAGACTCCTGCTCCTATCCGAAAAATCAAAAAAATACAGGCAATTTGTCAGAAGATAGGTCGAAAATAGGCCTAAATTGGGTAAAATTTTAAGGGTTGCCACATCTTTAGAAGTAACTTTTTTTTAAAGTGAAGGGCTGTGAACTAAATAATATAAATTTTTATGCTCAGCCCCGACTCGGATAAAATAACATAACATGTTCGACGGACGCCTTTGGCGACCTGCAACCTACTCAATCTAAAAAAAAAGGGCTTTGCAACGGAACTAGGTGGAAGAGCCTGGACGACATTTGATAAGGGCTAAAATAATTTCAAAATGCAATCACAATGATTTAGTTTCCCAGGATTGATCTTGGTCCAACCGACACAACATTACCATTTACATTAAAACGCCGTCAATTCCCAATAATTCCTGCCTACGCAATCACAATAAACAAGGCACAAGGTCAATCATTTGACCTTTGCATCAATTTGGAGGCGCCAGTATTTTCGCACGGACAACTTTATGTTGCTTTGTCACGATCACGAGTTCCAAATCAAGTGAAGGTTTTTATTGGATCTAATCCGCAAAGAACATTACTGGATGACCAGAGAAAATTTACGCGCAATGTTGTTTTCCAAAAAGTTCTTCATTAAATACATTTTTGTGTCAATTTCTTTTTTTTATCACTAAAATAACTTCAATCTTCATCAATTAATCCATTATTAAATTATATATTTATTTTATTACAATGTACATAAAACATAATATATGTACATAGGTGTGCATACATGTGTATATTTCTATTTGCAAAACATATTAAAAAGCATTAAATATAATTAAAAGTGTTCCTATGTATGTTCATAATCTTTCAACTGTTGCCTTACAACCTACTACTAATAACAATCGGGGAAAGCGGCCTGCAATACACTAGTATGTACATAATTTACGTTACTATAGGGCAAGTTTTGGATTCGTAAAAAAAATCGAACTCGTGATAGTAATTTTCCATAACATTTTAATCAAAGAGGACAAGATAAAATTTTTCTTAAGAGTAGGGTCAATATTTTAGTGAAACAAAATTTTACTAACAATTGTTATTAACGGTATCTGTGAAAGAGCCGATATTTTGATTTTCAAAATGTAAAAAAAAAATGGCCAATCTGCCAAAAAAAATCCAAGTGAAGGTTTTTAAAAGCAATTGTCTTTATTTTGGCATAAGAGTCTATTGCAAAAGTCTTGTCGCAAAAGTCTATTGCCAAGCCGTGTGCGCGTCAGTAGGTATCCAAGGTTAAATGGCTAAAATATCAGTTTTTGTTTCTATAGGCCATACATTTTATTACATCATTATTTAAATAAAAACACTAAAAGTTTGCTCTTTACTCTTAATTGACGAATTTTTCGGAAAATATTTTTACCTGTTTTGCAGATTTTAATATTCCCTAGAGGAAACATTATCACACTTTTTTGTGTAGATATTGCGACTTTAAAAATGGTCAAACTCCAAAAATATAGTTGTACATGCATTTTATTACAAAATCCTGTTTATTCAAAGTTATCCATTTTTGAAGTCGCAATATCTTGCAACTGATGCGTTATATGCAAAAAAGTGTGATAAATGATTCCTCTAGGGAATTTTTTTAAAGAGTATATTATGATATTTAAACTGAGCGCAAGATTTTTTTTTCGACAACTTGTGCTTTTAAGAGTTAAAATTAAAAAAAACAGAAATTTGAACTTTTTGTCAAGCTTATAATAAAATTATGTTTTAAAAACGGTTGTTTTTAGCAAATTCCATCGTAATCGGAAAAATTTTACGAAACCCGAAAAAACTATCACCAAATCCGTTCGTAGTTGCAATTTGTATGGGAATTTCCACTAAGATGGATTCTGTGATCCGTTTTTTAAGGATTCGTAAGAAGTTTCCGATTACCATGGAATTCGTGATTGGGCTGAATAATTATTTCTTGCAGGGATTCACATAATTTACAAACTTTGTATTTAAATGTTTTCAAAAATTTGAACCGTTTAGGATTTATACCTAAAAAACGACCATTTTCGACATTTTACGTTTTTTGAAATGTCGATATCTTAACAGTGGGTAGTTAGAAAAAAACTGTCAGAACTTTTTTTTGGCAAATGACCTACAAGTTTTGTATGAAACACTTTTCTAAAGCATTTACCGTTTCTGAGTTTTGTGCGAAAAACTGATATTTTCAACATTTAACCTTTTATAACCATTGACTCGCACACGATTTAGTAATAGACTTTCGTGACAGTACTTCTTATGCCAAAATAAAGACAATTACATTTAAAAATCTTCACTTGGATTTTTTTTTTTGTTAGAAAAAGTACAATTCGTCTGGACTATTTCAACAGCCGCGATGAGATAGGTAAACCAACGGTTGTCTCCCGTACTTAGAATAGAACAAAAAATATGAAGAAATTCGGATATTAAAATTATTTCTGTTACAGGTGAATGAATAAATTTATGTTCTTATTAAATAAATGCTTAGACTGTCCTCTTTACAAAACCTGTAGTAAGACAGACTTTTTTGGTTGTGCACGCCAGTTAACGATGGCGACCGGCCTCGAAGGAATCAAAACGTTAAAACCACACTTGTCAAATGAGATCCTCCTATCGCTACGATCCCTACTGCATGAATGGTGCTTATATCAAAAATTCTGTAAAAATTAAAAACGCTTTCTTATTTCTAGTATGAATATTTGAATATATTTTTGATTAAAAAATACATAAGTGTATTTATGTATGTATGTATGTCTTTTTCTAGTTGTTACACTCAGCGAGTCACCTTTCTGAAATCCGATGGAACGATAGAAATTAAATCTTCCAATCTGATGTCGCAATCATTATGATTTGTTTGCAGATAGAATAAAAGCAATAGGATCGAAGTTAGTGAATAAATCTTTGATCTTACATACAAAAATAGCTTTGTTTCCTTGAAACGACCGAACCTTCCGTAAAATTGTGATATCAACCATTTTTATTTATGTTTTATTTTCAGATCCTAAGCAAATTGAAGTTGTCTACGGCAAGGACAAGGACCATTGTCGATAACCTATCTATGATATTGTGCATTCCTTATAAAGAAAATCAATAAATCAAAGATCAATCATGTCCGGAAATAATCCCCATGGTCACCTAAGTCAACCCCAAAACTCATCATGGAATCCTCTGCAGGTATAATTTTTTAAATAAAAAAAGTCCTCTATCAAATTAACAATTTTTTGTTAACAAAAAAAGATAACAAAACCTTAATATTTGTTGTCCATTTGTTTGAAATAGATTTTATTATTAAACAAAAAACAATACTTTTGTAAATAATTAAAACCAAACAAAAATAAATATCCGTTTATAGATACCGTCTTACATTCCAAGGCAACCGCAATTGGCACACATGTCCAATGAAAGGCCGATGGTTCGTTCACCATTAGCTTGGCATAATCCAACGCCACCGGAATCCCTTTACAATTTCATATCGGCTAACCATAAAAACGTAAAAAACAAACAAAAAAAACAATATTTCTATGTTATAATTGCATTGCCCCTCGCCTGCACCCAATTTAGTTTTTTTTTTATTGATTTTTTAGAAATTTGAGTCCCATAGATGTTGTTTGCTACCGTTAATTTGTGATTATTTTCAGTTTTGCATGTTTTATTTTTAATTTTGTCTGAATTTTGAACAACCCTAGCTAAAAACTGCGTTTTATTTTCGATTAAGCTTTTTAAATTAAAAAAAAAGATAAACATTTGCTTGCAGCAATTTGTCGAAATTATAGCTTATTTTTATAAAAGCATGTTAGCAATCTTCGTTAACATAGACATTATTATTAAAATAACCTTAAGTAGTTTGAAGTAATGAAAAACTTAAAAAAAAATTCAATTTACCATCAAAATCCATATTTCTTTTATAAAATTTAAAGCTAGAACAGTTGAATCCCTTGCTGCCGTCATTCAGAGGTCCTTCCCCGTTCGATTCGATGGATTTGTCATTGCAATCGAATCGGAATAGTAGCTCCCCGCTAACAAAAGGCTTATCAGCTTCGGCGGTACCACCAGAGTTTGGTCATAAACCGCCGACACTACCCTCCCATTCACAAAATAATTTTCCCATGTAAGTTCATTTACCGCTAGATAAAGCCTTGATATTATTATTGCATTTTTTAACATTTTATACATTCTTATATTGTTTTAATTTACAGTCATAATTTAACGACAAACTCCAATGCTCATCACTCCCAATCGATGAGCTCGGCTCCACCACCACCACCTCTGCCCAAATATATGAACACAAATGGAAATGATGTGGATATGCAGCAACAAGCATGTGGTCTTTTTATTAGAGATACTGAGAGAATAAATGATGAATATGCAAAGATGACTAATAGGAGTTGCGAAAGTGATGTAAGTTAAACTGTTTTGAAATTCCAAAAAAAATATTTTAGCTAAGTATCTTTTTACTAATGGCACATTTCGTACTAATAAAATGTAACCTAAACTATTTAAATTTGAATATTTGTCTATTAGCCGCGATACCTTTCTTCTCAGATGCCATATATGACGTTTGAAATAATTAAGAAATCCAGGCTTCTTGCATACTTTTGTTTTTGATTTTCGTTAATAAAGCTTCTTATTATGCAAGATAATGGCTGTGAACTTTTATAAATTGGTATGCATAATCTTTGGCTTTTGACTGAATTTAAAGTGCTCATTTCAGATATGAAGTATTTTTGATCCATTTCGGAGAAATGTAAACAAACAGGGAATACAATTATAAGCCGTGTTTTTTGACGATTAAATAAAACTGCATACAAAACTAATTGAACTAAATTTAAACATATTCTTCATCTCCCAATAATTTAAAAACTAAAATGCTTAATTTAGGCCCATTTGCTGAAACGAAACATAAGTACTTAAGTTCATAGAAAATTATGTTCCAGTTTATGCTGAGGAAAAAAAAGCAGAACATAAGCGTTTATGTTGAACTTAAATATTTATGTTTCGTATCAAAAGCAAAAGGGCCTTTAACACATAAGAATGCAATGCATTGAAAGGGTACTAGGTATATTGAGACTTTTCGAAGATTTTTAATAAAAAATAACTGATGGAGTTGCCGCGCAAAAAAGCGAAAAATAAAATGACCATAATACAAATAAGAAATATTTTGTTAGGGTGTTTGAAGATGCAAGTCGCTTCTTTTGTTATTGATAGTTGATGTCAGGTGGCGCTCTGAACAGGTTACATTTATTGCATCAAAAAATAACAATTTTTAGGGATTTTATAATGGAATTTCCAATTTAAATAATTAAATAATAAATAATTTCTTGTAAATATAAAAATGTGATACAAAATATATCATAAATAAATAATACCAATGGTAAAATGAATGAATTTATAAATAATAGAATGTGGTTTTTAAATATATAATTACTTTACTTGAGCTGAGATCATAAAATATTAAGGTATTTAGATTAATATCCATTTTGTTCTACAGCACAAGGCACTACAGAATTTCCTAAAAACCTTTCTTTGAAATGACATTTAAAGTTCATAAGATTAGTTGCTATTTTAACTCGTTCATATGACAAGTACTGGTTTCGTGTCAAACAAAATTTGAAGTTGTGATCAAAGTGGTTTTTGTCATGCCGTCTGTCGAACTAAACCCTGAACCGGTAAACGGATTTCTTTCAAACTTGGTACATGAAGTATCTTATCGACAACGTGCCCGTTCCCTCAGTCACTACGTTCCTACGTCACTAAATATCTCTATATTACATTCTTCAGGTCACTCCTCGAATATACAAGCCAAGTCTGGTCACGCTATTACCTTAGTCCCTTCCAGCCCTCCGTGGCCTAACCTGGTCTAATGCGTAATCTGCCTCCCTAAGAATGTCGCATCGTTTAAAATTAATTAATATGGAATTCCTTGAATATCGCTGCCGAGTGGCTGATATTGGCTTACCCCATCAACTCTTAGTTGGTAATATCGATTTCCCTGCTCTTCTAAAAAAAAAAAAAATACCACTCCAAACAGTCCATATAATCTGCGATCCATACCTCTTTTCCAAATCAAGTTTAGTCGAAGCAATTATGGTAGCAACGAGCCTATAAACTATACGTAACGTACCTCTAATAGCATGACTTCCATTTAAGCAAATACAGTCTTAAAACCTCGTTTTTCTGCACCTCACACCCTTCTTAGACCTACCCAAAAATG
Organism: Melangyna quadrimaculata; assembly: GCA_949320155.1. NCBI lineage: Eukaryota > Metazoa > Arthropoda > Insecta > Diptera > Syrphidae > Melangyna > Melangyna quadrimaculata. The sequence goes on along the minus strand of OX439485.1, from coordinate 72,306,094 downwards.
TATAGTTTTGAATTTATGTTAGTCTTAAATTAAATTAGTTTAGTTAGTATGTGTTTCCTTGTATTAAGCTAATAAAGTAAAACAAATTCTTGAAGGCTAGATAGGGCCTTTCTCCCCTCTCCCTATGAGCGTTTATTCCTATAATAATACAGAGAATTTGTGTGTGAGGAGAAATTGAATTATTTTTTAGCTCCATAAGTAACAGTACCTGCAATACTACCGTTATGAAAAAATTGTTTTTTTTTTTTAATCAAAACAACTTTATTGACTTAAATAAGAAAATTACAAATTAAAATATTTTGGTAAAAAATATTTACCAAAAAATGTTTTTAACAGTATGTGTGACAGGAACTCTTTTTTATTTTTTATTTCTCGTAAACGCATTTTAGAATATTTACAAAATAAAATTGTTAAATGTAGTAAATTCGTCTTAATTTTATATAAGTCGCTTCTTTGACTCTTTTCGTAATTTTTTGTTGGTGTATGTATACTCGTAAGACCATATTTTGCCAAAAAAAAAAAAAGTAAAAGTAAAAATTTAACGAGTTGGTTAGGCCACTGCGAACTTTGCACAGCTTTTTTTGCAAACAAAAGTTTTAATTGTTTAAGGGCCAATTTTTCAATAGTTAGTTAAACCTCAGCTAGTACTTATTCTTCGAATAAAACAAAAATTTGTTCCTGTTGCTATAGTATTTATTCCTATGATAGTTTAACTGATGATTGAAAAATTGACTCTTAGAAAGCTCTAACAACTATATTTTAAGGCATTTATAAATAAAAAACGTTTACGGTAGAAGAAAATGTAAAAATAAATATTTTGAAAGAAGAAGAACTTAAAATAAGCTACACAGTTGTCTTGGTGATACTAAAAAAACTTTTGAAAACAAAAAATGAAAAACATCCACTCAAAACATCCCTCAAAATTATGATCAAGGTGAGGTTTAAGCCAAGTTTACGACACGGCTAAAAAAATTATTACGTTTCTTTTTGAAGCGAGTATTTGCTCTTCCATCAACAACGCCGAATTATTTGCTTCATATCGAAACAGGTTTGCCACCGATGTTCAACGACACGCTCAAGATACATTTCGATTACGTGATCAAAATACTGCGATTGGCTTCCTCAAGGCTGGTCAATAGAGTATTAAAATTTATCATCACAAACCAGCTTAACTTTGTACAAACTTGGATCGATCTTGCTAATTCGCTGGATGAATCGATCGAATTTGATATGGACAATTTAACGGGTTTTAAAAGAAGTCTCTACTCGCTTGTCTCGAAATCAGATGAGAAATATAGACAGAATTTTATCAATCAGCATCGCAGTATAGAGATTTCTATAGCAAGTTGGAGTTTAATCTTGGAGAATTAAACTACTTTAATGACAAGAATTCCACAGACATGATTTCTTCAATTGTACGATCCAGAGGTGAGAGATACTTTCTCTAAATTACATACCTCACAGACCAGACCTGCCTATCGAATGCGAACTCTGCAATACCCATGAGAGAGAGAATATCGGCCACTTCTTAGGATTCTGTCCAATTATCCAAGAAATTCGTCGAGACATTTTTGGGAAGAACCAATTTGAAGCTGACGAAGTAATCCAAACCCTTAATGGAGCAAAAGGCTGGGATAAGCTTTACAAATTTATCCAATGTGCAATGACTTACAGAAAAAGAATTCTTACAGAGAGCTTTTAATTCTATCATTTCATTTAAATTTGTTTTTCTTTTGTATCTTTTCATTGAAACTTGCAATTTTTATAATTTCTTTAAAATTTATATTTAATCACGTACGAGTAATTTTATTAATCCATTTAAACTCACTATATTTTTTTTCTTTGTTTTTGCTAATGGAAAATCCGTCAATCTGACCGATTGTTTTTTAAACTAGGTCATAAAAGACTTGTAATCATTAATTGTATAACCGAATTTTGTATATAAATAAAGTCTATTCTAATCTAATATAACGACACGGCTAGAATGATAATTAAAAACAGTTATAATACCCACCATTTGTAAATGTTCAAGTAACCAGTCAAAAATCACGGACATAAAAAACTGTTCTATTCGAGCAATTTTATTATTTTTGACATGTCTTTTGATAATTATGGTGCTGTTTAAATATCAGCATGGCATCGTCTCTAATCGGAAATTCTCAAAATCTTTGCATGAAAAAAGATAACATTTTACCATTAAGGAAACCACAAGCCCAACATACAACCAAATACGAATTTCGTAATTGGGTTGGTTGTCTTAGCAAATTATAAACTTAATCATAGCTACTCAACTGTTCTTGGAAAAAATATTAGAATTGGTCTGGTATAATTATATAATTTAATCATAAGAATAGAATTCTTTCAACTAAAAGTAACATTAAATAATTTACAAAATAAGATATATCAATTACACTTAACATATTGTAGCCTATAGTGTAATGGTTAGTGCATTGGACTGTCACGCTGGAGGTCTGGGTTAACTTCCCAGCCTCGTTCACCTAAAACTGCCTCTTGCGAGAAATTCTCAAATCCTCCAAGAGTATCACTTGTCATGAATAAGTGCTTCTCGTTTAGTCGTTCGGATTCGGCATAAAATCGTAGGTCCCTTCCATTCCTGTCGACTCGAGCACACAGGAATGGTTGCGAGTTGTTAGTCACTAGGCCCTGGTTCTTCACGAGCCGTTGTGCCACCCAATTTATTTATATATTTTATTTATTTATTTTATTGTACATTTTTTGTATTAATAAAAATAATTCATATTTCAATTTCAGATTCAAACAATTTTAACAAAGCCAGTAGAACTGGTTAAGGAACCTACTTATACAAATTTATCAAATAAATTGATGCAAAGTTTGCCTAAAAAATGTAAATCCAATTTTATCGCCTAAGAAAAAACACTATTATAATTAAAATTTCTTTATTTCCAGTATCTCCACTAACAAGTCATCAACAGCAGCTAAATCAACACCAACAACAGCAGCACCAACAACAGCAGCATCAACAACCGCAAAATCAACAATTGCAGCATCAACAGCAGCAGCATCAACAACAGCAACTGCAGCAACAACAACAGCAACTGCAGCACCAACAACAGCAACTGCAGCAACAGCATCAACAACAACAGCAGACACAACAACAGCATCAGGAGACACAACAACACCAGCAGATACAACAACAAAAACAGCATCAGCAGACACAACAACATCAGATACAACAACAACAGCATGAGCAGACACAACAACAACAGCATCTGCAGACACAACAACATATGCAGACACAACAACAACAGCAGTTGCAGACACAACAACATATGCAGACACAACAACAACAGCATTTGCAGACACAACAACAACAACAGCAACAGCATCAGCAGACACAGCAACAACAATTGCAACTTCAGCTGCAGCAGCAGTTTTCCTCCTTAACTAATGGACCAGCTTCTCCTGACAACAATCGTCTCAATCACCTAGCCAACTTTAATGCTCCTCTAAATCATATGCTCACCGCCGCCGCTGCTGCCACGGAATTAATAACAATTGGCACTTGTTTACCACCAAAATGTGGTACTGATCTGACAACCGCTGCAGCTACAGCTACAGAAAATTCCTGCAACAGTGTGTCAACTAATGACTCACCAGCCAATGTAACTTCCAATGAAGACTCAGTCGATTCTAGTGGATCACGAACGCGTCGAAAGCGAAAGCCTAATAAAACCATTCGTGTCTCGCATGATAGTGAGACTGATGAAAATATTTCACTGGGGGAACAAGTTGCCAAACAGGACGAAAAGACAACTCCATCTCTGCCAGCTATTGCTGAAATTTCAAATAGTAATGGATCGATTTCCCTTAAGCCAGAATCTGCCTCAACGCAGCAGCCACAAAAAGATGATACATGCTTCAGTGAAAATCGCATCCTTGAAAGACCACCTCAAGCACCTGATGCTCCTCAATCTCCGTCACCACCGCCAGCAGACAAACCCCAATCAGTGATAACTGAAACAATTGATTTGCGTTCCAGTACTGAAAGTGATGAGGCCTTGCATCCGGCATGTGAAATAGTCAACAATAATCTCTTGAACAGAAGTGACTCGGACGATGTGGAGACAATAGATAAAATTGCGGAAATGATTGCCAATAGTAGTACTGCTACTAGTCGAACGATGAATTTTGATGATCCCATTAGTAGCTGCAGTAATGGCAGTAACAAAAAAGACACTCCTTCAAGCCCTGTTGTGATAAATGACGACGAAGACGAACCGGAAAAATCTCCTCTATATGTTCGGCAGGGCCCACGCACTCCAGATGCCATAGCTGATCCACCAACCGACGATACCACTTCTTTGAAGGCAAACGACTTGAAAAGCATATTCGAAACCTCATCACCATCTTCACCGGTGGAGTTGATGCAAAACCCTACACCACCACCACTGCCCCCACCATTAGTTGCAATTCCTCAGCCGCCACCACCACCAAGCTCTCCGCGGCCACCTTCACCGCGGCCACCATCACCGCCACCAGTTGCAGAAGAAGAAAAAGAAGAAGAGCCAATGGAAGTGACAGTCCCTAAGGAAAATCAAATGTCACCCAAAAATAAAGTTGATTGTGCAAAGAGCACTTTTGAAGAGGTAAATTCTAATTATTATATCTGAATTCAACAAAATCTACTTGTTTCTATTCCTATTATAAGCTTTAACTAATAATTTATGTACATATCTCTGCTTTAACTGACTCTATTATTTTATTTAAGGTGGAAAACAAGCTCGAGGAGATGTTCGCAGGGATCGAAGATGAACCACAATCTGTTATCGTACCACCTGCTGATGATACAGCAAATAGTGAAGTAGCTACCGATTTGAGTCTTGCTCTGGCGATGCCTGCAACAAAAACACTAATCAAAGACGACGAAGATGACGATGAAGACTCCGAACATAAGCCGCTTAGTTCGATTGCTTCTACTTCGAATGCAACACAAAAACGCCAACATTCCACCCCAAAAAATGAACCAGGACCCTCCAGAAAGAGAGTACGGCTGACAAAGAAATCTGTCAACAAGAAGAACAAAGGAAAAGCAACAGCAGCTACAACGAGTAAGTCAGCAACAGCTCAAGCAAGTAAATCTAAAAACAACAGCGTTGGAGGAGGAGGCAATAGTTCCAAGGCGATCACAAATAAACTTGAAGAATCAACACAGCCCATTGCGACGGTAGCCGAACCCAAACTCAAAGGTCCATATATTTTGGTTAAGCCAGATGGTTCAATAAATGTCATAAACGCTCCCATTGCGGAAGACGATTCGGAGAAGGTTAGCAAAGTTAAAAAAGGTCCAAATACTCACGCTGATAGGAGTAAAATTCGTGGCATTCATATGAGTACGTTGGGCAATAAGTACGATGCAGAAACGGCAGATGCCACTTGGATGTGTGTGTTCTGTAAGAAGGGACCGCATAAATTTGGACTGGGTGATTTATTTGGACCCTATATCATAACGACAAAATGTAAAGATTTCGAATCTGCGGAAAAAGGCGAGGACGAGAATGAATTTGTTAGTCGGAGAAAGAAATGCGATATGTTTCAGAAGACGCCATATTCATTGCCAGTTGTGCCATCGACGCATACAAATGAATCCAATGTAAATGTGAGTAATAATATGCTGTTAGTTAAATTTGATTTAATGTTTTTTGTCTCACTAAGCCCCATATTGGGCGCCATTCGTAATTGATAAGACATTGCTACAATCGCTGGATATTGTCTTGGAAAAATGACAACAAATAATATATTAGGCTTAGCGCCCACATGCAACTTTAAGGCTAATAGTGCTCATGCAACTTTCAGTCACGAAACAGTTTAGTTGCTAAAATGAATCGCATGCTCTTATATGAGAGTCCGCGCACATGCAGAAACTATTCAGTCACCGATTGAAGCAACTAAATAGTTTGTGTTTTGTCACAAACTAAATGATCATCCCAAATTAGTTGCCATATGGGCGCTTAGGCTTAGAGTGATTCGTAAATGAATCATTTTTGGAATTCAATATGAGCGACAGGTTCCAAATATTGTTGAAAAAATTCCTGCAAAATTTTTTAGCCCTGCTTGAATTAAAACTCCTTGATTTGTTGCAAGTAAAGTACAGAGTCAATTTTTTAACTTTTAATAAATTCTTCATTGGTAAAATATTTGATATTGTTTTTATTAGAAAAAAAAATTACTTTTTATTGAAATATTTTAAGTCTTTTTTTGAATTCTTATTTTTTTTTTTTCAGAACAAAAAGAAAAAGAAACTGTATGAATTACAGACTTCCACTACAACAGAAAAGTCACCTGAAGAAGAAAGATTCTTTGGAATGTCGAAGGTATCTGACACCAGCTACGAGGTGTGGATGCATGAAGATTGTTCGATTTGGGCACCCGGGGTCTTTCTTATTGGTGCTCGAATAGTCGGTTTGGAAAGTTCCGTTTGGAGCAGCACAAACTACACATGTACCGTGTGCACACAAAAAGGTGCTATGATATGTTGTCTGCAGCGCGGATGTGTTGAAAAAGCGCATATTCCATGTGCAAGACTATCCTCCTGGGACCTCAACGAAAGAGACTTCAAAACTTACTGCGAGAAGCATGCGCAATTAGAAATTGAAATGTCGTCGTCCTCGTGAATCTTAGTGTTCTCTCAAAAACAAATAAACCATTCTAAAATTCATAAAGTCTATGTCTCTTATCTCTCTGACTCTCGCAAAATTGTTTGAAAAGCATTAATTTTCCTTCATAATTTACAAAAAAAAAAAAAAAAAATAAGAGCAAAAATGGAAGATAAGAATAAAATTATTAATCGAGTGACCGACCCCCCCCCCCCAGTGGTTGCTTCTCGACAAAACAATGCTTTAAGTTCCCTTAAAATTAAAATTTTAAACAAAAATTATCAAAACACTACTTGTTAATCACACATAAAAAAGGAATCATTTTTTTTATATTATAAGACTGTAAATATAAGTTTCTCTTATTTCTAAAGTTAAAGTATTTTTTCAAAAAAAAAAAAGAAAACAAATTTTATCAAAAACGATATTTATAAAAATATGTACAGTTTCTTAATTCAATCGAAATACAAGTAAATCATCTTTTAATTGAATACAAATAATTTTCACTAGGTAGTTGATTCTTAAATTTTAACTAAAAAAAACAAATCACTCAAGAAATCAATTTAAATAGAAAAAATTGTACATAACCCTTTCCGGAATACAAAACTTCATACAATTTTGTATAATAATCAAAGAAAATGTGTGTCAGCTATAATAATTCTCGTTTTATTCATCGGTATAAATATTTTATCATTTTTTTTTTCATCCTAATATCCTTCCACTCACAAAGTTATTAGATATTTATTTATTAAAGTTTATTGTGTAAATACGTATGTTTTATTTTTAAGATTTCTTTTATATTAATGACAATGTATTATTATCAGTGAGGCACTAATTAAGAGTTCGATTAGTCGATTCTCAACTAATTAAGTTTATTGACGACATGCGTGCGCATATTCAAGTAGAACTGTAAGACATATTTCTAAAAGTTTTAAAACTGAGTGAACAAAAATTAACTTAAAAAAAAAACAGATTTTTATTAGTAAACGAAAGTAAAATTGTATAAATTGTGTATTGTAGATGTACCAATAATTACATTTGATTGGAAAAACTTCAAAAAATAAAGTAAAACCAACAAAAAATGTTATTGTAAGGACATAATTTACTATATAATCAGATTAATAAAAAAAATGGTAAGAAGTTATAATGTATTTATTTGGGAAGCATTTTGTAAAAGCAGGAAATAATACAAAATTCTAACGATCTTCGTGAAAGATTATGTTCTTACTTGCTCTATTATAGGGCAAGTATTGGTTTCGTGTCAGATAAACTGTCGAGGTTTTAATCAAAATTATATATACAAATATTATGGAACCATTACTATACACCGTCAATGTCAGACGATGTATTTTTTTGTTTTACACGAAACCAAAAGTTGCCCTAAGAAAAAAAATATATAAAATCAAAACGAAATCGCTTTTAAAAATTCTGCAACTAAAGGTGCCGTCACACACTGAAAGCAAAACTTTCATTCTGTGACGACCCAAAAAGTACTTTCCTGAAAGTGTTTCTGAAAACGCTTTCAGATAAAAAAAACTTTCACAGTGTGACTAGTTCCCGAAAACATTTTCAAGCAAGGAAATCACTTTCAGAAAACGCTTTTTGCTTTCAGAAACTGCTTTTGAAAGTTTTTTGCTTTCTTGAAAGCGATCGTTTGCTTTACACATACTTACTTTTCTATTCGCTAATTAAATCAGTTGTGAACTTTAAACCCACTCTGGTGGACCAAAAATCTACAATGATCTTAATATGATAAAGGAAGTAGTTCATAACAATTTTTTTTGTGCTAGGGGTAAAATTGTGGAAGTATATTCGCTAGGCAGACACCAATGTCAACTGTTTTCTCGAACAACAGTATCTTGGATGGCTGCTCCACTTAGCGGGTTCAAAGGATTTTAACTCCCTCCAGGGTCCTCTATACCGCTGCTGCTCGCCGATGATGAAAGACAACCGTGCGTTTGAAGAAAGGGCGACAGCAAATAATGAACAAACATGTGAAAAATGCCGCACTCGAGGAGATCGGTGTGCTATTGACGTTTTGGCTGACTAGACCAAAGAAAAACTCAGGAATTTGCGGATAATCTTTCTGCAACATAGTAGAAATAAAGCTAAGAGTGAAAGCGGAGCATTGAACCAACCCGCATTTCGCAACACTTTCAGAAAGGATTTTCGGCTTCGCTTTCATAGTGTAACGACCCGAAAAGCGATTTCAGAAAATTTGGTTTTTAGAAAGTAAAAAGTTTTCAGACAGCACTTTCCTTTCATAGTGTGACTGCTGTCTGAAAGCACTTTCAGGAAAATTTCAAAATCGGAACTTTGGAAACGCTTTCTGAAAATATTTTCCTTTCAGTGTGTAACGGCTCCTTATCAGTTGAAACGAATGTTTCCGCAAATTGATTGACAAAATGTAAAACTTCTCCACATTCAGTTAGATTTTTCACTTCTTGTCCCATACTAATACTACACAAATTTTGAATATGGCTAGAAAAAGATTGGAGAATGTATTGATTTTTAATTTCACCAGAAGTGAGTACCTACTAGGCTTAGCTCTATTTTTACTCATTCATTTTCGTTTAATTTTTTCGGAATATTCTTCCTTTTTTTAAACAGAATTTAAAGTACCTTTATAGTAGAAGAGCAAAAAGAGTACCTCAATAGAACTTTCCATTAGAATTTATAAAAAGCAAAAAAAAAAACTGTTTCAAATACGCCACACCACTGTACCGTTAATATTATCCATCTATTTTTGGGGTTAACGTCAAATATGCTGCAATTTCTGAGCTAGTTAAATTAATGCTTTTGATCAAAAACATTTTATTTTATATTTTGCAGCTTTCCTCCTTCTTGATTTTCTGGTCCATCATTGGCTCTTTTATATTTCTGGTATATCAAAACATTTGAGTTTTTGGTTAAAAAATAATACAATCAATTAGCCATTTTGACCAGGAACAAAAAAAAAACCATTTTTAAATTAAATAATATTTATTTAATAAATAATATTAAATAGTGTTTCCTAATGCAAACATAATTTAGGTCTTAAAGATATAAGAATTCACAAGCGAACAGGAATAACAATTTGATATGACAAGAGACTTAAACTATCGATTAATTCTTTAACACTCAACATTTTTAACTTAAATTTAATTTAAATTATTTCATTATAAGTTAGTTAATTTTAGATCTTTCCTTTTGTGTTTGTAAGTATTTAAATTTAATTTTAAAGTCTTCGTTGTCGTAGGAAATGAGTTATATCATTGGTCAATCGACCAACACTACTTAATGGCACATCATATGAGCTAACACCCGCAAAGACAGACTTTCTTTCCCGAGCACCGTAAGCGTCTTCAAAAGATTGATCACTTCGTCTCTGGGCACTTTGAAGTGAGTTGCTGTTTCTGCTCAGTTCGAAAATATTTGTATTTGGAATCAAGCCTGCAAGATTACTTGGCAAACGGACATTTATAGATCCAATTTCAGTCTTAACATTAATATTTGATTGTTGAGGTGGAATTGTTTCAGCCATAGTCATTTGAGAGGGAATGATCTGGATTTGTGAATGTTGACGTTGGTGTTGTTGCTGATTTGGTGGTGAAGATATTGAAGTTTGGATTTGTTGGCTTCGTTGAATTTGGAATTGTTGTTCAACAGAAGGAACTATTTTTGTTGAAACTTGATGCAATGAATTCCTATGTTGTTGAGTCGGAATCTGTTGTTGTTGTTGAAGTACAGGAACAGTCTGTGAGACTTGACTATACTGTTGAGCTGGGAATATTTGTTGCTGATTAGTTGAGAAGTACTGCTGTTGTGGAACCTGATTTTGCTGAATTAATTGTTGTTGGAGTTTTTGTTGTTGGTGTTGCTGTTGCTGCTGAAGCTTTTGTTGCTGTTGAAGTTGGTATTGCTGCTGTAGGTGGTTTTGTTGTTGTTTAAGTTGTTGAAGTTTTTGTTGCTGCTGTTGCAGTCTGAGTTGTTGTTCTTGAAGTAGTTGTTGCTGTTGTAGCTGCTGTTGTTGTTGCTGCTGTTGTTGAACACTCAGTTGGGATTGTTGTTGAAAAACATTTTGAGTTACGGGAGTACGCACTGTGTACTGTACCGGCGAAGATATTTGTACGGCTTGATTAGTTTGAGGTACAAATTCCTGACGTACGCCCGCGTATTGCTGCTTTAAATAATGCTGATCTAAAACTGGCTTATTCTGTGGTTTTAATGCATAGTCATCATTCAGACTTGTGGTTATTAAGGCAGGTCTTCCTGTTGATAATTTCGGAGGCTCTGGACTATATTGAGCTCCAAATTTGCTAGCAATAAAGTCCTTCAATGGAATGAATGGCAGACTGGTTGGTACTGAAAGTGAGGGTCTTTGTGTTGAATAACCTTGTTGAATTCTCGGAACCGTCGAGAAGGGAATTTGTTGTCTTGGCAAAGCTGAAAGGAGGGAATATTATGTTCGATAAAACTGATTATTATAACTAGTAAAAGTAATTTTTCGTTACCTTGCTGTTGGCTTCTTAATGCTGACGAGTCTACCAGCTGTCTGTTGAATGCTTGATTATTTCTCAAAGTCTGTAAAATTGAATCGTCAGTTATAGATTTGGTAAGATCGTTAAATGAAAGGAATGTAGCCGGTAAAGGTTTCGGCGTAGTTGATGAAGTAGGCATGGGAGAGAGAGCTTCATGATGTGAAAATGGAGCTAGAGTAGGTGTTGGGTATGAAGGTGAACTTCTTGGCTGTTGCGTGGTAGGATTTTTTAATAATGGTTTCGTGGTTGTTGTCGTTTGGGAAGTTATATTCTTATGAATGGGACGCAGCCGTTTAGTTTGCGTGTACTTATATGAATTCTGTCGAATGGAGTTGTATGCACGACTTGATACGGCATTGTTTGTGCTTGCTGCTGCAGTTAGATCTGACAATGCAGATTCGGAACTTCGGACGTTTAGTTTTTTGGTAGGAGGAGCAACTGTTGTTGTTGATGAGGAAATTAAACTTGTTGATTCAGTTGTTCGCCTGCGAGATCCATAAGTGTAACGATTGATGTTAAGACGTTTTCGGGGAGTGGTTGGGACCTTTGTAGTGTTCGGTGCAGAAGTCGATCTTAAACGTGTTCTAGCATTGTAAGTTGGTGGAGTTGTAGAAGCTGATTTTGTGGTTGAAGTTGTTCTTGAGCCCTTTTTGTTATCCCTTCTCGAATAAGAAATAGGCCTTGAGTTCTGTTGCCGCTTGCCGCTTCCCACTGTAAATCTTCGAATTGAAACTGCTGGGGTAGTACTAGCAGTAGTAGTAGTATCAGGTGTGAAAGTTACAGTAGTTGTCGATGGTGAAGTAATTATTGGTATATCAGTTGTTGAACTAGACACAGTTGTTGTAGTCATTGTACTTGGAGTAGTAGTTGTTGATATTGCAGATGTTGTAGAGGAAGAAGTTATATGTGGAGATGAATTTTGAGGACCTGTAGCCCGGTTATAAATTGGAACAATTGGTAAATTTACTTCATCTTCTGCTATTTTACTTTTCCTATCAGACTCATTCACAGTGATTTGTTTAACACCAGCAAGAAGTAAATCTTCAGCTCTTTTATTTGCATTGACCTTATCCTCTTCATTAATTACTTCTTGAGAAGCTACAGCTGAATCTAATTGTTTTAATTCTTTTGGTTCTCTTTTAATTGCTGGTTTGGAGTCTAATTTGTCTTCCAATTCAGATTTAGCATTTTTTAAACCTTGAGATTTGCTTGTTTTGTCATTTTGCGGTTTCTCTAATTTACTGGAATTATTTTTATCATCATCTACTAGACTGCTGCTTTGATTTGTTTCAAATGATGGGTCTTCCGATCTTGTGTTCGACTTAACTGCAGTTTGAATTTCTTCTAATTTCCCTGGAGCTGGAGCATCATTTTCTAATGTTAAATTTTGAGTCGTTTCTGTCGATGTTACTGGTGGTTGAGTAGTGGTTAATAATAATGTTGTGATCAATGAATTACTGTATGACTGAGTGGATGTAGAATGCTAGAAAGTATGAAGATGGAGAAAAGAATAGATAGTGAGGAAAAGTATAGCTATGGCTATAAAGGCATATAAAATGTGTAGAAAAATAGATGCTTATGCTAAGAAAATAGTTTTGTTTTTAAGAATCTTTTTTAGTTTACGATTTCTTATCAGTTACGTTAGTGCACTGGATCCCCGAAAAAGGCCCTTATGACTTTAATTTAACACTAACATGGGTGTAAATACCTAGCCCAGTTCCAAAGGTGAAGTTAAATTCGAATATACTAACAAAGTTCAACAAGAAACCCGAATGGTCTTGCACTGAAAAACTGAGCCTTAGGAGCACAAAAAAGGATACTTAAGGAACTTTTCTGTACTGTATGCAATGTTGGGCTCTTACTTCCACTTAGAAAATAAGATTCAAATTAATCCGTTAAGTGTTCAGCGTAAAAGTGGACTGTAATCATTTATTTATGTAACTCCATTTCAAGTTTTTTTTTGTTCAAAAAAGATCACTAAGCAGAAATCGGGTTCGGAATTTTCTTTTAAATATTAAATATGTTTGGATTATTCCCGCAGTATCTCGTAAATGAAACGACCAAAAGAATTAATAAGTAATCCATATACTATAGCGTTTCAAAATTTTACAAGAATAGTTTTTTTTAACAGACCAAAAATCGAAGAAAGAATTTTTTAGTACTTTAAACTTTTTCTCACCTTTTCATAATATTGCAATTTTGTGCTAGGAAAATTATACGTCTTTTTAGTAATATTTTCAATGCTTATATAAACTATAGCTTATCTAAACTATAGGGCAGTATCGTACAATCTAGCCGTGCATTTTATCATTCAGTAAAGTATACCTGAGGAAGTGAGCATCCATTAAACAAAAGAGCTGAGGTTAAAACTATATTTTTTCTGTTTAACTAAAATATCTTTAAAAAAACATTGGTATATGATTCAAACTCATAAACGTCAAATAATTAAGGCATCACTGTTCTTTGTGATGTTAATGCTTAATGCCGGTTGTCCACTTAGTGCGAGAGAAGCTCAACCAACTTCGTTCAACTTTTCATTCAACTCCATCGTTGGATGAACAAATTTGAAACCTCTTACACTTGTGCAGTAACTTACGTTCTTCACGTTGATCAACAAAACAAGAGGTAAAATTGAAGAAAACGTGTTGGGAGCCCCGTACACATAGTTGACAAACTTAGTCAAATGTTGAATAACCTCGTACACTTAGTTGATCAACTCGTTCAATTGTTGGATAACACCGTACACTTAGTTGATCAACGTATTCAATTGTTGAATAGCTCCGTACACATAGTTGACAAACTTAGTCAAATGTTGAATAGCCTCGTACACTAGTTGATAAACTTGTTCGAACTGCGTTTTCGATATGGTTGTTCAACAAGGCATAACTAGAATATTGCTCTTTGAAAGAACCTATTAAATTTATTTTTTTATATCGTAGAATTGAAATCTTGGCATCGGTTTTTCAAATTCAAATTCGAAGATAAAGTCTGGAACCTTACATACATTTCTAAATATAAAGAAATCGAACGGGTCGCCTTTCATGTGGTATATACCTACATCTGTGTAAGTATTTGTTCATTAAACTACATCTTTAAGCCTATTTACCGATTTTCTCAAATTTGGTACATCTCATTTTTATGTAGTAAATTCTTTTATTTAATTTTTCGTTTTAACACATCTGAGATGTATGTAAGTCCCCTTTCACACAAGGAAACTGAGTTGCCAGCAATTTTTAGTTTTTATGCGAGAAGGGCGTAAGGGGAAGGACAAAATTGTCCCCTCACACCCTTCTCGCCATCAAACTAGCTTGTTTCTGGCAACTCAGTTTCCTTGTGTGAAAGCGGTCTAACGTGTGTCGTTTGTATACATGTATGTCCCCCAATATTCAGACCCGTTATAAGTTTCACCCGGAAAACATTTCGCCCGGATTTCTAAAAGCTATTGTGAATTTCACCCTCCATTTAACAACAAGTGTGACCTCGTTCGCCACCAAAAATTAAATGGAAATCTTTTCGCCCCAAACACACTATAAGGGAAGTGCGAAATGTTATTTTTCCGGGCGGATTTTCTTGCACGCGGAACTCACAATAGTGCTAATTGTGAAATTCTAGAATTTATCGGTAAGATTTAGAGTTTTTCAGCAACATATGTACTTACATACGTAAAATTCCATAATATTCTGTTTTCATAATTCATTCTGGACTTTTATCACCATACGTTTGGTAACCTACTGTTTTTCAAGAAAATTGTTAACATTAATGCCTGCTTGGTGACTAGAAACGTCACAAGAAATTCTAAAAAAGGAGTTAAATTACTCAGAACCAACGAAGTGAGCCAAAGTACTGTTGTTCAAAATAAAATTGTTGAAAAGAACTTGGAAAACAAAAAATATCGAACTTTTCCCTGTAAAATCTAGAATTTCTTCATTTGTTTATAATGATAAAATTAGAAATAAAAATGTAAATGTAAACAAAAAAACTACAATTTCCTGACGTTCAAGTAAGAAGCAAAATTATGAGAAAATAATATTCAAAAATCATAGTTAGAGGAAGAAGTAGGTATAGTATTTAGGAAAACTGTAAAAATAAATACCGAAAATTAGAATATAGATTGTAAATAAAATTTAAATATAAGTAAAAACTAATAGTACTATGCCTTAGGCTAGTCAATAATTGGGTTAATGGGTTATTATTATTGAATATGTTTCCATAAAGCTTCCTTTAAACACGAAATTCTTCTTAATTCACCCATTCATTTCTGAGAGAAATGGTGTCACATACTGGTCATATTTCAATATTTTTGGTAGAACTCGAAAACTAAGCCAAATTTGAGACTTGTTTTGAAAGTAAGATTTTCTATCAAAATGGGTAATTTAACCATTTAAAAAAAGAATTGAGTATGAAAAGCATCTTATGGCAACTTCTTTGTGCAAGATAGGCACAAAACACTTTAAAATGATACAAATAAATTATGGCGCAAATTTTAAACAGTATATTTATTAATGGTTTAGTATGGTACTACTTAACATTTTTCTAACAGTTTACTAAAATGTTCTAAATTTTAAAAACTTATTTAACTTGTAGGTATCATAATAAACTAATTTCCTTCATAAACTGCACATGAACACGTCCAAAAAAGTGACAGCTCGTGCAAAAAATTCACAAACATCTCTGATTTTGGCATTTATAAACGTCAGAGCGTGATGGGTTTAGTATACAATACTAAAAAGATAAAATAGCCATTTGGTGATTTAAACTTTAGTAAAATATTAGGAGATAGTACGTACTAAATCCATATGACACTTTGACGTTTATAATAATGTCAAAATCAATGATTTTTGTGAATTTTTTGCACGAGCTGTC
The DNA here is from genome assembly GCA_949320155.1 of Melangyna quadrimaculata. Taxonomy (NCBI): domain Eukaryota; kingdom Metazoa; phylum Arthropoda; class Insecta; order Diptera; family Syrphidae; genus Melangyna; species Melangyna quadrimaculata. The sequence continues at coordinate 72,290,079 of OX439485.1, read as the reverse complement.
ATTTTTTTGGGCGTGTTCAAATGAAGCTTATGAAGGAAATTAGTTCAGTATGATACTAGTTAGAAATTACTTACAATTTAGCAAATTTTAGTTCTGTTAAAAAATTAGTAAAATGTTAAGTATCGTACTTAAACCTTAATATTAGAGGGTTTAAAATTTTGTGCCATTGTTTAAAAAAAAAAAATTATATTTTTTTCTTGTTAGGAGTAAATAATTTCAACTGAGATTTTTTGCTGAGGAATCCTGTTCAGGCAACTAAGATTGCTGAGGCCCTGCGTTCAAAAATTTTCTTTTTTGCAAAAAAATGGCACTTGGCGGAACTATACTCATACAAAAATAACCATATTTTTTATTTTGATCCGTCATATTAAAGTCTATAGCCTCTATTTCATTGAAGTATATTTTGCACTTATCTTTGAAACAAAAATAAACTTTTGATCAATTTAGTAAACAAAAAAATTAAATCAATACAATAAATTTTTGAGTTTTTGTTAACATTTACTGCTTGTTTTATAAATTTTGTTTTATAGTTTCTCAACCATCAGTTTTGATAAGAAACTAATTTCCAACAAATAGTCATTTAAGTTAAACTCTCTAATTCGGCTTAGTTTTCGAGTTATACATACTTAACCATTGTGACCAGATTCTCAGAAGTTCATGGGTTATTTTGGTTAAATTTGGTTATTTTATATTCCACACATACATATTCAGTAATAAAAACCCTTGAATCAAATTATTGCTCTGTCCTTTCTTATTCCGTTATATTCAATAGCCTTTAGATAATTATATATTCAGCTATATTTATTAATTTACAAACCTGCGTTGTACGGTGTGCACTTCGCGGAGATCCTGACACTCCATAAACATAATTTCCACCGTCTTTGGATTTGTCATGAGAAAAACCACGGCTTAAAAATCTAAATGGCTTCTTTGTGACTGGAATGACTGCTTCTTGTTGAGTTGTTGTTGTTTGTTGCTCTTGAAAATGTACCGAATTTTGGGCTTCATAATTAATTTCATCTAATAAGCTGTTGATATTCGTGGCATAATTAAATGGAACTGGTTGAATGATATCATCCGGAACCCTAATATTGTTTTGCATTATATTCTTAACATATTCCGGAGCAATAACCTCATTGCTAACAGCAACTTGTAGTCCATTTAAGCCAGCATTTACTTTAGCAGCGAAATTCATTCCACTTGCGTTCGAAGATTTTGTCTCGCTGTCAAGTGCATTTAATGGTGGATCAGCAATTACACGTGAGGTTTGTCGATTGAAATTTGCTCCAGGATCAGTTGAGAGTTCACCGAGACTGGAAATGTAAACTTCCTTCTCGCTAGATGCACTGTCATTGATGGGTGATGTTGATAATGGTGATCCAGCTTGTGTTGCATCGGAAGAATACGTATCATATGAAATATTATCAGAAGATAATGGACTTTCATAATGTACGGATATAGGTGTTTCAAAGGGTGGGGTAAATGTTGGTGAGGGAGGAGTTATGTTTATAGTGGAAATATTTATTGGTTTGAATAATCCTCCCTCCAAAGGTTTAGACCCTCCCTCTGAGGGTTTAAATCCTCCCTCTGAGGGTTTGAATCCTCTCTCCAAAGGTTTAAAGCCTCCCTCGGAAGGTTTAAATCCTCCATCGGAAAGTGAGAATTCCCCCTCTAAAGGTGCTATTAATATATTGGTGGGTCCGGTAATAGGCATTTCCTGCAAAGGTGAAGAAAATGTGGAAGCAGTTTCAACTTCGTTAACATTTATCGGTTGTTTGGCTAGGTTAAAATTGTCTTGAATTGGAATGCTGCTAGCTGGAGAAGAACTGATTTGGACATTTATAGATGACTTTGTTGGTCTCGTTGCTGCAAAATTGGTGTATGTTGTTGGTTGAAGTGTCGTCGACTTACCACGATTCAAAGCTATACTTATTGTTTTCATTGGATGTTCCATCATCTGGCGGACTGTTTTCATCATATCGGTTTTGGTACCAATTCGATTATTATCGTTTTTACTATAATATCGCTCGCTATCGTTGCAATCAACATTTCTATACCAATCACAGACGAAATTCTTCTGACTGAAAAGTGTTCCATTTGGACATAGGAATGCAAAACCTTAAATATGTGTTTATAATTTCCCATTAAAATTATTTTTAAAAAATATAACAAGAAATCTTTACCTTTTCCAACGAGATCGGTGTTGGCACAAATTCGGAAAACTTGACATCTAGCCTCTGTATCAGCATAATAACCTACAGAATAAAGTAGATGTGTAAATATTTGTATAAAAAATATTATTTTTGTTGTTGTTGTCATTTAATGGTAAGTTATTATTCAAACCTTCATGGCGGCCATCACAATTAAAATTTGTTCTTGGAACCGCACTATAAATTGGATAATCAATTTCTGGTTCACCTGGGATTGTCTGCCTTAAATCGTAGGGATGACTTGAGCTAAAGCTAGTGGTGGATTAAAGTTATAGTTTATTTACATGGCTATTTATTCAAAAACATAATACCTCATAGTAATGTATTCATTGACCTGATCAGCATCCTCAAAACTTGCGTCAGTTTTTAACGCTGTGATATTGAGCGTTGTAAGGCAAACGCAATATACTAAAAAAAAAAAGAAGACAATTTGTTATTTGTGTTGTTTTTAATAAGAATTTTAATTCCTAATATTTTTCTTTTTAGATATGTTTTCCTCTAACGAAAAGCACGCCCGTTATTTTCCAAACTTATATTTTCGAATTGGACACCCTCGTTATCGAAAGTTTAGGTCACAAAAACAGTTCTCATAACAAATCAAAAAAAATAGCCATTAGTCACTAGCCGGTGCCTCTAAAACCTTACACATATTTCCCATACAAATTTGTATGGAAATTTTGATCTTTTTATTTTATTTTGTATCTCAATGCCATTGTTCATGGATGGCACTTGCATCTTGGAAACAGAAAAGCTGTCAATTCTTGGTATGTGTATTACTGACCATCTTTTGTGGAATGGCCACATACTGGATATAACTAAAAATGCGGCCAAATGCTTAGGTTTCCTAAGACGATGTAAAAACGTTTGTTCCCCCTCTGATCTGGCCACAATTTATAAGGCCTACATACGTCCGAAACTGGAATATAATTCTCATATCTGGTCTGGTGCATCAAAAACATCTTTGCACCTACTGGACAGAATTCAGAGAAGAGCTTTAAGACTGATAGGTGACAGAGCAATTTCCGAAACAATTGTTTCGTTGGAACATCGTCGAAACGTCTCTTGCCTATCTCTGTTTTATCGCTACTTCTTTAAACAATGTTCTAGTGAAATAGCGAGTTGCATTCCCCAACTAAAAAAATTTCACCGTAATACTCGCGCCGCTGGGAATGCGCATCGGTATACCCTCGAGCCAAATTTCGGACGTACAGTTAAGTACAGGGATTCTTTCTTTTGCCGAACTACACGAATGTGGAATACCTTAACCGACTCTGTTTTTCCTCCCCATTTCAATGCCCAGACATTTAAGACGAGTGTACAACGGTTTCTCCTACTAAATCCTCCTACTGTTTCCTAAATGCTCGCACTGTGTTAAACCAACATTTAAAGGGTAGTCATAATCCCTTGAGTGCGTGTTAATTATATATAAAAAAAAAAAATCTCAAACTATTGAAGTTATTTTTAATTTTTTTGTTGACTCTTGTTTTATAATTATTCTTTTAAAAACTAACATTAAAAAATGTATGTTGAAAACATAATTATAATTTATTACGATTTTTGAAATATTCTAACATTATGTACTAAGAGCCCACAGCAGTTATTGTGAACGATACCAAAAAATCCTTTTGTTTTAAGATAGGTCCATATTATTCATATTATGTAAATATGAAAGTCTGGCATTTTTGGGCGTTTGTATGTAATAATGCATTTAAAATGAATTGCATTGAAAATGTAGTGTAGGAACTCATATTTATTAAAAGAGCTGAGTGCCCTAGACATCGCTACAAAGTCCAAAATATTTTCCGAAGAGCCAAATGGCTGCAAGACGCGCTCAAATCTTTAACCTTTGAGTGCATCTTGCAGCCGTGAAATGAAGTGAGATCTAAAAGTGCGCCAAGTTCTAAGTTTATTAATGTTAAATATCAAATATTTTAAGTAGAGTAATGTGGATAGTAATATGCAAAGTTTTTTGTACATAGAAGAACTTGGCTACTTTTTTAACATTTATGTTTTTGGTGTGATTTCACTCCTTTTTGTAAAGGTTCTTTTTATCAGGAAAAGTGGGTGGAACAAACACCCAATGAGAGCCTCATAAGGAAAAGTAAGTTTTTAACTTTTGCCTTTTATATGTACTACAAGTCCTACCCCTCTACCAATTTTCATAAGTTAGAAGTGGTCAATTGAAATGATAATAATTGATAAGAAGTGGGTGGATGAAACGGCAATGCATTTGTAGTCAATTTCATGATTTCAACTTTTTCTTTGTATACACCTGAAAACTAACCGCTTTACCAAATTTCCTCAAAATACTGCACAAATCGGAAGTGCTCTCAATATATTTAATATTAATTCTGTGCAAATGAGAAAAATCTCAAAGTTTAAAACTTCGACTTTGCCTGCACTTTAATCCCTCCCGTTGGCGGCTGTATTAAATTTCTTCATTCTACGGTAATCAGAAGTGCTCCAAATACCTAATTTATATCAATTCTATGAAAATGGGCGGGTACCACGCCTCCTCAATGGAAAATCTTTAATTTTAGATTTTTTCATTTGTATACACCACAAGACCAATACCGATGTGCGAAATAACAAGATTCTACGATGTCGGAAGGTTCTCCATAAATTTGATGATCGTTCAGTTAGTAGGTTATAGGTTAGGTTTAGGTTTAGGTTTATTACAAAAAAGTTTTTTTTTACATTTGATTTTCTTGTTTGTATATAAGAAAGTAATAAGTGTTATGGCGGTGGCGTTGCCGTCTGCCAGATTGACTAAAGTTAAAATTGACTTTTACAATTGCTTAATTAAATAAGTTAATATAAAAAGAAGAACAAATTATAAAGATATTCGTAATATTAAATTTTGAATTGACCAAAGTAACAAGTTTTGTTTAAGGGGCTTATTGCGAGAGTCTATTCCACTTAAGTCTATTCGACTTTTTTCGATTCTATCAAATTTGAAATTAGTATCGCCTTGCTCAGTAGACTTTTTGAATAGAATCGATTTTCGAAAATAGAATATTAAAAGCTCTCCACTAGAGCTTTAGACTGAAATGTCAAATCTCCCCCAGAGTTTTAGAAAATAAATATAGTTTGACGAAAATTTGACGGTTTATTTATGAAATAAATAGTTTTTCTTCAAAAAAATAATATTTCATAGCGCGACTAATTGCGAAAATGAACTCCGGTCCTTTGGAATTTAGACATTGGATGAAAATATGCAGACATACATTTGTATAATATTATTATGGTGTATACATATTTATGATAACGTGGTAGCCTCGCAGACTCCTTTAAAGTTGCAGTGGTGATTTGTGCATCTTCAAAATACACTTTCTCTAAAAGCCTTAATAACAGTTATAACAACTTGAAAAATCATTTCGCAGTCAAATGTAAAGCTCCTTTGTACCAAATATGACATTGCAGCTTTTTGCAAACGGAAGGACATTGAGAAAATTGTTGGACATCCATATAAATATCAATAAATACATCAGCATCAACTATTAAGACTTTTGGAAAAAAGTGCATTTTATGATGCATTTTAAAAATGCATAATTTCTAAAGAATGTATAAGAAGTATATAAAAATCTTTAAAAAAAAATGTATTATGGTAGCAAATTTTATATTGCAACACATGTAAAGATGACTGAGCATTGTAGGAAGGACACCAAACATGAACGATATGAAAGTTCATATTGTACCAGAATACATTCTTTTCCACTAAAATACATTCTTATTATAGGTTTAAACAAAAATTTACACAAAAGTCGATCAGAAATTCTTGATCGAAAAAAAATTCTATTTAGTAGAAAAAAATTGATTCTAATAGAAATTCGCAATACCGATGATAGACTATAAGTCTATTCGACTTTAAGTCTATTCTGAATAGACTCTCGCAATAAGCCCCTAACAAAAAATTAAAATATACAAGTATCTAAAGGTAAGACTTAAATATGATTGCAAGATTATAAAATGTTGTGCTTTTAGTTTAGTTAAAACAAAAATAAGAAAATCAAAAAGATTTATTATGTATTGAAAAACATATTGTTTAGTATAGACTTTTCGTTTAGCTAAAACGAAATTATTTAAAATATAATATAAAGAAAAGTATAATATTTATAAGAGTGCGTGTGTAAAAACATGTTATGCTGTTAAAAACTACGGTTAAATAATTATTAATTATTACTGGTATACAGATAAAATCATATCCCTGTAAGCTGTTACTCTTTCAAGATAGCGGTATAAATTATTCCAGTTTTCACCATTTAGAATAGTTAAAGTTTGTTCCTTAGTTAAAGTTGGCCTTTCAAAGAATTGGAGTCTTAGTTCTTTTTAAATTGGACATATCGATAAGAAATGAAAGGTGTCTTCTTTTGAACTCAGATTACAAAGAGTACAATGAGTTGTGGGTGAACTCTAGTAGGGTGTACCATTTAAGTTTAGTTGCTCACTTCTTGCTTTGCATATCAGAGAAATCGCTCTTATACTATACTCATCAAAAAAATAGTTATTAGTCATATCATGTCTTAATTCAGGGTATATAACTCTGTTGATTGATGACGACATTTGTTGCAAGTATTGATTTCGCTGATAGATATCAACAGCCTACAGTAGCCCATAAAGTTGTTCTTTTAGCATTGTGGTGTTAGTACACTGTATATTTAGTTCAATACCACATTTCGTTGCCCAATTCGTCCATTCTTCTATCCACTCGATTTTGTTTTCAATAACGTACTTCGCGACTGTCAGTTGGATTCTATTTGAATTATATGCTAATACCTTTAAGATGTAATCAAAGTGAAGCTTAAGTGTATGAATAAAAAGAGTTGGTAAACCTGTTTCAAGCAACAGAACATAGTTGGGTGTATTGGAAGGTAAAAAGAAAAATCTTTTTAGGAAGAAGCGTTGAAGTTTTTCTACTTCCTCATATGAGTGGTGTCCCCATGTTTGGCGGCTGTAACACATAATGGAATGCAAAATTGCGTCAAAAACTTTGTATTTAGCTGAAGTTGCAACTTTTCTTCGGTTGAAAACTTCTTTCCATGATGTGTTAATCATGACTTTTGCTGCGATATATTTGTTTTCGAGATGTGGAGACATATTCATTTTTGGTTTTAGAATTATACCAAGGTATCTGTACTCTGACGCTAATGTAATAACCTCACCATCATAAAACCACTTTTCATTAGATTTAAGCTTGGATGTTTTGTTTCTTACGATCATTACCTTTGATTTTTCAAGGTTAACCATTAAATTCCATACTTTGCAAAAATATACGAGCTTATTTATCATAAGCTGAAGGCTTTGGGGAGATTCCGCCAAAAGCACGATGTCATCTGCATACATTAGGACTTTTATACTCAAACCTGCAAACCTTATTCCAGCTGGTAAAAATATGGAAATGTCATCTAAAAAAATTGCAAACAGAACTGCGCTTAATAGACAGCCCTGCTTGGCACCAGAAGTTGTCTCAAACCATTTTGACATATTTTTTCCATCCCAGACTGATGAACGTGTATTTTTGTACATGTTTTTCAGAACTGTTAGCATTTTCGTGGACATTTCTTTTGGCGATAATTTGTAAAATTTGTAAAATAGGGCTTGTCGGTCTATCGAGTCGAAAGCTGCCTTAAAGTCTACAAAAAATATGTACAAACTCCTGTTTTGCCTAATGAAATATTTTGAGATTGAGGTTAAGTGAAGATGTTATCGACTGTGGAGTAGCCCCTGCGGAAGCCAGATTGGTATTCGCTCAGTATTTCATTACTATTTAACCATATATTTATGCGGCTTAAGAGAATGGATGCAAATAATTTTGCAATGGAATTCATAAAAGATATTCCCCTATAATCACTTGCTAGGTTAACATCACCTTTTTTATAAATTGGATAGACCAAAGAGTCTTGGAATGCTTGGGGTACTTTTCCAGTATCGAATATTTTATTAAAATGGTGAAGTATTTTATTTAAAAATTCCAAAGGTGCATTTTTATAAAATTCATTGGAAATTCTGTCCGGGCCTGGTGCTTTTTTGTTTGCTGCATTATAGAGAGCGGTTTTGATTTCAATAACTGTCATTTGACAATCAAGCGATTGATCTAATACTAATGGCTCTGCATATACAAAATTACGTAGGACTTGTGTCGGATTAAGAAATTTTTTAAAATATTCGGCTAGACAAGATGGTTTTAAGTTTGTTCCACATATTAATTTACATCCTTTGAGTTCTTTGAGGATTTGATTTTGTATTGTCTAATTCTACACATGTATCAAAAACTAATAAATTAACATTCGTATTTTGAAGTTCTTTCAAAATCCTTTTCTGATAATTCTCTTTTTGGCTTTCTTTTCAAACGACTTTGGCTGGTAGAGTAATTTCTGTATAATTAAGCTCTGTACTACTATGAAGCGTAAATTGAACTATCAGGGGCATATGATCGGAGAAAATTTGACTGTCAACCTTAAAGGTCGAAATGCGATTCATCCATTCCGCAGATGCCGCACAATAGTCAATTACAGATTTTCCCGCTCCGCCTATAAAAGTAAATTCTCCACTGCTGTCGTGTTGCTGCAACCGTTAAGTATATACAGATCGCGAGTTTGGCACAAATCTAATAAAAGACGACCGTTTTTATTAGTTATTGTATCTTTAGAAGTTCGGGCTTCAAGGATTTCCGAGGATAGTGAAATGGGATAATTATTTTCTAGAGTTATTTGGTTTGTTCCTATTCGAGCGTTAATATCTCCTATTAGTAGATCATTTTGATAAAGAGAATCGTTTAAGACATTTTGCAGTACGTTGAAGTCGAATTCCCAGTTATTACAATTTAAGTAAGTAGGCAATACATGATAAACTAAATTTTTACAAACAATTTTTACACATGGTATGTTGTTGACATCAATAAAAATAGCGTTAATATTTTCATTTTTAAAACCGTACAGAAGCCCACCACTAGCTCTTCTAAAACTTGCTGAATGTACAGCTGATACCCATCGTAACTTAAAACCGGGGAAGAATTTAAAATATTTTTCAAAATGCTCACTTGTGACGAATGTTTCAAAAAGAAAGAATATATCATGTTTTTTTACAAAATTTAAAAAATCTGTATAAAGTAATTTGTTACTTCAAACCTGCAACATTATTAGCTAGTAAATTAATGTTTCTAATTTCATTTTTATCACTATTATTTATATCAGTACTTTTTTTGGTATTACTTGCGTTTTGACATACGGCAACACTTTTTCTTTGTTGATTTCTATGTTGGCCCTGTGGTGCGTTCTTTTATTAACTATGGTTAACTATAGTTAACAATGGTCGTTCCTTTATAACGAAATAGTTACGATTTGAAACTATATGACGTCATTACATCGTTCCTAAATTCAGTTAATTAGTGTCAAATAGTTACAATTCGTAACTATTTCCAACTCATCTCCATGATATGAGTTGAAAGTGTTGATCTGTCAAAGCACATGTGGGAAGGTTTGTTTACAAAAAATAAAAATTGAAGAATCAAAACAAAGCTTTTGACGCAGTGAAATTAATTAAAATTGAATTTGCTACCATTTTTTAATGAAAAAGGAGAGTATATTGTAGAAAAATAACATAATTTTATGGTAACTAACGATAAAATAAAGTTTTGCAAAATGTTCGTTTGACAGATCAACAATATCTAACAATAAATCGTTCACTTCAACAATTTTTTTGACATACCAACCATAGTTAACCATGGTTAATAAAAGAACGCACCACTGGGGTGACAGCCACAGCAGCTGATGAAGGTGACATGAAGTTTGTTGATCGTTGAGTTTTGTCTGCTCTAAGGAATTGTTCCAATTTATTCGCTTTAAACTTAAACTCATCAAGTTGTTGTTCGCCAAACATCTCTTGCAGTATCTCGATTCCATCTTGATTATTACAATAAAGCTTTCCTTCTTGTGTTGTGTTTATGGTTTTATTGTTTACATGTAGCATTGTTCCTCGGACAGCCTGCACTTCTTTAGTAAGGAAGTCATTTTGTGTTTGTAGTCCTTGAATTAAAATAAAATCGATTGGTATCACTCTTTTTTGGTAGGTCAGATAGTTTTTTGTCGAGAAGAGTAACCATCATCGCTTCTAATCCTAGAACCGTCATATTGGCCACCGACATAGTTTCAATTTCTAGGTTGCTTTTTTTAGTTGTATTAAGGTGTTCAGGTGACGTTTCCAATAAAAACCTCTTGTTGGTGATCGACATCGGCACTTTCAATTTTAGGTGTTGTTTATTCAATCTTAATAATTGGACAGATTTATTTGGACTTACTTGTGAAATAATATCTTTTTTCTTTTTAATATTTAAATTTATTCAGAAAAGCAAAGTAAAAATTAGCCGCGAAAAATATGCTGCGCGACCTTTGACAAGTCAAACGTCAGTGAGTAAGTCAGTCAGTTTTAGTTACGGTTTTTGCAATTTTTGCAGTCTTATATCTCGGAAACCACTAATGCTAAAGGATTGAAATTTGGTGAGTTGCCTAAACATGGTGAGCTTAGCAAATGCTTTGAGTTTGAAGTTTCTGACCTTATTGGTACTGAAGTGAAGAGGGGGGGTCGAAAATAGCCTGAGTTTGATCCTGTAAAAAGGGTGTAGTGCCAGAACTTGGCTGGGCACTACCGTGCCCTTTGATAATCATGCACTTGCATCACCTCAAAAACACCTTTCACCACAGATATTTCTTGGTAAAAATGTCAAATGAAACATTTATTTCAAATTTCATTAATATACCATTATTATCATTTCATAAAAAGGACTTTAACTTTCTATACCTACGGAATGTATCTTTTCGGTTTTAAAAAAATAAATAAAAAAATAAATCGGGTGGCACAACGGCTCATGAAAAACCAGGGCCTAGTGACTAACAACTCGCAACCATTCCTGTGTGCGCCTATTGACAGGAATGGAAAGGACCTACAATTTTATGCCGAATCCGAACGGCTAGACGAGAAGCACTTATTCGTGACAAGTGATACTCTTGGAGGATTTGTCAATTCCTCGCAAGAGGCAGTAGCCCTGAAAAAAACTTTTTAGTTTTAAGGTGGACGAGGCTGGGAAGTGAACCCAGACCTCCAGCGTGACAGTTGAACGCACTAACCATTACGCTACGGGCTACTACATCTTTTCAGTTTTGGTCTCTTAAAAATCAGCGTTAAAAGTAATGTATCATCAAAATGATGTATTAGCTACTTATATGTACTTGAACATATTTATTGTAGAACAACAAATATTTCAGCTTGCTAGAGATATGTTGTTGAGGATAAAATTATGCGTCGATTCCAGCCATAAAATTTCATGAATTCATTTTTGCCTGCTCAGATCCTATATCTTTCTTAGCTTAAAAGAAAGAATATTTAAAAATTTCAAAAAGCTTCACTTACAATGAATCTTCAATGAAATTAAAACGATACAAGAAAACTAATAATCCAGTTCGATAGACAAGTAAAACCGCTTACACAAAAGTAGATACTTTATTTTATTCTAAGTTGCTTATTAAGGCCTAATTTATTCGCTTTCCATTAAATTTAAATTATCTATATTAAAAACAAGAAATTGATCAATTATAAATATTTTTATTTATTCACCCTCCTTTAACGATTTTAAATGACGTTTCCTCCAGTAACTAATTGTTTAATTAATTAAGTATAAGTTTTAGCTAAAACGACAAAATCCAACTGTTTTCTTTTATTCACTCTCAATCAGCGTTGACAGCCGTTTTTACTTGCGATTATAGGTACTACATTATATGGTAAGTTATTGATTTGTTAAAAAAAAAATCGAACTAGAGATAATAATTTTCCCTAACATTACTATACTATGGTAGAGAAAGTGAGTCCCGCAGTTCTGTCCGTCGGTCTGTCTGTCTGTCCTCGCCCATACAACCTAAACGGCTAGAGGGATTTTCTTTAAACTTGGTAGGTATATAGTATTTTTTGACTAATATGCCCAAACGTTTTTTTAGTTCTCTTTAAAACCAAAAATAACGGTACCTGCCATACAATTTTTTTCGCCAAAAAAAAATAATATTTTTCTAAAAAACGAGTCCGAGGATTTGGTTAAAAAAAATTCCAATAAATTAAGTAAGAAAAAGCTACTTTTTTATAAATTTTTTTTATTTTCAAAAATTGAATATTTTGGGTACCTTCAGTACAACCATTTTTTTGGTTTTTGAAAATTTTCATTTTTGTTATGTTTATTCTTCTTGAAAATATAAACAAAAACATTACTGTGAACCAAAATTAAAAAAAACAAATTTTAAATTAAAATAAAAAATTATATTTTGAAAACGACTTGGTCAATATTTTCAAAACTACGATATTATTTTGTGGAATACTTGAAAGAATTGTCTTTCTAAATAAAAAAAAAATAACTGCACCTTCCATAATAAATAAATAAATTGGGTGGCGCAACGGCTCGTGAAGAAGAGTGACTAACAACTCGCAACCATTCCTGTGTGCGCGTGTCGACAGAAATGGAAGGGACCTACAATCTTATGCCGAATCCGAACGGCTAGGCGAGAAGCACTTAATCATGACAAGTGATACTCTTCGAGGACTTGTCAATTCCTCGCAAGAGGCAGTAGCCCTGAAAAAAACTTTTTAGTTTTAAGGTGGACGAGGCTGGGAAGTGAACCCAGACCTCCAGCCTGACAGTCCATCGCACTAACCATTACGCTACGGGCTACTACGCCTTGCATACAAATGTTGAAAAACCGATAAAAAAAATTCTTTTTCTCGAAAACGGCTCGAAGAATTTTGATAAAAAGATGTGCGTTTACTATTTAAGGTATGGTCAATATGTTTTTAGGAAATAATAACAAATAAACTAATTGCATCCAACAAAATATTTGATGGTTTTGTTAAAGCCCAATTGAAGAGGTATAACTCAAAACAACCTCGAAAATTCAACCGTTTTTTTGTACTTTGTTCACATTTTTAGTAATGTTGCATTCGACCCTAGAAGTTAAAAGCTTGGATTTATCATTAGGACAACATCATAAAAACGGTCAATCAATCAAAAATCTACCATGTTCAATGCATGGCATTATTTTCACGTTTACTGTGCTAATTTTTAAATCTTTTGTTTTTGTTAAATTGCCTCTAGTATTGCATATTTTTACCAATAACTTGCTATTGACTCTAGATACAATAACAAGCTACACCAATTTGAAATTCGAATTTAACGCGCATATTTTTAAAATGGTTGGCCACTTAGGTATTCATTCCTTTTTCTTATACCGGAGGTGATCAAACTTTTTCAAAAATTATTTTTTTTTTCACATTTTGCATTTAAAATCAAAGTTAAATAATTTTTTTCTCTAAGAAGTCCAACAGTTATTATAATTTTCTTCCACTAATGTTCTGGTACAAATTATTTAAAATATTGTTACGAAAAAAAAAAAACGGTGGAATTCATTCACTTGTTATGGTGGTATTCAAAAATGTAAAGTAATGCAACAAATAATGCACTGGATAAGAAAATGCATGTATCTCTTCTTGTGGTTGGGATAGAACATTTTTATCAGTTTTCAGGACGGACATAAGGTCTACTATTAGGCATTTCAGGGTTATCCATTCTTTACGGGGCACCCTGTATATGAAAATTACTTTAAAAACTTGGGAATCACTATGCATTTTCAAGATGAAGTCATAATTTTTGTTTTCGTCCATCGAAATCGACATTCCCGTCACGAGCGATTTCTTTTTAATGGAGTGGTACTAAAATTTAAGAAATTATTAATCTTATGTCTTTTGGAAACCACTATTTATGAAACATTTCCATGATTTCTATGCATATTCATCAAATAAGGTTCCTCCTTGTAAAGTTGGACTATACAGGGTGTCCAGTAAATAATGGATAACCTTGGAATGCCTTATAGTAGACTTCATGACCGTCCTGAAAACTAATAAAAAAAAGTCTATTCCAACCACAAGAAAAGATACGTGCATTTTTTTGTTCAGTGCATTATTTTTTGCGTTACTTTACGTTTTTGAATACCACGACTACGAGTTAATGAATTCTACCGTTTTTTTTTTCGTAGCAATATTTATCATTGTTTGTGAAAAAACATAAGAAGACACAAAATATAATAACTGTTGGAATTCTTAGAGAAACACATTATTGAACTTTGATTTTCGATGCAAAATTTGAAAGAAAATAATTTTTGAAAAAGTTAAATCATCTCTGGTATGAAAAAAATGCATGAATACCTAAGTGGCCAACTATTTTAAAAATATGCGCGTTAAATGCGGATTTCAAAATGGTATAATTTATTATTGCATCTTGAACCAATAGGAAGTTATTGGTAAAAATCAGCAACAAGAGAGTCAATTTAGCAAAAACAAATGTTTTAAAAATTAGCATTTTAAACGTGAAAATAATATAACGCGTCCAACATGGTAGATTTCTGATTGATTGACTGGTTTTATGATATTATCCTAGTGATAAATCCAAGCTTTTAACTTCTAAGGCCTATTGCAACATTACCAAAAATGTCAACATAGAGCAATAAACGGCTACATTTTCAAACTTGTTTTGAATTATACCTGGTCTATCAGGCCCTAACAAAACCATACAATATTTTCGCAGTTGCTTTTAATTTATTTGTTATTTTCTTCAAACAAATAGTCTTTTGAGTTTTGAGCCAACTTTCAATCACTTGATCACTTAGTTAGAAAACAAAAACAAAAGAAGATATTTTTTTTTAATTTAAAGCAAATGCTCAAACTGTTTTCCACCCATTCTAATACATGTTCTGCACCTCCGAATAAATAAAAATCTTATAATAATCTTGTTAATTGTTGCTCAGAATCTTGTAATGCAGCTGCCTCCCCAAGATTTCTCATCTCCTCTAAAGACCTGACGGGATTGCTGTACACAATTTTCTTAATGCAGCCCCAATAAAAAAAGTCAAGTTGATTTAGGTCTGGTGAATAAAATTGGCCCCAGACCTCATGTCCATCTTCCTGTATCTCTGGCATATTTGTAATGCAGCGGCTTGCACAAGATTGCATACCTCCTCTGAGAAGCTGATCGCCTTGCTGTATTCGATTAATTAATGCACCTCTTATAAGAAAATTAATTTGGTAATAACCACTACCAAAATATTTGATGGTTTTTTAAACCGCCAATTGAAGAGGTTTAATTTAAAACAAGCTCGAAAATGTAGCCGTTTTTTTTGCACTTTGTTAACATTTTTGGTAATGCATTCGGCCATAGAAGTTAGAAGCTTGGATTTATCATTAGGACAACATTATAAAGACAGGCAATCAATCAAAAACCTACCATGTTTAGCGCATAGTATTGTTTTCACGTTTACTGTGCTAATTTTGAAAACATTTGTTTTTGCTAAATTGGCTCTATTATTGCAGATTTTTACAAATAACTTGCTATTGGTTCTAGATACGATAATTAACTATACCATTTTGAAATCCGCATTCGACACGCATATTTTAAAAATAGTTGGCCACTTAGGTATTCATGCATTTTTTCATACCAGAGATGATTTAACTTTTTCAAAAATTATTTTCTTTCAAATTTTGCATCGAAAATCAAAGTTCAATAATTTTTGTCTCTAAGAATTCCAACAGTTATTATATTTTGTGTCTTCTTATGTTTTGGCACAAACAATGTTAAATATTGCTACGAAAAAAAAAAACGGTAGAATTCATTCACTGGTAGTCGTGGTATTCAAAAACGTAAAGTAACGCAGAAAATAATGCACTGAACAAAAAATGCATATATCTTTTCTTGTGGTTGGGATAGACTTTTTTGTACTAGTTTTCAGGACGGTCATAAAGTCTACTATGAGGCATTCCAAGGTTATCCATTATTTACTGGACACACTGTAGAGTTGTAAAAATATATATAATGGGTTATAATAGCATACTAAGTTGTTTTCATTGAGGGTTCAATTTGGGGTCCAAAATATTAATATTTTTAAGTATTCACCCATTCACATTATTTTATTTTATGTTTAAATAGTTATTTTTGGAGAATACAAAATGGTATTGGTAAATAACAGGCCAATAAACATTCATTATTTGTTGTTTCGAATTTTTATCATCAAGTCATTGAAAGTCCATCTTAACACTTTTTGGTTAGGTACTCAAACTCAACAACAAGTTCAGAGTGTTGAAGTTTTTACATTTACAACACTGCTACCTCTTGACTTTAGATAACCTTGTTTGCTTGTTTTGTACAGGTACAGGTTCCTTTTTCAATGTCAACTTATCAATTGTGGTGCATATTAATCATGAATATGTACATATGTAATCTGTCTGTCGTTGCAATTCATGTGGTGTGATTCAAAAACACTTTGGGATCTCAAGTATTCTTTAAGAGCTTGTTAACAGTACAACCTTACTTCAAATTGCATATTTTTTTTAATTCCAAGAGCTGGTGTTTAAGCTAATGACCTTGAAATTTGACATTTTTTTACATTAAATCAAATTTAAACCAAGATTTTAGGTATATTTTATTCGAAGAAGTTTTTGTCCCAAAAAAGAAAAGGTTAATTAGAGCGGAAAAAATAAAAGATTTTCTATGTGTTTCTGTTATTACTTTATCAATATATTCTGCGTGTTGAGAATAAAAAAAAATGTATGCTAAATTTTTTTTTTTTAGTTAAGCGCGCACTAAAGGGATTTTGGATGCCCTTAAAATGTTTAAACACAGCGCGAGCGTTGAGAAAATAGGGTAGGATTTAAGAGGAGATTCCGATGCACATTGGTTTTGAACCTCTGAATATTAAAATGGTCGAGAAAGATAGCGCCGGGTAAGGCATTCCAAATTCGAGTAGTGCGGCTAAAAAAAGAATCTCTATACTTGACAGTACGTCCGAAGTTTGGCCGTGTACTTACTAACTTTTTTATTTTAAACGCAAAGCAAAAAGAAATCAGACTACTCAGTGTTTATTTTTGGTATTGTTTGGCTAGTAAAATTTAAAAGTGAGTAATTAATGAGTATGAAAAAAAAACACGGCTATAATAATTACCTACACAAAAAACCATATAGATTGCTATTTTTATTAAGTAAATGTTTCTTCGAAAACTATAATTTATTTTTGTATACTCCTCACAAACCTTAATTTATTTTTCAAGCTTTTTAAAAGCCAGAAACGAAACCCATTCTTTAATTATTTTTTTAAGTCAATATTTTAGTTTTTGAAAAATCATTGTACTTTTATGTTTATTATTTTTTGTTTAAAATTTGAGTTGGGAAACTAATTGTCCGAAAACAAATACGCGGTTCAAGGCCAAGTTTACAATGTGTTTTCTAGGCAAGATTTCGTTCCCCTTTAAGCTGCATGAAACCGATTGAAGTCGAGAAATCGTTTGGTACTACGAGCTGTCTTAGATCTAACATGTGTACATCACACTTATATGTCATTTATGGACCTTATTTATGCAATGTCCAAATTCAATTTGTACTGATATAAATAAAATTATAAAAACAAAAAATACTTACATAATAATTTCAATAGATACATCATCTTATTGGGTTGTCGCCCAAAACCTGAAAGCAATAATTAAAAGAAAAAAAAAGTTAAAATAAATAAAATATGCGGGCAAAAATTTTATTTTAACATAATTAATATTTAAACGTTTGTTTTAAAATTTACATTATCTTGATGCTGCTACCAAATACTCATCTCAATTAATATAAGACTTGAGGTATGTATAGATAGAGAGAGAGTTCAAAAAATCACATCTGCTAACCAAGAATTAAGTTTTTAACCCTCAACACAACTACCTACTCATCAAAACAACTAATTATCATGTCATCGGTCAGACACGTTTCAATTTAACTTATAATTCATGTCAAAAGTAATGATTGGATATAGACTCTGGGTTTCCGCTTCTTGATGTGCCATCATGAAGATACATTGTAACATGTTCATTCTTCTAAAGTGGCACTAAACATATGTATGATTGATTGACACATAACATGCTTTTCCGTATTAGTTTACGAGTAAATTGTTTGTGTGGTTCATAAAAACGTTATTTTTGACCGAGACATTTCTACAAGAATAGTTCAGTTCAGAAGTATAAAGTTTTCATTCTTACAATTTTTTTCTGATTTAAAGCAAACTTTATCGTGTCAATAAAGAGGGCAGAACAGAAATCCTATGTTTAAGGCGCCAGTTATAACTCTCATTGAAAACCATCCTTGAAGATTTTGTCTTTTAATTTTGAAGAACTTAAACAAATAAATAACATGGCATTTTGGTACCAAAATAAAGGTTGTTAGTTACATATTTTTTTAAGTAAAAAAATGTTTAGTTTGCTTTAACATTTTCTAATAAACTCACTTTAAGTTTTTCAATGATAAAAATCGTTTTATATGGCAAGCTGAAATTTTTTTTCCAAAAGTGGAACACATTCGTTCCAACGATATGTTCTCCTCTGTCAGTTTTTCGTTCCATGATCGACTCTAACCTTAAAGTTGCATTTTATATGGAGACTGGAATTTTCAATGATAGAAACCGACTTTTTAACAAATATTCCACCGTTTCACTGATATGTGTTTCAATGATGTACCTATTTCAATGAAAGCTATAACTGACGTCTAAGTGGGCCTTACGAAAATTAGTCACAATGAAAAATGACCAAAACAAAAACTGAATGCATGGTTATAGTTATTCGTGTTAAGTGTAGTTCCGCTGCAGTGCAATTCAGTCGAGTGCGGTCTAACCTTCGATTGATCTCTGTTGTTTGTACACAAGTTTGGGCCGTTTTTGTACGATTGGGGTTAGTTTCCTTTATGAAGAATAGCCTCAAGTTAAGATCCATTCTTATTTTCAAACTTCAAAATGATTTTTTTTTTCAAATTGGTACGTTATTATTTATTAAGTACTATTTATGTATAAAATGACATTGAAAGTTCTTTTTTAATATTTTGTTTTCTATTTTAAGTCAGCTTTTTAGAAAATTACTCATCCCATCTAAACATCACACACTATTTACATACATTCAAGCACTAATATGAAAACATAACAAACATTAAATTCAGCTTTCAATTTTTCTTATATTTTTTTTTATTTATTTCCTTCATAAATATAAATTAAAAAAATTAAGATTTCAAACTCGTTAGAGCGGTTTTCTTTTAAAATTATTTTTTATACCTATATATATAATATTTTTTAACATTTTAAAAAATTAAATTTCGTTTGCTAACGTTTAGTATCTATTAAAATACAATTTTACACTAAATTAAACAAAAAAAAAAACAAATCACCAACCCGTTACCAAGATATTGAATTTAAAAAAAAAAATATTTTTTTAAAAATCCAAAAAATATTTTTTTGAACATTTTTATATGAAAAATTGTTAAAACTAACATATAGGCCTCCTGTATAAGAAATTTGGTTGAAATCGGTTAAGTCGTTAACGAGAAATTTGAAAATCAAGAAATCAATTCCATGACAGGCCCGTAAATAACTGTTATAAATATTTTGTTCTACCAAAATATTTATTATATTCCATTATTTTTTAAATTCTTGTATATTGGTTGTTTGGCAGGTACCGTTATTTTTGAAGCTAAAAAAAATTAAATTTCCCTTTTGAGGAAATATTACTATCTTCAGTTCGATTTTACCTTTGTATATGAAAACTATTGACACCTGGTAAGTTGCTTTCCACGCCACCTGCATCTCAAGCGCTTAAGCTTCAAAAGGCGATAGAATTATTTTCGATTTGACGTCCAATGTATTTCCCATTAGAGAAAACGAAAAAAGCGCCAGATGAAAATTAGTTTTACCAAATTATTTTATATCAACGGGTATCCATATTATGATTGAAATAGAATCAAAAAACGTGTAAGCTTATAAATCAACCCGAACATATATTAAAATAGATATCTAAAATGCTTTGCTTTTTAAATGAAAAATGTAAACAAACCACCTTTACAACCAGAAACAACAACAAAAGTACTCGATTAGAAAAAGAGAAAGGCAGAGGCGTAGTCACGATTATTAAAAAAATATATTTGTTCGTAAGATTAAGTTATTTGAATAAAAATCTTCTTGTGAAAAGCAATTGTTAAAAAAAAATATTTTTCAATTGTCTATTTACATATTTGTTTCTTGGTTTACAAAAGAGGCAAGGTATGAATGAAGGTCATGCTCGATCACTCTTAATTAGTTCTATTTTTAAGAAGAATTTACTTTAAAAGTATGCTAACCTTTTTCTTAAATGGAGGATAAAATTTTGCCCGAAATTACGTTAAAAAATAATTCTTAGAAAGAAACTGACGTGGTCGGATAAAACAAACGAACACAGGGAAATCAAATGTTGCCCCTATAATTTTTTTTAACTTTATATTAACCTGCACGTACCTAATACAAAAAAATAAATTGAAGATTTATATCGCTTAAGTGCATTAAAGGTGACTCCTTTTGATAATTTGGAAAACTAATTTTTGTTGGCTTATTACATTAAATTAAGTGAGCACTTTTGACTGTTATAATTCTATTTTTACGAAAGCAAAAGTGAACGAAACTAATCGAAAAACAGCAAACCGCAATTATTGGTGCAACATTTAATTTCCTGGTATTATCTTTTTTTCTTACGATCACTTAAATGGACCTTTGACATTTCTACTTCTTTCTTTACTTATAATAAAAAGGAAAATTAATGTTTTATTTTAATCCATAAGAAACTCTAGCCCCCTAAACTTCTACCTGACTACGCACATGATATCGTTCTGACTGACGCCTTGCATCCATTTTGGAAAACAACAACAAAAAAGCACGTTTGTTTACATATTTCATCTGCAAAATAAAGCAAATAAGTAATAAGTTTCGATATATTTTACGTTTGATTTGCAAACTAGCATGTTTAGTTATTCTTTTGCAATTATAAAACAAACAACTGTTCATATAAAATTAATTTGTTAAAATAATGTTTCTACGAGCTGTTTTTGTTTTTCTCTTATGGGAAATGCATTGAACGTCAAATGGAAAGGAAATCTATCTCATTTGTTAGTTTCACGAGCTGGCTGCTAGGTGCCGTGACTCCATGTGCCAATAGTATTATCATGGAGTCGTTTTTATTTACGCTTGATTTCGACGGCTGGTGGCGCATGTGTTTGCAAAATGTTTTATGATTTTGACAGGGTAGACATTAATGTTTAGAAAGAGTAAGTCTAGTAATATTGTAAGGGAGTAAGAGAGTTAGATCTCGTCTTTCGCAAAAAGTGTTGAGAGCAGTTGGTAGATTTCGACACTACGTGACTCAGTAATCGTCGATGTTGATGATAGTTTTCATATACAAAGATCTTACGAATCTTTTACTTTTCTTTAGAGTATATTTTCGCTTTTCATGGAAAAATATATTTTATCAAAGGCTCATTTTTTTCATTTGAAAGTTTTTTGAACCTATTTTTGGTAAAAAAAAAGACAAAACAAAAGTTAAGAGCAGTTTAGTAGAAGATTTAAAATTTGCTGATTTTTATGCAGGTAGTTTTTTGTTAACTTTTCAAACTCAGATATTTTTACAAAAACATAAAACCATCTATTTTCATAAAAAAATATTTCAACAAGAAGTCTGTTCAATTAAATTCTCAAACTCAGCTTGATTTTCGAGCTCAGCACTTATGAAATAAGAGATCATAAACTACTCTTTATACTCTTAGCTCTTAGTCATGATGTTTTGGATCAATTTAATTTTGTAGTGTTTCTTATTGTGCTTACTTACTCATGAAGTGTAAGACTTTTATTTTAAAGATACTTATTTAACTGTGGAAGTGTTCATCTGCATTTTATGTACACAATCATAATGTAGTGCATAAATGTATTTTTAAAAACTACTCTTTTTATTAATACTGCATATTCCGGCACAATATATTTCTTCACTGTATAACAAATTGTTAACTTTTAAGTTAAAATAAAAAAAAAATAGAGAGACGGTGATTTACTTTGAAATAACTAAACTAGATGCGTGTTATCACATCACCTGTCTGTTTAGTATAAAGAATTCAAGATGTATAACTTTCCATAAAATAAACATTAATTTTGTCTTCTTACAATATGCCCGAACATTGATAGATAGAGATTAAAGCAAAGACTAGTCATGTTTGTTTCGAACTAATTTACTAAGAGAAACACGTGTATGATTTGTATTAATTATTATCTTTTACCCACCCGCTTCGATTGATCCCCCGCCGCGCGCGCCGCCCCACAACGCCATGGGCTCTAAAAAGTGTCTTTGTAAGTTTAAGGCTTTTAACTACGCCATTAAGACACTCCAATTTTTGTATATGTAAGGATTAGAATCATTCTTTTATTTAAAGAACGCTGTTTTATGAAATAGAAATATCATGCTATGAAATAAAGCTATATATAATGGGGCACATGAATTATGTTTGTTAATGTTTCGTGTAGTCACTAAATGAATATTTTTACTTCCGATGTGGTGTTCTGCTTAATACATATAACATACTTTTTCTTTAAAGCCAAAAATAATTTATATTATTTATTTATTAATTAAGAAAGTGAAATAAGAATTTAGTTGTTTTAAATTAATTAGTACAATTATAATTAATTCAAATAATTTAATTAAAAGACTTCTTAGAAATTTTTAAAATTGTTTTTAATTAAATTCAAAGCCAGGTATAGATGGCATAGATACTGCATTCGAACATGAAATGTTTTTTTGTTGGTGGGACACTGGTCCCCAAATCTGCCCTAATACTAACGGGTATGTTTTCATAACAAAAATCAAACTTGAGATATATGTAAATCTTAATTATTTAATAACATTCTGATGATTCCGATAAAAGTGTGCTGAGGAAATCAGTAAGTCTGTTTTTATTTCAAACGGCATCCTTAGACGCTGAAGCAATTTTCTTCACACTCTATACCTGATTAAGGTTTTCCAGCTCAAAAACAAATGCATAAAGTTTCTTATTTATCTCAGAATTATTCCAAGGATTTTGATGAACAATTACTGTTTATTAGTACCGTCACAAGACTTTCATAGAACGTTTCTTTTTTTTTATTTTCAAATTTCTAGTTTACGGTTTCACTGGTTTCGATCACAACTTTTATACAGGAAGTTTCTTGAAGTTAAAATTATATTCAACTAGCTGACCCGTCGAACTTCGTTCCGCCTAAATTCATTTATGTAAAGAAAATAATAATTCCGAGCATGATATACAATGATGTTTCATATAATTCGGTCAACTGAAATTCTTTATTCTAAAGAATACATACAACTGACCATATAAGAAACATATGGGAAATCAAGATTGATGCCACAAACATCCAGTGATTGTCGACTTACGACTTATTGATTGTCAATTGTCATAGCAAAAGCGAGACGCACTGGAAATTGAAGACGCTTAAATACGCTTGACCAGTGGGAACACTGTCAACAAGCCATTAGAAGTGCCGCCTCTGATGTGCTGGGTTTCACTAGGCGAATACAACGAAACCCCTGGTTCGATGAGGAGTGCCGGCTAGCGCATGCAGCTAAGGACGAGGCCTACCAGGCAATGCTGCAGACTCGAACAAGAGCTGCTGAGAGAGTGGCCCGGGAGCTCTACGGGCTGAAACGAAAAGAGGAACGCCGACTTCTCAGGAGGAAAAAGAGAGAGCACGAGAAGCGGGCGGTAGAGTCTATTGAGGGTTGTAGCGGTAGGGGAGATGTTCGAAAATTTTATCAGAGGGTGAAGCGATCCACCCAAGGATTCAAGGCTAGAACGGAAGCCTGCCGAGATGAGAGTGGGAATATGGTAGTAGACACACAGTCAGTGCTGAGGATCTGGAAAGAACACTTCTCTAGACTGCTTAATGGCGAAGACAGCCAAGATGCCGCTAATAGGCAGAACGCTCCATTCAACTTGGACGATGATGGCCAAGAGTTCCGTCCACCCGACCTAACCGAAGTTCGGCTGGCGATATCCAAACTTAAGTCGTACAAGGCTGCAGGTGCGGATGGCTTACAAGCCGAACTATTTAAATCAGCGGGAGATGAATTGGCTAGGAGCATACACCAGCTCATCTGCAAAATTTGGTCGGAGGAAAGTATGCCCGATGAATGGAACCTCGGTATAGTGTGCCCCATCCATAAAAAGGGAGATGTTCTGAAATGTACCAACTACAGAGGAATTAGTCTCCTAAACGTCGCTTATAAAATCTTGTCGGCCATCCTGTGTGACCGCTTAAAACCTTTTGTCAACGATCTGATCGGCCCTTATCAGTGCGGTTTTAGGCCAGGCAAGTCAACCGTCGATCAAATGTTCACACTCCGACAGATTTTAGAAAAATCCCGGGAATTCCAGATCGATACACACCACCTTTTTATCGATTTTAAAGTCGCGTATGATAGCGTGAAAAGGGACGAATTATACAGAGCCATGTCGAGTCTCGGCATCCCTGCCAAACTCGTCCGCTTGTGCAGGATGACGATGGAGAAATCTCGCTGCTCCGTCAAAATTGGTAAGAACACCACCGATTCCTTTGATGTTGAGAAAGGATTGAGGCAAGGCGACGCGTTATCATGCAACCTATTCAACATCGTTCTTGAAGCCATTGTACGCAACGCACATGTCAACACCAGCGGTACAATCTATCAAAAGTCCGTTCAATTGCTTGCATATGCGGATGACATAGACATTGTCGGCAGAACGAAGCGAGCTGTGGCAGGGGCATTTGCGAGCATTGAATCGGAGGCGGCTAGAATGGGATTGGCGGTTAATGAGGACAAGACGAAGTATATGCTGTCATCGAGAGAGGAATCTCAACATCGTCGACTCCGGCAAAATATCACGATGGACAGATATAACTTCGAAGTTGTCAAGGACTTTGTCTACCTGGGCTCCACTATTACATCGCAGAATGACATCAGTGCAGAGATCAAGCGAAGAATTACTCTTGCCAACCGCTGTTTCTTCGGTCTAAGAAGGCATTTAAGTAGTAAGGCCCTCTCTCAGAGAACCAAGGAGACTTTATACAAAACCCTAATCATCCCGGTCCTGCTTTATGGGTCAGAAGCATGGACACTGAAAGATTCGGATAAAAATCTGCTAGGGTGCTTTGAGAGGAAGATTCTTCGTGTGATTTTCGGTCCGGTGTGTATCGAAGGAGTATGGAGGAGAAGATTCAACGACGAGCTATACGGGCTATACAGCGACGTTGACCTGGTCAAAAAGCTGAAAATACAGCGGCTTAGATGGCTGGGGCACGTGGAGCGTATGGACAGCAACGCACCTGCCCGACGAGTCTTCGAATCCAACCCCGATGGGGTACGCAGCAGAGGAAGAACCCGTAACAGGTGGCGCAATCAAGTGAATGACGACATCAAAGCACTCGGTGTGCGCAACTGGAAGCGGCTAGCTAGGGACAGAGCTGGCTGGAGGGGCTTGTTAGTTGAGGCCGAAGCCCATCCTGGGCTGTGAGCGCCATCAAAAGTAAGTAAGTAAATACAATTGGCAAATCGTTCGGAATAAGCGGAATCCGTGAAATGAGAACATATTCGCTCTTGAATTTTCCCCTAAAAATCGTGGCTTAATATAAGATTTGACTTGATGCACTTCACAATCAAACGCGTTCCGTTACAAAGTTTTGGTGCATTGAGGTTGCGCAGCGAAATTATAACTGAGCCTACTTTCAATTTTAAATTGTGTGGTAAAAAGCCCGGAACATCAAATACGAATTTATCAAGCCATAAATCGTGAAAATCAAAGTTACCGTTCTCGACCAAAAACCAGATTTTCCCGGATTTTCAATTTTTCTATGCCCTTCCTTGAACTAATACGAATTTATCAAGCCCTAAATCGTAAAGATCGAAGTAACCGATCTCGAGTTATGCATTAAAAACTGGATGTTTCCTGTTTTCGAATTTTCCTGAAAATTTTCCGGGATTTTCCTCCAGTATCCTATGTCCTTTCTTGAGCCAATACGAATCCATCAAGCACTTAATCGTGAAAAACGAAGACACCGTTCCCGAGATATGCATTAAAAATAGGATGATCCCTGATTTCTAATTTTCCTGAATATTTTTCGGGATTTTTCTACAGTGTCCTATGTCCTTCCTTGGGTCAATACGAATTCATCAAATTGTGAAAATCGAACGATCCGTTCTCGAGTTATGGGCGCACACATGGACGACATTTTTCTTTTATATATATAGATATAGAAATTTCAAAAAAAAAAAAAATATTTTTTTTTTCTTAATTGAATATCTATATATTTTATTTTTTTAAATAACCAAATCAATTTGTAGGTATGTAAAGTAGAACTTAAAAATTCCTTGCAAAATGTATTTTAAATTCATAAAACTTGAACTTAAATTGAATCATTAAATTTGTCGGCCAATCTCAAATATATTAACTCGTTATTCATTGAGGTAGGAAGATTAACTAAAAGTACCAACACTTTTGTTTTTTAATTAAGTGCCTTTCTAAAATTGGAGCATTTTTTTTGCAAATACCAGTTTTGTTTATTTTTTTTTTTAAGAATTCTATTTAAATTTGTATATGTGAGGCATGATGTGATCGACAGATAAAAAAGTCAATGGTCTGATTCCTGAATACATATGTACATATATTAGACAGGCTTCTATGTACATATATGTTAATTAATATGATGTATGAAGTCAAATCTACAACTTCATATTATTTTGTTTTTAATGAATGCATCACATTTTTGTTATCATATTTACATGAAGATTGATCGAAATAATAATTTAGAGACAATTGAATCTGTCGGAAGAGTATCTAATAAGTATAAATAAATATCACACATCAATCAGAAGCCGTACTATCGTCAAGATATAATTAATTGAATGATTGATTGGTTTTTACTTTTGATATGCCAATAATAGTCTTTTGTTCTGAAGCTTTTTTTTTTTAAATACCAGGAACTTTGTTTTGTATTTTTAATGCGAAAAACTGACAAAATCTGAATTTATTTTTCGGCTATATTAAATTAACAAACTGTATATTATTTTGTATTAATCAATTCAACAAAAAAAAGCTGTACAAACTTAATTCCAATCCTGAGAAATAACTTACAAATACCTATATCCTTCTTAAAGCAATCGGATAGCTATTTTAGAATTCAAATTTATTTTGAAATGTTCATTGTGTTCCTTGAAAAATTAAACCTTTCATAGGGAAC
Source organism: Melangyna quadrimaculata (assembly GCA_949320155.1). Classification (NCBI taxonomy): domain Eukaryota; kingdom Metazoa; phylum Arthropoda; class Insecta; order Diptera; family Syrphidae; genus Melangyna; species Melangyna quadrimaculata. Next base: position 72,262,721 of record OX439485.1, on the reverse strand, counting down.
CCTAACGATATACCCCTCCATACATAGTAGGGTAATTTTGCAAGGCCACCGATAAAACAAATTTCAAAACAATGCATGTTGGGTTCGATTGTATAGTTCACAATTTATTTCAGCTGTAAAATTAATGAGAGTTAGACTGCGCCTTCAAAAATTATGAATTGACAAAGGCCCTCATTATTCAACTAATGATAGTACAAATGAGTCGGGACGAAAGACCATTTTTATCAACTTGAGGCATTTAAAAGCTATTTTGAATCGAAATCGAAATTTTGTAGAACTTTCATTATCAGTTAGCAAATATAGTAATGGAATATGATACCTTTAATTTGGAAAAAAAATATCGTTAAAACGTAATAGTTTTTAAAAAATTAAAAAGCAATTTATAATTGGAATTTAACAATTCAAAATGTGCAGCTAGCCTTTCCGCTCTTTCTTCTTAGAACGGAAGTGTAATTAAAGAATATTATAGCAATCAAATAATCTAGAACACTGTTCTTTAGATTCTGCATGGTGAACAATTTATTTTTGTATATTATACACGTTTTCAAAATATTTGTTTGAAATTTGATATTCCATGATGCTAGGGAAATATATGTAAAATTTAAATTAATATTCTTCGTTCTTAAAATTGAATGTGGCTTATTCATTGTCATTTTAGAGCTGTGTCTAAGTTAAACATAGGTTTAGTTGAATTTTCGGACGTTGATTCTATTTTTTTAGGTTTATCGTTTCAAAATATTTGAAGCTATTTGCGTAGTATACCAAATTGATTATCTTATACAAATATGAGACCAACAATTCGTAATTAAAATCGGTCTGTATTCATTGAGCCAAAATTGTCTTAAACTGTAGTTTTTTTAAACCTGCCCCAATGTGTTCTATTGATGATTAATTGATTACAATACCCAGTGTATCTTCTTCTAATTCTTCTAAACATAAAAAAACATTTCAAAATAACATTGATGTAAAACAAAAGAGTTGACAAACAAACTTGGTTTTGTGAATTTATAGGTGCGAGACTTAGTTTTGGCAACAAAACTGACCTTCCAGGTCAGGTACAAGGCCATGTGATGCAGACCAAAAGATCATGAAAATTGTGTTTTTTGCGAATATCTCGAAAAAGTTTTATTTTAGAAATACAATTCACGACTTTGTCTTTTAGCTTAAGTACTCCAATCATTTGTAATTTTCAGATTCAATATATATAAATACCTATGTAAAATATTCAATTTAAATTATATACTCATATATTATGCTGGCGCGGATCCAGGATTGGATGATCCTCGTTGGTTTGCAAACTCCCTTCAGTTTTATTTCCATAATAACATTCACATAATAAACGTAATTATAAAAAAAAATAGTTTTTTCAGCTCCCATTTTTAGGAAAACTACACCGCATGGAATAAAGAATGTTCCAGACTGAAATGGAGCAGTAAGCAATAATTGCCTTTAGTTTGAGTCCGGACAGTTCTAGTTTTCCTAAGCACGGGAGCTGAAATAACTATTTTTTCCATATAAATACGGGGGTATATGTAACGCATGAAATTATTTCTTTTTTAAATTACTTAGACACAGTTTCTTAATGTTGAGTAAAGTCCGAGTTAGTTAACTCTGCAAGAAGATCTATCTACAGTTGCGTCAAGAAAAAGATTTTTAATTAAGGAAGCATGCAGAATGTCTTAAAAAAACAGGGAAGACAAAATATCAAAAGAGTTAACTTACTAAATATGGTGAGTTACCTCGGGTTTAGCTTTAACCCGGCAGCGTATTGCCAAACTGTATATCAGTACAGAGCTCCGGCGCTCTACAATAGACTACAGAATGCTTATACAAATTAAGAGCAAACTGTATACTGTGTCAGATCAAAAGCATATTTTTCTGTGTTGGTATACAGTTTGCTCAAGGAAACTAAGAACAAAGTACCTGTGATTACAGAGCCAACGTTCACGTTGGTATAGTCATTGTGTGTGGTGAGTTCTGTGTAGGTATACAGTTTGCTCAAGGAAACTAAGAGCAAAGTACCTGTTATTACAGAGCAATCGTTCACGTTGGTAATGTAAAAAAGCGCGCGCTTTTTTACATTTTTGAAACTTTTTTTTATTATTCGCAGAAATTTGAAAAACAGAATTTTTAATAAAGAATTTTGACCTAACTATACCAACGTGAACGATAGCTCTGTAATCACAGGTACTTTGCTCTTAGATTCCTGAGCAAAATGTATACCAACCCAGAAATCACCACATACAATAACTATACCAACGTGAACGATGGCTCTGTAATCACAGGTACTTGGCTCTTAATTGCCTTGAGCAAAATGTATACCAACCCAGAACTCACCACGCACAATAACTATATCAACGTGAACGATGGCTCTGTAATCGCAGGTACATTGCTCGATCTGAACTAGCATATAGTTTGCTCAGCTTTTTTAATATTTTACAAGCAAACTGTATGTGACCACAGAGCTCTCTGTGGTAGCATACAGTTTGCTCTACAATACTTTCAAATTCGCTGAGCAGAAAATGGCTGAGCACAGACTATGGAGATCTGTGCTGATATACAGTTTGGCAAAACGCAACCAGGCACTGAAAAACTGGCCCTTATAAAAGCAAAATTTCCAGGGAATTTCGGAACATAACTTTTAAAAGACAAAGGAGAATGGGCAAATATATATGGGACCTGGTCTACCAAGTGTACAGAAACGAGACCTTTGAAAATGATTACGTATGGAGCGTACCAACGTACGAGCATATTTTTGCCATAAACAATGGGGAGTTTACTAAAATAAGCGACCACAAAAAGTAAGAAAAACACTTTGCAAATTCAAATAAACATAGACGAATTATTCTATATTTTGTATTATACTGCCTAAACCCCATGATGGTTAACAGTTCTGTGAAAAAATGATGCTCTTGAGGAAGGCTTTCCAACATTGTATATCTCAATTATGGGCACTAGACGCACAATTATACCCATTCATTAAATTCGCTAAATCGAATAAAAAAAAGTAGAATTTATATACTGGTAAGCAAATTATTCGCCAACCATTATGTTTTATGTTATTTGCTTATGTTGGCCATTGGAATAAAAGTTCATTTATTTTGGGGTCTATTCAGTTCATCGAAAGTGACCAATACTGACATTTCAATTAATTTTGCTCTAATTGCAATCTTTGTTGTCATATACTGCCTAAACCTCATGGCTTACAGCTTTGTGTCCATACAAAAAATTGATGTACAAGGGCTAAGCTTTCCAACGATTTATATCTCATTCGTGGGCAATAGGTAGACCAAAATCCCCATTCTCCTTTCATTTTAAAAAATTTAAGTCATTAATTTTTACAAATTGCCTTATTAAATTTGCAACACTATATATATTTTGTGAAGTAGGTTATTTAAAATAATCTCGACAAAAATGAACTTTAAGTTTGAATTTTTCACTCGCAAAAATATTTGTAACGCGGCTAATCCAAAATTTCAAAGTGTTTAATTTTCACTTTTCGTTTTAAACAGAAAGTAGGTAAATTTCAAACTTAGATTTTTTTTTTTAACGAAATAATTTTTGAATTTCTTCTCGTAAAATTTAAGATTAAACTCAATTACTCAATAACTTGAACATTTCTGTTTTAGACTTGGTGTATGGTAATTTTTGAACACCTTATAAGTAATTGAAAAAATATCGTTCCTAGAATCAAAAATAACGGTAGGTTTAATAAAAAACTTATTTTTATTCGAAAACAGCTGCAACGATTTTTATAAAAAACTTGTACTTTCTTTAATTAGTTCAATCAGCTTTTAACACAAACAAAATTTGTAGAGAAGCTGCTTGTTAAAAGTTTGAATAATAATATGACATTAAAATTTTTTTAGTAAAAACAAATTTCGTGTTTAACTTAATTTTGATCATCATATTAATATTTACTTTAAATTGCTAGAATGATTTTTAAATTTAAATGTTTTTTAATTAAATTCAAATTTGTTCAAGAAACCAAATGGCATTTTTTTTGTTTCGCCCAAATTACTATAGTTTAGTAATTTAATTACCTAATTAAAAAAAAATAAGTTAAGCACATTTTTAAATAATGCTCGTGTACATACAATTTTGAAATGATACATACATAAGTCACTTGAACATAAGAACAAAAGTGTGTCTATTTAGTTTCTAGTAAGATCAAACAAATTCAGAAGAAGGTTTTAATTTACTTTTATTTTTATTATTTTAAATTTTTATCAACTTTTCTTGTTAACAACACATAAAAAGACTATTAAACATGCACTTCAATGTCTAGCTTTGTAGGTTCTCAGTTTTAACTACAAGGGCAAGTTCGTGCAATTCGTCTCATTTTATATCTTAACCAAATTTCAATTTTAACTCAATATTGGTTAACATTGTTGGGTTGTTTCGTTTTAAGCCAAATAAACCGATTACTAAGTAATCTAACTTATTTTTTTAATATTGTTCAAGAAACAACCGTTTTAAAAAAATTAAATGCCCTAATAGTAATTTCAGGTTGTTTTTGTCAATTAAAACCAAATTCATGAAAATCATTATGTTATAAAGAAAAAATTTAAGGAAACTCCATTATTCAGTTTCACACAGAATCGTTTTTAAAAATAATTCACTTCAAGTCAGATTTTAGTTTACAGTTCCTATACTTCTTTTAGGCGCTTATTCTCGTTAAAATGTATGAATGTAAACCGTTTAAGGAACGTTTGGAGCTTAACTTGTGATTAAAAAGGCAAAGTGCTCACCGTGTGTAAAGGTATTTTAAAGGTAAATAAGAACAATAATATTTGGCACGTACCTTTTTCAATTGATTGAATTAATCCAAAAACTGAAATGAAAACTAATTTTTACTTTTTCCAAAAAGGTATTTTCTATTCTAGCACATGATCAATCACACTACAATTCTATAATATCACTTTGATTTAATTATAAAAAGGTAACACAAAAGGAGTTTAATTGTTAAGCACACTTGTGTTTAGAATCGAATTCGAAGAAACTTTTTTTTTAAAGAAATGTGTCCGTTAGATTTAATAACAAGAATAATTTCGTTAAGACCTCAAATCCTTGTTAAATTAAAGGAAAGGATAAATATTGACGGTTAAGCTAAACGCTGTTTCCCGACCAAATCGCGAATATGAACTGATTCCAAAATCACAAGATTATACCAAACTATTTCTTAGCCATCACCAAAAGAAGATACGCACGCCAAGAGCAGAAACCTCCACATAAGCATCACTTCAACTTCAGTCCGGAGACCCACCAACATAAAAAAAATGAAAACATTCACTTTCGTTTGGCCAAAGTTATTTAATACCCTCAACTTTTTGGTTCTTTTGAACCATGTCCGCTACTCAAACATGATTTTATTAATTTTTTTTGTCTTAATCATCGGCTCCGATGGTGTTTTATTGATGAGTTGTAGGTTTTGTATATATCAAAGAGATGCAAGTCTTTTGAGGTTTATTTTTTTGATGATAGAGAATGTAATTTTGGTCCACTTTTGCACCCGCGGCGGCAGCTAAGAAGTTTGATTAAGTGTAGTCGTTAAACAAAGCATAATAATATTTTGAATGTTATGCTATATGAGACGAACTAAGGACAGAGGAGTAATTTTTGATCTTCTATTGACTACGATAGTGATTCGAAAGAAGGTGTCATTTTTTATATTATTATGGTGATAAATATTTGGTGTGTTAAGTATTTTAAGAAGACTCTTAATTTAAAATACATAACATAGCTGGCTATTTAAATTTTTTTTTAATTTTTTTTTGTTTCTCTTCAAAGTATTTTTCAGAAAATACTTAATATTAATGGGGATACAAATTCAATTATTAGTATTGCTATTAAGTTTAAGTTTTTCAAGTGACAATTGACCAAGGTGAATGATTAAAGATATGCCTTTGACATTACAAGCCAGTAATATGGCTTTTTGGACATTCGTTCTCCTTAAGATTGCCCAACTGATTAAATATTCTTCTTAGTTTTTTGACTTGAATTTTAAACCCTTCTGTTGTCATTCAAGACGTAGCACCACCAGTAAAAATAAATTAATAGCACATACCGAATTTGTTGTTCTTTGTTTTACTGCTAAAATTCCAAATTTCTCTTTAGCTGATGTACAATTGTCGACCACTTTTGAGTAATAAAAGTTTTTTGTTTCCACTATACGTAAGACTTTAAATATCAATTAAAGTTCATCGCCTATGGTGTTGAGCGTGGTATTATTTGCAGGTGAAAATTAACAGCCAAAAGAATAATTGCAACTTCAGCGCGGAATGGACACTCGATCGTATTCAATTTTAGCTATAATTCCTGATGAAGCAAGTCGAGTGCAATTTAGTTTCATTTTTCTTTACGAAAAAGACTTTTTTGGATCAATTCAAACTTTTAAAAAAGAATGTTGACAGATAAAAAAAAGGAATGTCTAAATGGATCGGAAAGAAAGAACTACGCATCCATTCTTCTTATCAGCAGTTAGGTTGCGAGATCATACAAATCCAGAAGAAAAGAACCCATTCGATTTAAATCGAACTTTCGGATTTTCTAAGAAACGTTTCTAATTTTTATTTCAGTTAAAGCTTTCTTCGAGCTATTACGAACGTTTAAAAAAAACCAAATCGGTAGGTACGTTTGCGGTTCTGAAGTAATTCTTTTAGCACAAAGCAAAGAACATACGAAACACCACCTCGTCCTCGGTTCCAACGCTCGTCTTTAATGATATTCCTTTTGTCAGCTCACTAGATAAAGCCAATTTGCTTGCAGCACAGTTTGCTGTTAATTCGACGCTGCCAGAAAGTGTTAGGACTCCTCCTGTACTTGAGAGCGCAAACGATTTTATGGGACGAATCTTCTTTCGCACTGGTGCAGTTGCCAGAGTTCTAAAAGATCTTGTTAAACACAAATCCGCTGGCCTGGATAGTGTCCCTCCCATTGTTCTGAAGAGGTGTTCTTCAACGCTGACAAAACCACTGCGTAAACTTTTCCATCGTCTGTCCTACTCTACTGCTCTCATTTCGAGTAGATGAAAAACAGCATCTGTCCAGCCAGTCCTTAAAAAAGGCGTATCTTCTTCACCCTCAAATTATCGTCTTATTGCACTTACGTCCCTTCGTTCTAAGGTCATGGAAACGTTGATCAATTTTCAACTCAAGAAATATCTCAAAGAACGAAAGATTCTTAATGACCGGCAGTATGGCTTTCGTAGCAATATGTCAACTGCTGATCTGATGGTATATCTCACCGAACAGTGGAACCAATCTGTACATCGTTTTGGAGAAAATAAGATTATTGAGCTTGATATTTCAAAAGCGTTTGATAGAGTTTGGCATCAAGCTCCCTTATCGAAAATGCGCGCATTTGGTATCGATGAATCTTTTCTTCGTTGGATTAGAAATTACCTTTCCGACCGCTCAATACAAACTGTATTAGACGGTTTCAAGTCTGAAATCTGCCAAATAAATGCTAATCCATTAAACTGTTTCGCTGACGACAGTACCCTCAGCTTCTCATATTCGTTGTTAGATTCACATCCATGTCCTTCGGAATTGGAACTAGAATGGCGGCGTATGATAAGCTCATTAAATTCTGATCTTGACAACATTGTCCAATGAGGAATCATTAAATTCCGCGTGGAATTTAATGCTTCTAAAACTCAATGCTGTCTTCTGTCGTCAAAACGAAACCCACCCCATTCCACTATCCATAAGTGGTACTAGCATTGAGGAAGCCGAAAAGCTTTCAGTACTCGGTATGTGTATCACAGACCACCTTATGTGGAACGATCACTTATTTGATGTCGCCAAAAATACTGCTAAATGATAGGTTACAGAAATATAACGGAAGCATTTGCAACTCTCCAGCATCGCCACAATGTTTCATGTCTTTCGTTGTTTTACCGTTATTTTTATAAGCAGTGCTCTACTGAAATAGCCAGTTGCATTCCTCCTAAAAGAATTTAACGTTACACTCGTACTTTCAGGAATGCACATCAGTTTACCCTTGAGCCCAACTTCGGACATTCCTTCAAGTATAGAGATTCTTTTTTTAGCCGAACTACCCGAATATGGAGTGCTTTACCCGGCTCTATTTTTCCCTTCCATTCCGATATTCAAACGTTCAAAACCAATGTGCATCGGCATCTCCATTTTAATCTTTCCCTATTTTCCTAAAGCTCGCACTGTGTTTAATTTTACATTTTAAGGGTACAGTAAAAAAAAAAAAAAATGTAACTACGCAACAAACACCACTCCATTTCTATATTTTTTATAAGATAGATACAAATTTAACACAGCACCTCCTATAGGCAAATTAGTTAGTTTACACAACATAGACTAATTTAGCGTGCATAAACAAAGATTTATTTAAATTTCTTAAAAATTCAATAAAATATAAGAAAAAAGTGCGTATACGCCCAAGTGTACCACTGTTTTATCGTCCATTTAAGAGTGATTTATGGTTTGTTATTTCCAATGGGATGAATTTGTAAACAAAAAAAAAATTTTGTCTGCATTTGTTTGCATTTCTTGGAATTAGCAACACGTGGAACTCCTGGCAGAATTCAAAAATTCTGTGATATAATTTACTATTTCCTCTAGTTCTATAACAGTTTCTACAGACTTGTATTTTAGAAAAGCCAACCATAGTACAGTATGATTTGAGATGCAATACAAATACAATATTGGTAGTAGCTCTACGGCCGATAAGAGGCTAAAGTAAAATCCTACTGTGGATCGATTTTAGACGATTATTCGAGTCTCAAATTGGATCTTGTTTGTTTAGTTTTAGATTTTGGTACGATTGATGGTTGAAATGAATATTGATGGATGTTTTAATGAAGTAGTTATATAGTTGTTAATTTTCATTGGACAGACAATGTAGCCAGTTTATATGTATTAACATATCAGAGAACTCCCAGTTTTCATAAAATATAATAGCTACTGCTATAGTTTCTTTCTTTGGTTATTACAAAATGAGAATGAAACTCTTTGCACTCTTTGCTCGATTATTTTTTCCACACGTCTGCAATTCTACCCAACTCTCCAGTTTTGTACCCCTTCCGCAAATTTCAACAAAATTTCGATTTCCATTTAAAAAAAAAAATCAATTTCCTTTGAACGAATTCCATTTTCTTTTCTTTTTTGTCTAACTAAGGTACCAGTTATAGCTTTATCATTGAAAACTATCATTGAAAATATTAATTGTCAATTTTGAGAGAATTTGAAAAAAAAAAATAGGTAATATTAATTTCTAGGTAAAACAAAATTCAAATTTGCACAACTTTTCTCATAAAATGACTTTTAATTTTTCAATGATCATTGAAAAAATTAAAAGTTACGTAATGGGGAAGATATGGGTCAAAATGATTTGTTTTGGAGAAATAATTTTGAAGTCGTAAGCTATATTTCTGCATTAAAATATTCAATGATTAAACTTTCCAAGGGCCTCAAAATCAACAGCTAACTTTTTCAATTATGGTTTTTAATGATAGCTATAACTGGCTCCTAAGGCCAATTTTTGTTTTTTTAAATGAATTTTTTACTAATTATTAAGTATATAAACGGGGTTTAATTTAAATCGGTATCGGATCCATACTAAACTCGAGTGTTGTCGCTATCTCTGCAATATATTTCACATCTGAAGAACTACATTTGTTTCGTGTGTTGTCTCGCTTTGTGGCGAATGAAATATAATAGACTAAGAGCCCAGGGCCGCCAGACAAACGTCATTTTATCAAAGCTCAGATTTTTTCTGCGAACAGATACTATGGTAGCTAGACTAAATGAATGCTAAGAATCTTCAATCCGGGTGCAATTAAGAGGTAGCGAGTTTAAAGTTGCATACAAATGTTGCAACATTGCATTATTTTATCAAAGCTGAATTTTTGATATGTGTTAGGGGACGGTGTCTTTTAATTTATTTGACACTTTCCAGACATCTACAGTGGGACCTAACGTGAGCCAGACACTTAAAATCTGTCAAACTAATCGTGCCATTTACATAACAGAATCAAATCACGATTTAATGTTTTCTGTGGGCAAATATTCTACAATATTTTCTAATCAGCAAGACATCTACAGCGGGGCCTTAACTCACCTATAATTTTTTGTTTGTAAAACGTGATTTTTTCGCTTATTTTAGCTGTTTTTAAATGTTTGGCTGATGAATATGCGCCACTGTAGATGTATAGCTGAAGGGGAATTATTTTTAAACAGTTGCCCTTTAAACATATAAATATTGGCTTTAAAACTACAACGTAAATGGCACGATTAATTTAACACATTTAAAGTGTCTGGCTAACGTAAGGCCCCACTGTAGATGTCTGGCAAGTGTCCAATAAAGTTAATGACATCATTCCCTAAGACATATCAAAAATTCAGTTTTGATAAAATAACGGAATGTTGCAACATTTGTATGCAACTTTAACACTCGCTACCTCTTAATTGCACCCGGATTGTAGATTCTTAGTATCCATTTGCTCTTAGCTACCATAGTACCTGTTCGCAGAAAAAATCTTAGCTTTGATAAAATGACGTATGTCTGGCGGCCCTGGGCTCTTAGTCTATATGATTTGGATGGATTAAAACATTTCTTAAAAACCCGAATTTTTTGGGATAAAATTTTTCGCTTGGGAAATATGCGACTTTGCGGCTTTCGGGTGACATTATTTGGGATACAACATTTGTTACCGATTTGTCAAGCCATATGCTGGATTTACAGGTTTGTTCATCTGCAAATATGAAGAAACGTAGAGAAGAAGTATGTCAAAAAACCGAACATGTGAAAGAGAACCATCATGAAGATGAACATTTCCTCCTTCATATCTGCATTATGGTACATCCTATAATCTGCATTTTTTTAATAAAATTGTTAAGGGTTTTTGGGTGACATTTGGAACAAAATATTCTGTGTACGCCAAAACTCAGTTTATTACCTATCTGTCAAGGCATGTACTTGAGTGAGTGTATTGCCACTGGCTAGCCAGAACTGGCTTGTGTGGCCTCAGCATAAGAAACAAATTAATCGATTTTCTAATCCACTTCACTCACGTAAGGATTGGATTTTAGACTGATTTTCATTACATGAGTTTAGATTTCGATTTGGAGTTGTACTATATTAGTGTTGAGATTACAGAAGGTTTTTGGTCAAATCATCAAATAAGATTGAATACACACACATAAATAAGTCCATATTTTTAAACAAACATGCAAGAAAACAGTTCATTAAACATAACAAATTTTGACTCGACTCTACTCTTTAAGTAGGATTGATTTCTTTGAGTGGTAATGAGATTCGTTTATTAACACTCATCAAAATCATACAAAGGTTCGCATCAGCTTCGAGGTCCAGCTCGCTTCAATACCACACAAAGTGAACGTAGTAAATAACATAATAAATACCACTTATTAGTCTCCTCATATTAAATATTATACCTTAATATGTAATGTCTTTTTTTTATATTTAGCGCGCGCTAAAGGGGTTGCGACTACCCCTAAAATGATGTACACAGCTCGAACGATTAGGTAGGTTGGAGGGGAGGAAAGGAGATACCGATTCTCATTGGTTTTGAATGTCTAAATATCACAATGGGAGGGGAAAATTGAGCTGGGAAGAGCATTTCACATTCCGACTAAAGAAAGAATCTCTGTACTTAACAGTACGTCGGAAGTTGGGCTCAAGGGTAAACTGATGGGCATTCCTAGAAGCACTAGTATTACGGTTGAATTGTTTAGGGGAAGGAATGCAACTGTCTATTTTAATAGAACACTGTTTGTAAAAATATCGGTAAAATAACGAAAGACATGAGACATTGCGACGGTGCTCAAGAGATGTAAATGTTTCCGTTATAGTCCTATCTCCTATCATTTTTAGAGCTCTCTTTTGTATTCGATCCAATAGGAATTGTACTCAAGTTTTGGACGAATAAAGGCTTTCTTGCATCGACGGAGAAAACCTAAACACCTACCAGCATTTTTGGCGATGTTAAATATGTGGTCGTTCTGTGACACACAAACCGAGGACTGAAAGCTGTTCAGTTTCCTCTATGCAAGTGCCGCTCATGGACAGCAGCATTGAGGGTGGGTTCCGCTTTAACGACAGGAGACAGCATTGAGTTTTGGAAGCATTAAATTCTCCACGGTTGTTTATTCCCCAAGATCAGAATTAAATGAGCTTATCATACGCTGCCATTCAAGTTCCACATCCGAAGCACATGGATGAGAATCTGTAATTGAATATGAGAAGCTGAGGGTAGTGTCGTCAGCGAAACAGTCTAATGGATTAGAAGTTTCAGACAAAAGATCATTTATAAAAATAAGGAAGAGAGTTGGAGACAAAACGGAGCCCTGGGGCACACCAGCATTTATTTTGTGGATTTCAGACTTGAAACCGTCCAATATGACTCGTATTGAACGGTCCGAAAGGTAATTTCTAATCCAACGAAGAAGAGATTCATCGAAACCAAATGCGCGCATTTTCGATAAGAGAGCTTGATGCCAAACTCTATCAAACTCTTTTGAAATATCAAGTGCAATAATCTTACTTTCTCCAAAACGATGTTAAGATTTGTTCCACTGTTCGGTGAGATATACCATCAGATCACCAGTGGACCTATTGCTACGAAAGCCGTACTGCCGGTCATTAAGAAGCTTTCGTTCTTCGACATATTTCTTGAGCTGGAAATTGATCAGCGTTTCCATGACCATGGAAAGAAGGGACGTAAGTGCAATTGGACGATAGTTATAGGGTGAAGAAGATACGCCTTTTTTAGTGACAGGCTGGACAAATGCATCCACTCGGAAAGAGACCAGTAGAGTAGGACAGATGAAAAAGCTTACGCAGTGGTTTTGTCAGCGTTGAAGAACACCTCTTCAGAACAATAGGAGGGATACTCTCCGGGCCAGCGGATTTGTAAATGTAGAAATCTTTTAGAACTCTAGCAACTGCACGAGTGCGAAAGAAGATTTGTCCCATAAAATCATTTACGCTCTCAAGTACAGGAGGGGTCATTCATAACACTTTCTGGCAGCGTCGAATTAACAGCAAACTGTGCAAGCAAATTGGCTTTATCGTGCGAGCTGACAAAAGGAGTATCATTGAAGACGACCGTTGGAACCGAGGACGTGGCGGTGTTTCGTATGTTTTTTACAAAAGACCAACAATTTTTACTACCTTTGAGACATTGTAGTATTTTTTGCCGTAGTTTTTGATCATGTAAAAATTTGGTTCGTCGAATATGAACGTTACAGGTCTTTCTAGCTTGTTGAAACTTTTTCCGGTTTTCCTCAGTAGGGTTGGCTTTATAACGACGGAAGCTTATTATCTCTGCACCTGCACAGCTCAAATCAAACCATGAGTTTTCTTTGGGTTTGATAGATTTTACCCTATTCGGGATAAAATTTCTCATTCCACAAATAATTAAATTTGTGATCATATCTGCACTGGCGTCTAAGTCACTATCGAGGAAGCATAGTGACCAGTTAAAGCTCATGAAAAAATCGTTGAGACCGTCCCAGTTGGCTTCCTCATATTGCCAAACGGTTCTCTTGGGAGTTTTTTCTCTAACTGGATTTTGTTGGCATGAGAAATTTGCAGATATGACGCAATGGTCTGATGTGCCTAAAGGCGACAATACACTAATAGTGTATTTATCTAGGTCAGAGGTAAAGAACAAGTCTAGAGTGTTCGCGGATTGACCTGCAACGTCAGGAATCCAAGTAGGCTCGTCAACAAGCTGAGTTAGGTTGTTTAACTCAGCAAAAATCTCGGCATATTTTCCTTCGTGTGTTGTCTGACCCGAATAGCGTAGCCACGAAGAATTATGTACATTGAAATCGCCCGTAACAACGATTTCACTGTGCGGAAAATGGGAAATAATTCTCTGGATGGAGTCGGATAGTGCATCGAATTCGTTAAAAGTCATCCAAACTAGGGCTACGACAAATAAAACAAGTATGGATGATGCGCTTATGGACGGTGAATTTAAACCACATGAAATTTAAGTTTGTATTCAAACATGAGCTATAGTGTGGTTCAAGCTGATAAGCGACATCATTTCGAACATAAACGGCGAGACCATGATGGGAGAAGAATAGAGGCACTAAGCTATAACCACGCAGGCTGAATTCCGAGTGATCGGTATTTTCGCAGTATGGACAAATGCAGCACAAAAATTCCGCCTTAGTCCCCGAATGTTGCTGTAGTCAACCCTAAATTCACCCACCATTACGAATAAACAGACACAAAAAACCAAATCAGACAGTTTTCAAAACATTAAACTTTACCTAAATAGTCTCCTTATTTTTAAAGATTTTAATTTATACCAAAAAGTTTAAACTCATTATATTTTTTTTTAAATCAAAATCATTTCAAGATGGGCCCCTCAATCCCCCCTGGCTACGAGCCTGTCTGTAGGGAATAGAAATAGCTAGACAAAAAATAAAAAAAAAAACTAACCAAAATATAAGCTTTTTTCAAAATAATAATGAAAAACCGTAAGAAAATTACTAAAACTAACGGTAACTTTTTACTTATTTGTTTAAACAAAAAAAATCTTGACATAAAATGCTAGATAATTATATTACAAACCATACGTATTAAAATTTTTTACTGTACAATGTACTGGAGCCGAGATATTTGCAAAAATCCTAAAAAAGTCAAAAAGTACGTTTTTACGAACAACTTTAGTAAAAAAAAGTCCAGGATTAACCTTTTCTTGTAAGCCCCTATCGATTCATGAAAAAAAAACGGTGCCGATCAACGCAAGGTCAAATGACGATTCGACTGGACTATATGCAAAACAAAAGTTCGAGTGAGTGCAGTAGTCTGATTTAAACAATTAATCCGTTTCAGATTTTTGTTAGTTTAATTTCAGAGATTTGAAATATTGAACAAACACACATTTACATTTTTTTAGCATGTGTTTTATTAACAGATGACATTGCATAATCAAGAAAACTTATAAAAACACTTCTAGATTTAAATGCAACGTTGTGTCAAAACTTCAAAATAGAGGAGACTGGATATGGTTGAAACAGTTTCACTTATATCGTCCATAGTATTGCCTTTTGAACACCGAGCGATGTTGACGGTATGTTAAATAAAAGATCATGTTTTTATATACATATGAACAGTGTTATTTTAGAACCATGTGCATTATTTTTAGCATACGCCAAATTAAAAAAAAAATCCAATTTGTTTCAACCGTACCCATACCAGGGGCGGTTGAAACAGTGATTGGGGTCAGTTGAAACTAATGCAAATAATATGCATAATAATGCATAATATTACATAGTTATAATTGTTCATGAGTAGTAGCCCGTAGCGTAATGGTTAGTGCGTCACGCTGGAGGTCTGGGATCGCTTCCCAGCCTCGTCCACCTAAAAACTAAAAAAGTTTTTTTTCAGGGCTACTGCCTCTTGCGTGGAATTGACAAATCCTCCAAGAGTATCACTTGTCACGAATAAGTGCTTCTCGTCTAGCCGTTCGGATTCGGCATAAAATTGTAGGTCCCTTCCATTCCTGTCGAAAGGCGCACACAGGAATGGTTGCGAGTTGTTAGTCACTAGGCCCTGGTTCTTCATGAGCCGTTGTGCCACCCGATTTATTTATTTTTTTTTAACTGTTCATGATTTTTTTTAATTATAACGTAAATTATGACAATGTTTGACAAAATTTATTAGTCTTCTGTATTTCAATGTTTAGCAACAAAAAAAAAGAAAACAACAAACAATAAGAATGAAACCATTTAGAAATAAACCGTTACTTCATTAAATAACTTAAAGGAAACTTAAAGAAAAGTTTTCTTCAATTTTGATCGTTCAGAAACCAATAAAATTATTATTTCGGAATATTTCAGGTCGCCATTGTCGTACCCAGATACATTGTTTCAACCGTCCCCAACCCCTCCTGTAGGTAAACAAATATAAATAGTGTCGGTAACAATACCGACACACTAAAAATAGTCACCATATTGTATTCTACACTACCCGTGTTTTATTGGCTATCCATAGTAGTATTCCAGAGTAGCTATCCATAGTAGGATTTTAGATGAATAACAAATACAACATCGGCAGTATGTATACTGCCGATAAAAGTTAAAGTAGAATCATACTGCGGATAATTTTCCGAGACTCGAATGGATTTTTGGTGATTTCATTCTCAAATGTTGGTTACCATTAGTTTTTTCGTGAAGTTAATTTTGACTGCTTCTGATTCTCACAAATACTATATTTTTTTTTATATATTCTGACAGGTGTTCTTTCAGTTAAACCAATTTTGAAATACAAAAGGCATGCTACTGCGGATGCGTTTTTTTTGGTAATTTTCTACTGTACTACTCATAGAATGCCGACAAAACACGGGTACTCTTCACTTCAATCACAAAAATATACTCAATACTCTCCAACGAATAGAAAACACGGTAATAGGAAAAACATCCGAACAAAAAAACTTACTTTTGAATGTCAAAAAACAAAAAGGCCTCCCGTAGCGTAGACAGATTTAGAGATTTGAGGTTTTGAACAAATATACATTTTTACCTCTTTTTATTTTATTTCTTAAATAATTTTAACCAATTTGAAAGATTTGCCAAAAGATTGTACTCAAAAGGTTTTTTATGGATGAATTTAAATTTAATTTATTTATCAATTATTATTATCAAAGCAACATTATTACCTTCAAAACCTCAATAATGTAATTTTTTTCTTTTGATTGAAGTCTATGAAAGAATGAGAGTTCCATGATTCGAAGTTTAAAAACAAAATTACACGCAAAAGTGAATTCTACTTCCTAGACTCAAAATATGACATATTCAAGTATTTTATTTTATTATAAATGTCTGTACCAATAATGAACATCTGAGATGGGTCAATAGCCAGAGAGTTTTAAATGTAAGTACCTACTTGATACTTGATGGAACAATTTTAATTTAAGACAAGTTGAAGTAGTGGTATCAATGAAATTAATAAGATTGCAAAAATATTATGAAGATTTTACAGACTTGGAAAGAACAATGTTCTCCTAAAAAAATAACATTCAGCAAATTGAGGGGATATTCGTATGGTTCAGATTATTATTTTATTAAAACAATTTTTCAACAAACGTAATTGAACAAATTCAGTTCTCGATCATCATTTATACAATATTAGTATTTGTTGTTTTTTTTAGCTATACATTTTGCAGAAGTAGGTATCTATTAAATGTTAGCTCAAGTGTGATACACATAAATAAACATCCGTCAGATTAGCAACTTAGGTCATTTCTTTAAGAGGTTATTTGCTATCTCAATAGGAGTAAGAATTGAATACACATATGACAGAAAAGTCAAATAGGTTCAAGAATGGGGAACATTAAGAATATAAAGTTTTTTTACTTTTTTCTTTGATTTTCTTAAAAAAGATATGTAGGTATTTTTCATCAATACAAATATTTGCTGATTCATTTGATTTGGGCGTACATTTTGGGAGGAAAAAAAAAAACAAAGCGAATGTCCAGGATGTATATGAAACTTTTTTCAAACCAAACAAAAATATTTAAGAATTAATGTTTAAATATAGTGCACGAAGCCCGACTGAAGGTCATGCATTTCCATATTATAAAGCTTAACCTTTCAGGAATCGTTGAAATTATTTTTAATTATTTAGGCACCTCTAGATTTATTACTAATGCCGTTTTTCATTGGACGTCCAGAAGCGTTCACAAGCGTCCGGGAGTCTTCTGAAATCATTCCATTATATTGGCACAAAAAATACGCTTCTGACGATTCTGACAAGAGAAATTCGATTCTGCATTTCTACTCAAGAAGCACTAATATATTCAAACTCAAACTTCACAACAAACTGCAAAGTATTCCCTGTTTTTTTTTTTTTAACTTTTTATTTTAATTTAATTTGCATCAAAAATCAATGTTATCAAAGGTAAATTTTAATAAACAAATTAAGAAAAAATCAAACAAAAAATATCATTTTCACTTATTGTGTGGTAGCAAATAATTTTTGACGATTCAATACGGATACCAAACCCCAGAATTGAGTAGAAGCATCTTGGACTGTTCCATTGGATTTCAGAGAGAGTGAAACCAATGAAAAACGCCATTAAACTTCGATATATTTTAATCTGCAAAACTCCTTGATGGACAAAATAACGTGGTTGGGGCTGAACAATTTACATGTTCTGCAACTTCTTTTCTTAGCCCTAAGGTTGGGGCTAAAGCCTATGAAGTAAATTGGAAAAAAAAACAATTGGGGGCTATGAAAAATGGACATGTTTCATGCAACGACAATTTCCCCTTAAAACAAAACCCAGAATATTGAAAAAAAAACAACTTGGGACTAATGAGGTCTGAGAATATTGGACAAAAAACGTAGTCAGGGTTAAACAACTAACTTCCTAAAAACTAAACTTATTCCAGAGAGCTTTTGGGGCATAGGTCTAAGAATTTTCAAAGTCCGAAGTTGGAAGATATAATTTAAAAAAAACGTGGTCGGGGCTTAACATTTACATGTCAAAAGCAACAACTGTTTACCTACACTAAAAACTTAGCTAATTTAACGAAAGAAACGCAATTGAGCTTATTGAGAACACCGGGGTGCAAAGCTTAGTGTAAATGTTTAATACAACAGGAATTGTTTCTTACGGCCTTGGCTGGGCTTAGATCATTTCGGGGCTTAGTTTTTTAAATTTCAAAGGCCCAATGCAGTACATACAAAACATTTTTGGACTAAGCAATTCATTACAAATTCTCTAGTCGAGGAGCCAAATTCCAAAAGCGTGAGAAACTCTGTGAACTCAGAAAAATCTTGCAGGTGGACATGAATATTTACAATCCAATCTCTATAGACTCTTGAGTGGCTTAAACATTTATCGACACATTTTTTGAGCAGGAATAGAAAGTGTGCAGTGTAAACGAAAATTCATTGACACTTGCAGAATTGAGCCGTGTAGCTTATTTCTTAGAGCAGCTGTTTCTTATGCCCGACTAAAAGTCTTGAAATTTTGATATTTTATTTTTCGATCCACAAAATCTTATTTTCGTTCCAGTGACAATTTGAAGAAAACAGGTAGGTTCGTTGCTTTGATTAATTAAAGAAAATGAGATCTCAGAGGACTGATACTGTCAAAACACATATGAACTTTTGCCAGAAAGACCACTTAAATATCATTTTTCTGAACTAGCATTACAAACAGTTGTTAAATTTTGTTAAAAAGGTAAAGTTCAAAGCATACCTTCAGCTAATTTAAACAAACACGTACATAATGTACAAAGGTAGGCACTTGATACCTTATCAATTATTAAGCAATATACATATAAATAAACGAATTTGTTCGTGTGGTTACGTGGCTAGAACTTAAAATTATAAAATTAGTTATACTACCATGTTTTGCTGAGCCTTAATATTGGCTTTTTAAAAAAAATTCCCATGGTTAACACATCAATCCCAAATTCTTCTTATTGTGCTTCGTTTTGAAAAAATTATAAAGCGCGATAGGAGCGGATATAAAGGCACAAAAAACAGGGCTATTATTAAAGGAAAAGTGATGTCAAAATTCGTTTTCTGTTATATAACTTCAAATTTACAAACTGGATTTCCAAACTCCAAGCCCTCCCCACAGCCAAATCCTAGGTACACAATCAAAACCTTATTTTAAAAAAATGCGCAGAAAGGTTTGTCAAGCTACAATTATTTGTTGAGTGATTGTTTTGTAGACTAATTTGTATTTGGTATCAATCTTAAAGTAAAAAAATCATGTTTATCTCAGTTCTCAGTATTATGTGAAAAAGTGTGTCGGTCACCTAAGTCATTATTTTATCCATCATTTTACACCTTGTTAACCCTTTCATTGCGTAATTTTATACCGTTGAAGCTTGTAGATGATATATTCTCCTTGGAACTAGTCAATTAGCTTTTAGCTTTGTTTAAGATTCATTCACCTTCAAAATGCAAAATACTTTAAAAGTAAAAGGCAATTTTTTTTATTTAATTTATAATAAAAATGACCCATAGTCCATAGATCACTACTTTGCAAACTGTGTAATAGCAACGATGAGTAAAATTTAGTTTGTCTGATAAAAACGAACAGAAGGCTTTTCTTGACGACTTTTTAGCGGTCTTACCTACCACTGTGTAAAATACAACAACAATTCCGCGAAGTTCGCGGTGATAAACATATAGAATTTTGAACTTAAAGGAAATTATAACAGAAAGATAACAATCTTACGCTTTATAACTGTTATACGTTATGTGGTATGGAGGTTCGGTCCTTTTTGCTAAATTCTATGTTCTAAATTGACAGTTTGCAGAAATTTAATGTTGGTTGCGTAGAAAATATTAAAATGTTATTTTATATTGTTTAACAAAATGTTCGTAATGTTTTCTTTTTAAATTTTATAAATAAGTTTATTTATTCACTTCATCGAAAATATGAACAAAATTAAGTTTTTATAAGTTACAAATATTTATTCGTATTCGCAGATTTGAAAGACACTTTATATTGGACTACCGTATTGTTTGTTTTTGTTTTTTTTTCGTACAGAGGTTTATATTGTTAAATTGTCAACACTGTTTCTAGTGACAGTAAATTTTACAGATAATTTTTTCGACTTTTCAAAATCAAACAAATTTTCTTGAATATTTGATCTCAAGAAGTCATTAAGAAAAAAAAGCGAATCCTCGACATGGATTCGAAAAGTCTGTCGTAATGAAAATTTCGATTTCAATTTACTTCAACGCGACCGCACAAATAATTTACAAAAAGCTAAACTAATATTTAATTTAAAAGCTGATAGTTTTGACAAGAACACACTCGATTTGAAATTAAGGCAGATATTTCTTGACTAATTTTCGAGTCACTTTCCAGTAAAAGTTCCCTTAATTTTAAGTCAATCTGAACGTACCCATTATCAGTTCTGCAGAATATTGTTCCCGTACAAATTTTGACAGTTCATTTCTGCAGAAATCAAATTATCCATGTAGATTATCGGGTTCATCTAGGTATTATCCATTGCATGAATGCCCCTATTTTGTCATTTAATATTGAATCCGGGTGACTTAGAGGTGAGAGCCTGACTAGACGGGTCGTTTTTTCGTTAATTTCGTCCTTTTGACAGCCACATTATGTAAAAGGTTTTCCATTAAGGGCGGGTCGATTTTAAAATTGAATAAAACAAGTTTAATATGATATATTAGTAAGGTTTTATCTTTATTTGAGAGCCCTATCAATGACATTATGTGTGAAATATAACATCGTTCAAATGGCCGCCGCTGACTTTGGCGCATAAATCAGGCTGAATTTGACCGTTGGCACGATTATGTTGTCTTTGAGGGCCGCGGTGGTTTGCGGCTTATTCGCATAGACCTGCGACTTAAGAAAGCCCCAAAAACCAAAGGGGTCAAATTACACGATCTTGGTGGCGAATTCACGTCGCCTCGGCGTGAGATAACCATGCCATGAACAACTCGTACAGAATATCGATTGTGTCTCGGGCTGTGGGGCACGTAGCGCCATCCTGTTAAAACCATATTTTTTCCGTGTTCATATCATCCAATTCAGGCAACAAAAAGTTGGTGATCATCGACCTAAATAGCGATCGCCGTTGACGGTGATGGCCTGGCCAGCATCATTTTCGAAGAAGTACGGACCGATGACGCCTCCAGCCCAAAATCCACACCGAACAGTAACTTTATTTGGATGCATTGGCGTGGATTGGTGTCGTCCCAAATCCGGCAATTTTGCTTATTCACGTACCCATTCATCCAAAAATGGGACGACCATGTACCCCATAAAAAGGGCGCAATGCGCGCATCGTTGCTACTAGAGAACACCCATTTTGATAATAAAGTTTTATCATTTGCACGTATTGCTCGACGCTGATGATTTGTTTGTAACTGATTAAAAGACGGTATTTTGACATAAAGTAAAAAAAAACAATATTGCCGCCACGAGCTGCCAAAATCAACCCGACCCTATTGGAAAACCCTTTATGTTCAGGATTACACGGTTCGCGAAAATATGTATAGGTACGTCCTTCTCGCGTTATTTTGACATTCATGGAATTTGGTGTTGATTTCTGAGAAATAATCAGAAGTAATATATAAAAAATGTTTTTAATCACTTCTTTATCAAAAATATACTCGTACTTTACGAACGTATATTCAATTACAAAAAAAAAAAATTTACAATGCAATAATCTTTGCTTGAATCGTTTTTTGCTAAGATCGAGGAACATTGTGCTTGTCAAATCAGAAACGTCAAAGTTAAACCTGAAAAACTCTTGAAATTTTCATTCGTGATTTATGGTTAATTTCTTCCTTCTACTTTTCTACACCGCTCATATCCAATCTGAAAAAAGAATCATGTCCCGATTACATGATTCTTTTTTCGGTTATTAATGTGTGTGTTGTCTTAATGTGCTTCGAACAAAGGGTGCACTCAGCATTTCGATCAGGGGGTGGTGTGTCGCAGAGCAAACTTGTTTAAAAGCCAGGTCCACATCCAAGGCATTTCAACATTATTTCAATAAAGGGCTTTATTAGACTTCTCCATCTACTATATTGCACGTTTTTGAGTATTTAATATTATCTTTCTGAAGTTCTTGATTTTTTGTGTGGCCCACATTGTCATCAATGAACCTAAATATTGACTAACCGCGGTAGGTACATAATCACTCTTGAAATAACAACCTTATCAGTAGATTTAAAACCTGACCTCCTTCTCCAATCAAGATAATAAAATATGTAATTTAGTTCACCGAAATTCATCCTATTAACACTTATATCATGTAAATAATGATGACAAAAATTAATTCACCTCAAAGTGTTGATAACCGTAACATATTAAATTTTATCGTTAATCGCATATTCTCTGAAAAATAAACTTCGTCCCCAAAAAACATAAAAGCATTAGCCCGACAAAATGCGCAGACAAAAAAATTTAAATCAGCTTCATCAATTTGATTATTCGCAACAAACAAAAAAAAAAAACAAAACAACACAACAAAATAAATTTATATCAAATACAAATTACTTTGATTAGACAATAAAATCAATTATCACTCCACCTTCTTCTTTTGGTTGACAGATTGCATAACACCATTTCTGAATGAATCGTTACTTTGGGAAAATGTTATAATCGAATCCGAGCATCTCAAGCAACTTTCTCCATTTATCATAATTATTTAATATAATTTTAATATTCATCAGTTCAGACACCTCTTGGGAGCTTGGGTCCCTTGCTCGATCACACAGTTACCGGATTCTCAAGATTTTATATATTTTTTGTTGTTGTTGTTGTTGTCTTCAACATTTATTTTGTTGTTAATGTTTTCTTTTTGGATATGAAAATATAATCAATTGATTGCCGGCCGTATATGGGGCTTTATTTTTGTTTTCATTGTTTTATGCAACATACATAACATACAGTGCTGTGTAAGAAACTTGGCTTCTCAAATTTTGATTGCAATAGAAATAATGTATTTTATTTTTAACTTCAAAATGGCTTGGTTCGCTTTTTTTAATAATGAATTAATTTTCTTAAAATTACAAACATTATGGTGACACTTTGAAGGCAGGGGCATAAATTCTAAATATAAAACGAAGTTATATCATTACATAGACATTAACTGCAATGTTTTATTTTTGGAACTTATGTCCCTGTGTTGTGGAGCATAAGTCCATTTATGGCAATTTATAATCCTATTATATCCCTTAACGGCGCGTGCGGTTTATAAAACTCATCAACACAACAGCACCAAATTTGTAGGTACGTTACAGTTAAATTTATTTCACGTAATCTGTGATCATCAGAATAGTTTAATATTTTGAATTATTGAAAATGATTTTATTTTTTTGTACAGCACTTTATTTTTCATTTCGTTGCATGCTTTAATTTTCAATAACTTAAGGGCATCGCTATAGGGAATTAAATTTACCATCGATTAAATCACATAAGGAAGTTTTATTTATTATGTTGTTGTTGATTTTTTGCTTCTTGATGTTGGGGACAAATGAAAGTGAAAACACACTCGACCCAAAAATTTAGGACGCAATATGTAATGGGGAAAATGTTAAAATTCCTCAATGGTTATGTGGTGTTTTGTGTTTTTTTTTTTTCTTGGAATCGGAGTAGGTTTTCACTTTTATTTTTAACTTAACATGATACATGAACAACTTTGATGAATTATATTCTTTAGCCTTAGGTATGTACCGTACTTCTATGCCAGTTGAAAGAGTTCAATACAATTCTTTGTGTGTTTTCTATATTTCTTAATGAATCATTGTTAAGTTTTATATAAATAAATGTTAAAAAATTAGGCAGTAGGAATCATTCACAAGAAGTGATTAACAAGTGCAAAGAAAAAGAAATAGTAAACGAAATTCAGAAAAATATGCTTAAGATCTAGTGGTATTTATTTGTTGTATGAGCTTTAATCATATTTTCCAGTTAAGTCCAAAAGTATCAAACGTAGAATAAAAATAGTTTTGACCAAAATTGTTGAAATTTAAATTTTAAACATATTTTGTTAAATACATTTTAAGTCAAAAGTGGAAAACAGGCGAGTTGTTTAACAAAAACTAATTTACCTTTACCGCAACGCTAGATAGTCACAAATCGTACCATGGGCTCCTTACCTTCTGAACTCCTGTAATGCTTTCAAAAATATAGACCTTGCTCATTTGTTTCTATTCAAATGTACATACCGACTGGGCTTAGAGGATCACCGTACATGAAGCATCCCATAATAGTCCAGTCGCTTTGGGTGGAAAAAGCGATTTGTCTGATGAGGGAAAAAATTTGATTCTGTTGCGCATTCAATTGGATATATCAGCTGTGTTTTATTATCTTTTATCGGGATCTGGATCTGGATCTAGATCTAGATTAACTTTTACACGCAATACAAAAACAATTTGGGATCCTGATTTCTTTCTAGATCTATTTCAAGATCCAAGAATTAGTTTTAATTCTCAACACCAGTTGACCATTTTGATTCGTAAATGTTGTCAGCACTGATAAAAAAACAAGATCTAGATCCCGATAAAAGATAATAAAACACTTACTTCAACTACTTTTCCATTTTTATTTTTTGTTTATATGTCAATTTGAAAACGTCAAAAAAAACTCAGAAATACCACAATCTTAATGCAATTTTTTTGTGGGATCTGGGTCGTTTTATTATCACAAGATGATCCATATGGGTCTTGGTGGATAATAAAACGAGGCTATTGAGTCCTAGTAAAATAAATTGCACGACTGGATCGCATTAACTTGTAACCAACAACAAAAATATAGCGAGAAATTAACGGTGCATACTGTTAAAAATTTTATATAAATCATTATAATGAAAATATTAAATGGAACATTTAATTTTTTTTATTTAATACAAAAAGTGTGGAAAATTAAAAAAAATGTTTCTTTGATTTTATTTTTTCGAAAACAAAAAAATTTGTATAGAAATTATATATATAATACTTTTTGACTAACTTAGGGAAACCGAATTCGGGATATTCGGAAATATGTAATTTGTTAAAAAAAAAACCACATATGGCATGTCGCAATGTTAACCTCGACATTTTTTTTACACGAAACCAATACTTTCCTTAGAGCAAGTAAAAATAATTGATAAAATTAAAATAATATATATGACTGGATCGCACGAACTTGCTCTCGTAGCAAACAACTAGAATGTAGCTATATATTGGCGGTGCAGGTATAGAGGGTTTTCCATTAAGGGCGGGTCGATTTTAAAATCGAATAAAATAAAAGTTGTATATGAGATATCAATAAGGTTTTATCTTTATTTGAGAGCCCTATCATGTATCAATGACATTCGGCCCTAGCGAGGTATCCGTCGGAGCGGAAAATTCTCCGATTTCGGAGGATTTTTTCTTCCTCTGTTCGGAACATTTTTCCAACATTCTTTGATGCATCCTGGTATTCTGCGATGTAATGCGTTTTTGAATGAAAATTTTAAAATATTATTCAGAAATTTTTCGCGGAATTTGTTTCCTATTTTCTGTAAGTTGTGAGAAAAATTTAAGAAATAAAAAATATGATCAAGAAAGAAATTTTTTGTACTTGTTGCTTGAATTTACGTTTCCAGGACAAAAAATAATTACCACACCAAACCATACAAGCTCTCATAAACTTATGCAAGATACCTATAGCAAGCACCAAACTACATCAAAAGGTCAACAGAAGATATTGCTGCATTTTTGTAATTCTCTATTAAAATCTTAAATCAATGGCCGCGTTCGGATACGTAACCAAAGGTATCTGGATTTCTTCGTGTTGTTGTAATGCCTAAGAAAAAACCAGCTGACGAACCAAACAGCTGATGTCAAAAAGAAATCTAAAGCTATCCCAAACATTTTCGGATTTGTTTGGATTATACTAACAGCTGACATCTCATCTGTTAATTTTCTTGGTTTTGTTTGGTTTGATTTTGGTCGTTCGAAAAAATATTAGATTCTAACGTATTTTAGATACGTTATCTGCTTACTACCCGAACGTGGACAATGCGTCGTCGCATTTTGTATTTTTCCTTTCCGAATTGGACATCGAATGTAATTTGAAAATCCGACGGAGTATGCGTTGCGGAAATTGTTCCGCTCCGACGGATACCTCGCTAGGGCAGATTATGTGTGAAATGGCCGCCGCGGCTTCGCTGGGTGGCGCGGATTCGAAAGCTCCAGTTTTCGATGACTTTGGCGCATAAATCAGGCTGAATTTGACCGATGGCATCGATTATGTTGTCTTTGAGGGCCGCGGTGGTTTGCAGCTTATTCACATAGACCTGCGACCTGCGTCCAAAGGAGTCAAATCACACGATCTTGGTGGCCTCGGCGCGTGATAACCATGCCATGAAACGTGCTCGTGATTGTGTCTTGAGCTGTGTTGCACGTAGCGCCATCCTATTGAAATGATATGTCTTCGGTCATATCATCCAATTCAGGCCAAAAGAAGTTGGTGATCATCGACCTATAGCGATCGCCGTTATAACGGTGATGACCTGGCCAGCATCATTTTCGAAAAAGTACGGACCGATGACGCCTCCAGCCCAAAATCCACACCAAACAGTAAAACGTACCTATTCATCAAAAAATGGGCCTCATCGCTAAAGGTGATTTTTCGACCGAAATCGGGATCAACAGAACACCCATTTTGATAATAAAGTTTTGTTTTGTGTTACGCTGTTACTTACCACGATGAGTTGTCTTTAGCAACTGATTAAAAGACGATATTTTGACAGAAAGTTAACAAATCAATATGGCCGCCACAAGCTGTCAAAGTCAACCCGTCATTATTAGAATACCATTTAGTAATGGTTTGTTAATATTTTTATATGAACTAAAAGGTAATTTTTAAAAAAAAAAAAAAAAACAATAACATTATTTCAATTATTCGATTTTTTTTTCGTAAGAACGTGGTACGCAGTGTCATTGGAACTGGTCTAGAGATGACATAAACAAGGTTTAATCAAAACTATAAGACAAGTTTTGGAGAAAATTTGATAACACCGAAATCATTGTATGACGTATAAAAAACATTCCTCCAGAGGGATTCACATAAGAACGCTTCAACCAAATTTGAAGCAAATTCCTCCAACTATTAATCTCGATGTACATACACCAGTATGCACAGACAAACAAAATGACGGAAGTCTTGACGAAAATCACTTTTTTGGACTCCTCCATCATCGTTATGTTAGTTTTGATTAAAAAATCGATTTTTCTTTGATCCGAAACTTGCTCTATTAAGTAAAAATTTAGCTTCATACTTATGGCTCTAAAAATTAAAAAAAATCCTTAAAGTTTGTCAGAAAAGTTTGGCCATAATTTGTGTGAAAATAAAAAACACTGGCCTTATTTCTGGGAGCCTGTGAAGACCATTGTCGACGCAGGGTTACATTTTGGGCCAAGTTTGAGTTATTAGAAATATTTCCCATTTACAAAATTACGAATCTGTGTTAGTTTGCTAAGGATAGAGACATCAGTTAAAATAAAACAAACCCAAAATTATAAAAACCGTAATAACTTCAAAACAGAGGGAAACAGAATTTAACCTCTTAATTTGTTCGGCTTAAAATGAGTTTCGTCTACGGCGATGACTGTGGGATACCCTGAACGTACAATTTCAATTGCCTATTTTAATATACATATGTATGATATTTATTTTCAAAACAAATTTGAAAACTAAAATAAGGATCTGACGACATTCTTTTGATCTTAAACTTTAAAGCATTTTAACATTTAATTAAAGTTTTTAAAATAATTCTTAGCTTACATTATTGTTGAGTAAATACATACGACTCATTCTTACATTTAATAACTCTTGATATTCCATATTGTTGTGCTTAGTAAGAGTCTAACTATAAACCATTAATAAAATCATGTAATTGAAAGTATTAATTAATATATTATCTTCATTTAAGCATAGTCCTTTGATCCCAAAAATATTCCGTCAACCGTCAACTTCAAGGTCGTTATAATGATAATCTTAAAAGGCTTTCGGCGAATCTAGTGAATGAATTTTATTCGATACACAAATTAAACTCAAAAAATCATTGGTATTGATATTTAAGAGATTATTATCATAAAAAAAGTTTACTTATCACTATGTGTAGGTACCTAACTTATGTATGTATCTATTTATTTATTTAGCTACTAAATTTAAGCTTTAAGTAATAGATTTATTATAAAAATTAAAAAGTTATCCATTGATGCTCATTTATACAAATTAGATTGCATCATACAATGTAATAAATATAATGAATGATTAATGAAAGCGATAGTATT
This sequence comes from Melangyna quadrimaculata, assembly GCA_949320155.1. Classification (NCBI taxonomy): domain Eukaryota; kingdom Metazoa; phylum Arthropoda; class Insecta; order Diptera; family Syrphidae; genus Melangyna; species Melangyna quadrimaculata. Next base: position 72,233,927 of record OX439485.1, on the reverse strand, counting down.
TTATTTTGTTTTTGGAAACTGATGATTTTCCATAGTTAACACTCCTCTCAATTTTAAGTCGATTAGATTGGGTATAACTACCAAGGAGCAAAATGACATTCATATTCTTATTAATTTTATCTCAAAACTTTCAAAGTCATCAACCAACACCGCCTAAAGGTACAAATTTGCTGTTTAAGCATCATCACAAATCTTATGATATTGTGACATGTAAAACCATATAAGATTAAATGATATAATAAATCTAATTTGGCTTTAACTTTGACTCTGTCAGATTTGCAAAAAAAAAAAATATTAAACTGGCATTATGAGTTTGATAGTTTTCAGTCTCAATTTAGTTCCATTGTGAATATTTGAAAGCATGATGGAAAAATTTAAACAAAAAATGTATTTTGTTCAGATAAAAGTAAAGGGATTGAGTCTAGTAGCAACTGTCAATCATGACATCTAAAATTATTATTATGGGCCCCATTTGGGCGGGTGCGCAATTTTCGAAAAAATTGACTTAAAATAAAAAGAAAACTATCTATGAGAAACAAAGGCAAATTTTTAAAGCCATAAATCCAGTATTTTATTTATTCATGTAGCTGTTATAGTAAATAGTTGTTGCATAATTAATTCTGACTCAAAATTTTGAAAAAAAAAAAAGGAAATTGTTTTGAAAATTTTCCGTTGATTATTTTGCATTTTAACATTCAATGTTCTTACTGATGCAATCACTGAAAACCAAATGGTGTTCGAAAACGTTTAGTAAGAAGATGGTTCCTTTATTTTTTGTTCTGAAAACTAAAAGTTCTAAGACCATCCAGTGTTCAATGTTTGATTTAAAATTAAAAAGACAATTGAATATATTTAAACTCTAATTAGTAGTTACTTAATTAATTAAAATGTTCAAAAAATCAGTTAATAGATACTTAACTTCCAAATTGTTTTCCTGGTTGTTTCCTTGTGATCGTATATAAAAGATATTTTAGTGAAAATGGTCTTATGCGTAGATCTATGCATGTACATTGTTAGGTACGTATGTACTTGTACATACCTACATGCTCTTATTACGATTAATTCGTGAATTTTATTTAATCTTATATTGACTTGCATTGTTCTTAATTAATAATTAATTATATGACTCTATATTCTTAGAAATATAGTTGATGCATGCTACATACATATTTTATATAAAAGAATTTGGCAATTTATATTTCAGTATGTTCTTTTCCGTCATAAGTAGTGATATCACTACATTTTTATTTTTGCGTGAATATTCATTTCTGGTTTGACCTAATAAATAAATTTTCATTTGAACCCATAAAGCGGAAGACGAACTGAATCAATCAATCATATGGGATTTATTTAGTTTCTATTCATAAGACCAATTTAATTTAAAATGATAGATTAACAAATCAATTCTAAAGGCAGTCACCTACTATACATAAAAACATACATATGAACACATATGAAAATTAATCTTTAGAATTCATTTTTTGATTTTCTTAATCCAGCAAACTTATTCCATGATGTAATTTATTTGAGATCATGGTCAAATCGGATCAAAATACTAAATCATCAATTATTATAGTGGATAAAACTAAATGTATAGCTATTTCAACTGCCGACTGCGTGCGTCAGTTAAATGAGATTAAAAAGATTTAATCACGATCGGCAGTCAAGGTAGAATCTAAACACACTTAATCCAATACAAAACAAAATGCCTAAATTTTTTGTTTGTTTCGTTTGAATTCTTCCCATTCATGTGCATAAGTATCTTTTTTTTTTTTTTTTTTTTTTTTTTTTTTAATTAAAAAGTGGAGTGATAACTTTCGATTTTGAAAACTATTCAATGAATTCTTAATTTCCTTTGCATGGGAACAGGCAAAGTGCTAAGTTGGTAGCACGTTTCTTACGCATTTTAATTTAAATATTTTAATCAATTTAATCAATTATATTTAAAATTAGATAGGTATATCTCTACACTTGGAGAAAAAGACTTCGTTCAAATATAACTAAAAGAAAAATCTGGATTTAAATTAACATTTGTGATTTGATTGAAACTATTATCTCACTGCTTCGTCAGGATTTACCTTGACCGATTTTTTGAACGCTGGATGAACAAAATTTAGCTGTATACCCCTCAATCTCACACGTTTCCAACTGAGGCTGGCCACGGGACGAGACTCTGCGAGACTATTGTAAGTCTCGTCTCGGTCTCGTTAAAATCGAAAATTTTCAGTCTCGTCTCGGTCTCGTGTCGGTCTCGTATTAATAAGTCTCGTCTCGGTCTCGTCTCCGAAAAATACGATTTCCGGCCAACTTGGTGATTATTGGAACGAAATATTTTCGATTATAGTTTGAATACGTGTAGAAGGAAATAAATATTTAACTGAAATTGGATTTTTTAATTTCGGTCCAAATATACAGTCTCTTCTCGGTCTCGTCTCGGTCCAGTCCAGTCTCGTCTCGTCTCGTCTCGTCTCGTCTCGTCTCGTCTCGTCTCGTCTCGTCTCGTCTCGTCTCGTCTCGTCTCGTCTCGTCTCGTCTCGTCTCGTCTCGTCTCGTCTCGTCTCGTCTCGTCTCGTCTCGTCTCGTCTCGTCTCGTCTCGTCTCGTCTCGTCTCGTCTCGTCTCGTCTCGTCTCGTCTCGTCTCGTCTCGTCTCGTCTCGTCCGAGAGAGACCGAGACTTTTCTCGTCTCGTGGCCAGCTTTAATTCCAACAGCAAATTTTTGCTCGCAACACAAAAATCGGTCAATAGAATCCCAAACTTATCTACATAGACCTACTTTTGCCAAAAAGTACAAAAGTGAGAAATAAATATCTATCCTGAAGGCACCTGCTTGCACAAAAAACAATTGAAAATTGTGTATGGTGGCTTAATTTATCTGCCAGTACAATTTCCACATGTTTTTTTTTTAGCTAACATTTTAATTTCTCACTTTTGTACTATTCGCAAAAAGTAGGTCTATGTAGTTAAAGCTTTATTCCTGTCATTATGTAGTACCTACTTGTTTTTTGACATTATTATGACAAAAGAGCCTGATTAAGGTTCTCCCAAACCAATGCGAAACATTCGGTGCGGCGAAGAAACATTCGTCAGTCAAAATTAATTCACATGATGATGAATGAGAGTGCCCACACGAACGCGGCGGAGAAACATTCGCATTTCAAAATTTATTTACAGGATGATAAATGAGAGTGCCCACACCAACTGCGAATGTTTCTTCGCCGCACCGAATGTTTCGCATTGGTTTGGGAGAGCCTTTATACAGTATCGCCTTTTTGACAGACACGTATGTAAAATGCCCGTGGAAAATTGTTTTCCTTAAAAATATTTCTGCTATCGTGAATATCTCTGAAAAAATTTGATGAAATGACCGCCCAACTCCCCAGGAAAACTTATTCCTGATTTCAATAAATTTCTAACATCATTCATATTCCCAATTTTCAAAGGATTGAAACTTTGTGCAAGTGGTAATTATTATTAATATAGAAGCTTAACTACATATTCACGTACTTTTAAAAATCTATGCTAAAGACACCTACTTGTAAGAAAATATTTTTCAAAATTTGTATGGTTTGCTCGCCCCCAACTATCAACTGTCAAAACAAAAGGTATGATTTTTTGGATTTTTGATATTTCGCCACCACTGTCAAGTGTGATTTTTTCGGTTTCCACTGGACTTAGAGTGCTGGCCGTGGCAAAAGGTAAAATCCACCTCCTAAATCCATTGGCGACACCTGTCAAATTAAAAAGTGAAATTTCTTAGTTTCTGTTGGTGCTAAGGCGGTGGCCGAGACAGTAGGTAATACGACCCTCCTTAATATTCCTAAATAATCGTATTTTAAATTTGATAAAATATAAAATGCAATCATGTTAATCCAAGAAAAATTGCAAAATTTTCACCTTTGTTTAAACAGTAGTAAGTTTATGTATGTACATATATCGTGTAAGTCCAGAATAATAGTCTTTAAAATTTTAAAATATATGTTAGACAACTGTGTTAATCCAGGGGTGGAATCGGCTAAGCTTAAAATTAGTTTATGGTTGTCATAAATTCAGAATAATCGCGTTCAAAATTTAAGAACATAAAATGGGTAACCGAGTAATTTCAACAAAATAATTTATGTGTCATGTAAATCTAGAAGTGCTGTTAGCCAATCGTGTTAATCCAACATAAATGATGAAAGTATTCGCCACCGCCGCGTCGTGTTAATTGCAACGTGACAAAATTTCCGCCAATTTCAGCCAACCCTTTAAATCCATAACATTATTTGGGAAAGTTTCGCCTTTAAATAGTACTTACTCGTGTAAATGCAACATAAACGTGTTTAAAATGGAAGAAAATACGATGGTCAATCGTGTTAATCCAGCATAAATTGAGAACATTTGCGCCACACTTATTTTAATGCGACGTAGTTTTCACAAACTTTGTTACTCGCAAAACAAATCTGAAAGTTTCTGCCGCGTTTATTTCAATTCGTTAAACGCGTGATGGTGACTATGAACTTATAACGGTTGTGAATCGTGACTTTAAATACCTACACGGCCTGCGGCATGAGACCGCGATTACTGATTTTTACAGTACTGAATAAAAATGTCATCGGAAACTGGAAGGAACCTGTCGACTGCACCTCTCATTCTCAACCAATCACAACAACATACAAAAATCGTCAATGCCAAATACCAAAGAAAAAAGTCGTTCAATGTAAATCTGGACCAAACGCTGGTAAAGAACTGAATGCACCCTTTTGCGTCGTTCAGCTAAATAAATAAGATACCAATAAAAAAAAATAACAAAATTTATAATAATTTTTTTCCGAAGCTACCTATCGAGAAGCTGGGGAGTACCCTTTGTTGCTGCAATAAAAAAAGGAAGTATTTTGATTGTTTTTTTTTGTAAGTTTAGACATTTTTACGTCCAAACTGACAAGAAAACAAAAATAGAATTTTATGTATTAGTTAAGATTCAATTACAAAAAACAATTATCCAGTTCAATAATTTTTGATCAAATAGTTTTTTATTTTTTGTTAACATCGAGGAGCATGTCTTGAAATTTTCATTCCTGCTTTCGTTACTTCCTTCGCTTTGCATTTATACACACCTCACCCAATCTGTCGAAAAGACGAAAGATAAAACAACCAAATAAAAAAACGAATCTCGTAATCGGGATCAAATTTAAATGTGAGTTATTTTTGATAGCAGAAATTTTGATAGCAGAAACTGGGAGGAAGTTTAATTTGTGTAAAACACGTTGAAAACAATCTATTTTCAAATGAAAGTGTTCAGTGGGATTAACGAAATTAATTTGTATAATTAATCTTTTAAAATTTAAAAACTATACTAATGTAATGGCAAATCATATTAAATTTTAACGTTGGCCTAGTGGTTAGTGGCCGGTGAAACTGTAGTATTATTTATAAACAGACAGTACTAACGTATAGTATTAAATTACCTAACGGACAGCAGTTTTTAAGTTCTTAAACCATAAATATCAATTCGAGTAGGTGTGTTTTTTCTATCTGCTGATGTTTGTTAACCGGTTTGTTACCGATGCGAAACAATATCGCTTAACTAGGTCCGAAATTATCTGATCCGAAACTGGCATTCAACCGGTGCGTAACTGGTATAATATTTTGTTGGCTAATTGTGTAAAACTTAGTTCAGCTTTTTGACCGCAGATAGACCGCTTTCACACAAGGAAACTGAATTGCCAGAAACTAGGTAGTTTGTTGGCGAGAAGGCTGAGAGGGGAGATTTTTTTCATTCCCTTACGCCCTTCGCCTACAAACTCCCAGTTGCCGGCAACTCAGTTTTCTTGTGTGAAAGCATTCATACAATACTTTTGACTTACCGTTTTTGGTTTGGTAGGTTAATCAAAGGTTCAAGTAGGATAGAATTACTTACAAATACCTACTTCAGCTCTGAAGTCTGAACTAACTTTAATCCGGAGTTAATCTACTGTAATCAAAGAGTTAAAAACATTTGATCCACTTACGTTCGACAACTGACCCTCTTTAAACTTTGGTCGGAGATTTTACAATTGTTAAGTTAAAAGCAATGATAGAACTATAACAGTTGGAATATCACTTACAAAAATCATATAGATGCACTTAAGTGAAATTAATAATTATATAAATACATATTATGTTTGCTAAGTTTCCTCACTTTCACTTCACTGAGGATGCACCCTTAATGCACTTGAATGAACGAAATAATCTCTTTTTTCTGAAATGAGGTGCTGCCCTCGGGGGCTGTCACTTCTGACACCAAAAAAGAACAAAACCAGATGAAAAGTAACAAACCGCTACCTACTTTGTATTTAAGTCCAAATTCGGTCCGAAACCGGTTCCGAAATTAAACTATTATTACGTAACTAAATTCAGGTCACATCCCTGTATAAAATTGTTGATTTCTCGTTTACGAAATATTTTTCCTCAGTGTACGACTTGATCAAATCAATTAAATCGGTAAAATAACTTAACATAAATCCACCAAGTTCTTGCCGTTCAGAAGTTTCGATTAAGGGATTCTCTATCATTAGTTCTGATGAGAAGTGTTGTATTTAATTATTAGCTTAAGGCGTTAATATACATAAACTGTTAAGTTTAATCTGGGAAAAAAATAATTTTGGGGGCTATGATTGGTGTCGATTTATTGATACTTTGAATTAAAGAGAATGTTTTTATTTAAATGAATCATTTTAATGATCAAATGATGACTTTAACGCCTTTTATGAGTGCAGCATTTTGGATTTGTGTTGTGAATTTGTTTTGAGATTCTTTTTTTTCTTCAATAGTAAAACAAGAGATTTGAGAAAAGATAATTTCCGTATCCGGTCATCAATTAATTTTCAAATCAGTGTAGGACCGTTGCGAAATCTGACCTTTGATTTCTTATAGTGTATACATTCTCTTGTAGGTATAGTTCAAATAGTTCGTGACATTAGATTGTATCTTTTTGTTAGCTTGTCGCAATTAGATGATGTTGTTGCCGATGCCATTCATATACAGGTGAGGAACATTCATTGGTTTGAGGTGTTATGTTGGTTGGGATTGTGTAATTAGTGCGAACTTTTAACAAGTGCCTACACAATTATTTTGTTGTTGATTGTTAATGCTGCAAATATTAATATAGATTTGGAATGTGAGAAAAACGTTATAGCGGTTTTTTGATGAGTTTCAGGGCTTTCAACAAGCCTTGGAAATAGGGAACCAATCAAAAAATGTGTAGATAATTGCTTAGATTTTCGAATAAGTTTCAGTATATGAAAGTTTGGTTTGTATATTGAGAAATAAAACAAAAAATGTAGATCTTAAAAGAACTCAAGGAGACTGGACTAAAATGTGTTTCAAATAAACATATATTAAATTAAGTTCGGAAACAATTTAGGCCATGTGTCAATTGGGTTAAAATTTTGGTTAAATTTGATCCCCAGTTAAATTTGATCCATTTTTATAAGGGTGAATAAAATTGAAGGGCTTTGCTGTGTCAATTGCATTAAAAGGAATTTTTTAAACACACTTCCCATTGACGTTCCTTGCGTTAAGAAACCTATCCGTGACGGTGTCAACCTATGCAAAAATTTTCAGTTACGTTGATTTGTTGTTCCAATACTTAGAAGAAGAAATAGAGGAAGAGGTATTTGTCACATATACAGTGTACGTGAGTGAAGCAATTTTTGAGAACAAGAAGTGTCAAATCGTTAGCGTGATTAGAAAAAACAAAGAAAAAAAAATTGGTACAAGTTCAAACCCAAATTAATATAACAATTACTTTGAAAGAACAAATAATTTAAAGTGCATTAATTAGACATTGTGGTGATCTTCTTATAAATTAAAAAAAAAAAAAACATGAAGTGCATTGTTCAGGAGTGTGGAAATCAACAACTTACTTACTTTTGATGGCGCTCACAGCCCAGGATGGGCTTCGGCCTCAACTAACAAGCCCCTCCAGCCAGCTCTGTCCCTAGCTAGCCGCTTCCAGTTGCGCACACCGAGTGCTTTGATGTCGTCATTCACTTGATTGCGCCACCTGTTACGGGTTCTTCCTCTGCTGCGTACCCCATCGGGGTTGGATTCGAAGACTCGTCGGGCAGGTGCGTTGCTGTCCATACGCTCCACGTGCCCCAGCCATCTAAGCCGCTGTATTTTCAGCTTTTTGACCAGGTCAACGTCGCTGTATAGCCCGTATAGCTCGTCGTTGAATCTTCTCCTCCATACTCCTTCGATACACACCGGACCGAAAATCACACGAAGAATCTTCCTCTCAAAGCACCCTAGCAGATTTTTATCCGAATCTTTCAGTGTCCATGCTTCTGACCCATAAAGCAGGACCGGGATGATAAGGGTTTTGTATAAAGTCTCCTTGGTTCTCTGAGAGAGGGCCTTACTACTTAAATGCCTTCTTAGACCGAAGAAACAGCGGTTGGCAAGAGTAATTCTTCGCTTGATCTCTGCACTGATGTCATTCTGCGATGTAATAGTGGAGCCCAGGTAGACAAAGTCCTTGACAACTTCGAAGTTATATCTGTCCATCGTGATATTTTGCCCGAGTCGACGATGTTGAGATTCCTCTCTCGATGACAGCATATACTTCGTCTTGTCCTCATTAACCGCCAATCCCATTCTAGCCGCCTCCGATTCAATGCTCGCAAATGCCCCTGCCACAGCTCGCTTCGTTCTGCCGACAATGTCTATGTCATCCGCATATGCAAGCAATTGAACGGACTTTTGATAGATTGTACCGCTGGTGTTGACATGTGCGTTGCGTACAATGGCTTCAAGAACGATGTTGAATAGGTTGCATGATAACGCGTCGCCTTGCCTCAATCCTTTCTCAACATCAAAGGAATCGGTGGTGTTCTTACCAATTTTGACGGAGCAGTGGAAATCAACAAAACAAGGTAAATAAAAGCTTTTCCTTTCACAGGTGAATTTTATTATATTTTTATCAAAAAAAGTGCTGTAAAGTTTTTGTCTTTAGATTGATGAACTATTAAATATATTTAGAATGAGTTATACTTTAAATTAAGTCAAGAATATTATAATTTAGTTGAAAATGTGCACTTAATTTTTTTGTTAGAATTTAAGAACCAGAAATGTCAAACTGAAATTCTTGTTAACAGGTGTGCATGAGATTATATTGGAGGTTGAAAGGCGCAACTATCTGTTAAGCGCCCTTCTTATGAGAAAATTATTTTTTGTTATTAAATCGATTTTTTTACGTTTTAAGTTAGAAATAAAATATCTATTTGTTCCGTCGCCAACTTATTAGTTCATATGTTTCAATGTTAATTTGTCTATTCAGTAAGGTGTCTATCAGTTCATATTTGGTTGTTCATGGTTCATGGTTAAAGTTTAATCCATTATAAATAATTTGTTCTTCGATAGTTAATTAATCTACATAAATACAAACAGTTAACAGCACTTGCTTTGAGAAAAATATAATAAAACTCACTTGTGAGAGGAAATGCTCTTACCGCAATTACTGTTTTTTTTGTTGATTGCTAAATAACTACAATGTCTATTTTATTCACTTGAAAAGGATTGTCTTTTCAAAGTTTTTTTTTATATATATGTGTCTTAATTTGTAACACTGTTTTATTGCAGGTATTTTTTTAAAATCACACTAGCGATTTGACATTTCAGATTGACAAATTGCTTCACGCACGTACTCTTTCTTTTTTTTAAGAACATTCCACTAAAACAACTTCGGAAAATAACAAAAATGACTATTCTGATGGCGCCCTAGTGAGTTGCCTTCAAAGAACACTCCGTCCCTGCTGTAATGCATTTGTGTTTGTGAGACCTCACACCATTTTAAAAACTGCTTCACTTTTTTCCAACAAAGGCAGTTCCTCTATTTCTTCTTCTAAGTTCCAATAGCTTTTTTCAGAGGAATTACAACAGAAATCTGTCCAAATCGCTTTGGACACGATCTTGAACGCGGAAATAGCATTTTGATAGTGGCAGTCATGAACCTGGTATACCTGGACTGCTAGTCGATCGTCATTCTCATTTGTTAAGCATGACACACAAGACGTCATTTTCAACTTTTGGTTTGCGTTAGAATATTTTTACATTTGAGTGTGAATATGTTTCTTTGTTCATTTTAGATATTCAAAATATTTGGAAAGAGAATTTTGTGTTTCCTTATTTAATAAAATACTCGGGATAAACCACTATTGTCGATTTTTTACTTATTCCGAATAATTGGAATGGATTTTTCATTCCATCTGAAGCGCGGAGTCAAAAGAATACCAAGAAAAAAAAACTCAATGCTCATGCGGTCCCCCATCTAAGTACTAACCGCGCCCGAATATGCTTGATTTCGGTGATCGGACGAGAATCTGTTTTTGTTTTTTTAATGAATCCTTTATTAAATAAAAAAAAAACATAATGCTCGTTGCTTTTGAGAGGCGAGGACGAAATCATGGTCATCCTATTTATCGATACCAACACGGGGAAGCATTTTATATTGCCGTCTTTTAAGGGATAAATTTTCTTCCTCTGCATCATCTTCGCTGTTCCAAAAAGATGACGCACAATTCTCCCAGAAGTAGGTTACTTGCAGGAAATATTTTTTATTTTATTTTTTCTATTACAACAGAGCTCTAATTTTATTTAATTATTATTTATTCTAAGATTTTTTTCCTTTCGAAGTCAAAAACGAAAAGTTTACACAACTGAATATCATAAATGAATAAACAGAAATGATGAAAATTCCCAAGTTTAATCGCTAACTTCTACTATTTCGTTGATCAACTCTAGAGTTGAAAAACAAAAGTTGAAAATGTCAACTTCGAATAAATAAAAACTAATTCGCAAGTTGACTGTAAAAATCCCAAAGTTATGTTCAACTTTGAGTGAATAAATAAGGCCTAAGTCGTTTTCAAATTACGGCTAGTGCATCGATTTTTTTTTAATAAAGGGAACCATCGTGATGTTGGCTCCTAGGTAGGTAGAAATGGCGGCCACGGGCAGTCTAGCCCATAGCCCAATTAGCGCTGAAGTGCGCCGTTTTGATACCATAACTCGTTTGAACCTGTGGATGGAATTGAAGAAATAGAATACGGGCATATCCTCAGGATATCGTCCCTTTTTATTTGAGTTTAGAATAGGATTTTTGCACAATCATCAGAAAGTGGATCACTCACTCAACCAGATCAGCACCCGCTTCCGCACCATCCACAGTTAGCCCACTAGGCAGTTCGTTGGCTGCCACTGGAGCGCTCACTGATCTGATTGGATGATCATCCGGCCGCTGTGCACCACAAACCCCCACCAGAACCCTAGTCCACTATTTTGTGATCATAGGGAATCGTCGGAAGGTATAATACAGAAGTAGCCGAAATTTGTAGAGCCATTTCGTCGCGTTGAGAAAAGAAATCAAGTCTTTGATCTTCATTTCAGAAAGTTCGTTGGCTCCTAGCAGTCCAGGTATAATAGGTCGATGGTGAAAGTAATGTGCAAGAAGCTTAATACAAACGTCAAAAACGTATCCACGCTAGTACTAGTTAAAATTTAAACGAGCTCCTGAGCAGGTTAAATTTTGACGACTGAATTCACCTCAGTAATGTCAAAATTTAGCCATGGGATCAAACTTAACGCACTTTTAACTCAATTGACACACGGCCTTAAGAAAGGAAAGGTACAAACCTTTTTATAATAAATGCTTCAATATAATAAGATGATGGTGATTAGGTGGTATTTCGAGATGAAGCGAGATATTCACGAAAAACTTACTTAACTCGAACGCCCCTCTTTGTCTTAACTTTATATAAAAAATGTCATGATACAATGATAATGTTCCAACGCACAGATTTCATATTTTGAACTTCTTCTTAAATATGACATACCATTATCAAAAATATGTATCAAATTAAATTTCTTTCAATAAACTATGCTCATATACAAATAGGAGCGAGTTGTTTTTTTTATTCTATGCAGGTCTTTACTTAATTCGCAAGAAAATCTTTTGTCATCAAAAACAACAAAATAATTTGTTTTATCAATATTATTCAAAATCTAATCTTTTTAATGCTTCCCGCCGGCTTTCTCTTGATCGATTTCGAGTGAGTGCTGGGTGGGTTAATCCAATACCTATATCATATGCATAACATTAAATGATACGCTTCATAATAAAATCGCTAGATTATTTTATTAATTTTTCAAAAGATATTTTAGTTTGGATGTAGCAATAGAGAGATTAAATAAAGTTATTATATTACGAAAATACTGCAGACTAGCAGACTAGCAGACAGATTACATAATTTATTCTGTCATGGTGTCATGGTATTTATCTCTTTAAATTATCTAAAGTGGTTTTAAAGTGTATATAAAATGTCAAGAAAATTAAAAAAAGAACATTTTTTTTTTTGAATTTGCCGCTTATAGTTAGTTGTCAACATTTTATCGTTTATCTATTAAAGATTTGTTTGCATATTTTTAAGCTTAATTAGAAAAAAGGAAATAAAAATGGCAAAATCTTTGAAGCCCCGGTCATACTTCATAAATTATTTAAATAAAATCATAACAAAACAAATAAAAAGTTAAATATTTCTTTTCTACTACCTTTTCTACTCAAAAATATTTTGTCTTGATTTTTTTTATTAGGATTTTAAATGGAATATTTGTTGGCTATTTTTATTCTATGTATTGAACAACCTAAAACTAAAACTTTTTCTAGATATTGGACAACCTACTTCAGTCTGTTGGATAGAATACAAAGAAGAGCTAAAGACGTACTGTTAAGTATAGGGAATCTTTCTTCAGTTGCACTATGAACGAATTTGTAATGCTTCACCCAACTCTATTGGCAGGGCCAATGTGCCAATTTAATACCAGTTCACATCCTCTGATATTCAGAGGTTCAAAGCCAATGTGCATCGGTAACCCCTCTTAAATCCTTCCCTACTTTCCTAACACTCGCACTGTGTTTAAACATTTTAGGCTAGGCGCATATTGAGACGCGTTCGACACGAGTGACGCTACACAGCACAGCACGAGTTTTTGTAAACAATATAAATCAACCGAACAAAGCATATTTATAGAGCGACACGACATGACCTGACGCGCGTTTTCAGAAAATCGCGTGACGCAGTGATCGAAACACAGTTTTTCTTGCGAGACCGGCGCGTGTTTGTTTTTTTCTGTAAAAAAAATTAAATAATAAACTGTCGGTGGTTTTGAAAATACAAAATCGTTTGCTTTTTTTAGAAATTACTTGTTTTTTTAAGTTTATTTCAATATTCAATATATCAGACGATTTTTTCTTCAATTAATATGTATTTTGAAACGAGACACGCGAATCAATATGCGGAGAACGGCATGACCCGTTTCTATAATCGTGTCATGCCACACTCGTCAGGTCACGTCACACGCTTCGGACGCGGCTCAATATGCGCCTAGCCTTAAGGGTAGTAAAAACCTCAGTTATGTCGTTTTCGGTTGAAGGTCCGGAGTTACTCCTTTTTGACTCCGCTTACTCCAAAATTATTCGATTGGCTGTTCCGAGTAATGTTTTCGGAGTATTTTTCTGTTCCGGAATATATTAGTAGGCCCGGAACACACATATACAAATAAACCCTTTCATCGGATTATTTGTCAAATTAATTTTACTCGACTGAACGTGCAAAATATACATAAATATCATACAATTTACGCACATACACATAAATATTTCACAAATTAGTCTCGGAACAGTAGAAAATAATTCGATTGGATTCAAAAAGGAGTAGTACTGTTCCGAAATCCAATCGAAAACGACATTAGTGCACGTTATAGATTTTAATAACTAGATAGCTAACTCGTGCCTTTTTTTATGAACAGAAAGTGAAGACTTAAGCTGGCTTTAGACTTTCGTTCTTCATTCGGTGTACCTTTTTCGGTGTTCTTTCTTCTCTCAACAACGAAGAAAGCATTTACATTCATTCGTTCTTAACGGTAAAATGCATAACAACCCATTGTTGGCAGTGGCGGCACTTTAAATAGCGGAAAAAAAAAGAACAGAAAAAGAGATCATGTTGGACAAAGGTTTGTTTGCTGAATAGAATACGGTATACAGAATATTATTCTTATTAAAAAGTTAAAACCTATTTATAATTTTTTTATTTCTACAGGGTGTCCCGTTATGAATAGTCCAAACTGAAACTGGTGAAAGGCCAGGTCATGACCTGTCAATTCAATTCAATTTTCAGATGATTTTTATTTCATAATACAATTTACAATATTTTGGTGTCCATATATGACATGGCATATACGCCGTCTGCCAGTTCGCGAATATTATAATAAATTGGTATAACATAATACATAAGTGTTAGGTTTTTTTTATTTAAAAAAGTTCATCAAAAATTCGTTTTCTGTAGCTAAGAGCTATTCTAGTATATTGGTACGGGTTTACCACGATATCTAGAAACCAATAATCCAGAAAGCAAAAATCCCGAAAGTAAAAACCTCGAAAAAAAATCTAGAATTGAAAAAATCTCGAAAACAAAAATCTCGAAAGCATAATCTCGAACTGCAAAAATCTAGAAAAAAAAAATCTAGAAAAAAAAATCTAGATTGCAAAAATCTAGAATAAATATTAATTGTTGAGACAATGAATGGTTTGGTTACAATTCGCGCGAGGAAAATTCCCGAATCGCGGAATATTTTTTTAAAATAAAACAAGAGATATTTTTCTATTGTATATTCCGTTTTTATTATTCTGATTTTTTTTTATCTTGGAAGATACGGCCGCTGTCTCAATGTGGGGCTGCACCGTATTGCTTCTTTGAGTTGATCTTAATAACTAAACTACTTAATAGCTGTTGGAGGAGACGAAAACTATATCAGAAGAATATCGATATCGAATATACATATGAATCGATATTCTTTTGTTTACTTTATTCTTTTTTTTTTATTCTTAACCGAACCAATGCGTTTACCTCCTAGTGGGAACATATAGCATACCCAAGCAATAATGATTGTGAGAACTATGACCCACAATTAATACAGCTTGTGTTTACTTTTTCAAGTGGTTTGCTTTTAGTTTCTCAACAGGTCAACTGAATGCATTGGTTTGATTTTAGTTTGCCGCAATCGTAAATTCTTCACTAGGTCATTTATTGTGAAGCAATAAAATGCATAATTAACGATGTCATTTATTGTGAAGCAATAAAATGCATAATTAACGATGTCGTTTATTGTAAAGCAATTTACGATGGCAGCAATTTGAGAATAAGTATGGTTTAGGACCAATACTTAACTCGCGCACGAATTGTAACCATTCATTGTCTCAACAATTTGTATTAATTCTAGATTAGAAAAGTCTCCTTAAGACAATTAGTACACTGCACATGCACATGCACCCATCCAACTATACAAGTAGGTGACTAAATTAAGTGTTGCTATGGACGGTCTCTTTTAACAACATAAGTTTCCTCGTCATGTGCTGATCAAAAAACACAGAGCTTACCCAGAACACAAAACAGAGTGGAGTCCTCGCATAGGAAGCTCAAGGTTTTAGTTGGAAGGCCACATGTTGGACTTTATAAATTAATTGAAGTTTTGGCTAGTGAGTTAATTTAGGTTAGTTGTGTGGTTCAAAAAATTCAAATTGGTCAAGAAACTAAAATAAAAAGGGAGTTTTTAAAATCATAAAAGCAAATCTTCAAAAAAACTGGACGAAAAAGAATAAAAAAGACATGTAAGATACCATAAGAGTCTTGCATATAACTCCAGTTTATAGAAGTTATTTAGTTTTAGAAGGCCGGCTAAAGTCATCATTGAGAAATACTACACCGCCTTACCTTTCCATACCAACAAAAGGATATATGAAGGACTTGCTACCATTCGTTCGGGGTATTTTCATTAAGTTGCAAGAAGAAGAATGTGAATGTCGTGATAACAACGTTCCCGCTGTGCCTGCTTTAGAGTTATTTGTTTATTTTCTTATATTTTGACACTTTTCCCTCGTATTGAATAATTATTGTACTTTTTTGATATTTGTTATGTTGTGGTACGAGTATACATATACAACATATCCTATAAAATATTAAAAAAAAAAAAAAAATCGGGTGGCACAACGGCTCATGAAGAACCAGGGCCTAGTGACTAACAACTCGCAACCATTCCTGTGTGCGCCTTTCGACAGGAATGGAAGGGACCTACAATTTTATGCCGAATCTGAACGGCTAGACGAGAAGCACTTATTCGTGACAAGTGATACTCTTGGAGGATTTGTCAATTCCTCGCAAGAGGCAGTAGCCCTGAAAGTATTTAGTTGGACAAGGCTGGGAAGCGATCCCAGACCTCCAGCGTGACAGTCGAACGCACTAACCATTACGCTACGGGCTACTACTTCTACTAATACTATTTATTATTTAATAAATTGTTTCATAAATTGAATCTCTTATGCGTTTTATTTTCGTTTAGACTATTGAAAAAGGTAAAAAAAAAAAATCTCGAATAAATTTTTTTTTCGAGATTTTTTTCTAGATACAGTCTTTCGTGATTTTTGTACGTTCTAGATTTTTGTACATTCGGGATTTTTGCAATCGAGATTTTTTTCGAGATTTTTGCCATTTGAGATTTTTGTCATTCTAGATAACGTCATGATCCCATTGGTACAAAACATCCCAGTAAGTTACTCCGTTAAGAATATCAACTGTTTCAGCATTGCTTGGGTAATTCTTTCCAAAGGTACTTCTTCTCGTTTCTACCAGAATCGGACATCTGCCCAAAAAGTGAAAAACATCCTCTTTCTCTCCAAGATACATAGCTCACACGTTTCTCGTAGATCACTTCTATGCGGCATGTAGTTCAGGGGGAGTAACTCTCCTCGTGCTTTTAGAATGAGTGTCATGAGGTCGGTTGGGTACTTCATTCTGAAGTAATTGTTAGCTGCCAAGTTGTAGTTAAGTTGCGCATATATACACCTATAAGTCGAGCTTCTGGCTTTCTCAGCATAATCTTCTCTTTTCCTTTCGTCTACCAAACTCATTAATCGATATAGCTCGCTTTTCCACGTGTCCATCCTATCAACTTGAAGTGAAACATGGAGTCCACAGTACTCGGCTAAGTTTCTCCAAGACTCGAAGCATGATAATCTCTTTCGTATCACCAGCATGGTTATTTTTTTTGGTAAACTACTATCCTCCATTTCGATCGTTCTGAGTATGTTATCAATCTGTATTTTTAGTGACCCGTCTCAAGCATAAGAATGTGACTAGCCGTACTATTTGGTAGCCTCAAGGTTTCGTTTTAAGAAGTATCTCAAGAGCTGCTCCACGAACTGCTTGTGCCCCCAAACGTGAGCTGCATAACACATGATTGCTTTCGCTGTTGATTCGAAAATGCGATATTTGGCTTCGTATTCAACATCCTTGCACTGCATGGCACTCTTCCAAGTTGAGATTAGGGCACTTTTGGACTTCGCTAATTTGTCTACCATATGGTTTTAAAGGTTTAAGTTTCTGGAGATCCTTACTCCGAGATAATTATGTTCCTTAACTACCTCAATATTTTGGTCTTCAAATTTCCAGGTTTCATTGCGACAGTTGCGACCTCCACCGTTCCGAAATATCATTATTTTTGACTTGGCGAGATTTACCTGGAGCCTCCATTTGTGCAGTACTCGAACAATCTACTGATCATCAATTGGAGGCTTAAAGGCGTCTCAGCCAAGACAACGATGTCATCAGCGAACATTAAGACTTTGATTAGAAGATCAGCTGAAATGCGGGCTCCTGGTTGCAACACATCTTCTATGTCATCTATAAACAGGGCGAACAATAGAGGACTCAAGCTGCAGCCTTGTCTCAGTCCTCGGAAAGTTTGTTTCCATATGCAATTGCAGAGGTTGTTGAATTGTACAGTTGTTCTAAAACGTTTCCAAACTTTGTCCAGATTCTTTTGTTGTACAGCTTCAAAATTAGTGCTTTCCTGTCTATGGTGTCGAATGCCGCCTTAAAATCAATAAAAAAGCGTAGAGCTTCTTTTTGTCTCCTACAAATATCTCAGCTATGTTGGTGAGCGAATAGATTTGATCAATTGTCGAATAATTTTCCAAGTCAGCTTGTGTATCACTCAACAAGTTGTTATTCTGAACCCATTTGTAAAGCCGTTTTGAAAGTAATTTAGCAAAAATTTTCATTGAAAAATTCAGCAACGATATGCCTCTGTAGTTAGCCGGAACTCTGTTGTCACCTTTCTTGAAAATGGGACACGTAATAGCCTCTCTGAAACAGTCTGGTAAACAGGAGCTATCATAAGCTTGATTTAAAGCTTTGGTTATACTTTCTATGAAAAGGAAAGTACTAAATTTATAGAATACTTGGGGTATTCCGTTCGATCCCGGAGACTTATTGTTTTGGAGCTCATTTAACACTATTTGTACCTCTAAGCAAGAAAAGAAAAATTTTCCAGCGTTAGCATTCTGAAATGTTCAACCAAGTCATTCATTTCAAGTAACCCAACAGCTTGCTTTTTCGGTTTATTGTTGATTGCTCGAACAGTTTTCCAGAATTACCCGGTATTTCTACAGCCTGCAAGGTCTCGTGCAATGTTCTTTCAGTATATTTGCCTTTTATTCTTTAATACTTCCTTGTAAATTTATTATTATTATTGTTGACATTAACTGTCATTTGAATCGGTAAATGATCGGAATATATTTCAGTTAAGACTTCGAATTCGTCCATCACGTTATTCCATTCGCCTGACACCATTGCATTATCTATCACTGAGTTACCTTGTGATCCTATAAATGTGAAGTCACCTGATGCATCTCCGTCCGTAGTTAACCGCAGGGTGAGCAAAAAACTGGTTCAAAGTAAAGTTTTTTTTTAAATTTCGAAAAATATCCGTTACTCGAAAACCGTTATGATTCGGTATGAACAAGTTACCAAATTCTGGAAGGTCATGACCTTATCACCATATATGTTTGGACCATCCTTTACGGGACACCCTGTCCATCTTGTGCCACATTCGGTGATTAAAAAGAATCGAAAATGTCCATACAAGTTGCACGACACTGGAAAACAATATTCATTTAAATAGTTTTGGCATTTAAACACACGTTGTTCGGGTGACAACGAACAAAAGCGAACACCGAAATGTCTGACCTGATTTGAATTTGCACGTTCGTCATTCGTTCCTAGTTCGTTGTTCAGTTTAATCATTTACATTTTCGTTGTTCCTCGTACGAACAACAAGGAACAACGTACACCGATGATAACACCGAAAAGTCAGCTTTAAGGTTCAATTCAACCTAATATGAACTAACATTTTGTATCGGTAGATACACATTCCGAAGAATTGCCGTAATTCTGCAAACCAAATGACCTCCAATTCCTTCACGAAAGACATAATTTGGAAAGGATCACCTCACCACTATGTACAAATAAAAAACTAAAGAAAATATTTTCGTTTTTCTTTCAAATGCCATTGGCATATTTTAATTCACAATGTTTTGATGGTTAAGGTCAAAATAAAGAGCTGCTCTGCTCAATTACAACTCAGACATCCACATCCACAATAGTGAAGACTAATTATCTCAAAACCGACATTCCCTCTGTAGCTATGCGATGAGCCCAATCAATTTTCTTCAGATATACCTAGATAGAGTTTATTGACTTTCAAATAGCCAAAACTTTATAGTTTCACACTTACAACTTTTATTGAATGCGGTGTTCGAGGAAGTATTTTATAACATAATTTACAAGTTCATTGTTTTTTTTTTTGTTTACTTACTGGTTGTGTTATTTAGAAAAAAATATAGGCATCTAACCAAAACTGTAAATTAATTTGTTTATGAATATATACAACATACCTACACCCGCTGAGCTATAAAATTGCAAGTCAACAAGATGCTCAGGGGCACTTAATACAGTTCATTAAACATGTTATTACTTAAATTCATCACACGAAGACATTTTAGCCCACATTAATTGGCACAAAGAAGTTGTACCATTCCTTTCAATCAGTGCCGTAACTAATTGAATTAAAATGTTTTTGGAATTTTAATTAGATTGATTTAAAAAAGAAGAATTTAATTAAAATAATCCATCAGTGTTATGAATAGATCTTCTTAACAATTTAAAGCATCACGTCCTATACTAAGAAAAATAACAAAATTTCAAAGTTAGAATATTGGCACTAAAATACCGTATGGCACTTTGGTGCATTGAATGAACGAACGACCTTCAATGAATCTAATGAAATAACTATTGGAGCAAGGTCTTGAGTTGTTTAAAGATGGGTATCTAAGTTCAATGAAAAATCTGAAAATTAAGTACCTATATGTACACTAGGGTGGTCCTTATAATGGTCATTGTCTTATTTTGAATTACGCAACCCCCCCTTTTATTTGTTCTTAATAATTAAAAAAAAATCCTGTACAATTTTAGCTCATTATATTAACGTTAACCCGACCCCGAAGACGTCTGAAGTTTTATATGGGAAATCCCATGTATTTTTTTACATCCAAATTTGAAAAATCTTAACTTTGGTAATGATTGATAAAAAAATTGAATTTTGGAACACATGTAGTTACTTTTGTTTTACATTTATAAAAATGTATCTGAAAAAAATTTACAGCAGTTATTTCCCTACTTATTGCCATTTAAACAAAAACATTTTTTTACCACCCTAATGTACATACATACTTAATTTATGTCGTGGGAATTATCAGAAATCAGTACTGTACGGTTAGCCTAAATTTTATATTAACAAAAGATGTCATCTGAATTTTCAGAAGTGAATTTTCAACCAAAAATTAAAAAATTACTTAAGGTAACTGAAAGCCAAGCTACATACATTTTGATTATTACCTCCTTCTTTAACACTTTTATTGGTAAGTAGAATAGTTGAAAATGGAGCTGGAACTGGTTGAACAGTTTATCCTCCTCTCTCTGCTAGAATTGCGCATGGTGGAGCATCTGTTGATTTAGCTTTTTTCTCCCTTCATTTAGCAGGAATATCATCAATTCTAGGAGCAGTAAATTTTATTACAACTGTTATTAATATATAATATAATACATTTTTGTTCAGTTCTACGGATGTTGTCAAAATCAATAGTAAAATTAATTTAATTGGAACAAAATCACCAGAAATTTGTTTTGGTTTACTTCAAAATCACAAAGGCAGTCATTTTAAAATTTCTGAAAACCCTTCGCATTATAATACCTTAGATATGTGTACTGTGACTGAAAGCCATCTTTTTTTTTAAGACAGCTGGCCAATTAGAAACTCGTCAAATAATAGTAAATCTGATAATAGAAATCTGAACATTCAATACTTTAATTTGATGCGATGAACGCATGGCCCTACGAACTAACTCCCAGCGAATTTTAAAGTGGGACTTTGTTCACACATTTGGGAGTTGGTTCAGTTTGGACCTAGTTCATTGCATACTATAAGTTCGAATGAACTTAATACTAATTTAAAAAAATCGGGTGTTAGTTCATTCTTCCAAAAAATTAGTATTTTTAATTTTAAAGCTAATGTAACGGATTTCGCTTGCAATATGAACATGTGTGTGGGTAGCCTAGAAAAAGTTAACTGCTTTATACTGAAAAATTATTTTTAAAAAAATTCACACGATTTTTTTTTTAATAATTTGAACACATTTTCAAAAAATTATTTTAAAAAATTAATTCTTTTTTAGATAGTTCCCCCCCCCCCCCTCCGGAACATTTTTAAAATTACCTCACATAAAATTCAAAAAAAAATCAAAATTACTTTTTGAAAATTTATTCAAAGTATTTTTAAAAAATTCGCGCGAATTGTATACATTTTTAAAAAGTTATTTTGAAAAATTAAAATTTTGTTTTTAAAGATAGCCAACTCTGAACACTTTAAAAACTACCTCACATAAAATTTCAAAAAAAATTCAATTTTTCAAAATAACTTTTTGAAAATGTATACAACGTATTTTTAAAAAAATCCCGCGATTTTTTTTTTGTATATTATTTTTTTCTTAAAAACAAACGTTTTAAAGATATAATTATTTTGAAAGCTTAACATATGTAAATTCAAAAAATTCTAGTTTTCTACGATTAGCTCTTAAATGGCGAACTTGCGCTCAATTTATAGACCACAATATTTTCTACAAAAAGATTGCGCGGATTTGTTTCATACGAGTCATAAGCCACAAGATATTACAAAAGTGGTCGGACTAGTCGCAACCAACAAAAGTCTGTCATAACACTGGATTTGCAAAGAGGGCCTTCTAAGCTTTCAATAGATACCCCATACATATATAAAATTCCATCATGGTTTAGGCATCTTAAGCCAAAAATGCAACCGAAAAAGTGCGTTTTCTACCCATTGCCACCTGAAAAACCTTATCCGACTAGAAAAAATAGTATGACATTTTTGTTCGTGTAAGAGATCTGTTGCAAGATATTGAGGCTTGATAATTGATAGTTTTTGTTGGAAAATTCAAAGAACATTCTTTACATTAACTGCTCAAATAATTTCGTCACTTCATTATTTTTTTTGTTAAAAACTTTTTTTTTATAATCAAATACAACACAAATAAACACTGAAAGCACGACATTTTTTCCGGGGCAGTCGATTGTTTTTTATTTGAATAAAGTATTGAAAATGTCAAAAGTCAAAATAGCTGCACGGAAAAGTTAAAAGTTGACCATTATGGTGTGACTACGGTACGTCTGCTTTGTGATCGCAACAATGATTTTGTGGGTATTAAATATTTCGACAGCTAATATGGGTGTGGCTGTGAGTTATTTTTTTTTTTTAATTCAAATTACAAAGTTGATTTATTCCAAGTTTGCAACCTGCTATTCGTTATTTAATTTGTATTCCTTGTTTTGCTTTCTTAAGTTTAATAAAATCATTTTTAATGTTAAGTATACCAATATATTTCGAGGATTAATCTTCATATTCATGGTTTAGAAATTAAAGTCGCAAAAAAAAACATTTAATTTTTATCAACAAAAATATTCAAACTACAAAATGCGTTACTTTTTCAGAATAATAGGTAATAGACACTTAAAAGTATGCATTTAAAATTTCCCGGAAAGTTATCGATATCAGTTACTTTTTGCAAAAATGAAACTGAAAATCATTGGATAATTTACTTGATTCACAAGTTTGAACCAGAAATCAGAAATAACTGTCAATCTTTATTTTTAATTGGTTTCACTCAGAGAGTTACTACATTACTTAAGAAAGATTTTGGTTTCGGGTTGAGATTTATTTCAAAAAAAAAAAAATTTAGGTTATCGGTTGAGATTTATTTTCAAAAATATCTCTAAGTAGTTGAGATTTTTACGAACAAATTAATGCAAAAGGTCAACCTTTAACCTTTTTCGCTGAAAATAAATCAAAAATGGTTAATGCAGAAAAATTTGGAATTTGTCGAGAACATGTGTATTTTTCAAAAATAAATACATATGAGCTTTTTTCCTTATTTTAGGTATTAAGGACGAGTTTCAAAGTAACAGAAGTAGCACTTAAATGCGAAATATAGGACACAAAATGCCAAACTTCGCAGTGCAAACTTACCTGAATAAGTTGTACTTAAGTATCCCATATGTGCACTTAAGTGTCACTAACTCAGACTGCGAAAATTACCAAAAAGTACAAATATGCTAAACTTAAGTGCAACTTATTCCGGTAATTGTTCACTGTGAAACTGGCCCTGGACTAATTATCTCTTAAAATAAAATGCAAAGACGAAAATGCCCTTTCGACTGTGAATTGAGTTCCTGGGACGCCAAGCACCGTTTATTGTCACAATAAATTCATTAATTGGCACAATTAACTTCGTTTATTGGCGCAATTAACCATTTATTGCCACAATAAACCGTTTATTGCGCCAATAATCTCATTTATTGGCGCAATAAACTCGTTTATTGCCCCAATAAAGTCATTAATTGGCGCAATGCACTCCGTTTATTGTCGCAGTTAACCGTTTATTACCACAATAAACCGTTGATTTCCCCAATAATCTCATTTATTGGCGCAATAAACTCTTTTATTGCCCCAATAAAGTCATTAATTGGCACAATGAACTCCGTTTATTGTCGCAATAAACTCATTTATTGGCGCAATGAACTCGTTTATTGTCCCAATTTCTTGTGGCAATACGTACATGTTAAATATACTTACATTTTATTTTTTCTTTCCAATCTTTTCCTGAAATTTGTAAGAATGTTAAGTTCAAAAATAAAACATTTTAGTTAGGTAAACGTTATAAAATATTTTATTGAATGCCCAATCTACAGAAGGATTTGATTCAAGATATACAAAATAAAAAGATAATCTCTATTATTCGTTAATTAAATTCAGAAGGATGTGTGCTTTTGTACAACAATTTTTTTTATTATCAAAATATAGTGATTGCATAAAGTACCAAAAGTTGGAACTTGGATTAGGAAATTCTAAGTTAAATAGGAAAAAAGTCTTGAAACAAATATCCACCGCCCGGATGAAACTAATGAAAGGAAACTTTACCCCATCGAAATATAAAAATTTTAAAAGTTTTGAAATTATTATGCAAAATATCTCTTTATGATATTTGGTCGTCATGAGAAGGTCGGATTATGAATCGGCAGGTTGAGGTAATTGTGATATGCAATGTTCTAATTTGAACAATTTGCTTGAAGAACTGAACTTGTCCGTATGCCTTTCGCCGACCACAAAATTCAGACGTTTATTCACAAATCACAATTCCTTATACAGGGAAGAACACTAATAATGTTCGTTTGGCACGAAGAAGCTTAAATTTTTTCAACCATTGTTGTTTTCTCCTTGAACTATCGTGTTCATGCAATAAAAACAAAACAGCAAATTTTTGATATTTTCTTGTTGAAAAAAGTAATCAAAGTAATCGTTACAAAGTAATAATAATAAATAATTTAAAGAATGAAAAAATATATGTTGACTTAAAAAAAATCTGCGAATCATTGCAACTGTCAATTTTTCGAAAAATTCGAAAACAATGCAGCTTACAACAAACACATTAGACTATTGTATAATTTGTTTATTATATTAATAACGTAACTAACCTTGGTTTTTCATCTGAGTTGTATATGAGTTGAATTAATTCTCTAACAGCTGGATTTTTACTTCATTCCATTAATTAGCACAATATGAAAAAAAAGAACAAAAAAACAAAAAGTAAACACAAAATTAAAAACAATAAGGGCCGACTTTTCTTACGTCTGATAAAAATGTCTGGTAAAACAAACAGACATTGGTAAGTTAAAACGTATCCAAACAAAGAAAAAATATTTTATATTGAATGATAGAAAATGCATAAATGTATCTGTTTGTTTGTTTGTCAGATATGTTTATTGGAGATGGAAAAATCGGCTCTAAATCTGGATCAATAAATAGTTCATTGCGGCAATTAATGGTTTATTTTGACAATTAATGGTTTATTGAAAGTTTTTTGAAATGGAAATTTGGATTATCAATAAATAGTTTATTGCGGCAATTAATGGTTTATTGTGCGAATCAATTGTTTATTAAAAGTTAAGCGTTGTTTTGTGAACCATTTTATAATTGTAAATTAATATTACAAAATTTCCAATAAACCATTTTCTGTCCAAAAGAAATTCAGTTAATAGTAAAAAAAAAACTCTCAATAAAACATTTAATCCTAAATCAATTTTATTATTCAACACTTTAGTGCAAGAAAAAAGGCAATACTTACATAAATAAAGAATTGAATTTAACCACTCACACAATTTTTTTTGAATGCATCTATTAAGCATTAATTTTAAAATGTATTTTAATATTTTTTATTGGATCAAACTTATTTGTTCTTAACACTTTGTTACAACTTAATCAATAGTACTGGACGTTTACTCAACACAAGAACGAGGAATTGACTGAACCGTCAGACAATTCTACTTGTGCGGTTGGGTTAACTATGGTAATAAAAATTTGTTTGCCCCAATAAATAGTTGTTTGCGCCAATAAAAAGTTCATTGCGCTAATAAACAGTTTATTGCGCCAATAA
Source organism: Melangyna quadrimaculata (assembly GCA_949320155.1). Lineage (NCBI taxonomy): Eukaryota > Metazoa > Arthropoda > Insecta > Diptera > Syrphidae > Melangyna > Melangyna quadrimaculata. The sequence continues at coordinate 72,207,960 of OX439485.1, read as the reverse complement.
ACAGTTTATTGCGAAAATAAACTGTTTGTTTGGACAGTAAATGGTTTATTAAAAGTTAACTGTTTTTTTTGAAATGTAGATTTCGATTATAAATAAATAGTTTATTGCAACAATAAACTATTTGTTGGGACAATAAATGGTTTATTAAAAGTTAACTGTTTTTTGAAATGTAGATTTGGATTATCAATAAATAGTTTATTGCGACAATTAACTGTTTGTTGGGATAATAAATGGTTAATTAAAAGTTAACTGATTTTTAAATAGAGATTTGGATTATCAATAAATAGTTTATTGCGACAATAAAAGGTTTATTGTGACAATAAATGGTTTATTGAATTTTTTTTTGAAATGGAAAATTTTTATTATCAATAAATAGTTTATTGCGACAATAAACTATTTATTGTAAGTTTATTGTTTTCTTGAAATGGTAATTTTTGTTTGATGAACAAAAAAATATTATTTTATTTCATGATCAGATCTTTTTAAAATTAAAAATCCATTATAATTAGAAACAAAATACCATAAGATGCAGATTTTGGACATTATTAATATTGGCCACTTGTTTTATGAAAAAGAGAAATCTATTCAAGTTTTAAACTTATTGTGCAAATAAACTGTTTATTATACATAAAATTACAACTGGGATTTATAAAAAAAATATTAAATTTTAATAAACTGTTTATTACCACAATTAACGAGTTATTAAGGCTCAAAATTGAAATTCAATTAAAAAGTTTATTGTGACAACGTATAAGTTTATTGCGGCAATACATAGTTTATTGATTTTCGGATTTCAAAATCAATAAACTCATATTAATTGTCCCAATAAATAGTTTATTGATTACGGAAATCTGAAATCAATAAAAGTTTATACTGACAATAAAAAGTTCATTGGGACAATGAAAAATAAGTCAATAAACAGTTTTTATAATTTTTATGAACAGTGTTATTTTCAGTGTACTTTTCGCTCTTTCTTGGGGGAGATAAATTTCAGAGAAGTCAAAAATAGTCGGAAGAGTCAGTCCAATGTGAACACCGTCATAGCGAACAAGCGGTAAAAGTAATTGTATGTTTAGTAAATCCAAGGATCAGTTGTGTTCTAGTCAGTCATTTAAAAGTTGAAAAAAGCTAGTTTGCAGCGAATTAAAAAAAAAAATAAAAATATGGCGTCATAGAGCGGGGTCAGTAGATAAGGAAAAAGTATTTTTATCAAAATAAAAAAAATAAAATTCAAGTAAATTTAAAAAATGGTGAAAAAGAAGAAACCTCTAATCACATTTTTGCATGTTGAGCATGCTCCCCGTCATTTTTGTTTACGCCAACACGTAATTTTTTTTTTGACGCTCCCGTATCATTTTTTTTTTCTGAATTTTTTCTCAATGTACAGCGATTCTTAAAATAAATGAATACTAAAACAGTAAGGCCCTAAACTTAAATATGAAATTAAATTGACTAAAATTATTATAATTTAAATTTTCAAATGTAATTTCAATCGCTTTATTACGAACTGAATTTGATATTAAAGGAAGACATTCAAATAATTTTGATTTTAAATGTTCACTATCAAAAACTAGATGAAGCTATCTGTTCAAAGAATTGTGAATCTAATTAACTTGCATAAGGCCAAAACAAAAAAGACTCGATCATATGGTAGGTACCTACATTATAAAGGGTGGGACTTCTAGTGGTTTCTTTTTAAATCATAGGTTATTTTGACAAGAGCAGCTGTTTCCTGCTCGAAGTCTTGACTGAAATACAGTATCATACAAACAAAATGTGTGGCCTTACGCTTGAACATCGTTGGGAAATATTGATAACTTATTTCCAAAGTGATTGCTATGTAGCCCAAACAGTGCTTTTTTTTTGAAAAGGAGTTTTCGACAAAATCAAGCACCCACCGCGCGACTGCTATGTTAACAAAATCTTCGCATCTGGGCATCAAAAAACCTGCACTTGATTGATGAGAAGCCAATGCATCCATTGAGTGACAGTTTGGTGCGGATTGTGGAGTCGTGGCATTATTGGACCATTTTTCTTAGAAAATGAGGCTGGGAACAACGTTTTGGTCAACGGTGGGCGTTACCGAGCCATGGTAACCGACTTTTTTTGCTTAAATTGAAGACATGGATTTGGACGACCTATGGTTCATGCAGGATGGCGCGCCAGCCACACAGCCCATGCTACAATCGATCTTTTGCGCACCAAATTCCCAAATCAAGTTATCAGCCATCTTGGCGATGTCAATTGGCCGTCTCGGAGATATGTGACTTTTTGACTTTTTTTGTGGGGAGTCTTGAAGGACCGATGTTATGCCAACAATCCGGAAACGATTCAATCACTTAAGCCAATATCATCCAAGCAATCCGTGAGCTACAGCCCGAAACCTTCAACAATGTCTTGGAAAATTGGACTGACGGATAATGCGCTACTGCTCAGCCAGCCGAGGCAGCCACTTGAACGACGTTCTATTCCATAATAATTAATGGGAATGTTTGTACCTACTGCTACTAATAAAGCCTAAATACATGGACAAAAATTAATTTTGTTCATTTTATTGCAATTTTAAAAAGAAATTTGTAGGTATTTGGCACACCCTGTATATCTACTACCTCTATTGCTCTATTTTTCAAACTCACGTAATGTGGGTTAGGTTAAAAGGGGTGATGAAGCGGCAAGCCGAATCATCTCACTCGGATCTCAGTGGATCCATTGTGGGTACTAAAACCTATTTCAAAACTAAGAAAAATAAGTTAATTAGTTTTGTTTAATTGAATTTTACTTTTTGTTTGTATTCCTGTTTCATAATAAAGGATTTCTAATCCGAAAAACAATACATAAATCCATTATGAAATTCCTTTCTATTCCTCATACCTATTTGATTTACACAAAAAACACACATTCTGGCTTGGTTTTCTATGTTTAAAAATTGTTTTAGGTATATACATACTACCTAAATGTGTCCTATAAAACATGTTACCGTCATTCAAAATTAACAGGTAGACATTCCTGAATTACGAGCATATAATGTGTACCTATCGGATTTCAATCCTATCTGTTTGTTTCATCCTGCTTCCTTTTTTAAATTGTAGATACCGACGACGGACGCGATGAGTCATACTTATATTAAGTATATCTTTGTTGTGATGTTTTGAATGAACATGTTTTGAATTTTACCAACCCAACATACAACAACAGCATGTTTAATCCAGAGATTTGTATTTTATTTTGTTTTTGGCATAGGTAATAATCTTCACGCAACTCACATTGATTAGGCTTTGTATTTGGAGATGTTCTAGGTAGTACCCAATTTGTTTTATTTTTTAAAAGGAAACTCAACAAAAAACAGCTTAAGCTATTGACTGTTAAGAAGAGCCAACAGTTGGAAAAAAATTAAGTAAAACCGTTAAGAATCGTGTTTTAATTATTTTTATTCAAATATTCAAAGGAGAACCGGACAAAACTGTCTACATAACCAATACCAACGAGACATATCGCTGGCTCAATACTTTAATGTTCTATGTTAGGTTTTCATTATTCAGAGTTGCAAAGTTTTAGGAAGCTGATTTTGTGTCATAATATCATGATTTATTAAAAAAAAATATTAAAATATTAAAACGTCTAAGAAACATAAAGGTATTAAATACCTGTAGATTTAACTAACACTTTTCAATTTTAACATAGAACATTTTTCTTACTTTTTTGAGCTTTTGTAAGTTTTTTGTTCTATGTCGGACATAGAACATTAAAGCACTGAGGGAGACATATGGAAAGCAATGGATAATTGGAGAAAAATGGAATAAAATATGCAGAGAAATTACAATTACAAATTACAAATACAAATAAATTTTGTATTGTGTTCCTTTAAAAAACACGTTATCATTTTTTGGCGCCATATGAAAACAACTCTTGCGATTTAAATTTTGCCTAATTTAGCATACATCAACTTTTTCGTATAGTTTCGGATATATAGAAAAAAAGGAAAATATAACTCCTTTCTTAGCTTCACGACATGATGAAACAACAGTGAATGAATGTGTATTAACGCTTTTTGTTTTTTCCAAGTAAATTGGTCAGAAAACGTTTAATATCTAAGACAATAACTGGTTTTTCAGATTTGTTGACTTTTCTACCGCCCGCATCTTCTTTATTTTTAAACCTAGAAAAAATGTGAATATATATTTTTATACATAAAACATAATTTAATTGTCTCTAATTAAGTAGTATAGACTTTTCCGCTAACATGCTAGGTTGTGGAAATATTCACGAAAATCTAAAAAGGGGCACCTTTAACCCCCCTCCTGAGTTTAGCTCGCGACCCTGGGCTAGGGACTTTGGGTCCAGAGAGCACTCTTTTTTGCATTTATTTTATAATTTTGAGTCTTCGTTGACTGGGTTATTATTTATACTTAAAAATTACATAATAAACTACAAGATTCTAGATTAAAGTATATCAATAGAGTTTATCCCATTTGCCAATACTTTTTAATCATTTACTTATTGATTTAATTTATTTTATGGTGTATGTGAACGTTTAAGTACTGAGCATAACTAAGAATCTATGGCATGTTTCTGTTTGTTAGGGCTATAAAAAAGCCATTTGTTGAAGAATTTATATGACATATAACATTAAAGTATTGAGCCAGCGATATGTCGTTGAAAAGGTATTTTTGTGTACATGAATACTTACTATGGCAGCTTATCCAAAATCGCTGTGTGAAAAAAGTCATTGGCCAACATAAATTGGAATTTGGTACATATAATTTAAACATTTAATGTTAGTGTGTAGTATAGGCAACAATCTGATGACATTAACAATAAAAACAAGACGTATGTTTCTGAAAAGATCTTTTTATGTACTTCCATAGCTACCTTGACAGCTTACACCAAGTCCCTGTGTGAAAAAAGTTATTCCTTAATTAAGATGGTGATGTGGTGAATTTTGGTATAGAAAATGTAAATTTTTTAGGTATGTAGTATAGGCAAAATTGTGTTGGGCCAAACAATAAGAACGCGACTTATGTCATTGGAAAGGTATTTTTATGTACTACAATAAACAATAGTTACCTAGACCGCACATTTCAAATCGTTGTGTGAAAAAAATTATTCAATAATTAAGCTTGTGATGTGGTGAATTTTAGTATAGAAAATGTTTATAGCATAGACAATAAGTCTTTTATTTCATACTAAAATGTAGCTAACCAAATCACAATCTTAATTATCAAATCACTTTTTTCACAGCGATTTGACATGTGCTGCCCAGGTAGCTATTGTAGTCAATAAAAAGACCTTTTCAGAACTGCGTTCGCGCCTGGTCTTTTTGTTATTGGTATTGTTGCCTATACTACATACTTACATTTTATGTTTACCAAATTCAAATCTTTGTTGCCCAATACCATTTTTCACACAGCGATTTCGAATGAGCTGCCATAGTAGGTATTCATGTACACAAAAATACCTTTTCAACTGATCTCTATAATATATGGATTCATATAAAAATCTTGAAGCAAATTGAAGGAAAATTATAACAGTGCAAGGATACAACTGTTGACAGTTGTCAATTTTTTTTTTAGTTTATAACAGTTTAAATTGTATTAAAATGGTGGTTTTTGTTTACATTTTTTTATTAGCTGATGTTTTTCGCGAGTGAGTAAGAAAGTTATTTATAATAGATCATAAAAAAAAAAGATTTTAATTGATTTTTTCATAGTTTTCTTCGATATAAAACACAAAACATTATAGAGATCATCAGTGATAGTGTCCCATTATCCTTACATGGTGAGATTGCTCTGGTGAAATGGACAGAACAGGTTGGCTTAACACTAATCGCAAGAGATATGAATTCCATGACTCTGCAACTGAAGGCACCCAAATTGCTGGGGAAGAATATTCCATATCTGCGAAGAGAACAGTATTCGTATCCATCAACCAGCAGTGCAAGTACTGCGTCTGTTGTTGTTGCAAAATAAATAGGAATAATCAAATGTCTGTGGTTTTTGAAATTCATAATTTTAGTTTAAATAAAGATATCGCGACGCCAAGATCGCTTGCCACTCGAGTCTTGAAACAGAATTAATGAATCTTGAAATCGTCCTTTGAAATCAAATCACCCTTGTCAATATCTTCTGAGAGACCATCCCAACAATGATGTGTTCTGCAGATTCTTCAATGATTCATTGTACCATAGGATCCGTTTTTTTTTTGCCAAACGCTTAACACCTTCAACAAGTTTTGGAAAATCTTGTTGGTGCAGTTCTTCAGCCTCCAATTTAGAGCACAATCCATCTTTCATGAACAAGACTGGCTGAGATAGTTTCAGTTTGTAAACACACGCATACAATATTTCGAGATACTTTTAATTTAATGAACAATTTTAATTCTATAACATTTTATAAGACGCGTACTACGGAAAACGAGCGCTCGGTATATATTTTATCTGTTAAATACGCAGAATCAATTCTTAAACTGAAGTTCTTCAACATGTGTTTAAGTTTGAGAGAAATATTACAATTTTTAATGAACACTTATTAAAATTAATGAAAAACAATAGCAAATTAAACAATTTTATTTATGTTTTGTTTTCGTTTGCGTTTGTACTACAAACAAACCAAACCAGTGCTGTCAAACAAACAGCTGATATCAATGCACGATTTTTTGTGATGATAAAAAACTATCTCTTTCTTTCCTTCGGTAAAAAAAAAGAGACAAAAGTGTGCAAGGATACAATTGTCAGATTCAATTTGCTTAAAAAAAAACTGTTATACGTATAGGGAATCCACTAGCCAGTGTATTATAGAGATCAGTGGATATGTCTCGTTGTTATTGGTTGCTAGACCAGCTTCCATACATTCTCCTTTTCTTTAATTTCATTTTTGTATTTTTTTTTTAAATATGTTATCTTAAACGTAATATTTTTTTGAAGTGGCTCTTGTATTCTTTTATTTGTGCTGCCAGATTCTACCAGTTCTTATCCACCGGTCTTACAAATCTCACATAGGCAAGACACCTATACAAATAAATACACAACGTAGAATCTGACAATTAACTAGACTAGTAGACGAATAAACCAATAATGGATAGGAAATACCAAGCAAGCTAAATTTTAATCTTGCGCTTCCCACCTCTAAAAATCAAGAGCCCTTAAATGCAGTATACTAGAAACTAGACTGACTAGTACAAGGCCGTAGCCAGACAAATATTATGATTATGTATATATGATTTTCAAAAAAAAACAGTATTTTAACTTTTAATCTTGATTCTTGAATTTAAATAGGTAAGAGCAGGTTAGGCTTCTTAAAAAACACCGGCTAAAAATTTAAGTCGATTTAGAACGATGCTAAATCATTTTTAGAATAATACTAGGTACACAATTATATTTTGCTAATTTTAAACGAGTTTAGCATCGTACTATCTCCTAACATTTTACTAAAGTTAAAATCATCAAATTATCTTTTAACTATCGTACTAAATCCATATGACATTTTGACGATTATAAATGTCAAAATCCGGGATGCTTGCGATTTTTTTTGCACGAGCTGTCACTATTTTGGGCGTATTCAGCTGAAGTTTATGAAGGAAATTGGTTTCGTATGACACTAGTTAAAAAGTATTTAAAATTTAGAAAATTTTGAAATTCTTCGTGTGAAGCTACTAGATTCTCCCATAATTCAAACACAGGTCTTTTTAATGCCTGGAAAAACCAAATTGTTTTTGATAAGCTGCGTTATATGCCTGTTCAAAAACAGAATAGTGAATATAAGGAAATTGTGAAGGGTTATCAATCTTAAAAAACTAACAAACTATTTTTTTCTCGAAAAGAAAAGATCGCATTTGCAATACTAAATTGAGGAAAATAAGTTAACTTTTTTTGAAAAAAAAAAAAATTATTGATATGAACCCCAAAAAAGCAAAAGAGCGTTTGTTCCTTTTTTTTCTGTCTCGAAAACCACGAAATTAATACCGAAAAATCAGGCAAAGAACACAACTTACTCGAAAACATGTTAGTTACTTCCAGCAATAACATCACTGGAAACCTAAGGTTATACAAACATTTGGGGCAGACATTTTTTGAAAATTGCCAATCAATAAATTAGAATTTCGAACTTAGTTGCTCTCGAGTTGCCAAGAAGTATCTACCTTTTAATAAATTTTGATATGAAAAACTATTTATCATCGAATTTGATGACAATCACTAATATAAGATGGGTCTATACTTTTTCAAGAAGAAATAAAAGCAAGATACACATTTTGAAAAATTTCGGGGATGAGCATACGCCTGTCATCCCCCCTGGCTACGTTCCTGGACTAGCATAGTTTCCAACAAATCAATCTCCTCTTAAATGATGTCCATAATCCAATCTACAATCCGGTCCACAATCTGATTTGTATAGATATGTCACTGCATGCACATGGATTTTTGTGACTCCATTGGATTTTGTTTAAACATATTAATAGTCCTGCAACCGTTCATGGCCAGTGGAGGCGGCATGTAACATAGTAAATTTTAACTTTAAGGTACAAAGGTACTTATACAAAAATAAATACATTATAGTTGTTTGAGATTTAAAAATGCATCTCTTTCGTCTGTTTTGGTCGTAATGATATGTTAATGAAACAATTTCATTTCCTTTCCCGACGTTTCGACGGTGGTTGACATCTTCTTCAGGGGATCTTTTATTTACAAAAATAAAATGAATTTATTATACACATGAGAACATTTGGTGTAACACTTAAGCAAACTTACATTAGGTAGATGTTTACAATTTACGTAGATAAATCAACAATAAAAGTAGAAATAATAAATACATGACAATGTATTGAAAACTGTAAAGACAATTTGAAAAAGAAAATTCTAAACAAATAAAAATTTTTAGTGAAATAAGGAAAGGAAATGAAATTGTTTCATTAACATATCATTACGACCAAAACAGCCGAAAGAGATGCATTTTAAAATCTCAAACAACTATAATAATTTAACAAATTGGTCAAGAACTCAACAACAAAAATAAATACTACTAAAATAATCCAACAGTGCTGTATCTACTCTACAGGCTATCATCACGAGAGTATGTGCAAGGGCCATTAGGTAGAAGGACATTGAAGTAAAATACAGCATAACGGGTCAAGAACTTCAATTTGATTTTTATTATTTAAGTAGGTATAAATCTATTTGATTTTTAAAATTATGCTTCGTTACCAACGACCACTTACCCGATATTTATTGAGATTCAACCGTAATCTTTTTGAAATCTCGAACCATACAAATATGTTTCGTAAATCTTGTAGATTTGAAATAAGATCTTTATAGGACAAATATGTAGTTTCATTATTCAAACTGGCCCTCGAAATAACACTTCCAGTTTGAAAGCTGCTGTCAAAGTAAATCATAATTTTAATCTTTTTGTGTTTAGGAAACACCATCGAAGAGATTTATTCAATCTTAACTTAGATGAACCTTTAGTGGCAACATAATTAATTTTATAAAATTCGTTACCAAACCACGTGTGAGCCTAGAGGTGTTCCTGTGTAAAGTAGGTCATTGATATCAATATCAATTTTTAGTCTTAATTTAAAAGACTAGTTGCAAAAGAACTAACACAACGCAGACTTAACCGTTGGTGTGGATAGGTACGGCTAACACCTCGGAAAAAATAAATAATTCTGCTATATATTAAATCTACGTTCGTTGCACTTTTTACCCAGGGCTGACCCAGGTTTTTTGACAACCCCGAGAGTTGGTTTGTCCGTTCTGAAAAAACAAACACTCAAGGGCTGTCAATTAAGTTGTTGACATTTAAAACGATCAACAAAGCATTTTAGTCTAGGAGCTATACCCCCTTCCCGAAGGCACTTGAATGTCACCACAGTTTGACGGTGTTTTTTTATGTTTTCGGGGATGGGGAATCCGAATCCGGAGTGCATTTTTGTAATGCAATAAAAGTTAATGTTAAGAAAAAATGTTTCGAGTAAATGTTGTTCCTTATTTTCTAACGAAGAAATTAGTTTCTTATTCATGTAAATCGGTTGATAATTACCCAAGATATTGCCAATTGTTTATTAGTAGGGAGGGTGCCCGCTCAATTGAGGGAGCGGGAGACGGAAGAACGTGTTTTTTTAGGTAAACGGTCAGAGTTATCGTGAAAATTGTCATAGAAAAAATTATTCTCCATGTTCTGACAAACATTTTCGTTTTTATTTTGTCTCAATTAAATAATTAGATTTGGAGATTTACAAAGAAACGTAGACTTAGGGTTAGGTTTTTCACATTTGCATGTTTAAAGAAGACCAATTTACTCAAATTCCCGCACGATAAAGCATAAAACAAGTATTTTTAATTTATACTCCTGATTTTAACTAATAAAACAGTTTTAAAGATATACAGTTTTTTAAGGCATGACAGATTTATTCCACATTCCAATTTTTTAATATAATAACAGCTTGTGCTTATACAGGGTGATTTGCATAAGGTTTCACAAAAGGCTAGGTAGGTTGGACTTAGACAAGAAAAAAATCGTATTGGAGGGGGGTCTATTTCCCCCTGTTTAGGGGCAACTTAAAACAGAAAAAAAATATTAAAAAATAAAGGTAATACTTAAAGAGTCACGCTATAGCATTTTGAAAAGCCAAAAGTCAATTCTTTAATATTATTTTCAAATTAAGTTGTTTGACTGAACAGTTTTTGAAAAATTAATTTTCAAACTCAAAATTTAAAAAAAAAAAAAAAATTTTTAAAAATTTGAAACTAATTTTTTTCTAAATTATACCTTATTATACTATTTTTGTTTTCAAAACTCAATACTCCTATTAATTTTTAGTCAAACATTGAAATCCACATGGATCTAGAATTGAAAAAAATTGAAAATAATATTAAAGAATAGACTTTTGGCTTTTCACGCTTTTATAAGTTAAAATCAGGAGTATAAATTAAAAATACTTGTTTTATGCTTTATCGTGCGGAAGTAAATATCTTGAGTGTATATATCCAAATCTAATTATTCAATTGAGACAAAATACAAATGAAAATGTTTGTCAGAACATAGAGAATAATTTCTTCTATGACAATTTTCACGATTACTCTGACCGATTACTTAAAAAACACGTTTCCTAACATTAATAACTTTTATTGCATTACAAAAATGCATCAAAATTCGTTAATAACAATGACTTCGCACCGGATTTCGCAAAAACTAACTCTGGATTCGGATTCCCACCCCCGAAAACATAAAAACAACACCCTCAAACTGAGGTTACATTCAAGTGCCTACGGGAAGGGGGGGAGGGAATTTATAAGATTTTAAAATTTGTTGCAAAGTTCTGTTTATTTATTTAATTTTTGTATTCTTTAAATTTATATTTCAAAAGTAAACAATTACCTCCAGCACACAAATCCAAAACAAAACAAATCCAACCATACCAAATCCACGACAAAATTAATCCACAACTCATGTCACGCATGCCACTTTGACAGTTTACTCGTTACCTAAACTCGCTCCAAATAAATACTTTACTATACCTACTTTGGGTGAGTTAAAGGCGCCCCTGTGGCAGTGTTTCAAAAAAACAGAGCATTGGGTCGACATGAGAGTGAGTTCAGATTTTTCAAAAAACGCATTAGGGTGACTTCAGAGTTACTTCAGAACAATTCTAGTAGGTGTTTCCACCACCTTCCATTTCTAAATATTTCCGTTCGTTTTTCAAAAAAACATCAAAAAAAATATGTTGTAAGCGTAATTTAATTATCTTGCCCTTGGCGCAGTAGACCAATTCAATTGTTACGGCCCTGGCTTCCACTACCCAACTCCTTTCCACAATATTTTAATCAAAAATACCAACATTCGCGAAGGCAAACAAGAACAACACAGCAAACAGAAAATATAAAATTCACAGCGACAAGAGCGACAGAGAACGCCACACTTAACCAACCAATCACATTACATTAAATTCACTATCTCGTGATATTCAACTAATGCAACTGGCTAGCGATGACGTGTTTTCTATTTATAGCCGAAAACAAGTGAAATGACTCATAATATTGTTTTCTCTCCAATACATTCGGCTACACTCTGACTCTGAGTACTTTTTTTCATTCATTCGTAAACATTTGCTAAAGTAAGGTGTGTGCCGTTCGCGTGTCACATAAAAAAAATATTATAAAAAAGGTGCGTGATTGTTGCAGTAATATTAACATGCTTTTGAATAATCAAACCAAATACCAATTCTTTTATAATACAAAATTAAAAACAATAAATTGAGTGAAATAAAATTTCTAGAATACGATAAAAAAAAGATTAACAAAGTGTCAGCGTGTGGAGAGTTGCGATAAATTGCTACATTTCAAGGTTTTATCCAATTTCCTAGAAAAACGGACAAAAAAGAACCAAGTTTTCTTTTTTTTACATACATTTTATAATCTTTTTTTAATAAATATGTCTTCCATTTGGATTGGAGGTTTATATTAAAAACGCAATTTAATAAAATTAAAACACAAGGAAAGAAAGAATTCTCCAATTGGATTTTTTGACAGTGACAGATAGTGAATTCACACACCACCCTTTTCTATAAGAGGTACACTAATAATAAAAGTTTGAAGTGTTTTTTGTTTCACGGAAACATACAAATTAATACAAAAAATGAAAACACCTGCAAAATCTATTAATGCAGTAAATACTGCAAATACAACAATCAATAATAATAATAATACACAAGTTGGTAATAGTAATAACAATTTGGGTAATCCAAACAACAATATGGATTCTTCGTTTTACGATGATAAACAACAGCAACAACAACAACAACAGCAGTTTGCTGCACCCACAGGAAATGCTTCAAAGAGGCCTGTTTCATTGGATTTAAATACATCCAAGAGTAATCCTGCAAAGAAGCAACGCATGAGTGACGTTGTACCAACACCTATGCTTCTTGAATCGCTAGCAACGCCTGATTTAGAGAAGATTCTAATGCCAATCAATTTACTACAAGACCTTACACCTGTGCTCGCATTCTCTTCCAAGGTATGTAAAATAATACATGTAGATACATAAATTATGCAAAATATTTTCTATCATTTATTTTAAGTTAACATTGTTCAATCATTCAGTTCCGAATAGTTTGGAACCGCTTAGAACAGAATTGTCTTTACTTCCCTTTAAGGTAGAATAACTTAAAAAAGCCAAAGGCTGACAAAAAAAACCTACCTATCTGACCTTAGCTCTTGTACTAAAATCGTTTTGGTTTTGGTTATTGAGAATCTTACAGACAGTTGTGAGTAACTAGAAATTTGATATTATGTAGGTACCTACATAATTAGAAATTAGTTCCATTTAATACCTCATTTATAGTTATCCCTTATGATATACATAGGTAGAGTAGGTAGGTATACTAAGTTCAAAACGCAATCTGAAAAATTCATTTTCTAACTAAAGACATCTCCAAAAAACTTGTCCGATGTTAATTATTGAAATCCATTGTAAAAGTCTTGAATTAGCCAGGCTGAAAACAAGGCATTTCTTGACGACCTTAACAAACTCAAAAATGAAGATCAATGATTTGATTTATTTCCTCAACGCGACAAAATGGATCTAGGATTAACTTCGGTTTCTTTTGCACTTATTCTCCGTCGAACTCCTATGAATGCAAGCAAGCAGACTACTGGTTTTTGAAGGAAGCTAGCTAATGGTGAACGAAGACCGGACGATCACTGAGTTGGGATTTCCTCCTGGTTTCATTCAATGGATGGATTCCTACCTTTCAGATCATACATATAGAGTATTTGCTTAGGTCTTCTATATTAGCGGATTTCATTTTAAAATCCACATGGCAACCATCTGGGTCCTATCATTTCTGACTTGGAATAAGAGATAAATAATTCATGAAAATGAAAATTTTATAATTTCTTAACCTTGCGATATTTTTCCTCTATAGAATGACTTGGTTAATTTCTTTGTTTGGTTTCAAAAGAACAATTTAGATTTCAATGTGCATACATTTCAAGCGATCACATATTTCCACAAATGTTTTCGTCCTGCACTGCAAGACTAGGTACTATATTAATAATGTCCTTGTTTTCAGAATATCGTCCATTCGGGATTTAAGCGTTATCTGTGATAGTGACCTCAGTTTTAGATCACATTATGACAACATAGTTTCTGTGACTAACTCTGCTCTTGGTTTCGTCAAGCGTTTGTCTAAGGAGTTTTCAGATACTTTTGCTATGAAATCTCTATACACAACCTTTGTCCGACCTTTACTTGAATATGCCAGCCAAGCCTGGTCTCCGTATCGCCTTGTTCATATTAAAGAATCGAAGGAATTCCTGTTTTGCTCTAAGGGGACTTCCTTAGGTTGACAACTATAACCTTCCCCCGTATCAAGATCGGTTGTGGCTTCTTCTTAACATATAGTCCCCAGAAAAGCGCTGTGAAGTAGCTGATATTATTTTTGTACATCAAATTTTATCTGGCGTCTCTAATTCTTCTACCTTACACGAAGTAATAAGAATTAACATCAATTCACATACTATTAGATCAGTACCCCACTTCCAAAGCTGCCTAGTTTGACACAGTGTAGATGGTGGTTCTCGGATACGAATTGCGATCCTGTTGAGTGTTTTTCCAATTATACTTAAACCCACACCACAATCATTACCCACATTTGTCCAAATAAATCCAAGGAAAATGTCTGATTTTATAAACGGGATGGCGCCTTTGGCAAATCAGATAATTGTCTAGCTTGGCATATTTCAGTCGAACTTAAAGCGATGCAATATCCCCAAATCCCTTCATAAACAAAAAATAAACTCATCCACAGGTCAAACTATTAGGTATTTAGTATCAAAACAGGTTGCTCATGGCTGCCATCTCTACTTACCTACCTAATGTTTGAAATAAAACTATAGGTTGCTAATTGCTATGCTTTTGTTGAATGATTGACTTCCGGACTATTAAGAATTCTTGTTTTGTATACAAAAAAATGATGGTTCGTAGGTAGTATCTCGTCGTTTAGCAAAGATAAAACCAGTTAAATAAAGAAGAACCGAAGCGAAAACGAAATTATGATTAAGGGTTTTTGACTTAAAATAACCTCAAGGGCCCTTTATTTTCTACTGTCTCAGTGACTGTGGAAGAGGCGACGGTTTAAGTATTCTTTGTATTAAATTAATTTAGTTAGAAAACTTAAATTCCGTTCCTAATGTAAGTCCCATTTTAACAATTTATATAACTTCCTGAACATGTGTCATTCAAGTATCCCATGTATGCATGTAGGTAGGTCACTTCAATAAGAATTTCTCTGACGGTGAAACTGGACCTCTTAAGAAAAAAAAAATATTTTTTGTTTATTTAGTTCTAAATATTTTAGTTTTGTAACATTTGGTCTGTTTCTTATCTGATTTCAAATAACATACTGCCAGATTTATTCAGAACTCGTTCCACAAGTGAAAATCCCTTTAGCTTAATGTTTATGTTTAGCGCTTTGGACTGTCACACTGGAGAGGTGGGTTCTTAGCCTCGACCAACTAAAACACAAAAAGTTTTTTTACCGGGCTACTGCCTCTTAGGATCCTTCCATTCGTAAGTTACTAGGCCCTGGTTGTCTTCGTGCTGTTGCGCTACAATATTTATTTTTTGCTCTAATGTAGACCGAAAATTCGAATCATATGAATATACATAAATGATCTGTCTAAAATTTTAAGAAAATCAAATTACAAAAAACACTCCATAATCGTAATAGCTTGATGACTTCCATTTTTCTACACGAAACCAACATTATGGCAATGACCATGTAATTAACTTTATCAACAAGTCTACGCTAGGATAACTGCGTAAATTCAACTGATTGCAACAAATTGAATCATTACTTTTCTTTTATTTATATTTATAGTAACTACCTATACTACTTTAAATAATTTTATAAAATCTAAAAAAAAAACATTTCTTTGAAATGTGGAATTTATAAAATACAAGATGTTTTGATTTAGGGAAGTGGCACAGCATCATTATAATTTTGTTTAATAAATCAAAGTTATAACACCCCCAAGCCCCGACACAGACCATTGAAAAGCGCTATTTTCAAACCTCCACAGTCCACACCTGACAAGCGCTGAGACAAAAACCTAGCAGACTTTCGTTTTCGGTGTCACCGCGCATGCACCTACGAACTCTCATACTCTTGTCATATCCACTCCCGAAATTTGCTGTCGACTGCAGCGCTGCAAAAAGTGGCACTTAGTGCCAAATTGGCACTTTCAAATGAGTTTAACACCTATTGGCACTCAAAAGTGCAACCATTGGCACTCAAAGTTTAAAATTTGGCACTCTTTTTTTAACTGAAAATATCAAAAAAATTCATTAAAAATTAAATTTCCTTATACAATTTACAAACATTACTACATTTGTTACTCTTTTTTGTAAGCCCCACAAAAATCTACTAGTGAACATTGTGTTAGATACCTAAAAAACTAATGAAAGACTTGTGCCACTACTTCTAGATACTGTCACTACTTCTATTAAATTCCATCCATCAACTTTGAATGTTGCATGCAGGGATGCCGTTCGCTAGATCTGGTGACTTTTCAATTTTTTCCGCGACAAAAAATATTTTGATGTCGCTAGATTATTTCTAGCGACATTTGGAGGAAAGGATCTGTGATTTCCGGCCCTGGTAATTTTAAATGCTGGCATTAAATTAATTTGAACGATAATTGTATGCTAGAAACTAAAATTCACCACACACAGTGCCAGTGAGTAGTGAGCGCAGTAGTTTTATTTAAGAAATGTATCTGTTTCCAATTTCTGAAAGACCAAAGTTTTTTTTTTAATTTAGTTTAAGTTTTGAAAAAAAAAAGTTGTTCAAAGAAAACATTTTTGTTTTAACATTTATTATCCAATTTTCCTCTAGCGACTTCTAGCGACTTTTTGTCTTCCAAATTTCAGCCAATCTAGCGACTGTTTGAGGTTGGGCTAGCGACTTTTCATTTCAGCTTGCGGCAACACTGGTTGCATGTTGCATCAAGTAGAAGAGAAACTTAAAATTAAAACAGAATTGAATTGAAACTCAAAAAGAAATTAGTATAAAACGAATACATAATTTTGAGGTGCTTCAATAATTAAAATATTTAATATTTAACATTTTCCCTGCATGAAAAATTTCATAATATCAATTTTTTCTTTGTATAAATACACCTCAAAACCAAGCGCTCTATAAAATTGCATAATTCTGCACCAAGCAGAAGTGCTCCCTATTAAATATATATTAATTCTTGGAAAATAGGTGGTTGCCACACCCACTGAATGTTTAATCTCAAATTTTACTCTACCAATTTTCATCATTCTACGACGGTCAAAAGTGCTCCACATAAAAATTGATGTCAATTCTGAGAAAACGGGCGGGTGCCACTCCACTCAATGTCTAATTTCAAATTTTCCAATATTTCGTTTGTATTGATCCCATGATCGACCAGTCTACCAAATTTCATCAGTGTACGGCAGTCAGATATTAATAATCAGTCCATATTAATGATATCAATTCTGTGAAAATGGGCGGATGCCACGCCCTCTGAATGAACATAAAGTCTCAAATTTTAAAATTTTGACATTGCTTTCACTTCAGGTCCTACCGCTCTACCAAATTTCATTTTTCTGCAATGGAAGTGCTCCATAATTTTGATGGGCTGTCAGTGAGTGAGTCAGTCAGTTACGGGTTTTGCGATTTTTGCAGTCTTATATCTCAGGAACCACTTATGTTAAAAAATTTAAACTTGGTGAGTTGCCTGAACCTGGTGAGCTTAGCAAATATCTGCTGCGAATTTTAAGTTCCTGACTTTATTGGTACAAAAGTTAAAGGGGGGTCGAAAATCGCCTGAGTTTGATACTGTAAAAAGGGTGTGGTGCAGAACTTGGCTGGGCACTACCGTGCCCTTTGATACCTATCATATGATATATGCAAATGAATGTTGCTATTGTTTTTTTTTTTTAATTTTATAATTTTATTTTGTTAATAGGGAAAATATGTAAACAAATAATATTTGTTGTTTTTGTTTGAATATGGGATTTTTTTTTACTTTGGCACTCGTGCCACTTTTTGGCACTCAAAAAAATAATTGGTGGCACTAAGATTTTTTTTCAGCGGCAGCGCTGGTCGACTGTAGACTACGGTGAGATGTCCAAAAAATTGATTTTCGGTCGGCTGCTTGTCTGTACGTATACATTCCTACTAATCTACATTGAGCTAGAGCCTAAATAGTTGGACGGATTTGCTTCAAATTTAGTGTGAAGCATTTGTATGTGTGAAATTTAAATTTTCGTTTTAGCTCATTTAAAACGGTAAGCTGCAATACAACCATTTTGGTTTTATCAAGTTTTCTCTAGAACAGTTTTAAAAATACAGCTCACCAGGTTTCTGCCAAAAGATTCGAATAAGGGAAATAAAGTTTTGGCTTTATTTCAGCGAAATGTCTTTTTTGCCTCGTTGATTTTATCATCATTTTACCATTTGGTACTTCTAAGTTGGCTTAAGGAGCAAGATCTCCGTTATCTCTCTTTCCTGAACGCGCCTTATACATAATCAGAACATTTATTTCACCATACCTCAATTATGATTAATTGGAATTGTTTTTTTTTTTTTATTTAGGTGACATCCGAACAAGAGGGTTTTGCTAAAGGATTTGTTGAAGCTCTAAAAAGCCTCCAAAATAACGATACCAATAATACTCATACCAATGGAATGAGTGGCGGTTCATTTACATATACAAATTTGGGTAAGAAAATCAACCGTACAACTAGTCATTCACTAGACCATTTATCTAAAATTATATTTACTTACATGTTTTTTTTTTTTTTTGTACAGATGACTCATACCCAGTTGCAATAAAAGACGAACCACAAAATCCACCGCCATCACCACCCCAACTAACTCCAATTGATTTGGAGAATCAAGAAAAAATAAAACTAGAACGCAAGAGACAACGCAATCGTGTAGCAGCATCAAAATGTCGCAAACGAAAGCTCGAACGCATTTCAAAGCTCGAAGATAAAGTTAAAGAACTCAAAGGAGAAAATGCTGATCTTGCGTTGGTTTTGAAGAATCTCAAAGATCATGTATTCCAATTGAAACAACAAGTTATCGATCACATCAATGCCGGTTGTAATATTGCATTATATAATGGCGCTACTCTTTTGCAAAGCAAATAACAGGAGGATTTCGCCGATGTTCTTGATGGCAGTGGAGGCGGGGCAAGTGGGTCATCCCTGGACTCCTCTGAAGCTGCCACAACGGCAACATACGAATTAGTTGTGCCCTCCGAAGAGGAATCCCTCCAGCCCGTTGACATAGCCGCCAATGCCAATGAAACAAATGATGATGCAAACGACAGACCTCTACTATTCGTGATAGTAACCGATTATAATATGCAATAGAATATAGGAATATACATAACTTACTAAAAACTAAAATAATATAATATATATAAGTGGCTGTTAGAAAGAGTAAAGCATTATTATTGCTAACTCGTTGTTCGGTCAATCGGTTCTTATTTAATTTGTAAGCTTAAAAAACTGTGTGCTTTTTGATAGAGCTTGTGCGTTCATTGTAATATTCGCTTAAGCTTTTGTTTGTTTTACTTTTTTTTATAGCAAAGTGCCTTTCAAATATTTTGTTTTCTTTTTTTTATATGAATATTTAAAACAAAAATCGAAAGATTGATGCTTTCGAACAAAAAAAAAATACAAATTAGAATGAAGCAATCTTTGACAAAAACAAAGACAGAATGGCCTTAAATTTTACACATAACACAAATTAAATAACACTTTAATAATATATATATTTATATAAACCTTATAATAAACAACATACTTAACACACGTGCAAACATTTACCAATTATTTTGTTTATAAAATAAAATAAATAATATTGTATATAGTATTATTAATTTTAATTATGTATTTTCTTTTTAAAGCTTTAGTAAGTATTTTTAAGCAAAAGACAAACAAAAATAATTGATATTCGAGAAGACAACAGCTTATAATAACAAATCTAATTTGATATTTTTATTTATTGACAATGTAGGTTATAGAATACATAAATAAAAGTATGTACAAATAGTACACTTATTATGTACAGAGAAGGTTCATGTTTTTAATTATGTTATATTTTATTTTTGAAAAGATTTTTTTTTTAACTAAGTTGAGTGTGTACCTACATTTATAATATTTTTGTTTGTCCTTTTAATGTCTCAATTAAATTAAGTGAACAAAATTTAAGAAAAATAATTTAATATTTTACAAGGTGTGTTTTATTTGTAATACAAAGTAAGCAAACTATTTGAGTGATGCTATTAGTTAGGCTGATGGAGTCTATC
The DNA here is from genome assembly GCA_949320155.1 of Melangyna quadrimaculata. Lineage (NCBI taxonomy): Eukaryota > Metazoa > Arthropoda > Insecta > Diptera > Syrphidae > Melangyna > Melangyna quadrimaculata. The sequence goes on along the minus strand of OX439485.1, from coordinate 72,187,613 downwards.
GTATTAAAAATCGATGTATTTAAATATTTTTTAAAATCAATTTATCGTACGAAATTGATTTGGAAGTTCACTAATCGATCGTTTTCGAAAACGTCTTAATCACTTCTAACATTATGTACATTAGAGTTATTGAACCAATTTCTTTTTACGCATTTTTTAAAAGTGACATTGGTGCGCATGGAAATAGATTCAACGATTGTTTTGGTATATAAAATTTAATAGAAGGTGGCCAACAAGCGCTACTATCTTAATTTCAAAAGTTATCTCCTAAATATGTTTAAAAACACATGATAACATACAAATTTGCATTAAAGGTTTTTTTCTGTTTTAATTTTTTGTATTTTTATTTAACTCAAATAAATGGGTCACACTAATATATTAACTACAATTACTGTTTTTACATTTTTGTTAAAAAAAAAAACAATAAATTGGGTGGCGCAACGGCTCGTGAAGATCCAGGGCCTTCTGACTAACAACTCGCAACCATGTCTGTGTGCGCGTGTCGACAGATATGGAAGGACGAAAAGTACTTATTCATGACAAGTTATATTCTTAGAGAATTAGTCAATTCCGCGCAAGAGGCAGTAGCCCTGAAAAGAAACTTTTTTGGTGGACGAGGCTGGGAAGTGAACCCAGACCTCGAGCGTGACAGTCCAACGCACTAACCATTACGCTACGGGCTACTACTTTTTGTTTCCCAGTTAATGCAATTATTGTGGATAATCTTGTTTAATAAACCATATTTCTGTTTAATGACAGTTTTCTAGCAACTTAATTTTGAAGATCCGTCGGCAATTTTTGGAGATAAAGATTTATTTATGACACCATGTTACCAATTTTAGCGGCGTCGCTCCTCTTGAATTAATCATAAAACAGTAATTATTATTTATTAGTATTGTTTGAGAGTAGGATAAGAGCAAAAAGTATGTGGGTTTCTTTTAATTTTAATATTTTTATCAACTTTTGAATTTAAAAGGCCAGAAATCGAATTGACTTTTCTCTTAATCATATCTTACATTTTTTTTTTAACATTTTCCAATAATTTTTACAAATAAATATAAATAGATCATCATTTTCCCTTTAATTATTTACCTCATTAAAAAAGATTGGACAATTATAACCCAAAAGTGGCTAAAATGACCTTTTTTCACATTCAGCCCTATTGTGAGTTTCACCCGGAAAACATTTCGCCCGAAAATGATTTGTTCGCCCGGATTTTTAAAATCTATTGCGAGTTTCACCCTCCATTTTACAACAAGTGTAGCCTCGGTCGCCACCAAAAATTAAATGGAAATCTTACTGTTAACGACATGACATATTTCACACGAAAAAAATGTTTTCAATAGTGCCAATAAGGGGACTTTTACGAACACGGAACATTTTTCGCCCGAACTCACAATAAGGGAAGAGTGAAATGTAATTTTTCCGGGCGGATTTTCTTTCACGCGGAACTCACAATAGGGCTGAATCAGTAATTATTATAACAACTCTAACCAATTTTTTTTTAATTGCTCACTCTTTTCAAAAACTTTTGAATACAAAATATCATAAAATAAAATTGACCAATAATTTGTATACACGAACGTAACCCCACATATTGGCATTTGTTTTAGGGATGTCATTTAAGCCTTGAAGACCCAACCATCTGAACTTAATTTATGATTTTTTAAAAAGAAACAAAATCGGTTCAAAATTATTTTTTTAAACAAGATAACGGAGCTTTTCCACTGGTGGACAATGCAATGGCAGTGAACGAATTCTTGATTCGATTTTCCGATTAATTTATAAAATCGAAATACTTGTTTCTTTTATTGATATTCGGAAAAAAAAATCAATCGATAAAAGTGCTCAAGAATAATAAGTCAATATCGCGAGGTAATCTTAGCTGTATATAGCTCCGCATAACGGTAAGTTAGAAGTTTAGATCCTGACCAATAACAGTCATTATCCCCGAAAATTAAAAGCATCTAAACCCACCCGTTAAAAAGATAAAAATCAACGAAGTCAATAATCATACAAAATTTTTACGCTCCTGGACTGAGTATCTCATGGAAGTCGTCTATTTTTACCCTATATCGAGAGCCTGTTACATGCTGCACATCAAACAAAATATATTGCTCTTTTGCATACTATCATCAACAACGTGTGAGCGAATTCATGTTCCATCATTTTTGTATACAAAGCAAAGATATGTTTATTTTTATAAATGGCCGAATCTTTAAGGTTAAGTCTTCAAATAAAGACAAAATATCAGACCATTTTTAGTATGCAAGTAATTGGAGGGAGTGTGAACATAATTTATCTAACCATTAAAAAATAAAATAAATTAGGTGGCGCAACAGCTCGTGTGCTCGTAAAAAACCAGAGTGTGCGCGTGTCGATAGGAAAAACCGTTAGGAAACACTAAATATAATTTTCGATTTTTATGATGGTAAAGTAAAGTAAAGTAAGAGATTTACCTCTCGGATTGTTTCTTTTTCACAGGAGTCAAAAACCTCCATCGCCTAAATTAAATCTTTTTTTTTTTTCAGGAAAATCCCCTGAGAAACTTTTTAGAAAATTGTTAATAATTCGTAAATATCACACCCGGGAAAAACCTGAAGGAGAAAATCCGAAGGAAATTTTGTACAAGCACACTCAAGGAATGTTTGATACCCTTAAAATGCCAAATTTAACACAGTGCGAGCGTAAGGAAAATATTGAAGGATTAAAAAGGAGATATCGAGCCGGGTAAATCATTCCACATTCGGGTAGTGCGGCTAAACAAAGAATCTCTATACTTGACAGTACGTCAGAAATTGGGCTCGAGGGCAATCTGATGAGCATTCCTATGCACAAAAACTTATTTAACCCGCTTTGCACTAGTAAGGCTCTTCCAAATCAACGTTAAATCGTTACAAAAAAGTCGCAATGACACAAAAATTACATACACAATGCTTAATAAAAAACAAAAAAAACTGTCGGCAGCGAATGTTTCGCTTTGCTGTGGGAAGACTTTTATATTTTGTTTTTATTTTTGTATGATACATGGTTAGTACCATGCACTAAGTGCTCAAATCCTTGACATAAATTGTTTGAACCTTTGAATGGAATTAAGATGAATATTTGTGTAGACACCCTCAGCAGGACATGTATGTGGGTATATCCTGAATGAAATAATTATCGGTCATCAACCACACATTTTATATATTCAAATAAAACATTTTCGGAAACAACTCTGTATTACACGGTAATTTATTTAAAACTTAAAAAATAATTATTGTTCCTATTTTTGTGATTAAAGGTCTATATATATAGCCAACTTAGAGCCAATTTTTCAATCATCAGAGCAATAAATATTATAGCTAGAGGAATCAATTTTCTCTTCATCTAAAGAATAAGTATTATCTGAGGTTAAGTTGACTATTAAAAAATGATCTCTTAACAAAGTAATACAAAATCTTAAAAATATTAAAATTGTATTTATTATTCGCCTTCTTTATCTTTGACCCTTCTGTAACGGTCAGTTGCTAAATGAAACCATTTCATAATTACTTGATTCATATCTGCTGGCCTTACTGTTGAAAATTTTGATACTACACATTCTAAGGATAAAATAAAAACAAAATTAATCAGATCATTTGTTTTTCGTTCTATTAATAATTTCAATCTATGTTAAGTACCTTTTAATATTCTGGTGAGTTCAAGATTTTGGATTTCTATGTTGTTGTTTTTGCCATAAAACGAACAAAGGACAGCAAGCTTCTTTTTAAAACAACAAAAAAGACTACTCGAAATGAACCTTTCCCATGACCGATCATCAACTCTGAGTAAGAAATTTTTCTAGAAAAAAAAAATACAAATTAATTTATACATGAGCTTACATTTCTAGTTGGAAATAAAATTAAATTACAAATAATTTCCTCGGCATATCGTCAGTTTTAATTTTTTCTTCAAAAGCTTCTAATTCCTCTTTTGTTTCCAAGGGAATGCCAAGATTAGCTCTATCGAGTATGGAATCTTCTTGCCAGGTATTGTGTTTAGTTTTAATATCCTGAAAATCTTCGTAGAGCTGGTCTGTTTTAGTAGCTATTTGTGTCATAAGCTCTTTTAGGTTAGCGATAGCACTTAAAATTGTAGCTGTATCAAGCTTTTCTTGTGTGTTTATTACTCTGGATTTTTTCAATGCTGAGGTTGAACTTCTTGATGAATTGGCTATTTGGGAATCAAATTTTCGTTTTAGATTATTTTCTATTGGTGCTACACTTAAATTGGATAGTCCTTTGGGTCCATTTTGTGTAACAATAGAAATTTCTTGTGTTTCCGGTTCTATCATTAGACCAATTTGGAATTCCATATGGTCTTCGTCCGAATACTCATTCAAACATTCGAATTCTTTTAAAAACAAAGGAAATTAATATAATAATTATCATATGTATGTATATGATGTGAATAGTTACCATAATCATCATCGTCAGTAGCCATATCTGAAATACATTTTTAAAAAAATTGTTAGAACCTAAGGTTGTAAAACTCTTAATCCTTCTTAAGAGCCTAACTATTTCAAGAGCTTTGTGTTTATTCACCAGCTTGAACCCATTCAAAGTACCTACTCCATGTGACAAAGAGATCATATTTAGTTGCCCCCAATAAAACGAACCTAGATAGTCTTAGGACAAACAAAAGGGAGGGTTTTGAGGCCTTAGTTGAGGTCATAGATGGAGATGCATATGAAAATTTAATGAACTTATGTTCGCACAGGTTTGGGAGTTTACTCCTTGGTTGGTATTAGTTTTTGCGCATGACTTAGCTAGCTATTGGTATTGGTACCTCAGATTTATTCAAAATCAGTAATTAATTACAAGAAAGACGAGAATAAAAATAACTTAAATTTTTAAGCAAGAACCGCCAAGGAACTTGCATATCAACTGAAAAACTGTGATTTTAATTAGATACATCATTTTGCGGAGTTGGTTGAGATCATGGAAACCTGATTCAATGTGGATATGTAAATATTTATTCAGACTTTCAACAAATTGTAATCGAAAACAAGTTTTTTTTTGTCAACATAAAAGTTACTTTTGAAATTCATGTTTACTTACTTTATTATTGTACAATTTAAGCTTATATTTATTAAAAGGATTGTTATTTATTTTGCTAAGAAAAAAGCCACAGATTTTACTACTACGACCACCATTCGAAATGACTTTGTAGTGGAAGAGTTCAACACAGAAAAAACGGAGTCATTCAACCTCAGAAATAGCGGCGACCTCTAATTGTTATGGTCAGCACCTACTGCCGAGATTCCGTATTTAAGGGCTCTGACAAACTAAATATTAGGGGTATTCACGATCCGGTGCAACTGGCCTTGTATCATTGTAAAAGTGCAAAAGTGTAAAATCTTACAACACTACAACAGCAAAATATACAAGGTGCAATCTTACAACAGTTTTGCACTTTAGCAATACCCGAAACCTATTGCAACAGAAAAATACAACATTGTAAGATTTGTAAATTGTGTTTTGACAGCTCACTCATTCTTGATTACGTTAAACAGAAACAAATTGTATCTTGATTGTATTGATGTGACGTCGTCATCATCTTTTACTATTATTTTCCATTTAAAATTCGGACGATAATTAAGATTTGGTAATATTTTCTTTTTCCGTTTTTTTTTGGCATCTTTTTATGAAGAAAATTTAAATTAAATCAAATTGAAATTTTCAGATATTTTCGAAACAAAAACAAATAACAAATGTCAAACTAATTTTGACATTTGCTTTAGTGTTGCAAGAAGATAAGAAAAGTGCGTTCACGATCCACTTAAAAAAAAAAAAAATTTCGCACTTTTACTAGGCTCGTTGCACCAGATCGTGAATACCCCTATTTATTTTTTTTTCTATTTATGTGTCTGTCATTTCTTTGAATTCCGTCAATAGTGGAATTTGTATGGGGAATCAACAAAAAAAATTATTTAACTATTATTTTATATTAGCCGTGTTTTTTTGCAGGTTCAAGTAATCCGAGCAGCAAAGACACCGAAGCAAAAATGACCAGCACTATCACGAATCTCAGAAATGGTCATCACTAATCTTTCAGCTTTTGAACAAGCATGTAAAATAAAAACAAAATACAATCAAATAGAAAGAAATCTCGTATAGAAAATTATTCCGATCGTTAATGAAACAAAAAATGTGAGAAAAACTCAATTTTAAATCACAAATCAAAAAAAAAAAATTAATTGACAAAACAATGGTCGTCCATTTTTTTTTGTTAATAAAAATAATTTAATTAGTTGGCTCAGATTTTTTGACGTTTTCAAACAAACTATTGATAGCAAAATAGTAATTTGCTGGCAGTACTTTTTCTATCTGAACTTAGGTTAAGAACCGATAATTATCTGGGCTTAATGGTGGATTTACATGTATCTGCATTTGGTTTCTGCACAAAAAAGGGATGCCAAATACAAAATCTTTATTTGTTAGATAGAGAGAAAAGATCAAAATGCAGAAGAACTTCGTTTCTGCATTGTAGGAAAGTGCCATAATGCAGAAATGAAGACGAACATGTCCATCTTCTTGATGGTTCTCTTTCACTCGCTCGTTTTGCAGATGACGACTCAACAACACAACACATGACACAGATGTGGATCAGGCTTTAGCTAAGTTCATATGGACCTCAGTTGCTTTTACATGTAAATTCCTTAATTCAGAAGTTTGTTTTTCGTCAAATTATAGGTTAGACCGCACTAGGCGGAACTGCACTGCAGCGGAACTGCGATTCAAAATAATTTGTATGAAATTTTATGAAGTTCAGTTTCCGCTTAGTGCGATACATAGCTCACACAATTTCATACAAATAATTTTCTGCCACGTCGTGAAGTGTAGTTCCGCTGCAGTTGTGTGCGATCTAACCTTTTATCTGAACCTGTACAAAAAACACGGCTACTATAGTAAGGAAACACATGGGGCTTACATATAGTTCAGATACTATAGTATTGACGATACCATGATAGGTGACACAAATATTCTCACACTTTACGTTCAACCAATAGACTTAAGCCTGATCCACATCTGTGTCGTGTGTTGTGTTGTGGAGTCGTGTGTCGCTGTCATTCCATATATTTTATGCGCCACACTGCAACACAACACACGAGACAAATATTGTTCTACGCATATGAAATACATTGTAGCGATGGCGACACACGACTCCACAACACAAACACACGACACAGATGTAGATCAGGCTTTAATAACACTGAGGCCACACGAGCCAGTACTGGCTTACAAGTTACAATACATTTAAGTTTTCTTACTAACACATACAAACTTGAGCAACTTGCTCGTCAACTGGCTTGCCATTTTCGAAGCCAGTAGAGAAGACAGTGGCCTCGTTCAGACTTGTATGTAAAGCTATATGGATAGCTTTTCGTTGGAAATTTAATGCAAAAATAAATATTCTTTCTACCACAACTTCTAATGAGAGGAGGGACCAGAAATTTTTAACGTTTCCAAAATAGGCAACTGTCAAATATGATTGAAGGATGGCTATGATTATGATGAAATATACATCATCTCTTAAAAATCCTAATTTTTTGAAATTATATTTTTTTTTTGGGAAAAATGAGAGTTTTGGGGATTTCGATGACATTTGGTACATTTTGTTACCGATTTGTCAAGCCATAGACTGTCAAATTAAATTGAAAGATTGCTACGGAGATGATGCATTGAAAAACTTAAAGATATCTGAATTTTTTGAGATTACATTTTTTGCGCGGGAAAAGGCGGTTTTAGCGCCTTTATGTGACATTTTGGAACGAAATATTCCTCACACGACGTAACTTAGTTTCTTACCTATCTGTCAACGCATGAACTGTCAAATTCCTCTTCTTCGATGATGATGGATTAAAAAACCTCCAAAAGATCAAATTTTTTTAAAAATTATTTAAAAAAAATCGAAATTTTTGAATTAGATGAAAATCAATCCATGTTAATTTGACGCCACAGAAAGGTCTTTCAATGCAACCTTCAACGCATTGGCAGTATTATGCGTTGACCATCGCAAGACTTGATGCAGAATTCGACGTCATTTTTTTAAGAAAAAATCGAAGTCGGATGCCAAAGCAAATTCAATAAAATTGTGTATTTAGAATGCTAGGTAGGATGTCCTAGTAAAAGCTGAACGTGACCGCAGAAACTTGAAAGCAACTTAATTACAAGTTGCCTGCCGCCTACGTCACAGCATGTTCACGTATACGAACTTGACAGTCAATCTATGTAGCCAACTGGCTTGCCAGTACTTGCTCGTGTAGCTCAGGGTAAGGGAATAAACAAAAATCTCTGTTTCTCTTTTGTTTCTTCGTGTGAAAGGAACAAAGCAATTAAAGGAAAACGTCAACAAAAGCCGTGTTTTTTGTGCCTTTATTTACGCTTCCATAACTGCTTTTTTCCCATGTGAAATACAACAACAATTCTGGAATTGTAAAAATTGTTGTTGAATTTTATATGGAAATTATTTTTAAGCAGATTTGGAAGTGGAGATAAAGGTAATAAAAACACGGCTAAAATCTCCAGCAATATGTTACCCTGTGTGAAAGGCAACCTACAAAGTTTCTGGCAACTCATGCTGGATTTACATGTATCTTCGTCTGCTAATATGAAGAAAAATAGAGCGGGACAGATGTATGCCAAAAATCTGAGCTTGTGAAACAGAACCATCAAGAAGATATGGTGGATTTACATGGGCGATTTCATTATCGCGGGTGCAACATTTAGACAGACTTAAAGTATTTTTATAATAAAATAAAAGAATATTTTAATGAAATTATTACTTGAAGGGTTACATTTTCGACTATTCGCTTGGGATTCTTTTATAAAACTCAAATTAATTAAATAAATCATCAGAAAAAAAGGTTTCAAAGTGCGATCGCGGGTGCAACGAATTTGGCCCACCTATCTTGATCACAAGTACGAAAAACACAAAAGTATGTTAATTATGAAACATTTATTAAGTTCTTTTTTCATTTTATTGAACGACATTGATTCAATCAACTAAAGACATAAAAATAAAGATAAAAAACAAAAATCAACTACGATTTTTTCACTTTTGAAGCAATCGCGGGTGCAACATCAAATTATCGTGGGTGCAACGCGTCTTACTTTAATGAATATTGACATCAGTAAAACGATATAAATGAACTGGATAAGAGATTAAATAACATATATTGCTAGTCAGTACAGTTCTCTATTAATTTTTAGTTTGTGTTTTTTTCAAATACGTCCAATACTCCTTTGAGTATATTTATAAATAAATAAAAGAATAGGGATATTCACAATCTGATGCAACTGGCCTAGAATCATTGCAAAAGTGTAAAATTGAAAATTTTTTTTCCAAACAGACAACGACACCAGGCAAATTTTACACTCTATGTTGCAATGGGTTTGGTATAGCAAAAATGCAAAACTGTTGCAAGATTTAAAGCAGTGTTGTTGTTATAGAGCAAGAAGATTTTTGAATTTTACACTTTTGCAATGATACTAGACCAGTTGCATCGGATCGTGAATACCCCTAATATTTTAATGAAATTATTACTTGAAGGGCAACATTTTAATCTATTCCCTACGTAGAAGTGCTATTAGGGCTGGCCAGGAGATGAGACTTGGCGAGACTTTTGGAAGTCTCGTCTCAGTCTCGTTAAAATCGAAAATGTTATTCTCGTCTCAGTCTCGTGTCGATCTCGTCTCGGTCTCGTCTCCGAAAAATACGATATCCGGACAATCTGTTGATTATTGTAACGTCAAACTATAATTTGTCCTCCATATAGTTTGAATATAAGCAGAAGAAAATAAATATTTAACTGATATTGGATTTTTCAATTTATTAGACTCGCTATAAATTTCAGTCCAAATATACAGTCCCGTCTCGGTCTCGTCTCGGATGCTTAAAATGCAGTCTCGTCTCGTTTGGTCTCGGTCTCGTAATGCGAGACCGAGACTTAGGCTGGTATTCACCGATCGCTCATAAACTGCTCTTAACTTTATGAGCTTCTTAACTTGGAAATTATTTGTGCTATTCACCAACCACTCATAAGTATTTTTCCATGTTCGAAAAAGAGAGCCAGTGTTTGAATAGGAGAGCAAATGCTCGAAAAACCAACCAAACATTCCCAATTGGAATCGATAGACAGCTGGCTAGGCAGACGCTAAAAGAATATCAATAAACTAAAAACATTTTTTACTTTTGTCTGTAAATAGGTATAATCTCTGAAAAAAAAGGTAGTAGTTTCTTTAAGAATTTAACATTACAATAATATGTAATTCTATTATTATATAAAAATAACTCTTTTGAATGCTTTAATTTTGACTTCTTTAAACAAAAAATAATAACAAAAGATGATTGTGAGCTGTGACATCATAGAAATACCCAGAAATCCCATGATGGCGAATTGGGTGTATCAAATGAGCATACTTTTGTCTGTTTATCTTGGGGAGAAGGGACGTTTTATTGCGAAAGTTTTCGGACAACCTTTCGAAGAGAGCGCTCGTAACTTAGGAGTGCTCGAGACCACTCATAACTTTTGCGAGCGCTCGTAAATATTCACTAATATTGCTTGGTGAATAGGTTTATGAGGCTCTTAAGTTATGAGCGCTCGGTGAATACCAGCCTTATCGTCTAGTGGCCAGCCCTACTCTGCGTGAAGCTCAGCATTTTTTCAAGCTTACGCCTATATTTTTGTGAAGCAGTCTCTTTCCTTACTTCCCTGCATTTTATATTAAATTGTTAAAAAAAAAAACAATCTTGAACAACAAAAATTACTATTCAAGGCATGTTATTAATAAAATATGATACATGAATCAATAATGTTAGTTGATTTGAATCAACGTTTTTTTTTTAATTCAACGTACAATTTAAGGTTAGACCGCACACAACCGCAGCGGAACTACACTTCACGACGCGGCAAAACATTATTTGTATGAAATTGTATGAGCTATATCGCACTATGCGGCAACTGAACTTCATACAATTTCATACAAATTCTTTTGAATCGCAGTTCCGCTGCAGTGCAGTTCCGCCTAGTGCGGTCTAACCTTTACTCCTAAAAACGTCTGGTTAAATTTTGCTTTTGATTTTTTCTTACTTTTACAAAGTTTCGCTAAAGTTATCACTTTATTTCTATTGGAAAAACAAACTTTTATATATTTTATATCGTGAGTGCAATAAACTTACAATGGCTATTTGCAATCAATAATAGTTTAAAAAATAGTAACAAAAACTTTTATGTGTTTATGTAAGCGATTAAATAACATTTGTGACAACATGTCTACCAACTAAATCATAACCTCAAACTATCGGTAATGTCTTTTTCGGGCTTTTGTTAGCAGCTATGATAGTTGCAGTTCATACTGACTCTTTGTATGACAATATTGCAAGGCGCCAAAAAAAGTGTTTTCTTTAAGGTTAGACCGCACACAACCGCAGCGGAACTACACTTCACGACGCGGCAAAACATTATTTGTATGAAATTGTATGAGCTATATCGCACTAAGCGGCAACTGAACTTCATACAATTTCACACAAATTATTTTGAATTGCAGTACCGCCTAGTGCGGTCTAATCTTTAAATTAGGTATAATTTTTTTTTTAATGAATACAAACCATCTACCTTGCATTGCTATACAACAAAATTAAAAATATTGTAATTTATAAATTGATGCCGAAAATCGTCTATAGCGGAATCGCCCACATGTATCTGCATTTGGTTTCTGCACAAAAAAGGGGATGCCAAATACGAAATGTATATTTGTTAGATAGAGAGAAAAGATCAAAATGCAGAAGAACTTCGTTTCTGCATTATAGGAAAGTGCCATAATGCAGAAATGAAGACGAACATGTTCATCTTCTTGATGGTTCTCTTTTACTCGCTCGGGATTTTTTGTATATATCTGTCCTGCTCTACTTTTCTGCATTTTGCAGACGAAGATACATGTTAATCCAGCAATAAACATGTTTGTCTTCATATCTGCATTATGTCACTTCCTATAATCTGCATGCATGAAGATCTTCTGCATTTTGGTGTTCTCACTCTACCCAACAAATGTAAATTTTAATTTTACATCCTCTTTTTTTTGCAGAAGTCAGACAAAGAACCTACAAAGTTTCTGGCAACTCATGCTGGATTTACATGTATCTTCATATGCATAAAGCAGAAAAGTAGAGCAGAAGAGTAGAGAACGAAGTTCTTCTGCATTTTGATCTTTTCTCTCTATCTAACAAATATACATTTTGTATTTGGCATCCCTTTTTTGTGCAGAAACCAAATACAGATACATGTAAATCCACCATCAGCTTCCCTGTGTGAAAAGGAACTTATACTACTAACGACAGCACCGGTCTGAATTGTACCTGTAGTATAAAATAATTTTGCACCGCCATCTATACACTCATTTATGTAACCTGGAACCAATGACAGCAGCTGGTTCTACTGTCAAAACACTCAATATTTCTGTTCCTTTCTTTCTCCCTATTTACGTACCAAATCGCCAGAAAGAGAAACAAAACACCATCCACACAAATACTATCCACTCCACTGCGATACAAAAAAAAATTATTTGATTTTTCGAATCGAAAAATAGAAATCATTTGTCGAGTTCCAATTAATATGGCCGCATGTTAAAATTTGTAATTTAAGGATATTTTCCTTGTTTATCAATTAAATTTAAGTAAATAAATATAATAATTAATAATTAAATTAGTTCGTAGTGTTTTGTTCATAAGTGTTCGTAACTTAAGTGAATTCAAAATATTGAATTTCAATTGGGACGTCTCCGCCCGTGCCCATCGTCGCGTTCTTAATCGAAAGCAAAAATAAAATAGGAAATTTCAGTGAAAACTTTGATGAGATGTGGAAAAAGTGGTGAATTATTCTATAAATTATTTAATCTAAGTCGTCATGCAATAACTTGCACACTTTTTCCCACAAAAGATATAATCACTTGCCCGAATAAATTTTCATACATAAAAGAAATTTTTACAAAAAATTGCAAAGCTGACGTGAATTGAAATCGAAAATTTATATTAGCTGATCTGCAAGTGATTCTGTCAATTGCGATTTGCGATATTACTCACATATTAATTGGTATGTCTATTTGATTTAAACTTATTTAATAAAATGTCTTTTCATAAATTGTTTCCCAAACCGTTGTTCTGTTTCTCAATAATCTGGCAGTGAAAATTTCACACAAATAACCTCAACCTAAGTTCCACTGAGAACGACAACATGAATCAACCAACCTCCCTCCCAGCTGACATTGCAATTCCAATGTCTTTAATCATCCCTCTCTTGAATTAAATATAACAAAGTTTTATAAGGAAATAGGTATAAAACGATGAACAAAAAATGCATGAAAACTAATCCCTGCAGCTGCGATTTTGTTCGGGGTGTCCTATTATTTTGTGGACAAATACCTAAGGTGAATAAAAAAGTTGCATGCCTTAGTCTTGTTTCCTTTGTGTTGCAAACGCATTATATTGTCCACAGACACGGGAAATGCAACTGCACCTAATTTGCATATTTTTATTTCCATCATTTTCATTTTGAGTTGTTGGAAGTTGCATTTATCAGAGGATGCACAATTGTATAGGTAGGCAACAAGACGAAGATCAAAAGGGGTGAATGCAAGTAATGCAGGAGCTTTATCAGTGTTTGTTTGAATATAAAAATATGTGTACGAATCGTCTTTGAGTTTATAAAATGCATGCGTTTTTTGTATAGGTTGGTATATGCGGGCTGTTCAAATATATTTTGTGGGCTATTATATTTTCCATAAGCCATAGGGCTGTTCCTATCTAAAAAAAAAAGATTTGGATAAAATCGATTATTTGTAAATCTTGTTTTTTTGTTTTCTTTTAGAAATTAAGGGTAAGGCCTGAGATACCAAATATTTTTGTAGGTCCAGTTTTTCAGTGTGAGATTATTTGTGTTACAGATTTAAATTATTGTTAACTTCTAAAACATGTTTTTCATTCAAATTTAATCTCGATTTAATTTATAGTTATCCAACTAAATTTGAAAAGTAAGCTCTAGATTAAGTAAAGAAGTAGGTAGATAGGTCTCCTTTCACACAAGAAAACTGAGTTGCCAGCTATTTTTAGTTTGTTGGCGAGAAGGACGCAAGGGGAACAACAAATCTCCCCTCACACCCTTCTCGCCTATCTATCTTGTTTCTGGCAACAAAGTTTCCTCGTGTAAAAGCGGTCTTTCTAACAACTATAATGTTGCTCGACATTGACGTATTGACGGTGTTTGCTAAAGGTTCAATAATGCAATTATATCGTTAGCTTACAAATGATTTTAATGATTTAATAAAGATTTGTATGTACAAGTATTATTAGGTATCTAAATGCGAAGGTAGGTAGAAGAATTTAAACAATAAATCGTGAGAGTCGTTTTTTTCAAAAAACAAATTAGTTTTTGTTTAAATCATTTTTAGGAAAAAGAATTTGGATTTGGAAAGCCAATTTAAAATATTATCGTTTTATCAAATAATGAAAAAATACACATTCACCCCTGTTCTGATTTTCTATCTGTTGTTTTTGGTTTTCGTTTTCACATTCTGTTTTTGTTTGTTTGTGGAATCAGTTTTAAAGCAAATTCATTAATTTCGTTTTTGATTGGAGATTCGGAGTTATTCGTTTTTGACACCCATTACTCCAAAGGACTTCAATTGGCTTTTCCGAGTTATGTTTTAGGAGTGACCCTAAGTATTTCTGTTCCGGAATTTATAAAGGACTAGACGAGCTGACGGCAAAAACCAATGCTTCTATTGTGAAAAATGTAACATTATTGTTCAATAAATCACATTTTCTATTTCTATTCTATTAATGAAAAAAAATAAAGGAGTAAACTCCGATACATGTAGGTACACATTTATTATAAACTATTTCAAAGGTGTTTTCTCGTGATAACACCTTCAGTAAGGCGGTATAGTTTTCGCTCAGTCATATTAACATTGAAGGTTTTGAATGAACAACAACCACTTCTGTTGGCTACCACCAAGTATTAATAGGCTGGAATAATTGCAATTTCATGGCTTTCACACCAATCATCAGATTTCTTTTAGTAGTGCTTAGTTTATAGTTCCCATTTTAATTTATAAATTGTTTTGCCGTCAACTGGAATTACAAAGACCAAGCTACCTCAGAGGCCGTTTTACTACGCTATAAACTATTTCGTCGGATTATTTGCCAAATTAATTTAACTCGACCGAACGCGCCAAATTACACATAAATATCAGACATAATGTTTCGCAAAATAGAATTCGCACAACAGAAAATATTTCGATTGGAATCAAAAGGAGTTACGTGTATTTTATGTATGTTTTTCCAAAAAGAAACAATTTGATCGACCTGTAGACTGAATTTTTTATAAATTTTTCTGTCAATTGTTTTTACCCACATATTTGTAGAAGAAGGTTATTACACCTATAATTGCGTATCATTAGTTTTTTTTTTAATTTATAAATTTTTTATTAACTTTTACCAATTTTCAAAGTAATTACACTCAAAAGGTATGAATTTTTCGCTTTATGGAAAATTCTTTCTATTTTAACAATTTATTTTGTCATGTAAATAAAATAATTTTTATTTTAATAATTTTCTGTCTTATAACCTTTCATTTGATATCTCATTTATAAATATCAAAAAAGTATGACCCAAGTTATGGCCATAAACAGGTATTTTACGTATATTTTTCCAAAAAAAAAAAACAATTTAATAGACCAATAGACTGGATTTTTACAAAATATTTCTTTCAATTATGTTTAAAAATTCATATTAAAGCTTACGGTTATCGTAGAAATATGTTTTATATACCAAAATAATTGTTGATTGGTATCAATTATTAAAAAATTTAAATTTCGATAATCAGTTATATAAAAAATTATAATAATCACTATTAAAGTTATATAGTTGTCTTTTAATATTTTGTATGCATTTAAATAGTGAGACAATCACCTTTCCATAGACATCTAAAGTTTGAAATTCGGATAAGTACTTTATTATGCTGACAAATTGACAATTTTAAATTTTTTTCAGAATTTTATCTGTAAAAAAATATTTCTAATGTAAAATTAAAATATTTGAAATTATTTTGTGAAGCTTGTGAGCAACGCACAGTTATGTTTTATATCAACATTTTTATTAGACTTTCAAGGTTTATAATTTTTAAATTTGAGTTCCGATCTGCAATCCACTGTGAGTGGACGTGTGCGGGAGTGGTGATTTACATAATTAAATATCCCCAATTCTTAATAATTGTCTACACTAATTAATCATTACAATAGTCCCATATAAGAAACAAAAAAAAAAGTGCAAGTGCCACAGTACTAGTGCAAAACAACAACAAAAAGTGTAACTTCAAGTAGCGCCGCGTGAAACAAAACAAAAATCAATAGCCCATATTCCCTAAAAAAAAAAATACCCAAATCAAAGTTCAAGTGCCAGTGCCAGTGCATAAAAGAAACAACAAAAAGTGCACCCATGCATCAAAGAAGATGATGCTAAATTACAACGATCCATAACACAGCGGTAAATTACTATCTCTCCTTCCCACATCACTCACAGTGCTTTGGTTTAGTCATTATATGCAGTGTGTGTATGTATCATACCATACAATGCTTATAATTGATTGAGCCAAAGCATATCAGATAAATTGTTGTTATTGATTTTGTGTATCCAGGGGCGGATCAGTGCATTTGCTATTTAGGCATAACACTAGTAGTATTTGTACTGGGAAGTTTTTTGGGGCCCAAAATTGATAACAGCATAGTTAACTGTCTGATTTGGTTTCTTGTGTCTGTTTTTTCGTAATGGGGGGTGAATTTAGGGTTGACTACAGCAACATTCGGGGACTTAGGCAGAATTTTTGTGCTGCATATGTCCATACTGTGAAAAACAGGCCAGCTGTTTTGGCACTTAGTGAAACGCAGGTAGGGGAAAATACCGATCACTCGGAATTCAGCCTACATGGTTATAGCTTAGTGCCTTTATTTTTTTCTCATCATGGTCTCGCCGTGTATGTTCGAAACGATGTTGCTTATCAGCTTCAACCACAATATGGGTCTTGTTTGAATACCTACTTTAATTTCATGTGGTTTAAATTCACTATCCATAAGCGCATCATCCATACTTGTTTTGTTTATCGTAGTCCTAGTTTGGATGGTAATTCGACTTCCAATGAACTCGATGCACTATCTGACTCCATCCAGAGATTTATTTCCCATTTTCCGCACAGTGAAATCGTTGTTACGGGCGATTTAAATGTACATAATTCTTCGTGGCTACGATATTCGGGTCAGACAACACCCGAAGGAAGGTACGCCGAGATTTTTGCTGAGTTAAACAACTTAACTCAGCTTGTTGACGAGCCTACTCGGATTCCTGACGTTGCAGGTCAATCCGCTAACACTCTAGACTTGTTCCTTACCTCTGACCCTGATAAATACACTATTAGTATATTATCGCCTCTAGGCACATCAGACCATTGTGTCATATCTGCTAATTTCTCATGCCAACAAAATCCAGTTAGAGAAAAAACTCCCAAGAGAACCGTTTGGCAATATGAGAAAGCCAACTGGGACGGTCTCAATGATTTTTTCAGGAGCTTTAACTGGTCACTATGCTTCCTCGATAGTGACGTAGATGCCAGTACAGATATGATCACAAATTTAATTCATTGTGGAATGAGAAATTTTATCCCGAATAGGGTAAAATCTATCAAACCCAAAGAAAACTCATGGTTTGATTCGAGCTGTAAAGAGGTTATCAGGATCAGAGAAGTAAGCTTCCGTTGTTATAAAGCCAACCCTACTGAGGAAAACCGGAAAAAGTTTCAACAAGCTAGAAAGACCTGTAACGTTCATAATCGACGAACCAAATTTTTACATGATCAAAAGTAACGGCAAAAAATACTACAATGTCCCAAAGGTAGTAAAAACTTTTGGTCATTTGTAAAAAACATACGAAACACCACCTCGTCCTCGGTTCCAACGCTCGTCTTCAATGATACTCCTTTTGTCAGCTCGCAAGATAAAGCCAATTTGCTTGCAGCACAGTTTGCTGTTAATTCGACGCTGCCAGAAAGTGTTATGACTCCTCCTGTACTTGAGAGCGTAAATGATCTTATGGGACAAATCTTCTTTCGCACTCGTGCAGTTGCTAGAGTTCTAAAAGATCTCGACGTTCACAAATCCGCTGGCCCGGATAGTATCCCTCCCATTGTTCTGAAGAGGTGTTCTTCAACGCTGGCAAAACCACTGCGTAAGCTTTTCCATCTGTCCTACTCTACTGGTCTCTTTCCGAGTGGATGGAAAACAGCATTTGTCCAGCCTGTCCCTAAAAAAGGCGTGTCTTCTTCCCCCTCCAACTATCGACCAATTGCGCTTACGTCCCTTCTTTCCAAGGTCATGGAAACGCTGATAAATTTTCAGCTAAAGAAATATCTCGAAGAACGAAAGCTTCTTAATGACCGGCAGTACGGCTTTCGTAGCAATAGGTCCACTGGTGATCTGATGGTATACCTCACCGAATAGTGGCACAAATCCTTACATCGTTTTGGAGAAAGTAAGATTATTGCGCTTGATATTTCAAAAGCATTTGATAGAGTTTGGCATCAAGCTCTCTTATCGAAAATGCGTGCATTTGGTATCGATGAATCTCTTCTTCGTTGGATTAGAAATTACCTTTCGGACCGCTCAATACAAGTTGTATTGGACGGTTTCAAATCTGAAATCCACAATATAAATGCTGGTGTGCCCCAGGGCTGCGTTTTGTCTCCGACTCTCTTCCTAATATTCATAAACGATCTCTTATCTGAAACTTCTAATCCATTAAACTGTTTTGCTGACGACAGTACCCTCAGCTTTTCATATTCGTTTCTTGATTCACATCCATGTCCTTCGGATGTGGAACTTGAACGGCAGCGAATGATAAGCTCATTAAATTCTGATCTTGACAGTATTGTCCACTGGGGAATAAAAAACCGTGTAGAATTTAATGCTTCTAAAACTCAATGCTGTCTACTGTCGTTAAAGCGGAACCCACCCCCAATGCTGCTATCCATGAGCGGCACTTGCATAGAGGAAACTGAACAGCTTTCAGTCCTCGGTATGTGTGTCACAGACCACCTTTTGTGGAACGACCACATATTTGACATCGCCAAAAATGCTGCTAGGTGTTTAGGTTTTCTCCGTCGATGCAAGAAATTTTTCTCCCCCTCCGATCTGGCTGTGATCTACAAGGCCTTTATTCGTCCAAAACTTGAGTATAACTCCCATATTTGGGCAGGTGCTCCAATAACCCACTTGAGTCTATTGGATAGAATTCAAAAGAGAGCTCTTAAAATGATAGGTGAAAGAACTATAACGGAAACGTTTACATCTCTGGAGCACCGTCAAAATGTTTCATGCCTTTCGTTATTTTACCGTTATTTTAACAAAAATTGCTCTAGCGAAATAGCCAGTTGCATTCCTCCCCTTAAACAATTCAACCGTAATACTCGCGCTTCTAGGAATGCCCATCAGTTTACCCTTGAGCCCAACTTCGGACGTACAGTTAAGTACAGAGATTCTTTCTTTAGTCACACTACACGAATATGGAATGCTCTACCCAGCGCTATCTTCCCCTCCCTTTGTGATCTACAGACATTCAAAACCAATGTACATCGGTTTCTCCTTTCAAATCCCCTCCAACCTACCTAATCGCTCGTGCTGTGTTTATCACTTTAAGGGTATTCATAACCCCTTTAGCGCGCGCTAAATATAAAAAAAAAAAAAAAAAAAATTTGAAAATATTTTATGGGCGGGGTGAAAATATAAAAATTAAAGTCATTGAAAAAGCATGATCGATTTTGCATTTTTTTTGGTAAATAAATCAATAAAACTAATTTTAGTGTGGCTTTTGTTGAAAGAATCTCTTAACATTTATTAGCAATATTTTAGAAGAGTATTAGAGCAATTGGTGCGTTGGGTTTGTTTTTCAAAATTTATCAATTTTGTATTAACTTTTGCATTTAAAGTACCAAAACTCAAATTGATTTTTTAGTAAATCACATTTTTAGTATGAATTTTTTTAAGATTTTGCAAAAATTTGAACAGAAATTTAGATTATAAATTTCTACCTTAAATTCATGTATCAATTGTTATTAACTATTAAGTATTACTCAAGTTTGAAGCCTCTAAATTTGGCTGAATGGAGCTTTATTGTGATTTGTTTTATTAAATTGTCCCTACTTTTTTCCCGTTAGAAGGAGAGAGAGAAGGAGGTTAAATATATAAATGTGCATCATTAGTTTTTTTAAATTTTAAAATTTTGCATTAACTTTTGAATTTCTTAGTAAAAAATTTGTTTAATATTTTGCAATAATTTTTACACACAAATTTAAGTTATAAATTTCTTCCTAAATTTCGTGTATCATTTATTATGAACAATTAAGTTTTACTCAATTTTGAAGCCTCTAAAGTTGTCTAAATGTAGTTTGTTTTTGTGATTTATTTATTAAATTGCCCCTGCTTTTTTCCCGTTAGATATACAAATATAAAAATATCCACATATTTATAGAAGAATGTTACAGCTATAATTGTGCATCATTAGTTTTTTGAATTTCGAAAAAATTTGATCAAGTTCTGAATTTAATATATGTAATATAAATTTGACGGGTCATTTACACACCCTTTTAGTATGAAATTTTTCACCCCCCTCAATAATTTTTAAACACGAACTTAGCCACATCGCCTAGCTAAATTTTGAGATCTTAACTTTAAATATCGGCCAATTAGAAATGAAGTTATGATTTTTCATATTAAAAATAATTTGAGATAACGGGTCTTTGTAGTGGTTGACGATTTTTGACAAAGAACAAAGCGCAGCATTTCTATGGATTTTATTCGATTTTTTATGAATTTTAAAAAATCAATTGTGACGCTAATATAGGAGGTAGATTGAAAAATGAGGTACCAAATTAATGGTTATTCCATTGAGGTTTAATATAAGAAAAAACTAAATCAATCCATGCACACACTCACATGTTATTAAGTAATTATTAATATTATATTGTTAATTTCTCAGCTCAACAGTACAATAGGAATATAATTTTGTATACAAATTCCTAGAACATATAGCTATATTTCATTAGTACATTGCAAACCTTTACGACAGTTAATTAAAAAGATATTAATAAAAAAACAAAAAACAAATTTCAAAAATTTTACTCCTTCTTAAATAAATCTGTCAAATGATAAGTTAGAAAGATAAAATGTTTACCATTTAATTGCTATCAAATATATCTATTAAATACAATAATTTTAGATTTTTCCAAACACCCATTAAAATGATAAAAAAATTGTCCAAAAAAATTACCTTTTTCAAAAATTATTTTGAGTATGAAAAAAAAATCCTATCAAAAATTCCTTAAACATGGATAATTTATTTTTTTATTATCTTTAAAAATATGTAAAAATATTTAAAAAAAAATGTATCTTCATACAACTTTTAAGCACTTTTCGTAACGACTATTTGTCGATTTTCAATCTTAAAACGGGTATATCTGGGTGATTTCGATTTTTGCGAAATAGAAGATGTGCGTGTTTTTTTCCTAATTCTTAAAGATCTTAAAAATAAAAAAAAATCAAGTTTCTACGACGTCGCGGTGAGAAGTTAGTTATCCGACTTTCCCCTACTCTTACCCCTATTTACCCTATTAAATATACGAATTTCAAAAAATCCTACATAAAATTAGCTATCACATAAATTTTAGTATATATTTTTAGTACTTCTAGTTTAGGCTGAAGCGTGATTTGTAAAAGTGGTATTAATTACTACCATTTTAATTCTTTCTGCGCTTCCTGCGTTCTGGGGGAAATAGAATTCCCCTCTTAGAAAAATTTAAAAGCCAGTATTTGGAGGTTCGACTTTGAGGATTAATTAGGGATACATATTTTTCAAAATTTAGCAATTATAAATCGAGCTGAATAGTAAAATGTAGTAAAAAAAATTGGTGTGTTTAAGAAAATAAGATAAATCTGAGATTTTGCTCCATCAATAGGTGAGCAAAAAATCCAGTTCATTCAACTGGAGATTGCTGACATCTTTTCCTGAACACACCTAATGGTATCCGATTTTAAAAAATCTAGGTAATCACTCCTATTACGGTCGTCGTTTCACTAAAGCGACAGTAAAACGACAAGGCTCTAGAGGCCAAATTTGGCGTTTAAATAAACCCAAATCTTCGACATTCTCTCCAATCTCCAACCATCTCATCATTTTGAAGAAATTAGTTTGAATTAAACATCAATAGACGCCTCCAGGGACGTGTCGTCTTACTGTCGTTTAAGTGAAACGACAACCGTAATAACACCCCGACTCCACAGGCCATGAACGATGCCCATTATCTAATTTACGATCCAATCCACAATCTGATTTGTATGAATATGTCACTGCTTGGACTTGGATTTCTGCGACTCAATGGGATTTTTTTTTAGACATGTTCCATAGTTCGGCCATCGTTCATGGCTTGTGGAGTCGGGGTGTAAGGTCGAATATGTATTCTGAAAATTACTTTGAAGATCGCTTGATGGATAAATATTTGTTTTTAAGTTTGAAACATCCATTTGCGCCGAGAAAAACCTTTGCGGGCCAACTTATTATTGTATAAATATATAAAAGTAAAATACAAAAAAACACTTTTATTTACAGAACAACCTTGCCATATAAAAATACCATGCAGCACCATTCTATGCCTCCGCGGCCCCAACACATGCGACATCCTTCAATGCACCAAGGGCCAATGCATTCAGGACATCCTCCGCCGCCACCACCTCATATGGGAATGAACATGGGAATTCCACCACAGCAACAGCCACTTCACATGCCGAATGCTGCAACCAGACGCGGACCACCTCCTCAACCATATGGCATGTCACACATGAGGGATCAAAACAGGTACGACTGAGTTTAGAAAAAATCATAAATTTAGATAAGAAAATATTTGCAATAAAAGATCAATTTTCTTCCCTTTTACCCAATTCGTTTGTGCTGTACGTTGTCGCTGTCCTTCTTCATCAGCATTTCTAAGTATAGGTATATTGTGTCCCCTTTTTGTGACATTCTTTAAGTTCATTGTAAATAATTTCAACACATATCATCCGAAGAATATAACCATTAAATCTGCATTTTCAAACAAAAGAAATAGCGTGCATTCGATGCACATCTTCAATACGTTCTCACCCCAAAATGACAGTCGTAAGGACTTCGAGATAAGTTCATGACCTTTTGTCAATCATATATTAATGCAATATGTTTCCACATTCAACGAGATTATCGTATAACGTCCTTCTTTCTGGTCATTCAAGAAAATTAAAACGAGTCTACTTCCTTTTTATATATCGCCGTAGCCATATACCATGTCAGATGGATAGATACCTTTTTTGAAACCAATACAAAAGAGAGCACATAAAGAATTGATCGAAGTTGGAAGATCTCACTGTCTCTCTTCATCGCATCTTTTTTGTTTACTTATTCAAATAATATAGCACTCAGCTGGTTTTCAACAATCACTTCATACACACTATGTATATTTGGCTTTAATAAGATTTACTTTTTGTTCAATCTGTGAAATAGATTACCCCTTTACTCTTCACAAGGTAGATCTCTCATGGAGTTTAAAAAGAAAAACATATGATTTCAGTCCTAGAAGGAGACATCAACCGGTGCGGTTTTAAATGTTATCATTGCGGAAAGAATCTACAATCGAAAAACGAAATAATATTTGAATTTGTCGGATAGAAAGTTTAACCGAATTTTTTTTTTGTTAAATATGGTTAGTTTAGGAAGATTACCAAAAGTGTATGTACCTAAATCATGAAGGAATTATTTTTATTTGACAAAGAAAAAAAAAATACCTGAACTGTTTTAAACCACCCTGTGTCCCTGTCCAGGATTCGAACTCTTCGAAATCTGTGCTATCTGAAGTAGAGTTTTGTTTTACTGAGAAGTAATAAATGAGCCGTATCCGGAGAAAATAATCATCTTAAATTTTCATTGGGTCCGTATCGTAAAGAAAATATGACGGGCTTCTGTGACGCATGTGCGAAACCTGTGCTGTTCGAGGCTATTCATTGATTCGCGACACAAATTTACTTTTGACTTTTTATCAGACATTTTTTCTGACGAATGTACTATTGATCAATCGGAACTGTTGCCATGTAACGTAATTATAATATATTTTAAAACAATTGAAAATAGGTAATATTGTAACTATCGAATTGGACTGAATTTCGATTTTTTGAAAAGTTATATAGAACACAGTTTTGAAATAAATGTATTGAATCCATATCAATATCTGCAATGCGACTTTTTGGAATCTTAAAAAATTGTATTTGTTACTTATGTATGTATGTCGTTTTCATTGAAATGCTAAACTGAATTTCGGGAGTAGTCCTTGTGAATAAAATTTGTGAGCCCATTTTTTATTAATATCGTCAATGATACAATTCACACAACTACAGTTCATTAATTTGAATTGAGAAGCAATTCAGGGCTGAAAAGAAACAGCACATGATTTTCTAATGTCAAACTGCATTGAAATGTACTTAGCAAGAATTTACGCTGTCATTGTGGTTTTTCCCATTTTGACAAATGCAAAAATGTGCATGTAAGCCGTTTGAGACAGACTTCACTGAACAGGAAGCACAACTACTGAACAGGAAGCACAACCCTGTGAAACACCAAAACTTGTTGAAGAGATCACCGAACAGTTATTTTCAAAATAGCTTTTAACGGCATTTTAGGCTGAAAATTAAAATTCACATTAACAATAACAGTCGGTGGTGTCATAAAATATTTAATAAATCTGCAATTATGACAAAAAAAAGTAAGCATTGTATTGTGTTATTTGATCATATATTAGTATTCTAAAGTTATGGTTTTTGGGCTTTAATGATCTTTAAAAATAGATGCAATTCCTCAGGTTTTTTTTTTTATTTATTAATTTAATTTAAATTTGTATTGAAGTTTACATTTTCAGGTACTTTGTGCAAATGAACGATTAAATAAATTGACAATTTAACAAAATAAATTAACATTAAACACTTAACACAACAAAATTTAACATTCAATACAAATTTAAATTAAATTAATAAATAAAAAAAAAACCCTGAGGAAGCTTTTCGTATATAACTCCGTAACGGTAAATGCCATCGAAAAGTACTTCATACAAAACTTGTAGATTTTGCAATTTCGAAGAACAAAATTTTTAACAATATTTTTTCTTACGAATCACCGTTAAGAAGATGTTGACATTTCAAAAAACGTAAAATCGGCGGCTGAATACTTAAGTGCCCCATATACAAAAAAAATATTCCTCAGAAAACGAATTTTAAGGTTTGAAAAATAATTCCGTTATTTTTTACTTGACAAATTTGACTTTGGAATTTTTATATATATTAATTGAA
This sequence comes from Melangyna quadrimaculata, assembly GCA_949320155.1. Taxonomy (NCBI): domain Eukaryota; kingdom Metazoa; phylum Arthropoda; class Insecta; order Diptera; family Syrphidae; genus Melangyna; species Melangyna quadrimaculata. Next base: position 72,162,132 of record OX439485.1, on the reverse strand, counting down.
AAATCCTTCTTTGTATTTTGAAGTCCTGATGTCAAAAAACGTTACGGTTATTTAAAAAAAAAAAAAGTTTGAAAAAAGTCTAAAATGGATATAGAACCCTCTTCCATACGAATACGAAATCTATGAAAACCAAACTTCAAATTTCCTATGGACATTGGACTTTTATGCACTGGACATTCGGAAATCAAAGAAATCAAAAATAATAAAAAAAATTCAAAATTTCTAACATAAAACAAAAAGTAATATTAATTTAGTGGCTGTGACTTCCTTTATACCAGATTGTATTATTTTTAAGTCGACAAGAAACGTACGAAAATGATAGAACATTTTAACACTTAATTATGAAAAATACTGAAAACGAACTTTGGGCCATTAAATTTCCTAGAAAAATACATTCAATTTTATTCGGAATTGGTTTTAAAAATACCTCAACATTCGTAGGAGTAAGTTTTGGTATTTTTGTCATTTTAGTAAAAAAAAAAAAAATGCTTGATTATCATCGATAAAAACTTTATTAAGAATACATTAAACGGAGTTATTTAGTGTGTCAACCTGAAGATATATAAATATTATTATTTAAAATATTTTTTTTTCTCATTTCTACCTCGTTTTTATTTTTTTTTTTCACAATATTTAAAAAAAAGTCGATATTACTTATTCAGCCCTGAAAAAGATCCAAAACAGAATTGAAACGTCGGTTGATAATCAATAAATATTGAACTTAAACAAACACAATATTTTTGGGTTTAAATTAAGGATTTTATATTATTTATTTACTCGGCGAAAATGTTACTTCTTATTTATACTTTTCCAGCTGACTGCACTTTGTCCAAGGATAACATGTCCATGGAGGACATAAACTGAGTACTTAAATGCTCTATATCCCATCTCCCGCGGTTATGGGGCAATTTAGCACTTATCGTTTGTTTTTCAAACTTTCCTACACAAATTGTCACACCTACTACAAATTTTGGATATACGGCAAATAAGCATCAAAATAACCCAAAAATTTGGGTTTAAAGAGCAAAAGTGCTTTCTGTAACTTCGTTAATAATTGAGATAAAGCAACGGGGATAGCGCCAAACGATAGAGAATATTCGAATTAGTATAACTGCATCTTTAACACAGTTTCCCGAAAAAGTGGTCAATGGGGCCTTGACTATTCGGCCGAAGAAATGACGAAAATACTCGTTTTTCACGTATAACTCCTAAACGGTTCATATTTTTGAAAATATCTGAATGCAGGGTTTGTATATTATGAAACCCCCATAGGAAAAAAATATTATTTCTTTCTTTGAGACAACCGTTTTAAAGATATAATTATTTTAAAAGTTTGACAAAAATTCTAAATTTCTTGAATTCTACCCCGGCTGGAAAAGTGCCCAGTTTCTGTCTAGTTTCGACATGGCACTAGTCAGTTTTCTTTAGGGAAAATTTAGACGAGGAAAACTTGTCAAATATACGTCAAGCCCTTTGCAAGTTTTCAGCAAGTAAAATTTAGACGAGGATAATGTTTCATACTCTCGTTAGGTTCTCGCTAGTAAGAACTTGTTGGACGTTTTCGGCATCCTATCAGACCTAAGTCTATCTATCGTTATTGATACATATGCTAAATTTAAACTAAACAAATTGAATCGATGAATCAAAAATACAAATTTTAGCTTTTATTATAATTGATCAGTTTTGGTTTAAAAAAAAAAAGTTAAAAATTTCACGCTCTTGCAAATCCTGTCAATATAATCATATGTATTTACTTTCGAAAATCTCTACTTTCAACCACCCACCCCGCTCCCCGCCAAAGGCTTTTTGAACTTTTCATTAAAATTAATCAAAAATTATTATTTACTATCTTACTCTCTTCATCTCAAGTGGTTCATATCCGGTTGTTTTTATGGTGGGATGTAGTTTAGAAAAAGCGCATTTTTGCACTTTTCTTCAAAAGTAAAAGAAGACTCACTACAGAAATGATCCTGTGAAGTATAGTCTTAATTGTAAAAAAATTAAGCGCATTTTTGTACACGATACTAAATCAAATAATATTATAATAAGAGTATTTTACAAAAATGCCCAGTATCATACTAAAATTGCTTTAATATCGTAATAAATTCATAAGAATTTGCGGTATTATTTTTATTATTCAGGTTTTTATTTTTGATCTGAGTTATTTTATTATCGGATCACAACCGATACTAAAATACCCTTTTTTAATGTTTCTAGCAAAAATATGAACAAATCTAGTTTGTGCTGGACCGGGGCCTGGAGTGGTTTTTCTGACGAGGCAAAAGGGTTCTTAATCGACAAGGCCCTAGTTTTGGCCATTACTCAGCCATGCTAGGGCCTTGCCAGAATCTATTTAAAACTCTCTAGTGCCATGTCGAAAACTAGAATGTTTTTCTGCGCGGGGCGTTTTACTCTTACGAAATTTTCGAAAAAAACTTAGACTCAATTTGTAGACCATAAGATTTTCTAGAAAATAGTGATGACACTTTTTTCCAGGCAAGTGATAAGTAGCAAGATATTGGTACTTAAATGTCGTCAAATGTCGAAAAAATATAAGCTTGCACTAACAATTTTTTTCTAGCAGGCATAATTTGTATTATATCATTATCTCAAGAAATCACAAATAGTGGAAAATACCGGTTTTTATAAGGGTTGGCCACGAGACTCTGCGAGACTTTTGTATGTCTCGTCTCGGTCTCGTTAAAATCGAAAATTTTCAGTCTCGTTTCGGTCTAGTGTCGGCCCGTATAATTAAATCTCGTCATGGTCTTGTCTCCGAAACATACGATCTCCGGCCAACTTGTTGATTATTGGAGCGAAATATTTTCGATTATAGTTTGAATACTTGCAGAAGAAAATTAATATTTAACTGAAATTGGATTTATTAATTTATTAGACTCTCTGTAAATTTCGGTCCAAATATACAGTCTCGTTTCGTTCTCGTCTCGGATGATTAAAGGCCAGTCTCGTCTTGGTCTCCTCATGCGAGACCGAGACTTTTCTCGTCTCATGGCCAGCCCTAGTTTTCAGCCCTTTACTCTTAAATGACGAATTTGACGGAAAATACTTTGAATCTATTTTGTAGATATTAATATTATCTAGAAGAAATATTTCGACACTTTTGTACGTATAACACATCAGTTGCAGGATATTGCGACTTCAAAAATGGCATTTTTGAATAAAAAAAGTAAAAAATAATATTGTCTAGAATATGAAGAAATGAAAAGTTTACAAAACTACTCCAAAACTTTCCGAGCAAACCCCTTTTTTTCGCCCAAATGACTGGATTAAAAAAAAAAGCTGAAATAGTTTTTTTATTAATTGCATCCATTTTCAAAGATCATTAAAGCCCAAAAATCATAACTTATGCATTGTAGATTTGTATGAAAATGACATGATGACATTAATTTTTCGAAAGGCGTTCTCAAATCATTAAATCGAACATAAAATTTTGGACTTAAAAAAGTGTACATAAAAGTTAGGATGAGCTTCGGTACACTAACCCCCAGTTTCACAGTGCAAGTTTAAACTCCACTTTTGGTTTAAACTTCAGATCAAAAATTTATTCGGTTTCACAGTTTCGTTTAAACCTTGAACTGAGTTCAATTTTTAGTTTAAGTTAACCGAGATCATTCTGCCGTTTAAACCTAAGTTCAACGTTTGAGACCACTATACATAATACATTATGGAATTTATTTACTTATTTTTCATAACCAATTCCATTAGCAAATCCATGTCTGCTGTTAAAGTTGTTATTTCTTTTTTTTTGCACAATTATTGGTTTATTTTCCAATTTTTTTTTAATTTTGTTCGTGTCACTTGAAAAAAAATAATGTCAACAAATTATCAACAACCCAAAATAATTGTTGCTTTTTCGTGTGTTCTTTGCTTCAGAAAGAGAAAGAATAGACAAGGAAAGCTACATACTGTTTGCAATACGTCACTTGGCGAAGCAAAAAAGTACAATGCTGCCAACTATTTTTCATAAAATCTAGTTAAACAAAGTTCAACTGATCTGAAGATCGGATTTCACTGTGAAACCGGAAGAGTTAAACCAACAATTTAAACTCAGTTTAAGGTTCAGCTGATCTTAAGTTTAAATTCCCACTGTGAAACTGGGGATAATAGTCCACATCCTAAATTTACTTTTAAGAAGTGTTGCCGCGGTGGCAACACTGGCAGACCGGAGTTATAAGGGTTGCCTTCTGACCATGTTTTAACACGAAATTTCACATAAATTAGCCTTTAAATTGGGAACCAGACATCGGCTGATTTCGTGAAATATCTCGTTGGATTAAGAATACTTGAAGCCATAGGAATATGTTAATTTTTTGACCCCTCCCCCAGCCTTGTAAGCGGGGAGTGAATATGTATTCATAAAATTTTAAGATAAGCATCGACGTAGAATTTCATACTCTACAGCATATCCGAAGTATATTTTGATCCATGTATTAGTTTTTGTATAATCGCTTTCAAAATGGGGGAGGGTAAAGTGGGAGTATATCAAACTACTATATATTTGCCTTGGTATAATCTAAGCATATAGCACATGAACTTAGGGTAATTTTTAATGCACAATCTTATGCAGTCAAAATATTTTCAATAAATTTCCCTAGAAAAAGTTATAACCTTTTTATAAAATGAAGACTAAATTTTCAGTGAAACGAGAATGACAATACCAAATTTCAATGGTATGGTGATAAAACTTGGCACACATGTCTCATTAGTCGTAAGAAATAAGAATCAAAAGAGTCAATAAAAATATCTAGGGCTAAAGGGTGTTTTTTTGAGTGAAACAGAAAAGTGTAAAACTATGCCCCGTAAACCCCCCTAGAACTACTACGTTGATAAAATTTGGTAGGAATGTTTTGTTTTTTATTGTTACCAAGAATAAAAAACGATAAATCAAATATCTATTGTCAAAGGTGGTTTTTGAGGGAAAATGTTTTATCTGTTCTACTTAAAAAATACATAAATTTTTCCATTAAAACGACGATTACTTTCTTAATGATGATTGTATCGTCTTAATTATACTTAAATTGGATTCAGCGTTAAAAAATACCTTAAAATCATGAATCAAATTGAATATTTGTACCCCGATTACATAAAAATAAAATGTTGGCTTTATAACCCATATTTTCCTTCCGCCTGAAAAAAACACCCCTGGAACCAATATATTTGCATGGATCTTTTTGAGTCTTGGTTCTAACAAGAAATAAAACACTTCTACCAATTTTCATCAACATACCAGTTTTCGGAGTGGTTTACAGGTAATAGTAATTCACTTTTCCCTTTCACTCAAAAAAACACCCTTTAGCCCTAGATATTTTTATTGACTCTTTTGATTCTTATTTCTTACGACTAATGAGACATGTGTGCCAAGTTTTATCACCATACCATTGAAATTTGGTATTGTCATTCTCGTTTCACTGAAATTTAGTCTTCATTTTATAAAAAGGTTATAACTTTTTCTAGGGAAATTATATTGAAAATATTTTGATTGCATAAGATTGGGAATTTTAAATTACTCTAAGTTCATGTGCCATATGCTTAGATTATACCAAAACAAATATATAGTAGTTTGATAAGCTCCCACTTTCCTCTCCCCCATTTTGAAAGCGATTATACAAAAACTAATACATGGATAAAAATATACTTCGGATATGCTGTAGAGTATGAAATTCTACGTCGATGCTTGTCTTAAAATTTTATGAATATTCACTTTACATATAACCATTATTTTCTGACAAATAAAAACCCTTATTCGCCGAGGGTATTTTGCTCCCCCCGCCTACAAGAATGGGGGAGGGGTCAAAAAATAACCATATTCCTATGGCTTCAAGTATTTTAAATCCAACGAGACATTCCACGAAATCAGCCGAGTCTGGTTCCCGATTTATAGGCTAATTTATGTGAAGTTTCGTTTTAAAACATGGTCAGAAGCCAACGCTTATATCTCAGTTCTGCCAGTGTTGCCACCGTGGCAACACTTCTTAAAAGTAAACTTAGAATGTGGACTATTAGTGCATTAAAGCTCATCCCGTCAGAATGAGGTGCAAGGTTTGACCTTAAATATATGGCTTTAACGCCCCAACTATAAAGATGTTCGCTTTGAAATAACTGTTCATTTTATTTATCAACAAAAATAGAACTTCTGTTAAGCTTAATTTGTTTGTTTTTACTTAAAAATTTATAAAATACAACTAAGTTGTCTTTTTTGAAAGATGCGCAGAACGAACGAACATAAAAAATCGTAAGATATTACTGTTTAAAGCACCTTTTATTCTCCCCCAGATCCGATTGGGATTGGATTTGCATACGAAATATAATAAGCCAGTCGGCAAAGTCAAAAACCATTTTAGGTAAGGCAGAAGTATAGCTCAAATCATATCACTAAAATTGGCAGCTGGGTTGTCTATGAGTATATGGCGCGGCTGTAAGCATTCTGATTCCGTCGCCATTTTGAAAAACGCGTTTAGAAACAAAACTATCTTCCTTTTCTTTATATAATATTTTTTTGTAGGATTTAAACTTTCAGAGCTGATGCACGAAAAAGTATGTTCGCGAAAAAGCAGATCTTTGGTGTTTAGACCTGAGCCGTATTTCACTAACCAATTTTCGCTTGGCAATTTTTCAATTTTTCTTTCCAAAGGAGATGTCCAACAAAAAACCAAGAGTCGACAAAAAAATATTTATGTAGTTTGTCAAGGCTTAATAAGTTCTTCAAAAGTATGTTATCGTGTTATGTCGATGAACCGGCTGTGGAAAAGCAATACAAAGAAAATAGTAAGAGAAAATAATTAAAGTCACATTATCTGCTTGTTGTGTTCTACAAAACGGCTCATCATAGCTCCTATACCCTATTGAATTTCGAGGTTGCACTTTTGGTGACGTCATGTGCTTATTATGGCTAACTCATTAGTATATTATTTGTTCTTGGCGATTCTAGGCTTACTGGCCAATTGAAAAGTATGTTTTGGAAATTGTAAAGTTTTGCGAGTTTGTAAAGATTTATTTCTTTTTGTTTTGTCAATTAAAATTAGTTTTGCACTTTGCTTTTGTAATTTTGAAAAGTTTTTAAATATAGTCTAGTTTACAGATCCCGTGCAAAAAGAAAATGCTACGCAAAATTGTATTAGTTCATGGAAGCTCTAACGAATTTTGATAAGTACATTTACTTACATGTACTTTAAATTCTGTCTAAATAATTTGATTTTTGTTTGTATTTTAGTTTATATTGCTAAGCCTCTATAACTGTCTGTCGAATTTTAATGCTGTTGTGATCATAATCTTCTGCAAAAATTTCAAAATTTAGCTATTTATAGGATGAAATGAGGTAAAACAAAAAATATATCAAATCTAAAAATTTCAAAATGTATCAAGGCTTTTAAGCTGATCCTAGTTATTAATTTGAAGACATAGAGGCTGATGATCTATAAAAAAAATGAGCCCTGGTAACAACTAGGCTAACGATACTCACGTTGCTATGCCATTTTATATTTTATTTTTCATTCAATTCTATAAAATACTAGCTGACCCGGCAAACGTTATTCTGTCATAAAAATTATTTCTAGTGAATATTCTGGTTGTTAAATAAATAACGAATGTATTGTATAAGTGTGTTTGAATATTTTAACTATCGATAAAATTGATCGAATGTAATCAATAAAATAGAACCCACCATTCCATTAAGCAGGCACTGCGTTGTGATACACAACAAATGCAGAATTAAATGTCAAAATGACGCGAAACTTGACATCATGAAAGTTCGATGAGGGGGACCCAGTGCCATCTGTCATTCAACAACATACAGAATTTCGTTCTGTTTGTTGAATTATTGTATCGCCCACTGGCGAGACTCGACCACCAAAAACTTACATTCACAGACTCTAGAGTCAAATAATTTGTTTGTTCAACTATTTTTTTATATTATTAACATGCACATCGGCAGTGCAAAATCAAAAATGACCCACAGTGTGTAAATGAGTGTCTTAGATATATTCAGCACATCTCTGCACCTGTGGCTTTCCAATCATAAAAAATGTATCGAAATCATTTGGATACTTTTTGAGCTAATGGTACCACAAATTATTTTTAAGGCTATTTATATATTGATATTGTTGATATAAAAATTCTAGAATCGTGATTACAAACTGGGCTTCTTAAAAAAAATGTCTGGTTAGGGACACCCTAATCACCTAGCGATATGAAATATACTATGCCTATTCTCATACCTACCAAATATAAACAAAAAATTGGTCGATTCGATTTGTATAAATAAGAAGATTTCATATTTAGACTTTTCTGTTGTTGGTCTTGTACTATTGAATTTTTTTTTGAAGACTGTAAAGATTAAGGGAAAAAACTGTGATTTTCAGTCCAAAGTGTGGCCAAGTTCACATAAAAAAAATTAAATTGACAAACTTGGGACCAAAAATGCACGGGAAATCACAGAAATTCAGAGTAAAGGAACAAACATAATGTTATATCATCAATAAAAGAAAGAAAAAAAAGTAATCATGCTCTTCAAAACTCAGTTTTAGTATTTCAAAATAAAATTTGTTTTGAAAAATATTTAGTTTGTTATTTTCCCGGCCGCATCAAAACATTTGTAACTATGGAATTTATTATTGCGGAATTAAGTAGGTTCAGGCGACAAAATTCAGATATCGTTAAGAGTTTTTTGTTGTTGAGGAAAATGGATTCACGATATGGATCATAACTTCAAATCGAAGAAAAAACTGTTATTTGTTCAGACAGCTATATCCGAAGAACCTCACATATGACGACAATTCAAAAAAAAAAAAAATGATACACTGAAATTGAAAGTACCTTAAAATCTCTTGATCAAGAATCAAGACTAGTATCTGCAAACCGCTTTTTTCAAAAATGTAAAAACGAGTTTTCAAGAATTTTGTATTTCAATAAAGCCTTGTCCTCAAAATCGCTGCAAGTCAAAAATAATTTTTTTATATGACACCACAAATTTCTTTTATTTTTTTTTAACAATTATAATTAAAATTTTAAGTTCACTCTTGATCAATGGAAAATTTTTAATTCTATTTTGCGATAATTAAAATAATTCATAATTCCCTACCAATAGGAGAAACATAGGTAGTAACGTCTGGCAGACGTCGAGGGCCATATCATATATTGAAAGATATACAAAAAAAAAATTGTAAAATTCTTGAAATAAAATCATTTGCAAATTGAATAGCAAGATTTTTCAGACCAGTTTTTCTGTGATGAGTTAATTTCAGAAGCAGTTTTTCAGTGGATGATGAATGCAGATAGACTTAACAAACTCGGAAGATAAAATATCAAAAATATTTTTTGAGTTAATCTCGAGTTAACTTACCAAATTAGGTTCCATCGCGTTTAACTTTAACCCCGCACTGATAAAATTGGCTATAAGAAATGTATAAACTGTTCAGCAAAAAAAGATTAAAACTCCCGTTGTAATTAACAAAATTAGAACATTGAAGTAAGAACAAATTTCCCCTCTTATTAGATTTTAAATAACAAATTATCATACAAATTCAAATTTATTCCACTACAAAAGTTGTTAGTCCATCAATAATTTTGTTTGTTTTACTCTACCCCCACCACAACGTTTCTATGTGAGGATTTGTTTTTTTCCTTCCCCAAAATTCAACCTTGAAACTACTGTCAATGCACCCAAAGTAGTTTCGCCTCAAGAACTGCAAATGCTTATGTTTATCGATTCAATATTTTTTCACTTAGATTCTTTTCGAGATGTTTTCTAATAACGTCGAGGGCGTGTATGTGACTTTGGTGTATCTTTCATCAGAGATACTAGGTATATTGTTTTTGACAGGATTCAAGAACATATGGTTATTAAGCCATTACGGCGTCTATTTGGATTTGTTGTTGGAATTTAGCAAAAAATACTTGAAGTGATAAAATTCAGCTAACATAAATACAAACCATCAGACAATATTAAATCCATCGATCTGATCTTCTAAGCATTGTATCTGCTACACCCTACTAAACAACCAAACAATCTTATTTAAGAACTAGATGCCCATTTGTGTGTACACTTGAGAAAAAAGTCAAACTTTTTCCAATAAAGTGTCAATTGTTAAAAAAAGAATTCTCCCACAAAAATACACACCCAATAACGTAGCTAGAATTGAAAACTTTAATAAACAAAAAAAAACTTTCATGTCGTTTCATGTTTATATGTACATATGTATGTTTATTTCATTCTGCTAAAAATCCAATGGAAACAAGAAATTATCCTTCTAAATGAAACCTTTATTGTAATACGGTAAAGTGGTGCCGTCAACGAATCCTTTTATAGCCATCGGTTTTGCTCACAATACCAAGGGTGTCAGAATGGAAACCAGTTAGATTCCTTTCCGCCCCGGTGCTCTCAACCAAAAATCGCGCAAGCAAACTTATGATTACCACTGACCCTTGTTGCACTCTTAAAGAAAATTTTATTTTATTATACTTTCCATTCAGCCACGCCAGGCTAGGATTTCCGAATTTTATTATTTGTCATTCGACAGTGCAAGTGACACAGAAGCAGCACAACTCATGCTGTGTGTCCACAAAACGCGCTCCTTACTCAATTCTTTACCCTTCCATTGTGCTCTGAACTTTTCAGAAGAAGTGCTGATTTATATTTGTCTATTTTTTGTTTGCGCTTTCTGACTATATACTACCTATGTATACTAGATGCTAAAGGACCTCTTTTCAAATTTTTTTTTTGTTTGCTTTCGTACGTTTATATTTACTCCTTGCATTAAGGAAACGTTTCAATAGCAAATCCCATAACAAAGCATTGTTAAAAGTATTTATTATCTTCCTTCTTTTTGTCCAATGACATTTCCTCTTGTGTGTGCTCGCAATGGAAGTAGTTTATCAGACATCATCAGCATTTCGAGAAAAATATACCAAACCACAAGCCGGTGTAATGTCGTAGATTTTTCGTTTTCGGCGATGGTAAGTTAGTTTGTTGTTCGTCTTCATTCGAACTCTCGACTCAAACTGCCTTTTGAAAAATTAAAAAAAAAAAATCTTTTCAATTTTATTGCTTTGTATGCAGACTCCTGCTGTCATCTTTCATTTGGATTTGAATAATTGAAACTTAAAATTAAAATTTATGGAATGTAATAAAATTATATTATTTTTGTTTTTTTTTTTTTTTGGACTTGTTTTACTGGAAACATTGTACAACTGGCTGAATAAATCCCCTAATCGTTGCGAGTCATAGTCATAATAATTATGTATGAGAATTTCGCTAGGATTTTTTGAAAAAAAATCCTATTGATTTAATTTATCCAGTTAAAATATTTGACATCCAACAAATTTAGAGCTCCGTTAATTGTATTTCACTGACAAATTTCGTTGATATCTGAAAAATGTCACTTTTCTGAACTACACTTGCGAACAGAAAAATGGAATAGCCCTCTTGCTTTAAATTCACACAAGTTGCTCTCCATTTAATTGACATGCATGAATATTATAGTATCATGAAAATGCTTGAATCTTACGTTTTAAAGGCCACAATGCTAAAAACATAACAACCACTGTAGGACTTTAGGAGGTTATTATCATATTGGAACCATGTATGAAAAACAAATTGAAATTACAACAAGGAGTAGTTGCATAATCATATATATTATTTCAGTAGTACGTGACTGTTTTTAAGCCAACATACTGAACCGATTTTAATGGTTGAGGTGTCAAAACAATCGAAATTTCCCAAGGACTTCGAGAGTTATAGTTTTATTTTATAAATATTTATAATTTAATTAAAAAATAGCTTTAAAAATATTATAATATTCCAATGAAAATGAACACTTCAAATTCCAATGAACTTTCAAAACAAACATTCCAATTTCCAATCGTGCACATTAGGTCTGTTCAATATATTGTGGTGTGCATGGAATAAAAGGAATCACTTGAAGTTGTCGGAATAACATTAAGACCACGATTACACGATTAATTTTTTCGGTTGTTTCGCCTTTCGTTTTTTGTTCACAGATTGGGTTAAGGGTGTAGAAATGTAGAGGGAAGGAAGTAACGAAAGCGGGAAAGAAAATTTCAAGACTTTTTCTGGTTGAACTTTGACGTTTCTGATTTGGCAACCACAATGCTGTTCGGTGGTATCACAAAAATGATCGAATTGGAAATTTTGTCCGTAATTTAATAAACTTATTTATATATATTTTAGAAATCAGTGATTAAAACATTTTTTAATATTTGTACTGATAATTTTTTTACAAAACAACCCAAATTCCATGAATGCCAAAATAACGAAAGGAAGTACGTACGTTTTTTTCGTGAACAATGTAATCACGAACTAAGATATGAACAAAGTTGTTTATTTCTGTAAATAGAATATTTGTATGTCATCTTTATTAAGTTTGTTTTTCTTTTCAATAATTTTATTAAAGATTAGACTGCACCAGGTGGAACTGCGATTCACAAAAATTTGTATGAAATTTTATGAAGTTCAGTTACCGCTTAGTGCGATATATCTCATAATCAAATAATGTTTTGCCGTGTCGTGAAGTGTTGTGTGCGGTCTAACCTTAAATGTGAATGAAGAATTTGTATTTGTTGAACGATATGAATAAAAATAATATTGGTTTTCTTTTATACAGGGTGTCCCGTAAGTAATGGATAACCCTGAAATGCCGCATAGTAGACTTTATGACCGTCCTGAAAACTGATGAAAAAAAGTTCTATCCCAACCACAAGAAAAGTTATATGCATTTTTTTGTTCAGTGCATTATTTTTTTTCTTACTTTACATTTTTGAATACCACGACTACAAGTGAATGAGTTCCATCATTTTTTTTTTTGCAGGAATATTTAACATTACTTGTGCCAACACATAAGTAGAAGAAAATTATTATAACTGTTGGACTTCTTAGAGAAAAAAATTATTTAACATTGAATTTCAATGCAAAATGTGAAAACAAATAATTTTTGAAAAAGTTAAATCTTAGCTGGTATAAAAAAAATGCATGAATACCTGAGTGGCCAACTATTTTAAAAATATGCGCGTTAAATGCAGATTTCAAAATGGTATTACTTATTATTATATCTAGAGTCAATAGCAAGTTATTGGTAAAAATCTGCAATACTAGAGTAAATTTAGCAAAAACAAAAGTTTTCAAAATTAGCACAGTAAACGTGAAAATAATACCAAGCGTTGAACATAGCAGATTTTTGATTTATTGGCTGTTTCTACGATGTTGTCCTTATGATAAATCCAAGCTTTCAACTTCTAGGGCCAAATGCATTATTGATAAAAATGTCAAAAAAGTTACATTTTCGAGCTTGTTTTGAATTTTACCTGTTCTATTGGGCTTTAACAAACCCATCAAATATTTTGTTGGTTGCTATTTTTTATTTGTTATTTTCTCCAAACAAAAAGTCTTCTGATTCAATTTTAATTGTGTTTTTTGAATAGTAAATTGTAAGATCCTGAGAAAGTGAGAACGCATAAAATCGTAAGTTTTTTAAATTTTGAATTAAAGTTTTTGTAATTTGATCTTAATTCATAAGATTAAGACAACGACGAACACTTATTTATATCGTTTTTATTGTTCATTCTTCAGAAAAATTAACGGTCTAAATAGCTGTTTTCCTGAACCTGCTTTTTGATAATTAAGACGTTTGATTGAACTTTTTCGATGCCACGTATTCTGTATTCTGCACAAGAATATGCAAACATGCATTTCATTTATGGAGAGTGCAGAGGCAACGCAAACGAAGCTGCGACTCTATATAGGGAAAGGTACACTAACGCACGTCACCCGGATTATCGAGTGTTTATTAGAGTCCATAGCTGTTTCTCGGAAGGAAGGCTGCCTGGTAGTGGTGTTGGTGGTGCTGGCGTGGGACGACCCCCTCGAGGAGATACCGAAGACTTAGTGCTTGCGGAACTTGACCGAGATCCTACAGTATCAATCCGAGCAATAGCACGACGCACTGGGATCGGAAAGACGACTGCGCATAATGTGCTTAGTAAATATAAATATCATCCCTTTCACCTAACACGGGTGCAAACTCTCCAGCCGCAAGATTATGAAACGAGAATGAGTTTTTGTCGACATAATGATAATGAAAATTGAAGAAGATCCGCAGTTTTTTGACAAAATTCTTTGGAGCGATGAGTCGACATTTAAAAGAGACGGCTACACTAATCTCCATAATCTCCACTTCTGGGCACTACAAAACCCAAACATCATGAGGGAAGACAGGTCCCAGTACCAATTCAAAATAAACTATTGGACTGGGATTCTCAATGGGAAAATAATTGGACCCTTTGAGTTGCCGGGGATTTTAACTGGCCAAGGTTATTTGGAGTTCCTCCAAAATGATCTCCCAACCTTGCTGGAAGAAGTGCCTCAAGAACTAAAGGAATCCCATTGGCTTCAAAATGATGGTTGTCCAGCACACTATGCTGTGCCTGTGCGGGCATATTTAAATGCCAGATATCCAGGCAAATGGATAGGACGTCTGGGACCAATTTTATGGCCACCCCGTTCACCAGACCTAAATCCACTTGATTTTTTTTATTGGGGAGCTAAGAAATCGTGTGCTGCAATACAAATTTCTGAGCAAAACCTTGCACGTTCATTTATTCGGAGATGCAGAACCTGTATAAGAGTAGGTGGAAAACAGTTTGAGCATTTGCTTTAAATAAAAAAAAAATTAAAAAATTATCTATTTTTGTTTTTTAACTAAGTGATCATGTGATTAAAAGCTGGCTCAAAAACTTTTTGTTTAGAGAAAATAACAAATAAACTAATAGCAACCAACAAAATATTTGATGGGTTTGTTAAAGCCCAAAAGAACAGGTAAAATTCAAAACAAGCTCGAAAATGTAACCGTTTTTTGCACTTTTTTGACATTTTTATCAATAATGCATTCGGCCCTAGAAGTTGAAAGCTTGGATTTATCATTAGGACAACATCGTAGAAACAGCCAATAAATCAAAAATCTGCTATGTTCAACGCTTGGTATTATTTTCACGTTTACTGTGCTAATTTTGAAAACTTTTGTTTTTGCTAAATTTACTCTAGTATTGCAGATTTTTACCAATAACTTGCTATTGACTCTAGATATAATAATAAGTAATACCATTTTGAAATCTGCATTTAACGCGCATATTTTTAAAATAGTTGGCCACTCAGGTATTCATGCATTTTTTTTATACCAACTATGATTTAACATTTTCAAAAATTATTTGTTTTCACATTTTGCATTGAAATTCAATGTTAAATAATTTTTTTCTCTAAGAAGTCCAACAGTTATAATAATTTTCTTCTACTTATGTGTTGGCACAAGTAATGTAAAATATTCCTGCAAAAAAAAATGATGGAACTCATTCACTTGTAGTCGTGGTATTCAAAAATGTGAAGTAAGAAAAAAAATAATGCACTGAACAAAAAAATGCATATAACTTTTCTTGTGGTTGGGATAGAACTTTTTTTCATCAGTTTTCAGGACGGTCATAAAGTCTACTATGCGGCATTTCAGGGTTATCCATTACTTACGGGACACCCTGTATAATTGTATTTATGTTAAATTAAATACAACGTGTAAACATGGAAATTAACGGGGTTACTGTTACTAAATTATTCCCACTGGTTTGGGAGATCTTTAATACATCCAATTTGAATAAGTCCGAAAGAGAAAAAAAGATCTTATATCTATTTCATTATAATTAAGTGTCAGCACAGACATAATGGGGCATATTCATAGTCGCAGATAGACCCAGGTTTAACTAAACTACAGTTTAAGACAATTTTGGCTCAATGAATACAGACCGATTTTAATTAAAAATTGTTGGTTTTATATTTTTATAATATAGTTAACTTGGTAAACTACACAAAAGGCTTCAAATATTTTGAAATGATAATCTTAAAAAAATAGAATCAACGTCTGAAAATTCAACCAAAGCTGTGTTTAACTTAGACCCAGGTCTAAAACGACTATGAATACGCCCCAATACCACTGGAACGTGCATTAAAAAGAGAAAGATGCATTCAGTTTTTTGTGTGTGTTCGGTGTCAGTGTGCCGTTCGTTTGATGGTGTGATTGAATATCAGTGAAAAATGAGGAGCACAGCAATAAAAAAAAGAAGAAGACAAGGAAAAAATCGTTCTGTGTGTACATTTCACACGATTTCTGGAAAAATCTTCGTGGTAAAATCGGGCAAT
Source organism: Melangyna quadrimaculata (assembly GCA_949320155.1). Taxonomy (NCBI): domain Eukaryota; kingdom Metazoa; phylum Arthropoda; class Insecta; order Diptera; family Syrphidae; genus Melangyna; species Melangyna quadrimaculata. The sequence continues at coordinate 72,145,922 of OX439485.1, read as the reverse complement.
GTAGATCGGGACATAGGAACTTGATTTTTTGGAATTGCAATTAGAAGTGTTTATTTAACGAATTCATTTTCATCTTATGGGAAACAGGTCTGTTCAATTTATGTTGTGGATGGAAATAAAGTAAATGCATTGGACGTTGACGGAACTAAACGGTTCATAAAAAATAATAATTATTATTGCACTAACTTGCAATTGCAAGGTGTGAATATCAGTATAGCTTCTCCGTGCGTGACTGTTTGCATTTCTTGGGAGATCTTTTAGACTTCCAAATTGAATAAGTCTGCATGAGAATAAAGATCTCCATTTCGCGATAATTAACTGTCACAGACATAATACCACTGGAACGTGTATTAAAAAGAGAAAGATGAATTTTACATAGGTACTTGTTTTTTTTTAAATTAAAATAAACTTTAAAAGAATTAAAATAAATTTAAAATTAAAAAATCAATCCATAATTTTGCAAATTTTGCTTCAAAAAGTTGCTGAACCAGAAGGCACTGGTAAAATTTCTTCATCATGCCAAGAAGTATTCCTCATTTTCAAAGAGAGCGGACTCATATATGCCTATTCCTGCGTGGAGATTTTAGGCAGGTTCTTCCTGCTGTAAGGCACGACAGTAGAACAACAATTATTGAAGCAAATATAAAACAATCTCAAAAATTGAAAAAAGGAAATATGAGGACAAACGACGATCCCATTTTTAGTAACTGGCTTTTAAAGTTGGAGAACGGTGAGTTGGAGTTCTAAAATGATTTGTCTCCAGATGCAATTAAAGTTCCAAAATATTGCTATGTCCCCGAAAATGAATATTTGCATAAATCTTATGACATACATGTCATAAATGAAGGCAACGTTTTGCAGTTACTTGATCGAGCAATTTTATGCCCCAAAAAGAAGATTGCGAAAAAATAAATGATCATGTTGTAGACAAAATTATTGCAGATGAAGCAAACATTTAGTACAGCTATGAATCGATTCAATCTGATGATAGATCCGATAAATAACTGTATTTTGTTGAGTTCCTTAATAGTGTTTGTCATTCTGACCTTCCATCTTACAAATTAATGTAAACATGACTGTAATGCTAATACGGAAAACTGTTTTAATTCCGAGAATATCATCAACACCATGGGATACATATATGCCATTCATTCAACATGACGAGAAAACAGTTTCCCATTAAAATTTCATATGGTATCACCATAAATAAAGTGCAAGGTCAAACATTACAAAGAGCTGGGTGCACTTGCCGGATACTGTATTTTCATATGGTCAACTTTATGTGGCTTTCTCAAGAGTAAAAAGTTTCTGAAATATTTTCATAACTATAAAAAAGATTGAATCATTAATTCCAATGTTATTTTTAAAGAAGTTTTATTACTTCACTCATCATTCTTTCATACACACATTCATATTCTTCATACACATACATACATGCATACAATAAAATTTTATAAAATGGAAAAATTAAGGATTGTTTATTGTAATATAGTTGTTCATTTCGTTCGTCATTTTCATTCACAAAATAAAAACATAGAAAAGTCATCCAGACTAAGGAAATATTGTTTCTTGTAATTTAATTTATACAAAATATGACTGAAAAAATTCTATGCATAAAATAATAAATAAAAACTTTTAGTTCATATCTTATTATTATTTTTATACTAAGTTGTAGTTTTCTTCGGTTTTCTCATTTACATTTTCGTTGTTCCGCGAACGAACAACAACGAACAACGTACACCGATGATAACACCGAAAGTCTAAAGCCAGCTTATACTACGTTTCCACCAACCACTAAACCGAGATTTAGGTAATGAGATTTGTTTTGTGTTTCCACTGCACAAAAAGAGGATTATGGCAAAACATTTAAATGGTGTTTCATTTTTTTGATATGAAGTGGAAGTGAGATAGATAGTTTTTGTTTACATTTCCATCTGTCAATAAACGAAAATAGGTCGGTTCCACAATTATTCTTCGAAAAATAAGTTTGTTTGATTTGACAAACTAATGTTTCCAAGTAGATTTGAATGAGTTTTATTTGAAATCTTCATTTGAGGAGATTAAAATTTGTATGGTAAATCTTGTAGATTTCAAGGAGATTTGTGATAATCTTGCTAAATCTCGGTTTAGTGTCTGGTGGAAACGTAGTATTAAGGTTCTTCCAGCACGATTGGAAAGTGGAAGTGTTTGGCGGACAACGGCCAATGGCCGCGATCACAAACCTATGCAGAGCTATCCGGATAGTAATTTTTTTGTGAGTAATGTTCCTTATGGCGGATTTACATGTATCTGCATTTGGTTTCTGCACAAAAAAAGTGATGCCAAATACAAAATGTATATTTGTTAAATAGAGAGAAAAGATCAAAATGCCGAAGAACTTCGTTTCTGCATTATAGGAAAGTGCCATAATGCAGAAATGAAGACGAACATGTTCATCTTCTTGATGGATCTCTTTCACTCGCTCGGATTTTTTGTATACTTCTGTCCTCCTCTACTTTTCTGCATTAGGCAGATGAAGATACATGTAAATCCACCATTATTGATTACAAGAATTTAGTCTTAATTACAAAAACAACATTTTATATGAGAAAGAAAAAGAGATGATTAACGTGCCATCATCAGCTTTACGCTGATAAGCGAGATATAGTCGGTTTTGGATAGCGAATGTTCATGTTTGAGTGTATTTACTCTACACTGAACCATGTTTGTAATATTTTATATTAATTGGTATAAAAGAAAATTAATATAAAAGATAACAAACATGGTTCACTGTAGAGTAAATACACTCGAACATGAACTATCCGGATAGGTTTGTGTTGTTTAAATCCCGTGTAAAAATAGCTGATGACAAAAAAGCTTTTGCTGTATACATTTTGGTATACATTTGTATCCCAAGCCAAGTGTCAAAAACAACCAATCCGTTCAAAAACCTATATGGATACTTATCTATCTTATATGCTATCGCATAGGTTCTTGATCGCGAAAAACTTTTTGCGCGATAGGTCTCGCACGGGTAGGCTAGTTAAACATTTAAAACCAAAGCAAGCGTAATTTATTATTGCAGTATTTTTTATTGCCTCCCAAAGCTCAACTTCTAAACGATTTTTCATTAACCTGATGAGTTTTTTTTACTGTCTTTTGCGTTATTCCCACCCTTTCGTCTATTAGTTACGCCTTTAGTTCATTAATTGTTGCAGGTACTAGATTTATTACTCTAACCCTTTACTTAAGTTCGTCCCACATAATAATTTGTATCTGGGCTTAGCGCCGACCACTCGCGGAGTTTGGCATCGAGATTTATCGTGAATACCGGAGTTGTACTGATCCGCAGTTAAATCTCTTCCTCCTCCTCCTCCTCCTCCTCCTCCTCCTCCTCCTCCTCCTCCTCCTCCTCCTCCTCCTCCTCCTCCTCCTCCTCCTCCTCCCCCTCCTCGACCACCACCAGGCACAACAACCAATTCAATTTTCCCTTAAATTGAAATACCGCCCCAGTCCCATATTATATTTTCCCCCATAAGCCACGGTTTATTTAAGCAGCTTTGTGAACAACGCTTGCCAGATTCTATGATCGCTTCCATGTAGACACAGTCTTCACTTGTCCGAGAACATAACCGGATAAGGTCTGCTTCTTTAAGTCGTCTCCTAACTATCCATTCACTAATGACTCTTCCTGCCTGAGCTGTTGTTGGACATCAACTCCGGTCAAATGACGATTTCGGGAAAAATCAGCACGATGAATATGTAAGTTCTCTCAGTGATGCACTGGAGCAGTGCCGTCTAAAATAGTGCCGTCTCAATAGTTTTCCTGAATTTGCTGTAACAGGTTGGCTCATTCCTTACCGCTGTAGTGTGCCAACTTGAGCAGCTTCTACAGTCGTTGTGTCCGTTTTTTCTAAGATAAGAAGGCCTAATAAATCGAGATCTGTAACAATTCACTTTTAACACCATATCGGTTTGTTATTCTCTTTATGATATCGGATAACTTAAAGTTTGTGGAAGACATACGAGCTTTTAAACTTTAAAAACAAAATTTCTCTAAATAAATTTGTCATTAAAAATAAACAACGTAGTTTTCAACAAATCTCCCACTCATCGATCATAATTCTGTTGTAACATTAGAGCGCAGTTAGCAGGACCCTGTTAATTATCTCTATACTATCAGCAAAGGCCTTGGTGCCCTCTGGTTTCGCTAAGACGATGACGGTACAAGTCATGCGGACAACCTTATTAAAATTTATTATTATAGCTTTAGCAACCAAATTACTATATTTCAAATGAATTCATTGCTAATGCTCTTATTTCATTTATTTCTTTATAGATTGGGCCACCATCAGCATTCACAACAACATCAACTTCCAAGATTAAACAATCAATTGCAACAAAATCAAATGCAACATCACAAGGGAAGGCCGCCCCCTCATGTGGGCGGCGGCGGCGGTGGTGGTGGAGTCGGACCTCTTGGTCCATTAAAATACCAAAATTCACAAAATAACGGTCCTCCATCATTAATTAGAAATAATTCGCATCAGCCTCAACAACCACAACAACCAAGACCTCCTTTGCAGCAGCCCATTCCTGTCGTTGGTAACCAGGTTCAGATAATGAAAGCACCACCGCCGCCGCAATTAGACCAACAACAACTGCAGCACGTGCAACATCAAAAATTAAACTCATGTCCGCCATCACAATCACACTTAAACAACAACCAACAAATTTCTCATCTATCCCGACCTCCACCGGATGCGCAACAATTCCGACAACAGCATTCGCAAAAACCTATTCCAGTTGTTAGTCATGGCATCCCAGATCAGCAACAGCAGCCACAGCAACAGCGGCAACCCCAAAAGTTTTCACATCCGAGAGCGATTCTTCAGAACCCTAATAGAAGCAGTCATCATCACAAGAATCATGTTCCTCTTAAAACACCGCTTCCTACAGTTTCAGAAGTTGAAATACCTGCCATTACTGCAGCACTTCCAACTGGAACAGTATCGGATAAACTATCAGCTGCAGCTGAGGACTGTACGACAAATTGAAAAAAAAAAAAACATATTTAGCTTAAAAAAATCTTCATTTTCAGTTACTCCCCAAAACCATGAAAAGAAATCAGCCGATGAGGAAAAGGATGGTGAAAATAATGCCTTATTAAGGGATTTTATGTCAGTGGTTATGAAAGGAGACGGGTGTTTTTCAACAGCAAAAGAAAAGACACCTATGTGTTTGGTGAATGAACTGGCCCGTTTCAACAAAGTAAGTTAATGATACTATTTATGTGTATTGAAATGCTTAAAGCGTCTATTAAATTCCTAAAGAAATTATATTAAACGACATCTGATTTCAGATTCAACACCAATACCGCCTCACAAGTGAAAATGGACCCGCACACTGTAAACGCTTCACAGTCACCCTGAAATTAGGCGACGAAGAGTATTCGGCTGAAGGATATAAAATTAAAAAAGCCCAACACACGGCTGCTGCGGAGGCAATAAAGAAGACTAAATACAAACATCCACTTCCAAAAGCGATACGTCGACCAGAAGAGGGCAGTCTTCGCACCACAATCACACCAACTGTGGAACTTAACGCACTTGCAATGAAACTCGGTCAACAGACTTACTATGTCTTCGATCCGCGAACACAGTCAGATCTTCCAAGTCGAAATCCTTCTAATAGTCAATATGGTCCACCTCCTTTAACAGGCCCACCACCACACAACAATCACAATCAACGATTACCAAGAAAATCTGATTTTATGCCAGGAGGACATCACCAGCAACAGCCTATGCAACGATTTCCGGGTGGTGGGAAACATAATAAATATCCTATACCTGTAAGATATTATTATTAAACATAATTATGAGTTAAAAAATATACATGTGTATACAATTTTAGGCACAGATTCCTTCAGTGAATGGCGTTTTATCAGTTCCGCCACACTTTGCAATGACTCCACCTCCAGAACTTTGTAAAATCACCCTGATAGTTGGTAAACAGAAATTTGTCGGCAGTGGCAGGACATTGCAATCGGCCAAGCATGATGCGGCATCAAGAGCCTTGCAAGTACTCAGAGCGCAAGCGGCAAATAAATTCAAAGAAATCCTCACCCTAACTGCAAAGGAAGGTGAATGGAAGTCGCCGATATCTTTAGTCCACGAGATTGCTATCAAACACAATCTCACTGTATCATTTAAGGTCCTACGTGAAGAGGGCCCGGCACACATGAAGAGTTTTATCACAACCTGTGAAGTTGGAGACATTGTTGTAAGATACTGAAATTGTTTTACCATTTTTTACTTTGTAAATTCATCGTTTTCTGCTTACTCTTTTTTTTTGTTACTGTAGACGGAAGGTGACGGCAATGGTAAGAAGATCTCGAAAAAACGTGCCGCCGAAAAGATGCTGGAGGAATTGAAAAAACTTCCGCCTCCATCACCATCGAATGCACCGCCAGTGAAGCGTATTAAAGTGAAAGGTTTCAAAAGGAAAACATCACCAACGCCGAAGAAGAAGAACTCAATTAGAGAAAAAACCGAAAGCGAATGTGCCGAAGACACAAATCCTATATCGCGGTTAATTCACATACAACAAAGTCGGAATGAAAAAGAACCCACATACGAGTTGATCTCACGAAGTGGAGAATCTAAAAAACGAGAATTTGTAATGGAAGTTAGTGTACCAGGGAAGGTTGCTCGTGGAACTGGTGCAACTAAAAAGTTGGCCAAACGAAATGCTGCACAAAGTATATTTTTTTTTTGTTTTATTTAATTCAAGTAGAAAACAATATTAATTGATTTATTTTTTTAGATATCTTGATTGAAATGGGATTCGAGGTGACTGTAGAAAATGATAATGAAGAAAATAACAGTCAAGTAGCCAACCAAGATCAAGATTCAAAAGCTCCTCGAAAAGTTAAATTCAATGAAAACAATAATTCAAATGAAACTTTGAATGCAAATGCTGTTGCCTCGAATGGAAATGGTGGACCGTCGGGAAGACAAATTGTACCTGGAGTAATTTTATTACGGCAACATAGTAGAGGTTAGTATGCGAAAGTGAATTTGATGTTTTATATATCTCTGTTTTAAGATATTCATGCATACATACAAATACTAGTAATTAAAAGCTATTTTGAATTATCAATTCAAGTTAATGATTCCAATACCGCTTATTCTGCTTTTCTTCTTGGCCTCATTAATTTCAGTAGTATAAATAATTTGTATTATAATTTGTTTTATTTTTTCATTTATTTTTAGATTCTGAAGAGGTAGAAAACACTGCAGACGCCGAATCTTCACAAGCAGCAAACGCACCAAAACCATCAACACCGCCTGTACAGAAAAAATGTTCCTTACCTGCTAATGGAACATCTGTTCGGCCCAAAGACCAACTTTTGTATTTAGCCCAAATCCTTGGTTTTCAGGTAACTGTTATGTACATATTTTGTAACATTTTACATTCAATTTTAAATATTAATGAAAACTTTGTGATCGAAAAGATAATTCCGTCTTCCCAGTTTAAATTGATGATTGTATTCTCCGCGAATTCGTGTTTTGGTATGTCATTATCATCATTGTGGTATTTCGTTGAAGAGTCAAAACTATACCTGGACGAAACGCATACTATTAAAGTGAAATGCCCTAAAAATATTTGGATTTTTATTCATAATATATTAACATAATAATTAAACTATTTATGGTAAAGTGATCTTTATATACGTAGTCGTATGCAAGAATTCACAACAATATATCATTATTATCTGAGTTGAGCTCTCATTATCTCTCCTAGTCAAAATTTGAATTTCTCTGATTTTTTAGGATCAAAATTTTAAAGAAATATCACACAAATTAGTTTAACCCTTTGGGATTATTGAGCATCATTTTGGACTTTCTTAAATTTTCTACATAAATGCAAATAAATGCGTGGTGCTCATGCTCACGTACGGACAAAACGTTCTTAAATTTTGATCTTATTGTGTAAATATTTTAAAATTCCTTCATTTAAAGTAATTATTATGTATTGTAACTGTTGAAGAAATTATTCATCCTCGACGGCAAAGGTAATTTGGCATAAAATGCTGCCATTAATATGCCTATGTGCAAACACTTTACTGACGCCATTTTCCGAAACTATGCCATTCTAGATAACAATGAACTTGCTCATTCTTTTATGGCATGTTGCCAGTATTTTGAAATCTGCCATTATTTGAACTCGTGTAAATGCATGTCATAAAAAAATTATTTCTGTCATTTTTTTACCATTTTTTTGGCAGAAATATTGTCATCTTTGCCATTCGTGTAAATCCGGTATAATGTTCATATTCGAAAAAATACTACAATGTCCCAAAGGTAGTAAAAATGTTTGGTAATTTGTAAAAAATACAGCATCACAGTTTGCTGTTATGTTAATTCGACGCTGCCAGAGAGTGTTATGACTTCTACTGTACTTGAGAGCGTAAATGATTCTATGGGACAAATCTTCTTTCGCACTCGTGCAGTTGCTAGAGTTCTGAAAGATCTCGACATTCACAAATCCGCTGGCTCAGAGAGTATCCCTCCCATTTTTCTGAAGAGGTATTCTTCAACGCTGGCAAAACCACTGCGTAAGCTTTTCCATCTGTCCTACTCTACTGGTCTCTTTCCGAGTGGATGGAAAACAGCATTTGTCCAGCCTGTCACTAAAAAAGGCGTATCTTCTTCACCCTCTAACTATCGTCCAATTGCACTTACGTGCAATCTTCCAAGGTCATGGAAACGCTGATCAATTTCCAGCTCAAGAAATATGTCGAAGAACGAAAGCTTCTTAATGACCGGCAGTACGACTTTCGTAGCAATAGGTCCACTGGTGATCTGATGGTATATCTCACCAAACAGTGGAACAAATCTTTACATCGTTTTGGAGAAAGTAATATTATTGCACCTGATATTTCAAAAGCGTTTGATAGAGTTTGGAATCAAGCTCTCTTATCGAAAATGCGCGCATTTGGTTTCGATGAATATCTTCTTCGTTCGATTAGAAATTACCTTTCGGACCGTTCAATACAAGTCGTATTGGACGGTTTCAAGTCTGAAATCCACAAAATAAATGCTGGTGTGCTCCAGGGCTCCGTTTTGTCTCCGACTCTTCCTTATTTTTATAAATGATCTTTTGTCTGAAACTTCTAATCCATTAAACTGTTTCGCTGACGACAGTACCCTCAGCTTCTCATATTCGTTTACAGATTCTCATCCATGTCCTTCGGATGTGGAACTTGAACGGCAGCGTATGATAAGCTCATTAAATTTTGATCTCGACAGCATTGTCCAATGGGGAATCAAAAACCGCGTAGAGTTTAATGCTTCAAAAACTCAATGCTGACTCTTGTCGTTAAAGCGAAATCCACCCCTAATGCCGCTATTCATGGGCGGCTCTTGCATCGAGGAAACCGAACAGCTCTCAGTTCTCGGTATGTGTGTCACAGACCACTTTTCGTGGAATGACTACATATTTGAGGTCGCCAAAAATGCTGCTAAGTGTTTAGGTTTTCTCCGTAGATGCAGGAAATTTGTCTCCCCTTCTGATCTGTGATCTACAAAGCCTTTATTCGTCCAAAACTTGAGTACAATTCTCATATTTGGGCAGGAGCTCCAAAAACTCAATTGAATTTATTGGACAGAATACAAAAGAGAGCTTTAAAAATGATAGGTGAAAGATCTATAACGGAAATAATTACATCTCTCGAACACCGCCGTAATGTTTCATATTTTACCGCTTATTTTATAATCAGTGTACTAGTGAAATAGCCAGTTGCATTCCTCCCCTTAAATAATTCAACCGTAATATTCGCGCTTCTAGGAATGCCCATCAGTTTACCCTCGAGCCCAACTTCGGACGTACCGTTAAGTACAGAGATTCTTTCTTCAGTCGCACCACACGAATGTGGAATGATTTACCCGCCCCAATTTTCCCCCCTCATTTCGATATGCAAACATTCAAAACCAATGTGCATCGGTATCTCCTTTTAAATCCTCTCCTACTTACCTAATCGCTCGTGCTATGTTAAAAACACTTTAAGGGTATTCATAACCCCTTTTGTGTGCGCATAATATATAAAAAAAAAATATCCGTAGAGCACCGACGTAATGTGAAATGTCTTGTCTTATTTTATCGCTACTTTAACAGTGTTCCAATGAAATAGCTAGTTGCATTCCTCCCTTTAAACAATTTAACCGCAATACTCGCGCTTCTGGGAATGCCCATCAGTTTACCCTTGAGGCCAATTTCGGACTTACAACGTACTATCAAGTACAGGGATTCTTTTTTAGCCGCACAACACGAATGTGGAATGTTATACCTTACTCTATTTTTCCCTCTCATTATGGTATTCAGAAATTCAAAACCAATGTGAATCGGTATCTCCTTTTAAACCCAATCCTATTTTCCTAACGTTTTACATGTCAAGGGTATAAATAACCCCTTGAGTGCGCGTCAATTATAAAAAAAAGAAAGGCAACAATAATTCTTACTGATGAGGTCAATTGCACTCAAGGTCGCAAAAAACTTCCAAATTTTAATATTCAATAAAGTGCACTAAACAAAAAAAAAAAAACAATTATTCTATTGTTATTGTTTGTCTTCTTATTCTTCATACTCTAATATTAATTTTTTGTTGGCAGGTACCTCTAGCGAATCCAAAACTTGACCTATAGCACCTACATATATCACAAGTAACAAATAGTCAGTCTCACTATCAATTGGTGTGGGAAATGAAAATCACTTCTTCCATATTTCTCAAGAGATCTTAGCATCTCCAAAAAGCCCATAGTAAAATTGAAGCGGTGATTGTACGAAAAGTACAAGAACAAAATCTTACTTTTTCGAAAAATTTTACATGGAGATGAAATAGTAAGTCAGAAAGGCCGTGTTCTGGTACTGTTATTACACTCAATTGAGACTTTAAGCACGTTTTACAGAAAAGACAATTCAAGGTTACATATATTTAAGAGTACAAAGAGGAACTGCGGCTCTAAAGTATTGCCTGCTTTGTCTATTACTATTTTGTTCGCCTCATGGCTGTTTTTACATAAATGTTATATTGCTCCTAGTCTAAAAGCAATGACAGTAACGTGTTGGCTATTGATGCAACAAACAAAAATATACATATATACAGGTTCCTAATGATAAATTAAAAACTAACCTAAAATATACCTGTCTCCTGAGCAAAGCAGTCTTAACTATATACGAACATATAAGAGGCAAATCATAATTATATTTATATTACCATTTCATGTGATAGAGCGAGTACGCTCTATTATAAAAATATTCATATTTTAATGAAATCAATCACGGATTTGTATAGAATTTATAAATTATTTCACAATCACAAAATGGGCACTAATGGAGAGTGCTCTATAACAGTAAAATGTGTTTTGAACATGTAATTAATGTATGTACATTAGATATTTCGATTACTATTCTTTACATCTATCACTTTCTTTAAGTTACTTTAGTATTTAATAAATACTATGACATTTGATGGTATTAAATAGAAAAGTGAACTGAGGTTATACAAATGAAAAAGTAAGATACAAAATCTAGTGCATTATAGCGCTTTAAAATCACTTTGAGTATGTAACATTATAATAAAAGTTTTTAATATATATGTTATGCCTTCTGTTGGGTACCGCCTCATCTGCGGTGCTATCAGTTGTTGTTTTTTGCGCAGGAATGGTTATCCTTTGTCTCTTTGAGTCGTTACACCGCATCTGTTTCAGTAGCGGTAACGATGTACGGTACAGGTGGTTGTTGCCTTGTCATTGACAAAGGCACCGTTATCAGCCGTTATGTGGCTGAAGGTGTTACTAGGCAGACTGGAATCCACCTGGAGTTCATTTTAACGGGAAACGGAGAAACGATGTTAATTTAGTGCTGGCGACGATGTCCAGGCTTATCTGTTGCGGGAGAGTAATCTCCAGATTACCCAGAAGGAATTCCCCTCCCTCAAAAGGAATCCATCCGGGATTTTTGTTTAAATTATTTACAAACAAAAAATAATTATCAGAGTTACTGTTTAATTAAAACTGTGTATGGACGGCTGTGCATGGCACAACCGTCCTCGTTGCGATCCTCTACCAAACTCCACACTCAATTGAAAAAAATTAACAATTCAAATTTGTTTTTATCATTTGATTGACTAACCCCCAGTTTCACAGTGGAAGTTTAAACTCCACTTTTAGTTTAAACTCCAGATCACCAGTATAAATGAACTCAGTTCAAGGTTTAAACGAAACTGTGAAACTGGGGGTTAATAAATCAAAATAAAGTGCAAAATTAGAGTTCATTAAATAATACCAATATTCTAGGGGGTCATAATGTGGTAGTAAAACTCTAGGGCCTCTCCAGATATACTATGTTGCGTTTTTTCATTTAGAAACCGGTTCTGAATATGATCTGGCCATTAGGTTCTGTTTTTGTTGACAAATTCAGTAAGTATGACAGAATAGATTCTCTCTCATCATGTGTAAATTTGCACAAATCAATCCCTACACCAACAAATCGAAATTATTTACATTCCTACTTCATAATATGACAAATGTGTATGTACTGTACATGCCTACAAAATGTGTTGAATTTTTTTTTTGCAACGGTATTTCCAGTCGTATTTTCGTGCTGTTGGCCATGAAGCCTAGCATACTTTCGTTTATTTTGCTTTCATTTCTTTGATTGCCTTTTATTTTTACTGATTTCTCAGTGTTATCGTTTAACGTGTCGCTGCTGGTCCTTTTTTTTATTATTATTTTATCTTAAACTCTCAAGAAAACTTGTACCGTTGAGCATTAAACAATTATTGACGATGAATGAAATCGCATCGATTGAGTGTTAAGAACAGTACAATTACTGGTTTTGTATTGTTCTTACACTCAGTCAACGAAGTTTATTATGAGTTTGAGCCCCCAAATGAACTGTAATTTTGTGCATAGGTATTTTTGTATTTGAACTTCAAAATTGAAATTTTGGCACTTGTACTGCTCCTACACACACCGATCCAATAAATATTTATATAATTAGAAAAAAGTTGCTTTTAAAACACGCACATTTCGCAAGTTGAATATATAATCAATCAAAAGATTGTTCAGTTCACGAATAGTTTGCATAGCAAACTTGTAGGAATAACATTATCAAATAGAGCTATTTATTTTAACACCAAATAAATTATATCTGTCCTGAATCAATCGTTAAAAACAAACATTGTTATTTACAACACTTTACAATTATTTATTTTCATAGGCAAACTTCTCAGACTATCCCAAAGGCAATCACAATGAGTTCCTTACCATTGTCACATTATCAACAGCACCGCCACAAATATGCCATGGTGTCGGCTTGAATATTGAAGAATCTCAAGATCAAGCTGCTTCTGCTGCATTACAAATTCTAAGCAAACTAGGATTAGATAATATCAAACCAACATCAGCAGATGAATAAATTTGAAGAAAGAATCCTAGTGAAATTGTCCTCAATCTTCTTTAACACAAACAAAACAAATGCTTTTGGTTTATATGTAAGTCCTAGTAAAGATTCACCACATCATAATTTTTTCATACATATACAATATTATTATATATTTTATATTATATTTCCTAGTTATGTTATGTTATTTATTAATTAATTATTTATTATATATTTCGTTTAAGAAAAAAAAAGTAAAGTTATTTTTGTTTTGTTTTCAATATTTTGTCCCGTCCAATTAAACAAAAAAAATGAAACCAAAAACAAACTTAAAAAAATGTACATTGAGAATCCAAATACATTGTAAGAATATTGCTGATTGGGCGACAATTTCCATTAAAGTGAAATTTACTATCTCACATCAAGTAAACACACGAAATTATTTTTCTATTATTCTTCCTATCATCAAACAAAACTGCAATACTTACACCCCTTTTTGTTGTAAATTTAATTATTTAAAAAGAAATAAAACATTTGTTATGCGAACAAAAACTAAATGAAAACATTTTTATTATTTATTTAAACAAAAAAAAAAAGAAAAACTAACTTACTTAATTACAATATTTCAATATATGCTAGTGAAAACAAATAAATAAAATAAGCAAATATATTCACTAAAAAAAATTATATTTATTATTATTAAAATATTTATTTTTGTTATATAAATTCGACGATCAAAAAATTAAAAATTTAACATCATGTACTAGACTAAGGATTTATTATGTAGGAATTGTCTTTTGAATGTAGGCATACCTACATATATATATTAATTTAAATTGTGTTGTTCTAAATCTTATATGATTTTCTTAAATTTATTATATTTTTGTTTAAGCAAAATCTTAGGCCATTTAATTAAATATTATATTTATTATTAGTTTATATGCACTGTGCTTTTAGGGAGGCTTAAAACAAGCGGATGCATATTATCAAATAAATTAATGGCTAGTTAAGAACAGAAGTGATACAAGTATCATTTTTTTTTTGTAGAAAATGTATTAATTTATTTAGTTGCATTTTATCTATAAAAAAAACTTACTTGGATCACCTCCGTTCTTTTGTAGCTAAATTCGAATTATCTTAAAAATTAAAATCTATAGGTTCCTAAGTTAGTGTTGCATTTTGCACATTAAATAAATTTACAGCAAATAAAAGTCACTTTTGCTTACTGCAACATACGAGAAAATCAATTATATTAAATTATTACTTAATTTAATTGATGAACTACCTAAAAATGTATTTAAATTAACTTGCGAATCAATTGTAAAGACGTTTTATTTATTTGTAAAAAGGTATGATTTAAAGGATATCCAGTGCTCTTTAACATAAATATAAACAAGTATGTAAAGAAAGTGGCGACCTATTTCTCGGTGGTAATATGGTTTTTACTCCAGAAAATAGGGTTATGCTTTTTGTAGCTTTCGATTGAACTTTAAAGTTGTAGAAATTAAGGTTAACTGGACAAATGTCAATGTACACAATTTTAAGAGCTAGTTTATTGGTTTTTGGTTATTGCAGATAGTTAGCATTGAAAATGTTCATTCAATTTAATTTAACATTAGAGAATCAACAATACATAAGTAAGTCAATAATAAAGTAGTTTCATTCATCTTATTTAAAGAATTTTCTTGTGTATTTTGAAATGTATGACTAACAGACAAAAATAAAAATAAATATAAGGTTCTATAAACGAATGCTACTCATTTTACTGCTAAATATGCATCGGCAAGTCGAATCACCTCAATCGGATCTCAATGAGTCGGTTGCGCTCCCTATGGTGTGTGTGTTAGGTAGAAATAGGGAAGGGTAAGTGAAGGAGGAGTGGAAGACTAGCTAAGGGGTGACTCATTGAACCATCCCGAATTCTGAATAATTTCAGATATACAAAAAGATTAAAAACTAATGTCTATAGTTGCTTGTAGATTGTTGGCTGAATGTGTGCCTTTAGGGCACATTATTTTTTGTTCCTCATTTTCGTTTTTGATAACTTCATTCTCATGATAATTTTATGTTTCAAGTTCATTGATTTGTTGTTATGCGTTGTCAGCTTCAACTCGCTGTTGGATTTCCCCAATGAAATTGCATATGATATTAGTTTTTCGTTAATTGCTTCCTGGATTCATTCCACCTGGGTATAATACCTTTTTGCAAAGCCTTTTTACAATAGCCTCATAGTTTTATGCAAACTGCTGCCAAAATAGGTTGACCTCTGATTACCTCATTATGAGGAACTCTGATGTTCTTCTAATTATTGGTTAATTTTGTATTGTTTCGAGCAGCTTTGCCATGTTGCTCCCGATTTTTTCTTGTTGGGTTGTCAATGGATTCATTATTTGTTGTTTGGATTCATAATCCAAACTTGCTCTCGTCCGACGTAACTGGTGTAGCTCTAAAGTCGTTTCTTATGACGAATCTGGTGTAGCTCTAAAGTCGTCTTCTCCGACGAATCTGATGTAGTTTAGATTATAGTTGCGTCTCGTCCGACGAATTTGGTTTGGAGTTCTAGTGTTCTATCAGAGCATGGTAATCAGATTGTCTTGCAATTTCGCGGATGCACTGTAAGGCTCAAAGCACCAATGAATAGTTCGGGAATAGTTCAATGAATACGATATCTCCACAGTTGAATTGAAAATGAAGAAGTAAGAATTCATATATTTAACATATTTACGGTGTTTCTGTTATAAACATTAATGAATTTAAAGCTATGGCTTAGCCGTCAGCTCGGTTAGCAAATTCACATTTATTAACTATATACATATATAATGTACTTTATTTTAACATTCTGCTACTAATAATATTTTGAGGTTGTTTAGATTGAATATCAGAGTTTCGGCACACGTGCTTTGAATACTTAGCGATCTTGCCTGCTGCCAGTCTTTGTTTCTCAATTCATACAAAAGCCTTTTCGATATTTGGGTGTCTGGATGTGAGCATGTTTTAATAATGTAATCAGCTTGTGATCTGAGAGTGTTTTGTAAAAAGCATTGAAAGACCCGTCTCCAAGTGAATTGCATAGTTATAGAGGCTTTCATTGATAAATTGAATAATTTTGTTTCAAAAAATTCCTGCAAAACTTCTGGGTTACTTTATACTCTACAGGTCCCCAAAACTGAAAGACGTAAAAAAGAGTAGATTTGACAACTGAATCAAATATATATGCTGTATTTGTTGAAAGCAACATCCGCTTGTTTGAAAAGATATTTTCCACGATACGTTTAGTAAACTTTGCGAGGCATTAGCCTTGTCCTCTAGATGTTTACTAAATTCTAATTCTTCTTCTTCATTTAACCGGCGATTGTCATGATTAGAGTGGGAACACAACTCTCCCGCTCAACTGCTTCACCTAAGGTTCCACTTGTCGGGTTCGCCGGGTTGACCTCAGAAAACGTCGACAGGACTCCCGGTTTTAGATTGTTCCATGTCTGAGGCCAATTAAATGCAGGTGTCGTTGCATTTGTTTCATCCAGGAGTTTTTGCGCCTGCCTTTCCTCCTCGATAGTGTTGGAACGTCTTGTGCATAGCAATGGAACTGACTGGCGGGGTAGTGCCTCTATTAGCAAGTGCTTCCATAATGCTTTAAATTTTTCGAAACATTTTAAAACTGCGAATATGTCCACAAGTTTTCGACACTGGTATGCTTCTATTTTTCGTGGTTTGATCTTCTTTTACAATACGGGTGATCTCCAGACGCATTAACACAAGGACTTGCATACACGCTTTATGGTAGGCTCTAAGGTGTTATTGTATGTCGCTTAGGGTGGGCCTTACAAATGTCATTGTCTTATTTTGAACGACGCACCCCCCTAATTTGTTCTAAATAATTTAAAAAAAAAATTCCTGTAAAATTTTACCACATTTTATTAACGTTAACCCGGCCCCCAAGACGACTGAAGTTTTATATGGGAAATCCCATGTATTTTTTGTACATCCAACTTTAAACATTCATAACTTTAGTAATGATTGCTAAAGAAAATTGAATTTTTGCACACATGTAGTAACTTTTGTCATGTTTAAGAAAATTTATTAAAAAAAATGTACAACGTTAGGTCCCCTAAGTCGCTAGGGTCACTTTGGTGTTATTTGCCTAGATGTGATTTACCCCGTAGTCGCCTCTTACGACAAGCGGGATTCACTGCTGAGATATTCTTAATCCGTCCCAGCACGGAACATGTTTACTAAATTCTAATGTTTGATTCAATTTTATTCCCAAATATTTCAGTTCCTTTACAATTTCTAAACAATTTCCGTTGTTAAACCATCTGTTTCCGGATTGCGCGCGAGGTGATCGTGAGAAGATCATTATTATGGATTTAATTTTAGTCCCCATTTTGTACAGTAGTTTGAAAGCCGATTTATTATTAATTGAAGATTTTGCGGTGATTCGGAGAGTATGGAAAGATCGTATTTGCAATTCCTATTACGCCTCTTTTTAAATACCGTTTATAAACAGCAAAAATAACAAGGCACTTAAAGGGCACCCCTGTTTTATACCAGTTTCCGTTACAAACCATTCTGAGAAAAGTGTTCCATCGCATACTGCTGCTTTTGATCCATTCGTTTTTTGAACGACTTGCTAATTTTGTTGACATACCTAGCTGCGAGAGTTTGTAGAACAGAGCATTTCTGTTAACTAGATCAAAGAATGGTAAATTTCGGTCCATAAAATAAAATAACATTTTTATTTTCATCAACCTATCTCAATACATATTTATATTCTAAGAGCACTGAAAACATTAAATCAAATAAATAATCAAATAAATATTCGATCTTTATAAAAAAACGGAAGTTAAAATCAAACAAATATAAAATAACTTTTCAATACAAATAAATGAATGTTCTTTATATAAAATAAATACATAATTGTAACAACATGAGGTCATATTGATGAACAAAAAAACATATATAATATAATATACATAAGTAATATTTTTGAAAATTAAAATATAGTAATATTAAAAAACATATTAAGACACACACACACATTGAACAAAAAATCCAAATAAATTTTGAAATTAAATAATTGTTACTTAATTAATTTTAAATTTTATTTTACTTTTTATTAATTTAAGTGGAACTCGTCTAAATGTCAACTATTAACTATCCCTAAACAGGTAGTTATATAAACAAAAATATCTGGACAATATATACAATAGATAGTTTTTTTTTTATTTATTGTCCATTTAAAGAATTAAATATTATTTAATTACCATCTACCTAATATAAGACATGAAATTTACTTTTTTATTTTTTGTTTGGTTTCGTAAGAATATTTGTGTTCTTTTTTTTAACAATTAAACCTTATGTTTATTTCATTGCCAGTGTATTTTGTTTATATAAAAATTAAACATAGAACTAGAATAAATAGAAAAAATGTTTTCTATTACATACATACATTTTTATTAATCAAAAATAATCTTTATACTTAAAAATTGTATTTTTGTGTGAATTGAAATTAGGCAAATGGTAATTATCTATAAGAAAAAACAAAAAAAATTATATCTAAATACAATTTACATAAACTTTATTAAAAAAAAATAAATGTATTTGTTTATGGTTGGTTCTTATGTATAAAAAAAAACAATATAAGTATGCTTGATGGCAAATCGACACAAAAAATATATAGTAGTAAACGTAAGAACTGACCATCGATTGTGTATTTTAATCAGTTTAAAAACCAACAACAAAATATATTTGCAACAATGTCATGTAAAATGTATTTACATAAAAACAAACATAAGACAAAAAATCCTTAATGTATATAAAAGAAAAATTACTAAGCATTCTCTCAAAACTATCGATGGAAAACAATTTTATTCTAAAGCAAATAATTAAATAATTTTCTAGTTAAAAAAAAAAAATTGAAATATTATTTTGTAATAAGCGAAAGTCTACCTTAAATTTTTGTAAGTACCAAGTCTATACTCAAGATTTCGATAAAACGGGATCAAATGACCAGAAACTAGATGATACGATTGTATTTTTTTATAGAATTTTCTTGTTTCTTCCGAACGATAGATTTATTTCACAAATTGTTTTCTTATACAGAAAATTAGTGGTTCGTATTTTTTAGGCTTACTTCCACGGTGGACATTTTTTGATCACAGAAGATGGCAGAGTTAACCCCTCATTTCATCCACCCTACACTTACACGATGTCATCATCACATGATGTAATAAGATATATGTTATAATATGTGTTTTACATTTCACTTTTTATGTGGCAGCACTTAGTTGCTATTTGATGATTCAACTATACAATTACCAGACTTAATAAGTGAGTAAAAGCAATTTGCACACTTTTCCATTGATTTTCAGCATCAAACTATTGGAAACCCACATTAGGTGGCCTCATAACTGCAAAATGTAGTTTGCGTGAACCGAAACCAACTTATTGAAGCTTTTTTGACTTCTATTTATTTCTTTTGCCAAATACATTTTTGTTAAGGCCCCCAAAAAGTTTGAAATTACAATTGGTTAATTTCGTAAGCCCCAACAATTTTCTTGTACCCGTATGATACATGCGGTTAAAATATTGCAGGCGCTCAAATTCTTTGCACACAAGTTTCTTGCACATTAAAACCAAGAGATTTCTTTCATTCCCTACATATATTTTAAATTATCATAGCCGGAAATTTGCGCCGTATTAATTGCGAATTTTCACTTGGTAATGTTTTTGCGTGCCGTGTGCTTGGGTGTCATAATTTTCGAGGTTTTTATATTAAAAACTCAAGGTGTATTGCTTAAGTTTGTTAATTTCAAGTATGAATATATCCATACATATAACTAAGTTTTTGGCCTAGCAGAACTCTAGTCCCCGTATCAACAAAGTTTGACATCAAACTTCAGTTCCAAACTGATGCTGAAAACCTGCTAGCTATTTGTTTTTTTTTATAAACGTAGAAAATATGTCGGAGTGAGGTTCTATTATCGGTCTTTGAAGCCATCTTAATGCCGACAAAGATTGCATATAGTTTTTTTTGTTAAGAATATTGGAGATAAAAAGTCTATGCGTTTCAAATATCCCAACAAGGATAACTATAACTAAAAAAAATGGAGAACAGTTGAGAACTCATCACGTTGAAGCTTCAAATCATAACCAAACCAAAAAGCATCATCATCAAAAAATTATTTTTCTGTTATTTAATAAACAATTCTATTGTATTTCTAAAAAAAAGCGATCGATCTCCGAGTTAGTATTGTACAAATGAGTACTTATTATATTTTTTTTTTAATAGAAATTGTTCGAAAGTTTTTAATAAAATAATTTTCCATTGATATTTTGAAGAAGTTATTTTATATATGTTAAACAAAAAAAAAAAAAAAAAAAACTATTTCATTGGTTTATGTATGTTGTAATAACTAAAACTTGTTGTTAAAAAGCATGAAAAATGAACTAGGTACATATTTCCATCAATGAACTGAAAAGAAAACTTTATTTAGACATATTTTTAGTATACATTATGTAAATGTCTTAAGACAGAAGTAACTCTACTTTATTTTTTTTTTTTCTCATAAATACCATATTTTCGGTTAAAAATGAAGTTAGAAGCTGTGATTGGTATTTAAAATGTATTTATTATATTTAGTGAGTTACTTTTGAAACATTCATAGGTACGTACACATGCACATGCAAGTCAAACATTCATTTGTTAGATTACAAATTAACTTTGGTTTCTATTATTTATATATATAAAAAAAATAAATAAAATTTGTATCATGACAAATAAAAAAGATTTAAGTAAAACTACATAAATTCTAATTCGCAATTAAAATGGAAATAAAGATGAAATACGTTTCGAAATGCTCTAACAAAAGGCAAATATAGTATTTGAATTTATTTATTGATCATTAAACTTTATTTTATAAGGAATTCCTAATATGGTGGTTCTGCGGCAGTAAGAACCTTGTGATACAGGAATCATAATTAGGAACCATCAACATAAATGTTAAAAAAAGAAGCCAAGTTCTTTTAAAAAAACAAACTTTGCGTAACAAATCAGCCGTACAAAGTAGTGAGATTTAAAAGAATTTTAAGTAGAGTAATATCGAAGAACCTGCAAATAATTAGAGCAATTTGTTATATAATTTTTACTAACTTAAATTTTGTAGGTTCACTAGTGTAGTTTTCATTTCAAACTTGTGTAATACATGTAAATCTATCAGATTTAAAGTCAGTAAACATTAAATAACAAATTGCCTTTATTGTTTTAAGGTTGTTCGAAAATGCTCTACTTATATATTTAAAAATGAGCTTTTAATTATTATGTACTCCGTTTAAATGCCAGGATTCGAGGATCGAATCGGATCGAGATTTCGATCTAGGTATACGACCTCACTGGATCGAACTCAAACAGAATCTAATTGCGTTTTTCATTGGTTTCACTTAAGGTTTCACTCATTCTGAAATCCAATAGCACGCTTCATGTTGCTTCTACTCAATTCTAAGTTTTGGTATATGTATAGGTGAATCACTAAATAGAAATTATTTGCTGCCACACAAAACGTAAAATGTAAAACACTGACTATGAATATGCCCCTATGTATACATTTTTAAAAAGTTATTTTGAAAAATTGAATTTTTTATGTAAGGCAATTTTTAAAATCGCACGGTTTTTTAACAAATACTTTGTATACATTTTCAAAAAGTTATTTTTTTTTTTTTAATTTTATGTGAAATGTATGCGTCAAATCTGGTAGTTCTGATTTGTTGCTGAGTTGTTCAGGATGTTGGCCTAATAAATAACCTTAGTTTTCGACCTCTAGCGGCAACCGCTTCATGGTCAAAGATCAGAAAAAACGCGATTTTCTCAGTTATTGGTGATTTAAGTCCTAAAAAACTAATTTTAAATAAAAACATTGCTATACAATTTCAAAGTAGCTTATTTTGCTTCAACTTGATCCCAAAACCATCTCTGCAGATCCAATGGTTTCCTAAATACAGCATTTAAAAATTAAGCGATACAAAAATTAATACTACAAGTAGTGTTATCAAACAGTATAATCGCAAATAAAGAATGGTTGACATAAATTCATCAAAGCGTGTAGGTTTAGACCAAAAGAGTAGAACAATCAACCGGAAGGGGGGTTCAATATACCCCCATGACTGTTTATATCTTTCATTTGTATTTTTTCCATAGGAAAGAGTGTTTTTTAAAAAATTGTCAACAGAAGTTGCACTACCCCCAATTTTTGTGGTTTGAATAACTATTCGCGCAGTAAACGTCTATTTTTGCTTTCTCGACTATAAATGTTTCCTATATCAATTTTTTTTAACATACATAGTTTGTGTATTCAACCTCAACTTTAATTTTGCACTTGTTTTCTCAAGAAATATTCAAGTATGCATTTAGTTTTACAACTGCCTTTATTCAAATTAACCAAATTAAGTGCTTCTTACAAGGCTTTAACGGCTCTTTTTGAAAACTTTGTACCCTGATAAGAAAACTGAGTTGCTAGCAACTGATAGCTTGTTGGCGAGAAGTAAGGGGATGGAAAAAAATATTCCGATTTGGAGATCTCAACGATTTTGAGACTTTTTTTATCACATTCCTTTTTTCACTGTCCGTTAAGTTCGTTCAACCAATAGACTTTCACTTAAGTGAGGTGCAAATTTGTATATAAAAACTGAAGTAATCAGGAGAAACGCTGCGCCGGTGATGGCATCTACTGTAGATGGTGAACCTTATTCTCGCATATATGTGCATACTCAGCCCTATTGTGAGTTTCACTCCGGAAAAGATTTCGCCCGAAAATGTTTTGTTCGCTCGGATTTTTAAAAGCTATTCAGCCCTATTGTGAGTTTCATCCGGAAAACATTTCGCACGAAAATGTTTTGTTCGCCCGGATTTTTAAAAGCTATTGTGAGTTTCACCCTCCATTTTACACCAAAAATTAAATGTAAATCTTTTCACCCGAAACTCACAATAAGGGAAGAGTAAAATGTAATTTTTCCGGGCGGAAGTTCGTTCACGCGGAACTCACAATAAGGCTGATTGTTAGTTTCGCCCTCTATTTTACAAAAAGTGTGGCCTCGGTTCACCTCTAAAAATTAAATAGAAATCTTGCTGTAAATGACTGACATATATGACATGAAAACAACATATTTCACACGAAAAAAATGCTGGCAATAGTGCCAACAAGGGGATTTTTACGAACAGGGAACATTTTTGACCCGAAACTCACAATAGTATTGTTCAGTGAGATTTTTTTCAGATCAGAACAGAACAGGATCATGAATGAAAAAAAAAAAGATTACGACACGCGCATGTGTTACTTTTTTTGACATTAGCTGTGACGTATGAAGAGACGAAAAAGCGCGAAATCGAAAAGGAAATTTTTAAATTAATTCTTTTTTCAAACTTTTTAATATACTAAAATTCAAAACGCGATGTGCAGTGTGTGGTTGTAATAACAGCAATAATAAAAATGACCAAAAGATTCTGGCTTACTGTTGGGTAAAGTTGGGTTCATTTTTGTAAACGGAAAGACCAAATCAACACGAAGACGGGTAGAATTTGCAGTGAGTATTTTGGATCTGATGACTTTGAAAGGAACCTCCAGTACGAAATGGTTAATAATTACACAAAAATATTAAACAAGAGTTATTATCTAAGCGGTACCAGTATTTATAAAGGGTTTTGTAACTCGTAGACGACTCTTACTCAAACCTGGTTCTGTTCCCTCTATTTTCATTACTGAAAACGTGGAGTTACCATCGACTCAGGATAACAGAAAAAACAGAGTCAAGGCAAGAGAATATTAGAGAGCTATATGTGCTTTGTTACAGGAAGCAAAGGATGTTCATCCTTGTATTTTAAGTGAGAGCGTCGACGACGCTATACAAATTAGTTCTTTTCAGAACTGCTGCGATGTTCTACGAAACCAAATTTTATGAGCACCTTACACAAATGTATGTCTAAGGAAGTTGTTTATTGAGCTCCTTATTATTTTGTTTATTTTCAGACAAAAATTAGAAAACGAGATCAACTTATGAAAAAAAAAAAAAAATAAACAGAATCTCCGAACGTCTTTGACAAAAAGTAGGTTTGAAAGCAGGAATGTAGACAAAAATTGGCTTCCATTTTCACCTACGGCCAAATTTGAATATTGAAGAGCGGTGCAAAGCTTACGCATTGGTCAGAAGTTGACGTCGCGAGGTCAATTACCTTATACTCAGACTCAGCGAGTGCAAGAGCATAAACTTTTGCAAGAAACAAATTTCTACTTCCTTCGATAAGAACGCTTCAACGCTGGGCTCAAAGAATTGACATCTCGCTAGGTATTTTAAAGCCAGTTGTAAAAATACTTAAAGAAACAACACAGCTTGATATAGGTAAACCAAAAAGTTGGCATCCTCATGTCTTTCAATGGTGAAGATTTGGTTATATGCAACAACTACCTTAAAAATCTTTTGGATTTGGCCGAGGATGTTGCGGTAGACACCAAAATAAAAACATTATTTTTCCGAGCCCAAATGTACTTTAGAATTAGAACACTTAACAATAACAGAAATCACAATGTCCCAAGAAAGAAAATTTAATAAAACAATAACATAAACATCAATTTTGTATCTTTTCTTTTGAATTTATTATTTTTTGTTTAAATTTTTTTCAGCACTGTTCATGTAATTGGCCTATCAATGGACAATTTCCCACAACCACATTAAAATAAAACTTATTTATATTAATTGGCGTATTTTAATAACAAATTATACCAAAGTTAACATTTTTTGATAATTTAACTGCAAGAAAATATACTATTTTAATAAAAACATTCATTTGCACACCCCGTTAGATGACAAGAAACTGTCTCTTGTGACGTATGTGCGCAGTAAATCGAAAAATTAAAATGCAGCTGTCGTAATCTTTCTATTTATTCATTCATGGAACAGGATAGAACGGAAATGTCAGACAAGATAGAACAGGCAGCTGCCTGACAGTTGTCAAAAATCTGGTCTAATGTGGATTTCCTTTCAACAAAAAAATCAAATCTGTGAAGGAGAAATTTGATTTGTTTAGAAGAAAAGATCAAATTTTCTAAACAAATCAAATCTTTTATGTCGAATTCCTTACAACCAAAAAAATTCGAATTTTTCTGAACAAATCGAATTTTTTCTAAACAAAATCGATTTTAATGCTGTCAAACAAATCTTGCGTTTTTAGCTAGATTTCACATCAAATCGCACACACACTATCAAGATTTGACATTTCTCATGCATCAAGATGGAATTAAATGTTCTCATTACAATTTTGTGACGAAGTTAAAAAATAAAACAAATGTTTAATTGTTCTTAATTGTTTAATATTTCAGTGAATGATGAAAAAAGTAAAGATAATTGTGCGTATCTTCAAGAAACAAAAAATCCCATTAAAATAACATACAATTCGCGAGGAAAACACGTTGCAAAATTATTTTTCTTCGTCCCCTAGTGAAATATTCAGAATAGATCCTCGCTGCTGTGTGTGGATTAATTTTGGATTGAAAGAGTGAAATGTAATTTTTCCGGGCGGATTTTCTTTCACGCGAAACTCACAATAGGGCTGACTATGTACTACGATAAAGCTGTGGCTTCTTTATTGTTTACATGTAATAGGTGCGATTGGTAGATAGAGCTATAATAAATTGTCAAAGGGGCACTGAACTGATCATTCGAAAATAAGCGGATACAAATAAATCATGTAATGCAGCCATATTTGCGGATTGTTGTTTTTCATTTAGTTTTGTTCTTTTTTTAAGAAGTAAAGAGCAAGTTTTTTAAAATCTGTTTTCCACAAGAGATAAATACAAACCCATGGACCTATTATCCACTAGCGGTCCATGTACAAACCTATCCAGATAAATTTGACGATAATTCGGAACGCAACTATGACCCTTTTCACAAAAGGAAACGGAGTTGCCGGCAACTAGGAGTTTGTAGGCGAGAAGGGCGTAAAAGGAAGACAAAAAATCTCCCCTCAACTCAGTTTCCTTGTGTGAAAGTGGTCCATTTAACTCAAACGAACAGTTCCAAACACAAGTGACGTCAATTCACGGAACGTCATTTTTATGTCATTTTGTTTTACAATGGATTTTCCGTAAAAAAAACAACGAGAAATAAAAATAAAAACCCGAAAAAGGTCTTGGTCTCAATCGAGTGACGAATTCCTTATTCTGGAATACCCCTCACAATATTCATTGTTCCATTGTGTATTCGTGTTTAACCATGAAGAAAATCCCGCTTTTATCAA
This sequence comes from Melangyna quadrimaculata, assembly GCA_949320155.1. Lineage (NCBI taxonomy): Eukaryota > Metazoa > Arthropoda > Insecta > Diptera > Syrphidae > Melangyna > Melangyna quadrimaculata. Next base: position 72,119,215 of record OX439485.1, on the reverse strand, counting down.
ATATATTCTCACGTTCCCGATCTAGTGCTGGAACTCTAGAAACGGATGCCGAACCTGTTGATGATCCATCAGAAAACAGATCAAGACAACCAAGTTTAAACAATGGATTTATGAATTCAGGAGACTTTAATGCAGCCCTGCAACTGCAAAATCAAATGTCTGAAAGTGCAGATCTTACTGTGGCACAAAGAAGTTCAAATAGCCAAGTTGTTCAAGCTCCTAATAATGGAAACGCACCAACAAGGATAACAAATAATCAAATGGCTGTCCAGAACACACAAGGACAAGTTGTAATGCAATTCTCAAACGTAAATGGCTTGCAGTTCGGGTCAAATTATACTTTCAATAGTGGAAAACTAGAACCAGCATTAGCGTCGCCTGAAAACTCTTCAAAGCAAGTGCCCAATAGTAGTCGGCCCCGACGTACAAGAACCATCGAGGCAATGATGAAGTCTTCCGAAGAACTTGATCATAAAATGATGGTTGTCATATCAACGCATTTAGGAGAAGGCTGGAAAAATGTGTTGAGGGATCTTAACTATACAGACGGTCAAATAGAACAGTCTATAATTGATAATCAGATTCAAGGTGGGGTCAAAGAGGTAAGCAACATTTTGTTTGTAAATTTGAAAGGTTATCTTAAGGTTACCCTTATTATTATGTTGAAATGATTTCAAACAAAAGAAACGTGCAAAATTCTTATCTTTTAAGATTTGTTCATTTATAATTAATACGAAATAAATACATTTCTTCATTATTTCAAGGAAGTTTGTCGCCTATTTAACGAAGTATGTCTGTATATTCGGCTATCCTATTGATGGCTTAGGTATATGATTCAATTTAAATAAGTTAAAAATCTGTTTAATTAACTTAATCATTTCTTCATAACGACTGTTAAGCTTGTTAAATACAAGCAAAGTGGTAGTTCCCCAATAAGCTTATGCTCCCACTGGAACGACACAAAATTCTAAATAACAAAAATCCGGAATTTTCCAAATAGGACGGGAGGCGATCGTAGATTTACCTATCTCATCGCGGCTTCAGAAAATAATGATGCCAATTCATAGCTTTAGTCTTAACACTAATAAAACCGCTGGTCGGACAAGGTTTTCCAGGTGCCAATGTGTAGAAAACGCACTTTCGGTTGCATTTTTGGCTTAGGGCACCTAAACCATGATAGATTTTTATAAATGGGGTATCAAATGAAAACTTAGACTGCCTCTTTTAAAAAAACAGTGGTCGGACAGACTTTTGTTGATTGTTGCGGCGAGTCTGACCACTTTTGTAAAAAGAGCAATCAGTTGTTTTCTTTGTGCAGGTGTAATAATCCTTGTCTTTTTAAGTCGTTGCACCGTTTGCCATCTGTTTCAGTAGCGGTAACGATGTACGGTACAGGTGGTTGGTGCATTGTCATTGACAATGGTACTGGTACTGGTACTGGTTGCTGGGCAGAACTGGAATCCACCTAGAGACCATTTTCACGGGAAATGGAGAAACGATGTTAACTTAGTGCCGGCGATGATGTCCAGACTAATTTGTTGCGGGAGTGTAATCTCCAGATACCCAGAAGGAATTCCCCCCCTCAAAAGGAATCCATCCGGGGTTTTTAGTTTAAATTACTTTTTTTTTATAAAAATAATTATCAGTGTTACTGTTAAAATTAAAATTAAAACTGTGTATGGACGGCTGTGCATGGCACAACCGTCCTCGTTGTGATCCTCGAAACACCCTCCTTCAAACTTTTTGTTTTCATGCTGACAGAAATCTATCAGCTGTTACTTTGATACTTGACATTCATTGTGCTTAGGTACCTATTCTGAAAAACTTCATTGAATACAAAGTGACAGAAGTTAGAACAGTTTAGAGCAAGGTTTTTACTCACGGAACACGCAATCTTGTACTTTTCTGATCTTTTCTGTTCTTTTCTGTTCCGAACAGATTTATTTAACAGATCTATTTTTGATGAACTGTGAATTTTAAGAATTATTGTGAATAAATTGTTCATCAAATTTTCACTTCCATCAGCTCCACCAATTTAGCAAGCTGTTTTTGTTGCATAAAATTTGACTACTTTTGTAAGAAAATTGTACTAAATAAATAGCAATATGTAAGAAGTACAAACTACTTTTATTTTTAATCCAAAAAACAAAATAAAAGTAAGATGAAAATATTAGAAAATAGTCTGGTGGACTGACGGCAAATAATTATTTTAAACGTCAAACGAAATAGGTTACATTCACAATAGATTTTTGTTCGTTATTCACAATGAGTCACAATATAAAACAAACACATTCCTTGGGGTACATCGATTATCTTTGATAAATCTGTTTGACGTCAAATTGCCAACCGATACAAACAATTGTGAGCAATGCACGAGAAATACATAAATATAAATACAAACAAAATAGGTGAAGGTTTTATAGACGTTTTGTTTTAATTTGTTTTAAATAAAGAAGGATCGGAAGATCGAGTTGGATTTGGGCCGAATTTAAAACCCACATTTTTCGTCACTTGAGTTCAACGCCTAATTAAGAGTTGAGTTGGAATGGTATTGAATGGTGTATCTATAAACAAATACACAGTGCTTTACAGCCCGACTCCACAGGCCATGAACGATGTCCATAATCAAATCTACAATCCAACACTGATTAGTTAAATATGTGTTTAATTTGGTTATTGGTAAACACACAAATTAACTCATCTCTAAAGTTTAACGTGGCGTTTATCTAAACTCTTGTTTGGAACAGTAAAATTTTTAAATTTTTTGTTTTGCATATGCAAATACATATATGTACAGTACATACATATACAAAAACAAAATATATACAAAATGGCACACTACGGCGTATAAGTACTTTTTTTTAATTCTTGTACAAATTTGGGCTCTAAATACTAATGCGCATGCATAGAGATGGTTTTGGAGTCATAAAAAATCGACCTCGAGATTTGAATCAGCCCTTACATTACGCGTTCTAGAGAGTTTTTCAGGCTTTCTGAACTTAGAAAATTGAACGTCTCGAAAACGGGTAACTAATTGATTTCTTTTCTAAAGCATCTATTTTATATTGATTAACATATACAAAAACATACATATCTATGTTTTTCTAAAATTATAAACCCTTAAAACAACCAGCACTTTCAACTACAAGAGTAAAACTCCAACCCCATCAAATGTTGAAACCAACATAAAGAAAATAGTTATATAGCTTATTTGTATTGAATAACAAACAAATAAACACTTTCTTACCTTTTCATTTTATGTTATTAATCACGGCTTGATACATTTGAAATGTTAAGTTTAAATTTTAAAATATTTTGTTAATTATAATTTAACTGTTTTTATCGAAATATTTTGAAATTGACGTCAAGACAAAATATAGAATTTGGATTTTTCGATATTTTTTATTTTATTTATACCACATTGATTCATATAAGATTCGTCAAAAAGCTAAAGGGTGTATGTTGATATGAGGCAAACAAAAAAAAATCGTATGTGAGGGAATATTTTTCCCCCCTTAAGGAGGGAGGGGCATTTTAAATTTGAAACTATTAAAAACAACAAAATCACTTATCAAATTATTTTATAGCTTGTTTAAACCCGGACTTAATTTTTTGTTATTATTAAATCAAGTGGTTTTAACTACATATATGTAAATCGAGAAAGTACATATATATGTACATCAGACCTCGCATCCAATCTGGCAGTTATGATTTTTTGCTGAGTTGTTGGCCTCATAAATTACCTAAGATTTTGACCTCTAGAGCCAAATACTAAAAGGAGATGTTAAAATGTCTTATTTTTTGATAAAACTGAAAATAACAAAATTTGATCTGCTATTTATTTCTTGCCTCGACCCAACCTACACAATTCGCTTTGGTTTCTTGTCGCATATTATGCGAATAACCCGAAATAACTTGTCGTTAATTTATTTACTCTATGCGCCAATCGCCACACCACAAGTAATTAGTACATGTAAAATAGGACATATAAAACGAAAAAATTCTTTACATCATGAAAGTTGGTGAAAACATTTACTATGAGAATGATGAATCAAATGTGCGACGCAGTCGAGCATTTTATACATTTTCCATAAAAACCATTATCCATACAAATCTCCCGAGAAACGAAATGAATCTTCTAACTAATACCCATGTGCTAACGTTGCTTCGCTAAGTTTCAAAGTTTAATTTTAAATTTAAAGAATTTTCTATTCATGTTCTGTGGTCGCCTTTTTTAAAATACCTCCTACAATAGATAGCTCTTTTCGAAGTTTTTAATTTATGTTTTCTCTATAGCATTCAATTCAATACATTAAAAAAACTTTTGTTCATAGGTTATATATCAGTTATTGTTGGGTTGGACTAATAATGCAGAAGAAGGTGAAGCAACTCTTGGAATAATAACTCAAATTCTCTGGAAATCCAATCACCGAGAATGTGTGCACAAAATGAAAGAAGTATGGAAATTGACAAATGCGCAACGAACTACATAAACTTATTTGGAAAACTAAATTGTGACAAAAAATATTAAAAGCAATTTATTGTAACTCTGTGACAATATATTAGCGCGGTAAGCTGTAAATACTTACAGCATACATCTTCTCATAAGGAGAATAACTAGCATTTGTATCTTTTTTTTAAAGAACAAGAGTATATTTGATTTTTTTTTTTAAATGTTTGTTTTTAATTTTACTATTAATGTTTAAATTTTAAAAATTTTGTTAAATTCCTAAACAAAATTATTTTTATATTGATTGTTTATTCTCTAAGAAAATATTTTAATAAAATAATTTTTTATACAAAATACAAGATTGAATTATTTGTTTAACAGTTAAAGTTTTCTAAAAATTAGAAGCTTAGAATCGATTCTGCTTTAAAAAAACTCTATATTTATTATGAATTTCCAACAACTTTAGCTAAACAGAACTAAAGATCTTTTTTTGCATGGTGGAGCGAATATTTTATATATGCCAATGTATCCATTGCATTCATTTGTACTTACCATTTCGATTTTATTCTGATTGGTATATTTTGGTTTTGATCGTAAAAACTTAAAGACTACAAAATGTTTATTCAATTTCAATTAAAAGCATTTTTTTTTTAAATTAATTCTTTTATTATTTACATTTTGAATAAAATGATATTTGTTTTATTGTTATTGTATATAAGTTAAAACTATACTACTTTATTTACACATATTCTAAATTGATTAAGAAATTAAATAAATAAGTATATGCATATAATATTTTTTGTATATAAAATACAAAAGTGAAGTTTATACTCTCTTCAGACCTCAACCATCCCCCGAAATAACTTAGCACGCTCATTTATTATATCAGTCAGTGCAAACAAATTATTTACCACTATCTAGTAGGTAACTTAATCTATGTATGTATGTAATTATTTGATTTTATGCTCAATTAATTTATAAATCGGTAACTGACTTTCTTCTCACGTATTTAGCGAAATAATCTGGACGCCAGCATTTGCAGGAACCTGGTATCAAGAACCAATCATAATACAATCGAACTTGGAAGCAGCCGATCTCATCTTGGCCATCACAGTGCTGGCTTGGATCATTCGGCGTAGTTGTTCCATCAGATGCCGACGCTACTCCGGCTCGTTTTTGTAGGTATTGTTGGTAGGCTTGGAAGTCCTGAACGGATGGTGCAGCTGTTGTTGTGGAAGTTGCCGAGTCATCGGCACTGGGATAAAAGATTTCAGCCACTAAAAGACTAACCCAACGCGGAGATGAGAGGCATCCTCCGTCCAAGTAATTACAGTGGGACTGAATGCAACGGGTCACCTCAACCGTTTGGGTAAAGTAGCCCTCGTAGGGAATTTGGACAACATACCGCCATGAACCTTGGTAGTTTTTGGCAAACACTGGTGTGGCGTATTCAACTTTAGCCGGACATGGTGTGGGTGGTCCTTCGTATCGGATCGGTCCGTTTTCTTCCCTACGTTCGGCCGTTTTAGGCTGAGTTGCCCCAGAATCACCTTGAATAGCACGGTAAAGTGTGCAAAAGCTAAAAATGTTTACTATAAAATATTGTGTCTGGTAATTATTTTTCCTATGCACTTACACTCCACCTCCATCACAGAATTTTCTCGATTGCCGTTCATGGTGTGCAGATTTGTCTTCATCATGGCCCCCTTCAAGTTTGGAATAGCTAAAAGCTGGCTGCTCATCAGTACTTCGTCGATTACGCATATTCGAATTGTATTGCCTGTCAATGTTGTTCTCTACATTTTCGACCGGATCGTCCCGAATGATTTGGGTAACTTTTGGCAAGGTGTCATCAGCTTTTAATACTGGCAATGTCTTCGATAGAAACTTGAGAGTTTGATTACGAATGAGTTCGCTGAATGAAGTCAAGACATTTAATAAAATTAGAATACAAATTTTAAAATTATATAAAACATCTTACAATGGATAAGGTTCACCTAGTACATTTTGCTGCAATGGATTCCTTGGGATCTCACCCTTATTCAGATCACCACAGATATTATTTACCGTCACTGAAGACTTTTTCTTAGTGGCATCTGTACAATCAATGTTAACATGGGTGTATGGTGGTGGACGAACTTTGGGCGGAACAGAGTTTGGTGATTCCACAAATGCATAATAACTAAATAATTGTTTGTATTCAAATTTGTTTATTAGCTTTTAGGTGTGTGACTTGATATAAAATTTATTTACCCCTCTGGTGGTTCTTCATATTCAGGTTGCACTTGAGCATTTGCTAAAAGAAACAGCAGGCAAAATATCTTCTAGAAAAAGAAAATAAAAAGTTAAAATTCAAATTCACGAAGATGATTAATAATTTTTCAAGTTGTCTAGCCTCAATACGTCCTCAAAGGAAAAAAGGAAACTGTTTACAAATAAAGGGACTTGGTGATGTTAAAGAAGGAACTGTCGCTTATCGTTGACCTTAGGAGAAATTCTTTCACATATTTTATTGGAAAATTAAATCTTGTACTATTTGCTTATAGTATTGCCAACTCTCTGAATAAGATGCTGTTTTGAATCAAGTCGCATATTCACATCATGATGCCTCTATACGAGCTACGACAATACGACAGACAGCACTTCTGCCTGTTTTTAATGATCAGGTTGACCCCCCCCCCCTCTGAACTACGTAGCTATCAAGTTGTTCAAAAACAAACCTTATTCTGACAAGTATAGTTTACAAAAATATATTTCTGAGTTATTGCATTTTGTTTCACATATATCATTTTTCGAAATTTATACAAATATTCATATGATTCATGTCTAGATAATAAATTGATGATTCATGTCTACATCATCCTTATTGCCATGTGCTTTTTTTCTTACAAAGACTTTGTTTACAATAATATTAAACTATTTAAATAAAATTATTCACATTCCAGCGATCGGAAGGTATGTTGAAGGTGAACACAATAAGATACTTTCTTCGATACCTCCTCAATTTCTCTTTGACTTAATAGCCGCATTCTTATGGATTTTGAATAGTTTAAGTTGAAGTTGTTCATTTTGGTTTATTTTTTTCGCATCGATTAAGAGAAATTGGGTATATTTTTTTGCTTATTAGTTTAGGCAAGGGAAGGTGTGATATTTGCATATAATTTACAGCTTGTTATGAATTTTTGGAAGATAAATCAAACAGATACACAAGGTATTGTACTGGATATCTTGACTTGATCTTCTAGTTTTATTTTTTAAATGAGCAAAGTAAAAAAAAAAAAAGTCACCCGGAAAACTAAGCCCATATAACTTAAATTGGCAAAGATACTCTAACACAATCACACACTCTAACAAGTCCAACAAAAAATATAAATAAAGTTATAATGGCGAACGAGATAAGATATAGGTAAATTTATTAAGAATAAAGATTTGTAATCGATCTATAAAACGGTTGTGTAAGAGAGTCAATTTAGGTGTTCCACAAGGCAATCATTTGGGCCCATTACTATTTATTTTATGTATCAATGACTTGACATCAATTATTCAAAATTCATCCGTGCTTATCTATGCCGACGACATCGACATTTTTAAAAGAATAACCTCCATCAGTGACTGTGAAAAACTTCAAGAAGACATTTATAGGTTCAGGGATTGGTGCAATATAAACCGTCTTGTGTTGAATATTGACAAATGTAAGACAATGTGTTTTACGCGCAAGAAAAATGTATTAACTTACAACTTTATGTTAGATTCTTTTTCGTTATGCAGAATAAACAAAATTGGGTGGAACAACGGCTCGTGAAGAACTAGGGCCTAGTGACTAACAACTCGCAACCATTCCTGTTTTATTTTACAATTTTATGCCGAATCCGAACGGCTAGACGAGAAACACTTGTTCGTGACAAGTGATACTCTTGGAGGATTTGTCAATTCCTCGCAAGAGGCAGTAGCCCTGAAAAAAAAACTTTTTTAGTTTTTAGGTGGACGAGGCCGGGAAGCGAACCCAGACCTCCAGCGTGACAGTCGAACGCACTAACCATTACGCTACGGGCTACTACTTCGTTATGCAGAGTGTCCGTTTTTTTCCGATCTAGGGATTATTCTAGATTCTAAATTAACATTTATTGACCACTTTAACTACATTATTAAAAAAGCTAATAAAACTGGGATTTATAAAAAGATTCTCCCGTTACTTCCAGGATCCTTACGTTCTAAAGCTTCTCTACATATCTTTTGTCCAACCAGTACTTGAATACGGCTTTGTAGTGTTGGCTGGGCGCCATTCTATTCAGTTCATTTTAATAGATTTGAGGGAATTCAAAGAAGGTTCTTACGATTCTGTCTTCGTTTTCTTCCATGTCCACAAAGATCGACACTGCCCCCTATAATAATAGACTCATGTTAATAAATCTTTCTTTACTCTCGAAGCATAGGCAGTATCTACATTCTACAACTATGTTTTATTCAGCCTATTTCTAAATAAAAATTCCCAGGGAAATTTTTTCTTCTTCCCTACTCTCTTATTCTAAACTATAAGTTCCCGGGAATTTGTTTCCCTTTTCCTCAAGTTAAGCAAACTTCAAATATGAGAAGTAGTAGCCCGTACCGTAATGGTTAGTGCGTTCGACTGTCACGCTGGAGGTCTGAGTTCTCTTCCCACCCTCGTCCACCTAAAAAAAAAGTTTTTTTTTGAAGGCTACTGCCTCTTGCGAGGAATTGTCAAATCCTCCAAGAGTATCACTTGTCACGAATAAGTGCTTCTCGTCTAGCCGTTCGGATTCGGTATAAAATTGTAGGTCCCTTCCATTTCTTTCGAAAGGCGCACACAGGAATGGTTGCGAGTTGCTAGTCACAAGGCCCTGGTTCTTCACGAGCCGTTGTGCCACCCAGTTTTTTTTTTTTTTTTTTTTTTATTCGAATATGAGAAATAATACTACGAGAAAGAAGCTGGCATTCTTAATGAAAAAAAATGGAAAATGGAAATATATTTGATGTGAGGAGCTCAAGCTAGCTTGTGAAATCAACGGTCTCTATATCCTATATTCAGCAGAACAAAGTATGGTACAGTCCCTTAAATCAATTGATTTCAGTTTTCAATAAGTATTATTTTTTTATTTTCTTCAATTAATGATAATTTAAAATGTTGTAAATTGAAAGAAAACTTTTTTAATACATCATTGTAATTGAATCCATGGCACGAGTACGATAACTTGGGCGCCGACATTTGATAACGGATTTTTGTAGAGGGGTCAAATATACAAACATATTTTAATAGGGGTAGGGGGGGCGGTCTATATCCTCCCGTTTGGGCGGGAGGGGCAATTTAATGAACAAAGTATTAAAAATGGAAAAAAATCATTAAAAAATAACGGTAATACCTACAATTAAGTGTTATATCTTTTTTGACAGCCAATACTCTGTTTTATTAGCCAGTTTTTAAATCAAGTGAAATCTATCCATAGTTTAAAAAAAAACTACTTTCAAACTCAAAATTTGGAAAAAAAAAACATAAAAAAGATGTTTAAAGTGTAATTTTTCAAAACTTTGAGATTTTATATTATATTTTTTTTCTTAGAAATCGTTGCCCAATCAGAAACCGAAAACAAATTGATTTTATGTCTTCTAGTTTTCGAGAAAATTAAAAATTACCAAAACTACTATTTTAATTCAATACATTTTTTTTTTGCTTGAGTATTTTGCGTGGTCTTATTTTGATAGTAAAAATAGAACATAGATTAATTCTTACACAAATTGCCTCTAAATTATCATTCTTTCCCAACACCTAGCCCTACGGTGTATAAACAGTGATGCTGCCCCCCTGAAACCCCCCTGCTTGGGCTCACTATAGGATTTGGAGTATGTGCGAGTTTCGGCGTATGCAAAATTGTATGTTTAAATAAAGTGCTAGTAATATAATAATAATAATAGTTTTATTTTTTCGAACAATTTTATAATATTACAAATAAATTATGGCCTTGGTTTTTTAAAACCGTTTGCCAGATGCCAACTGTTTTTCTTTTCTTTTTTTAAAAAATTACAAAATATATCTAATTATTAGTTATATAATAATAATGTATTACAAATTTAAATTAACGTTTGAATTTATACATACATGTTATATCTATATAATATGTACCTACAATAAATTTTGTTTTGATCTTTTTTTTTCTCATATTTTTCAATTTTAGTTTTTTTTTTTAATAAATCAATTAAATTGCATTACTAAAATGGATTTTTTTTTTTATCTTTTTGGGTTCTAATCTTAATTCAAATCTTAAATCGTAATTCATAAAATCTTTTCTATAGTTAAAGGCTTCAATGCAGTATTGGGCAAGACATTTCCAATTATTTCCATTTAAAATGTTTATGGAATCTGATTCGCTTAATGTTGTCTTTTCAAAATAAACAAATCTTATTTCTTTTAAAATAGGGCATATTGATAGAAAGTGATACGAGTTTTCTTGTTCTTGTAGATTGCAAAGCGAGCAGAATGTTTCTCGATCCCTAAAATATGGTCTATAAATTAAGTAAAGAAGCTCTCCCCTTATGCGAAAAATTATAGATATCTCATATAAGCTTATTTTGTCTGTGAAATAGTTGAGATCGCTCAGATTATATTCTAGCTTTGGATATAAAGATCTACGCGATGAGCCCCTGGCTTGTTCAATTAGATCGGATCTTATTTTCATATCGAGTTTTTCAAGAATGCATTTGAACCTATCCCCTGAAAGTGCTAGTACCCAGTATTAGGCGGGCATTTTTAAAGCGAGGTATCTATGGGGAGGCATGCTGCCCCCTGCCGACCCCCTGCTTGGACCAAATATCGTTTGCATTCAAAGAACTTTGAATGTTTTCTCTGTTTCCAATGTCAACAGCTACATAATGATAAATGTAAATGTATGAAAAGTAGTAAGTACTTCTAGTAACTTTCAATTTTATCAAAAACTAGAGGACATAAAAGCTGTCGGTTTTTTGTGTTCGATTCAGAATTTATATGAGCATTGACCACAAAAAGAAAATTTAGTTTTCCATTTCACAATGTTGAGCAAAATTAATCCAATCATTTCTTTTTGCGATTTTTTGTCAACATTTTGAGTTTGAATGCAAATTTTTTGAAAACTATTGACACAAATAATTTAATTTAAATGTAGGATTAAATATCAGACTTCTGGCTTTTAAAACCTTAATTGTTTTGCGTTTTAAGTAGCTATTGTCGTTGCTTTTTAATATTTGTTTTTCCAATTAAGTCTTTTTTTTCTAAAATCACCCCTACCTCCTAAACGGGGCGAGATAGACCCCCCTCCTATAGTAAAAAATGCTTGTATTTGAGCCTTCTACAAAAATCAGTTTTCGGCACCCAAGTTATCGTACTCTCCCCGAATCCATATTAGTTATGTATATACAAACACTCCGCTCCACTTGAATAGAAACAATCTTTTTGTTTATTAATTATCTGCGCGTGTAGCGCTTTGGTAAATTTATAAATTCACCTTTTGGTTTAGTTCCTATAAGAGTGCTATATCTAATAAAACTGCAGAGACAGAATAATTCAGGAAAATACCATTAGGTTTAACACTTTTCTAATTACTTCGTTAAAAACACTTGTTTTTTTGGCGCCACTAGAATAGAAACATTCTCTTAAATAAGGAAACAAATTGAAAAAATGTATTTGTAATCATATTTTAATAATGTGTGCTACCACTTTTATTTGAAATAGCTTGAAAAACCCTATTGGAGACTTAGGCCGCTCCCTGACTTGTCGGTTCGGTAGCGGTACGGTATCGGTACGGTTAAATCAGTCGTACCGCTTTTGTACGGATAACATGTATTTCAATGGGTGAATGCTGATTAGGCAGTAGCGGTACGGTAGCGGTACGGTATATATGCGGTATGAATGGGCAGTAAGCAATCGGTAAATACCGCGTGTATTGTGTAAAATTTCATCGTCGGATATAGCGCAAAAGAGAAACGAGAATGAAAAGCTCGTTAGAAGTATTCTTTTTCATTTTGTACATGGATTGGAACCTTTCATTGCCTTGTGAAAGTTCTTTGGCCGCAACAAACAGTCGACAAAACAAATTTTGTTTCAATATATGGATGTCGCCAGTACTTTTTTCTTTTTATTCGCAAACTCGTATAAATAAAACATGCAATATGCATCTTCTCCTAAGGACGACATTTTTTGTTCCGGATTCTGAGTTTTTAGATTAAATACCGACAAGTGAAGAGACAAAAGCGGTATGGGTATGCTTTCGGTACGGTAAGAAAAACCACTTACCGATACCGTACCGATACCGTACCGACAAGTCAGGGAGCGGCCTTTATCATGCAGTTATTTTATATAATCAGAGTCGTTAACTCTGCAAACCATCCACCCCCATACGTTTTCAATAATATTTAGGTCCGGAGAATACGGTGGCCACTGAAGTAAGGTAACATTTTTCTCGGATAACCAACTGCTAATGATCCTTGCGTTGAGGATTGCCGCGTTGTATTGTTGAAATGTCCATGGTATTGGTCCAAAGACATCGATAAACTTAGGGAAATCTTCTTGCAATATTTCCTTGCTAGAGTTTGCCGTCATTTTCGCAGAAAATCTTACCCCACGCAATTACACCGCATTCTCGGATATGGTGGCGCTCCAGAAACCTGGGTTTCTTCCACATGAAAATACTAATTTTATCCGTCCGGGCCATCTAAATTGAATTTTGTTCATCAGAAAATAACACTTTTGTCCACTGTTCCTTCCACGGATTATTCTTTCTGCAAAAATCTATTATAGTGTGTCTTAATATTGGATTTTAGGAGCTTTAAATGTTGTGACCCACAAACAACACGTCTAATAGTGTTAAGACTCGCTGTAACCCCACTCTTCGCCTTGATTTAAACAGCAGAATCGCTTGAATTTGAAGCCAGTTAATTATCTTTCTTCGGTCTGCTTCTGTTGTGGCTCTTGATTGCCTACCTTACACATTTTTTCTATAGGTTTTTTTATTTCTAAGGTTCGACATTGTCCAGGCAAATAAGATTTTGGCATGTATGTAACATATAGTATCTTAGATTTTGTTGGTATTCGACCAGAAATAACATAACAATGAGAATATGAGGTTGCTCCCGCTCAAAAAAGTGTGCTTTTTGCAGGAAAAATTAAAACGTGCAAGAAAGTTCATTATTCACTCCCTGTTTTTTGTTGTTTTCCTATATAACTTTGGAAATATGCATCTTAGGAAATAAACATTAAGCCAAGATTTGATTGTTATAAAATTCTCCACAAGATGGCATTTATAAAAAACTTTCTGGTGTTATATTTTTGTTGCTATACAGCGTTGACGTGAGAAAAAAGCTGTTAAAAGCAGATTAGTTTCGAAGCGCTAAACTGACAGATACAAAATGGTCCAATTCTACTATTAATGTGGGCTCAGATACTCTAGGGAATTACAAAATGAAATATTGAAACCCTATTCAAATCGGTCTGATAGGTTCGGCATGAGAGGTAATGTTAATTAAGTGCACCGCGAAATGTTTGCATCAATGCTGTGGTCAAAGTTAGACATTTAAGATGGCGCAAATTTTTTTACACATACTCGAAACCTCTAACTATCGTAAAGTATTGTTATAATATTTATTTTATTTTGTTAGTCACTTTTGTAGCGATTTTAAAACAGCAAAAATTGTATCAAAAATGCTTTTTTTAATAAATACAAATAATTATTTTATTAAAAAAGCTTTTTTCATACAATTTTTGCTCTTTTAAAATCGCTACAAAGTCTGAAATAAGAAGAAACGTTTTAAAGCACTGTCTTTGTAGTTTATTGTAATAAATTACCTAACAATTTGTATTTATTTGAAAAAAATAATGGAGTAAAAAAAACAATTATTCTATGTCAACAATCCTACATATTTAAAATTGTTAATTGATCTAAACCAGACCTTCCGTCAAATAGTTAAAAATTTCAGTGTTTTCTTAAAAAATGTATATAGCCTACTCAGTAAATTTTAGCACATTAACAAGATTTTGTGTTCACTTTGGTTTTCTAGGCGAACAATAATAAACTATTTTATAATGACTGTAATTTTAAAAAGTTTTTTTTTTTAATTTTTGAAAAAGAGATATACCTACTTTCCCTATTTGAGATTATTACCCCGTTACAAGCAGAATCGAGAGCTCGAGTTGCATTAGGGTCGGATTTTCGACCCAGGTGTTTCGTCACGTGAGTTGAGAGCCTCATTTGACGTTCAGTTTATATGGTGTTGAGATTACATTTGATGGAATGGCAACAACATATTTATTTCACAACAACAACAGTTAAAATTTAATGAATTTTAGTACATACTTCACATAGCTATCAAAACAAATAAATAATTTTACTCGCACATGTGCAAAAACACTGTGATCAACATATCCTCAAGACCAACTTTTCGACCCAGGGTTTTTATCTACAATTTCGACTCGAATCCGCTCCTGAAGTGGAATCAAGTCGGTTGAAGCTCATTTCAAGTCAAGGTATACAAAGGGGCCAAGCGAGCTTGAAGCTCGCTCGAATACTTCATGTAAACGGGGTATATGCTACATTTCGAGAAATTATATCTTAACAAAAAAAACTCCTAACGGCATCTGAAATGCTTCGCGCGACCCTTTTCACGGCACAGTTCTGCTTTGATGCCGAGGAGAATTAAACTGTTTTGGTTTGAAAAAGGACGATTGATTTTAATTTCATTTAGAACCATGTTTCATTGGGTTTAAATGGTTATAACTAGGACACGGATTTTCATGCAAATGCATGTTTTTTTCTCACAACATTTAGAAAACTAAGACAAAATTGGGTGCAAATGCATGTTTTTTCTCACAACATTTAGAAACCTAAGACAAAATTGGGTAGGTTCAGAGGACTTAGGGGACTTGCAAGTAAGGCAATTTCTAGACTGTGATTGGTCAGCTGTCGAGAAATTGTTTCAAATGAAGGGAACTTTCGACAGCTGGCCAATCACAGTCTATAATTTTACCTTACTTGCAAGTCCTCTAAGTCATCTGAACGTACCCATTATCTTTAAGAATTTTGAAATTTCCTTTAAAATTACATTCTATCGTTTGTGTATATTTTGCATATTTTAGCAACATTCATTTTTTTATACTTTTCGTGCATATTTTTAATGATTTGCGATTGTTGATTGATAGTTGAGGGGAGAGTACGATGACTTGCTATGAATTGATAACGGTTTTGTGTAGAACAGTTCAATACAAGCATTTTTTTAATATAGAAGGGGGGTCTAACTCCCCCCGTTTGGGCGGAATTTTATAAAAAGGTACTGAAAATGAAAACAAAAAATATTAAAAAATAACGGTATTACTTGCAATTAAATATTATACCTTGTTTCAAAGCCGACACTTTGTACTATTAGCTAGTTTCTAAATCAAGTGAAATCTATGCATAGTTTGAAAAAAAACGGGTTTTAAACTCAAAATTTGTGAAAAAAAAGTTTAAAGTGTAATTTTTCAAAACAGTAAAATTATATAATATTTTTTTTTTCTGAAATTCGTTGTTCTAATTAATTCTTCATTAAAAAATGAAAACTAGATGATTTTATATCGTCTAGTTTTTGAAAAAATTGAAAATTACCCAACCTACTTTTTATTTGACTTTTATTTTTTGATTATTTTACTTTGTGGATCATGAAAAAAAAATAGTTCTTTTTATAATAAGTTTAGTAAAGTAAGTGATTTAGCTTAACCCAGAATGCACCACTATGGGTAGTATTTTCTACCTTCATTGGGATGCTGCAAGATGATGGGGGAGTTGATGTTTTGCTGGGATTAAGTCCACCTTCTTCTAAAAAACTAGTGTTTTTTCGTTGGTCGAAACTAAATCCTCAAATGAACAAAAAATGGAAAAATTCCTAAGTTATTGTTTTAAAAAAAAAAAAAACACTTTATTATCACAAAGACTGATTAAAGAATTACCCTTGTTTATATTAACTTTTTACACATCATGTGCACGGAAGAAAAAATAACGGGACAAATTTTTGTTTCTATGATCTTTTATGTACAGTCCGTAACACTTGAATAGTCTCACACAAAAGATTTAAATTAATATAAATGTTTGTTTGCTGAACATTTTAAGCTTTAATATTTTTAAACTTTGCTAGTTATTCAAATTGGACGAGGAATTTATGTTATTGCTTGGAGGTTTTTGTATGGAAAATTTTTAATCCATAAGAAATTGTGCATATACCCAAACTCGCACCCACCCCACATCTATACTGGGCAAAGCAGGGGAGTTGCAGGAGGAAGCATGCCACCCCTTACCTATCATACTGTTTATGCACTAGTGCCACCAAAATATAACAAAACTTGAAAAATAAATACAGCGCTGTCTAACAAAGTAAGACCAAAAAAAAAATTAAAAAAAAGTAGTTTTCGTAATTTTTAATTTGCTTGAAAACTAGAAGACATAACAGAATCCGTTTTTTTGTTTTCGATTCAAAATTGATATAAGCATTGACCGCAAAATTTAGCACTTTATTTCACAATTTTGAAAAAAAAATTGGTCTAAACTTTTTTTTTATATTTTTTATCAAAATTTTGAGTTTGCATGCGAATTTTTCAAAACTTTTTAACTTAAATAATTTAATTTAAATTTAGGATTAAGGAGCAGATTTCTGGCTTTCAAAACCGGTATGGTACTTTATTTTCAGTGTAACCGTTGTTTTTTACTAATGTTTTGATATTTTGAATTTTTATACTAAAGGAGAATGCCCAAAAATGTATGGGCGAAAAACCCAGAGTCGATTAAGAAAAGTCATGCATGGTTTGAAAGGACATTAATTGTAGATGAGAAATATGGAATCATTGTCTTTAAAAGTTATCCCTGGGACTGCATTATGACAATTTAAAATTTTTAAAAACACAAAGTAAAAAGTAGCACATCTTCATATTGTGGTTGATTCATGTTGTTAACCACAAGTCACTAAAATCAGCAGCCACAAGATGAGATTCTGTCTTCATTCATAAAATGGCGGTTATTACCCATACCCGGGAAATAGTATGTGTGTGTAAGAATTAAGAACAACTTATAAATCATTCGCATACTGTTATACTAATGAATAATTAAGACGTGCATTTTCTTTACTATGCATCTTTAAAACACCGAAACGAAAACGGGAAACTAAGAATTTTTTAACGGCAGTGCCAGTCGTAAAATTAGGAAATGTTTTGTTTTCTTAATTTGTTAATTGAGTTCTTGGATAAGAGTAATTTTAATATATTGACGAGACTAGTAATGTACCAATGTATAACAGTTAACACGTTTTCGCATTAAGAGAATGCAACATTCAAGGCACATGTATTTCATCCTATACCTTTCCTATACTGTTGCTACTACCTCAAATTCAAAAAAAAAAAAAAATATAGCGTCCGCCACCCTTGCAATAATTTATGTTTCGAAACCTTGTATTTCTGAGCATTGCCTTACGAAAATCAGTTTTTTCGAAAAATAGTTTTCGAAGCCTTGTCTTATTAGAAACTTTGTTTAACGAAATTTTTACGGATTACCAAGTGCCGAGTAGATATGTTTTTTAATCAATACCTGTTCTTTTCTGTATACTGTCCTCACCAATGTTGTATTTATATGAAAAAAACACCTTGATATTAAAAATAAATAAATTGTCATAGCCAGTCCCGGGGATAACTTTTGAAGAAAATAATTTCATATTTGATATCTACAGTCAATGCCCTTTCAAACCAAATACCTACCTATAACTTTTACTTATTCACTCTGGGTTTTTTTTGGCACTCTCCTATACTGAAAATGAGATCAACTATACATTGATATTTGTCAATTGTTTTTAAAATTCACAACGGTCTGCATTATTCCGAATGACCAAAACTTTTTTCGGTTGGTTAGTTTAATATCGATCAATATTTATCAATTATCAATCAACAATCGCAATCCTTTCTTTACGGCTTCCTTTCTTTACGCTGTTTGGCTTCCAAAAGTGTCGAAAAGACGCTAGCGTGTAGCGTTTAAAATACTACGTTTACGTTTGTTATGAGGTATTGAAGCGAGCTTCGGCCTTTTTTGTAGAGGGACATCGAGTTGAAACGAGCTTAAAACATTGTTTTGCCTGAATTTGGCTGGGCCTTTGATAAAGATAAAATACAGGGTGTCCCTTAATTCGCCAATAGTATTTTAGGGCATGATTTTTGGAAAAAAATTGTTATGCAGTAAGGGGCTATCTCCGATTTTGATATCATTTATCGGGGATTTAAGAAAAGTCTGGTGTTCTTGTGTACCCTGACCCATGTTAACGGTAATTGCGCTGTTAGTTATAATGATAAAAACTTCGTTTAGGCCTTTATTTTAAGAAGAAATACCAGCCCTTGTAACTGCGTTTAAATAAATTTTATATCTTGTCTCAGTCTTAAGATGCGTAATCAACATGATGTTTTAATAATTTTTTTTTGAATGTATGTAACAATACTTAAAATTAAAGTCAGTAACAAGTTTGCCGAAAAACCCATAGATCTTATGACAATTTGGAAAAACAGCGGCAGGTAAAATTAAAAAAAAATGTTTTTTTAGCTTTAAGCTCAAAAAGCTATGAATAAAAATTATTTGTGTGGTTTAAGATAATTTTGTAAGTATGTTTTTTACTAAAACAGTTATAACGGGTGCACTCTGACATTCTTTGGTTTGAATACATGCTAGTTTTAGTAGCGACTTAAGTTGAATTCTACAAACTATCTGCAGATGTTGCAAAATGATTTACAGAACTATTGCAAGACATTCCACTGGTTCAACGCTTCATCTTATTCCTTACTTGTTGGTGCTTCAGCCCACTTTGAACGAGAGGTTAAAAATTGACAAGATGAAGAGTAAGCGGTAATCGTTGGATAGGAAAATGTTAGAGCAGTTCAATGGGCTGCAAGATCACCTGATCCTACAATATTGCATGTTTTTGAATGGTGAAGAATGAAATAATTCATTAATTCAACCAAAACAGCAACTTAAGTGAATTAAAAAAGCGCATGCTCAAAGCGTCCTTAGAAGTGAGGGAGTAGCTAGGATCATTAATATCAATATCAGTTAAAAACGAAAACGGGCTCTAGCATGCATACAAAATCAAAGAGGACTCATTCGAACATCTGTAATAAATGTTTTAGTTAACACATAAAACAAAAATTATCGATAACCACACATATAATTTTTTATTCATTGTTACATACATTGAAAAAAATTATTAAAGCATCATGTTGATAACACATTTTTTGGAGAAAATTGACCCAAATTCAAAAAATTAGCATGGGCAGGAAAAATGAAACAGGCTAAAAACTAAATATCTTAAGACTGAGACGGGATATAAAATTTATTCAAACGCAGTTACAAGGGCAGGTATTTCTTCTAAAAATAAAGGCCTAAACAAAGTTTCTATCAGCGCAATTACCGTTACCATGGGTCAGGGTACACCAAAATAAAACTTTTCTTTAATCCCCGATAAATGATATCAAAATTGGAGATAGGCCCTTACTGTAAAACAATTTTTCCTAAGAATACAGCCAAGAATCATGTCCTAAAATACTATTGACGAATTAAGGGACACCCTGTATAATAAAACTATTTTAATTTCACTATTTTTCTACGGTCCTCTTTTTGAGGGTTTAATATATGGTCACCCTAATCAACAGACGTGTGTGTGTGTGTGCAAATAAGTTCTTCTGAACATAATTCCCTTAAATATACCTAACGCAACGAAGATGATATGATTTTTATTTATATAAAAAAAGAAGATAGATAAATAATGATCACTGTTTTCTAGTGTTGTGTGTTAATCGACTCTCAGATATGTACATGATGTATGTACATACATATTAAAGCTCTGGAGTTTTAGAAACAAAATTTGAAGTGATTATTTTTTAAAAATGGAGAAAGTAAGTAAAGCTTATACGAAAAATGGAAATTCGGTTGTAAATTGATTTTGATTGAGATGGTTAAATAAATCAAAAACGTGAACGTTCTCTTCCCAAAGAATTTAAATACATAATTATATAAGAGCACCTGAATTTTTAAAGCTCTGCAAAAGGTTACAAAACAAGTGACAAAAACCTTAAAACAACAACAAAAAAATGAATGGTAGAGCGAATGGCTTAATTTAGCATAAAATTGTTGGATAGATTTGAATTGAAACATTTATAATTTTGGAAATTAAAAACGTTTAGTTGCAAATGTTCTCTTCGAGCTCAAACTGGCGGCTGAAATACAGCACATCTACCAATTTCAGTAGATTTATTTTAGGTCGTAAAAAAATAATCCACCGACTGCCTATACTCGTATTTCATTAATTAATATATACATTTTTTCAACGTTGACCGTTACCATCATAATTTATTTATCTTCACGGTCATGGCTATATGCGAGCGGTTCATTGCCAACAAGGGAAATCATTTCTTTGTTCATTTAACAAATTAAAATTTTCATTTCTTTACAATACTGTGCATTCTGGATTTCACTCTATCTCGACTACAATAAAATGAGAATAAAGAAAGTAAATTCAAGAAAATGCAAATCTTCTCAAAAAAAGATCAATAGGAAATTCGATGAGCATCATTATTTTTATATGAATACAATAAACCTCCGTCGAGAGCCATAATCTTTTCACCTGCGAACAAAACACCAAACCGATGCAATGGACTGTGTTGGTTTTATTGCATTGGAATGCAACTTTGCGGAGGAATGCACAAAACAAAACCTTAATCACCCTTGAAATTAACAATGCGACTTCGTGCAGCACGTTGAAGCCTTTTTGCTACACGTATCGGTGTGAGAGACGAGTGTAGTTCAGAGTTCAGCCTTTTGATGAATATAGGAATTTAAATACTTTTCACACTTTCACTCTAACGTACTGGTGATGTTTTTTTTTAAAAAGACTACATTATTTCGCATTTGGAAATTGGGCTGGCGGGCGGTTGTTATAACAGGCTTTATTTTATGTTCCTAGAAGAAAATTTTTTCGAGGAGCCTTGAATAATTTAAGCGCACTCAAGGGGCTTTTGATACCCTTAAAATATAAAATTAAACACAATGCTAGCTTAACACCCCGACTCCACAGGCCATGAACGATTTCCATAATCCAATCTACAATCCAATCCTCAATCTGATTTGTATGGATATGTCACTGCTTGGACATGGATTTTTGCGACATGTTCCATAATCCGGCCATCGTTCATGGCCTGTGGAGTCGGGGAGTAAGAAAAATAAGGAAGGATTAAATGTATAAGTAGATACCGATGCACATTGGTTTTTAAACCTTTGAATATCGAAATGGAAGGGAAAAATAGAGCCGTGTAAAGCATTCCACATTCGGGTAGTCCGGCTAAAAAAAGAATCTCTATACTTGACAGTAAGTCCTAAATTTGTAACTAAAAAGTAAACTGAAGTGCATCCCTAGAAGTACGAGTATTAGGGCGGAATGGTTTTCTTGGAGGTAAAATAATGAAAGACAAGAAACATTGCAGCGGTGTTTAAGAGATGCTAACCCGCACAGAAAAACAATCTAGTTTTCGACAAGGCACTAGAGAGTTTTACATAGATTCTGGCAAGGCACTAGCACGAATTAGCAAAGGCTAGAACACGGGCCTTGGCCCAAATGCTGCTAAATTTGCAAGGTGCTAAAAAGAGAGGTGTACCAGAGATACTCCTGGTGGGGTACCTAAAAATGTATAACAAGTTTTTACTACAGGGCCTACGAGTTTCCCTCGTCTAAATTGTTAGTACTGAAATCCCACAAGGGCTTGCCAAGTATCTGATCAGTTTTCCTCGTCTAGAGGAAAAACTTATTAGGGCCTTGCCCAAACTAGACAGAAACTAGGAATATTCCAGTCGGGAATGCTCTTCTTTGAATTCTATCCAATAGATTCGAATTCAAGTGGGTTGTTGGAGCACCTGCCCAAATGTGAGAATTCAGAATTGCACTCGTGTTTTGGTGTTGATTATAAAATTAAAATTGATTATGACATTTGAAAATGCGTTACAAAAGCAAGTTCGTTGTTATAGATTCTCATTGGGAAAATAAGTTTATACTCATAAAATAATCGTTCTTTAAGTTTTTAGCACATACCCGGCTTATGTGAGAAAAATGTTATGAAAAAGCTTTACAAATCCAAACAAAAATAAAGGATTAAAATTCAGGATATTCATCCAAATGTGTTGGTTTTTTTTTCGATCCAGATTTTGGAATTTTAAATTTTCGGATTCGAGATTACGTTCGTGATTTTATGCATACGGAATTATGGGATTCGTGATAATCATTTTTTGCACTGTTTTCATTGACAGCCATTTTGTCATCTGTTATGTGATTTATCTTTAGTGGTGGTTTGCCTTTTTATTATTAATCGACTGGCGCTGAACAACGCAACGGGCGCGGCGCGGCGTGCGCCAACTCCTTGAAACCACAGCTCACCCACATCAAGACAATTCAATTCAGGAACGAAATTTTTGATCATGGCTCTTTAACGATCTCAATTGGCTGTAATTTTCTGGCCAGCATCGGAGTGAGGACCAATGATTCCACCAGCCCATAAAGCTCACCAAATTTTCAGTTTTTGAGGATTATCTAGACTCCAAATGCGGCAGTTTTGCTTATTGACATAGCCATTCAACCAAAAATGAGCTTCATCGGTGAACAAAAATTTCTTGTGAAGATCGCGATCAACAGCATCTCGTTTCGAGCCCATTTACCGAATGTACGCCGGACGCACAGTGTGCCCTTTGTATGGGAAAGCGGAAAAAATCTTTAAAATATGAACTATAAAATGGAGAGCAATAAAATTTTGCACACATTTTTGGATTGGGCTTTTACACATTTCGACAAAAATTTGTTCAAGGCCGTAACCAACGGGGGATCAAAGGGGTCTGACCCCCCCCCCTGAAACAGTGTATTTCATGGTCCTACTTTCTTCTTACAAAAGTGTAGACCTATCTTATAATATTGATTGTCATCAAGTTCGATGACATTAAATTGTTTTACACAAAATCTATTAAATGGTTTAAATGGTAGATACTGCTTTAGTTGCTGGCAACTAAGTTCGGCAAACTAAACTATTGTTGGGCAATTTGCAAACAAATTTATATTTTTCTTGTTATGGCCTTGTAGGGTCCTTTAGCACTTTTGATCCGTGTAATAACATTTTGTGAACTATTGCGGGCATGTGATAACATGGGTATAACGATATCCTGAGTTTAACTGTCTCTTCACAATATTCCTTACATTTTTGGGTAGCGATTGAAAATTTGCTGAAAATAACTTCCAATATGACTGCGAGTCGTGTTACCAATATTTTTATTTAAATGACACCATATAACAGTGATTGATGCTTACCACATATATCTAAGCAAATTAAGTTGGAAATAGGAAAAAAATTTGGAGGCAAGAAAAAGAGGTTGAGCTAAAAATTGAATATCTCAGAGCTTCGTTAAGAAATTCATTTTATTTTATATTTTAAAGAAAAGTTTGTATGTATACTTAAAATAAAATCCTGGTTGGTCTTGGTCCAATTATTATTAGGCAAGAAAATATAACTTTTGTAACATTACCAAAGTCAAATCCATGTTATTTTTTTTTAAATCCGATTCAGCGAAACAAATTTTTACATTGCGTTCAAGATCGGATCAGGATACAATTCTTTCTAAAAAAGTTAGCTGAATACTGTAGCTTTCTTAAAATGGTAACCCCAAAGGAAAGAACAATAAAATATTAATTCTAGTGCACTCGATTTTAACCCAGCTAAAAGACGATTTTTTTTTATTTTTCGATTTTATTTTGGAAGCTTAATTAACATATTATTTATTAAAGAAATTAATTAAAAATTTATTGCAAGAAAATACATGAATTCTTAAAACTAAAACCAAGGCTAAATTTAGAGGCCTATATCTAGCATATTCATCGACATAAATTTCCCAAATTTTTATAATATAATATAGAATATGAAATTTTAAACTTTTCTTTTCGCGGACATTTAACATTGTTACTTTTTTAGACTTTCGGAACTTACCGCGTAAATATTTAGAAATATTATAATTTCTTATTTCTCTTCGTGGTCACGGGATTAGACTGACGTTTGATGGGTGTTGTTTGTTACTCTTTCTCTTAGATTGTATCGGTGCATTGTTGTTGGTGCACTTTCACTTTGAGTGGGTGGATTGTCATTTGGTTGTTGCGTCATATTTGCATATTCATGGGTGCAGCCAAAGCCTACAACGTCTGATGTAGCACTTTTAGCTTTCGTTGGTTCAAGCTTACTTATAAGTGGATCCCATGTTGTGGATAGTTTGAAGCTGGAATCTCAATTGAATTCTTATGGTTTTTTTTATTTCAATTATATATCTGTACAAAAATAAATGAAACAACTCCATATAACAAATTTAATTTTTGGTAACAACAATTGATTTGTTGAAGGAAACGTTTGGCGAGCGCACAAATTCGCGTATAAAACCTGAGAGTTGGCCGCCAAGATGGTGCGATTTAACACCGCTAGACTATTTTCTGCGGGGGTATGTGACGACTTGGAAAACAACATTCGCCGCGTTATTGACGATATACCTACGACCCAAAAAGTTACAGAGTGATCGAAAATTGGACCTCCAGATTGGAATAATTCCGAACCAGCCGCGGTGACCATATTCCAGAAATCATATTCAAATAAAAATGCCAAAGAATTATCTTATACAATTTATATGTATTTTATTTCATTTTATAGTTCTATACCTCTAACAAAAATACCGTTTACAAATCATAAACATTAACTCTCAACGAAATTGAGATTGCACCAAGATGATTTCGAATATTCAAACAAATTTTTTTATTAGTATGATAAACTATACTTGAATGCATATTCATGACTATCCTTCGTGACTATCATATCGTGAGCTAAGATGTCTTCACATAAAACATTTTTAGTTCAAAATAGCTTTTAACGGCCTTAAGTCCTT
This sequence comes from Melangyna quadrimaculata, assembly GCA_949320155.1. Taxonomy (NCBI): domain Eukaryota; kingdom Metazoa; phylum Arthropoda; class Insecta; order Diptera; family Syrphidae; genus Melangyna; species Melangyna quadrimaculata. The sequence goes on along the minus strand of OX439485.1, from coordinate 72,093,784 downwards.
TAAAATTGGCGTTAGGTCCCGGCGTTCTCACTTGGACTCTTCAGTTAGCAGTTAAGTGTCCAAGGACTAAAGGCCGTTAAAAGCTATTTTCTACTTCGCTGGTGTATTTCAGTAGTATATATAATTTGTATTATAAAAAAAACCATTCATATTTATGTAAAACATTTTTATTCTACTCACTTATCCGATTTTCCTTTTTTAATTTTTCGCGAGTGTGCAATTTTACTTTAGTGTGCCATTATATGACAGGTTCCCCTACTTACATAACTATGTATGTAGCATTCAACAGGTATATTCTTCTGTATGATCGAGTCTCTTGTACATTTTGAATGCCCTCAAAGCCAGTATCAAATTTCCGTTTGCTGGTGCAGCATATAATATTATAAATTTATTAAAAAAAAAAACTCTCGGCGAACTAATGTTTTAAGTTGGTTCTCATGAAACCATCAAAACGATAGTAGATACCTGATTCTGAATTATGTAAGTCGTCCACTAAGTTCTAACTTGTTTTCGGTTGTAGATTTTCTCTGTTCGTAATATATGCCACTTTGGGCTTTGGGCGTTTTACAACTGCCAATATGGCGGTTTTCGCTGTTTGCACCTGTACACATGTACAACGCAATCCATATCTAACAAACATAATACAAAAAAGTCTAAAATCACCTGATTTTGAAAAACAAGAATTTTTACGAATTAAGCAGAACTTTAAGGTTACTTTATAAAAGCCATATAACTTTTTTTTTTTAATTTTATTTATGAGTTTTTTTTTTTAAATAAAATATGTTTCGTTGACCGCATCAACAAGGTAGTTTACAAAATAAATAAAGGCAATACCTCCTACATGCCTTCCTTATACAAAGGTACTTCAGTCAAATTTCTCTTTCATTCCAAAAATCTCTAAACGATAACTAAAAGGAAAGCATAAAATTCAACCAATTGAACAATTTGTGTCTCAAACAATCCGATCACAACAAACCCAATTTCAATTTCATCTTTCATGTAGATACATATGTACATATATCGTCTACCTGGATGCCTACCTCTATTGATTTTATAAAAAGAACTTGAAGACTACAATAAAAAGAAAGCCTAAATTTATTGAACAAAAAACTAATAAATCATTTGACCAAAACACATTAAGTAGCTGTGGCTGTGGGTGAATTAATAAATTCAACTCATATACTCATTCGCGTTTTATAAATAAAAAGAAATTAACATAAGAACACCAAACACAACAAATATGGGTCAATGTATTTGAGGTCAGAGATTTAGAATGAGGTTTGTTTGTTTATTCATTGGAAACGCACAAACGAAATTCCTATATGTGCGATGGTGAATAAGCCAATCCCAAGTGTGCTAGCTATAGCTAGCTAATAAGGCCTCTGTTTATTCCAATTTCTTTGCATTAAATCGTGCACCCAAAAGTTTGCTTTTTTACTTTAACCATTTTCAGTTCTTGGAATACATTTTTGTAGAGAAAAAATCACTTTATTATCACAAGCCTTTTAAGAGCAATTAGAAAAGAATTCAAACAGAGAGATACTTAATTCATAACTGTGTATGCTTCATATGCAAAGAAGTTGAAGAACTGGTAGGTGCAATTATATGAGTAGATATAACGGAATATACTTTGAACCATTTAAATGCGAGTTTTTCTGTTCTATAAAGTAAATTTCAATTTTTTTTTGTTTGCGAAACAAAAACGAAAGAACTGAGGTACGAACTTGAAAACTGTAAATTTCATATAAAAAAATATAAAACTTACCAAAACAAATACGTAATCCATCGTTTTTTTTTGTTGTTGTTGAATATTTCTTACAGAGGTTTGTGCTTTTTGATGAGATAATTTCCACCACTGCAATCACAACTTTTTTTATTTTAATCACACACCGAGTTTATTCTTTATTTCAGAATAAAATTCCACAGAAATTTTACTCGATCCACGCACCGCAAATATAAGAACAACGCTTTGCTTCAACACTTTGATGTGAACTAAAAATCAAAAGACGATGATCCCGACATTGGAGCTTCACTATACTGCTACACTGCCACTACACTCTGATGTTGCTTATTGGCGAAAAGACAACTTCAGCATTAAGATCATCGCGCCTCTACATGCGTCGTCGATCGGTTGGTCGTCGCCAGCAAGCAGTCAACTCTTTTAAATCATTCCTTCCTCTTCGACGTTCTATTAATTTCCAACTTCCAAATGATCATAGCCCTACCCCCCTCGTTCTTGCCATTTCTTCGTTGTGAAAAGAAAAAGAGTTCAAGAATGTTCTTCGTTTTCGATGTACGTATTCTGCTTAGTTTCATGTTTTCTTCCTTTCTTTTCGTTTTCCTTTCGACGACAACAACGATTGATGGTGGTGATGGAACAGCAGTGGCGCGGTGGTGGCGCACTGTGAAAGCTAAATTATGTTCCCATTGCTATTACTTGCGCATATTCGAACTTCCAAGTCATAGCAGATACTTGGCTACGAGAAATTAAATACGTACGTACGTAAAAAAAAAGATCATTTTAACCACAAAAAGCATCTTCCTGCGTCGGAAAAGTATTGGAAGTCGACTGTGAACCTGAACATGTGTTTTCAATGCATCAGCGCCAGCACAGACCGTCGCGTCGCCTTCGTCGTCGCTCGCCGAACCACATATTTTCTCTATGCAATTCGTTTTCCAATTATCGGTCATTCTTTTTCTGCATCACTCGGTGAAAATTCTGCGCACAATGTTTCTGTTCTGGTATTCTCAACACCCAAATCAAATGGCAACAAATGGTCATGGACTTGGGCACATACATGACCGCATATTAATTTTAGAAAATAAGATCAAAGTCAATGGCAAGAGTTGTTGGTGCGACGGCAAACTTGTTGTTGTTGTTCAATAATAAAAACATGTTCGCATATTCAGCATTATGTAACGGTTTTGACTTATTAACAGATGTATCTAATAAATTGTGCCATAGGCGTTGGGGTTGGTGTGCTGCGCTGTGTGCACTGTGCAAGCTTATGCCAAAGTGTGGTAATAAATTCTGATTGCTAATTCTGTACGCGTAAAAGAAAGTTTTTTCTTACAGAACGCGCGAAAAACTTTACTTCTTTATTGGAAAAGAAGTGATTTAATAAAAGGTTGTTATAATTTTTGTTGATGCGACGCGGCTGGTGTGGTGGCGGCCGCGGTGATGGTGTGTGAGTATGCTAAAATCTATAATCGTTATGATTATGGGACATAACAATTTAAAAAAAATATTTTTCTGATTTACTTTAACATGTATCTTCAACATTTTGACCAGAAGCAAAATGCTCATGCGGAGGGAGAGTGTAGGCTAGGAAGGTATATCAGTGGAATTAGAACATAACTATACCGCTATATTTGGAAATTAATGCCATGCATTCCGAATCGAATGTGGAATGCAAGCCTAGTTTGTTTCTCTTATCGTATTGACCTTGTCACGCTTTAAATTCGTTAAGTATAAAGTATGTATAGTCGAATTCCGTTATGAGGTAGATTTCCACAACGGGAAGTAGATGAGTGACATTTGTATAGACAAAAAGTCACTTAGAAATCCAAATTCAATATAACTAACAATGAATAGTTCAATGTTGACCTGGAAAATTCTACTGTAAATAAAATCAATTTAGAAACAATGGTGAAATGGTAAGTTGATGACCCATGATATTCTTTTTGATTATTGTTATTAAGATGAGGTTTGCGGAAATGCAATTCAGAAAATCGAAGAATGAGGAATGAAAAGCTTATGTAGACCTGAGAAGATATTTAAAGGGGGTTTTGTATCGAGTTTATTAAATCATAACTTTTTTTATATATTCAAGTAAAAAGGATAAGACGCTCAAGCCTTTAATAAGATAGATCAAAAACAAGTTCTGATAAAAACTGTCGGAAATATACCCAACCTCACTGCGAAGTCAATTTAATGAAATTCCTCGGCTGGAAAAATTACAAGTTTCTGTCTAGTTTGGACAAGGGCCCAAGTAAGTTTTAAGTAGGAAAAATCTAGGGAAGAAAAAATTGTCAAATACTTAATAAGCCCTTGCTGGATTTTAGTGCCAACAATTCAGACGAGGAAAACTTTTCACACACTCATGAGGCCCTCCCTATACTCTGTTCAGTTCGTATTTTCAGTACCGGGCTTATGGGAGAGCTTTTTCAAACATACACGTGCTGGCTGGTGTTTGCATTGCACTCAACTTAAGAAATTGCCTGTGAAATAAAAAACAGAACCCCTGACTTCCATTGAAATTGTTTTTGTAATATTTCATAAACCCACGTACATCCCATCATGACCTGTCTGCTCCGCTCCGTGGTTGTGACTTGTGAGGAGACTGAAACAAGAATGAACAAGATACACACAATTTGCCTCTCGTTTGCTTAGTGTGTTTATTAAAAACAACACATTGATTCAGAGTTCCCATACGTCAGGGGATGGAAATTCCAATACATTTTTCTTTGGTTTTTGCTATGTAGCTTTGAGAATTATAGCTTTATAATAGCTTTTGAGAGTATTATATTTTATGTATGTCTGTTAAGTGTTGTCACTTCGTGTTTTCTGCTTACTCTTTTCGTTTTATTTTTTTTTTCCTGGTTAAAATGCTGCTATACTATATTTGTTGGGTATTTTTTTTTAAGGAAGAATTACTATTTGAGAAAGATTTTGATAGAGTTCCGTTCATTAATTAACTGCAATTTGAATTGCCAAATAGTTTTTTTTTCTTCATGAAAATAAAAATTAAAAGAATAAGGTTTCGTGTTTATTGTAATATTTTACGAAGGGTTCATAAAATAAAATTTATTTCCTTTCTAAAAATTGTAATAAGGCATTACTAATCCTTTTTCCTGATATAAATCTTATAATCTAATCTAACCTAATCTTAAATAGTCATACAAAATTAAGAATACACAACACAAACAAAGCAATAAAACTTAAAGGAACAATAAACATTGTTTGGTTCTTATTTATATGAAAAACGCAACAGCATACTAGTATACTTGGAAAACCCCATATAAAAAAACAACTTTTTTTATTTTAACCTGACCTGCGTGCATTCAAAAAACTGTGGGATTATCCCGGATATAAATACCCGTTCACGCTTCCGAAACGACAGTTTGATTTGAAGAGCGAAGAAAAAAGCGCCTACTATATTACCTCTTGGTGATGTGGAAAAAGATAGATTTATTTTTATTTCCATTTACATTAATTATTTTTAGATTTAGTTTACGATCTACATTTTTTCTGTTTATGAAATCTAAATGAGCAGTTGGTAACATTACTGACATTTGAATGAGAGAGAAGAGAGAAATATGCCAATTTATAATGCGCGATACGGCAACCATGGAAAATACAAAAGCTTTATAAATAAAGAGATAGCTTATTGAAATCCATAAATGTAAGGGTGAGAGGCAAACACCCTATCTTCCCTGTACTGAAACGAACTCAACAGAGTATAGTAAAAACTAGTTGGACATGTATCGGTTCCGTATCAGGAATATCTCTTGTACACCAAAAACACAAATTTTATAAACATTATTAGCAGGTCACTCGATTACACCCACCATTAGATGACCTGCAAAATCGAGAATAGAAATGCAAACAACAAAACACTGCAAATTACTAGTGCTGAGGCGGAAAAAAATACCAAAAATTAAATTTGTAATATGTTTCATTTATTTTATTTATAACTGTTCTACATAAATTTTCCCAAAATTTGGGAAATTCATGTCAAGGAATATGAGAGATAGGGCTCTAAAGTTACCCTTTTTAATTTTGAAATTCATCAATTTTCTTTTTTTTGTAACTGTTTGTTAAAACTTAATTTATTTCATAAACAATGTGATAACTAAGCTTTCAAAATAAAAAAAAATTCGTCTTTTAGCTGGGTTTAAACCGAGTGCACTAGAAATAATATATTAACGTTCTTTCTCTTGGGCCCTTGGTAGTAGCCCGTAGCGTAATGGTTAGTGCGTTCAACTGGCACGCTGGAGGTCTGGGTTCGCTTCCCAGCCTCGTCCACCTAAAAACTAAGAAGTTTTTTTCAGGGCTACTGCCTCTTGCGAGGAATTGACAAATCCTCCAAGAGTATCACTTGTCACGAATAAGTGCTTCTCGTCTAGCCGTTCGGATTCGGCATACAATTGTAGGTCTCTTCCATTCCTGTCGATAGGCGCACACAGGAATGGTTGCGAGTTGTTAGTCACTAGGCCCTGGTTCTTCATGAGCCGTTGTGCCACCCGATTTATTTTTTTTTCCCTTGGGCTACAGTTTTAGTTCCATTAAGCTTACTCTTGCGTTTACCATTTTAAGAAAGCTACAGTATTCAGCTAATTTTTTTAGAAATAATTGTTTTTAATATAAATACAAACCTTTCTTTAAAATATAAAATAAAATTATTCCCTTAAGCGTAGTACGCTGCTGATGTGAAACGAAAAATCCCATACAAAAATGACATGACGAAATCATAAACGAAAAATTTCGTTGTGCTTGTCGTTCTGTGCTACTCTGTTCGACCAAAGAAATTTATGATTATACCAGATTGCTTTGCCAAGTCTCCACTCTATTTTCGCACAGAATTAATTGACCGGACCATTTTGTTTTTATTTGTTGTGACATTCATTACAAAATGACTTGTTTGATATTTTCGATTTTGTTTGCAATTTGTGAAACTCTCCATAAATATTTTTCCGCTGTGTTTTTGTGAGCATTTCGTTGTATTCTTGGAGAACACAGGAACATTTCGTTACGCATCATCAGCGTACTATAGGCTTAAACGAAGTTCTGCCTCAATACTTTTTCCTATTTCAAACTTAATTTCTGAGACACATACATATTTGTGGTGAGCAATCATTGTTTTATGTTGTTATTTAAATAAAAATATTCATAACACGACTCGCAGTCATACTGGAAGTTATTTTCACCAATTTTTCAATCGATACCCAAAAATTTAGGGATCATTCTGATGAAGAGACAGCCAAACTCGGGATATCGTTATACCATTTGGATTACTTTAAGAAGAGACCCAGGAAAGGAGGAATAAGGACTGCAAGTGCTAAATGACCCTACAAGGCCGTAACAAGATAAATATAAATTTGTTTGCAAATTGCCCAACAATAATTTAGATTGCCAAACTTAATTGCCAGCAGCAACTTGATGACAATAAATGATATAAGATAGGTCTACACTTTCTTAAGAAGAAAGTAGGACCCTGAAACACATTGCTTCAGGGGGGTCAGACCCCTTTGATCCTCCCTTGGTTACGGCCCTGACCAAATTTTGTCCAAATATGTGTAAGACCAATCCAAACATGTGTGCAAAATTTCATTGCTCTCCGTTTCATAGTTCAGATTTTATAGATTTTTTTTCCGCTCTCCCATACAAAGGGCACCACTGTGCGTTGGTCATATTACTCTAGGTGAAAGTTGCCGTGCAAACTTCACAGAAGTGCTGCTTAAAATGTATGTCTGTTTGTGTATGATACATTTTTCAAGCCTCACTATATTTTGAAAAGATATTTTTATAGACTCTTTCAATTGTTGGTTGTCGTGACAAATAGCCGACTAGGTATTTAAGTGCCTCAAAGGTCATAGACCACTTTTTTATGAAAATTAATTAATGAGAAATTTCACTATCGAAAGCTTCTATTTCAGTTGTCCTATATCTCTATTATTATGGAGGTTACATGAACGACGTGCTCCATAAGCAACATATTTGTGGGTCGTTGTGGTTCTTAATTGACAAACATCTAAAATTTTTACTACATGAAGCAATCTTTGTAGAAGCGATCGCAATGCTTAAATACAAATGACCATGAATATAAACTCTTATGGATATACGTTTGTAAATAAAAAAAACTGAAAAAAAAATAAAAACAAAATTTAAAAATCTTCTATATATCTATATATAAATAGCCTTAAAATTTGTTTGTGGTACCATTTGCTCAAAAAGTATCCAACCGATCTCGATAAAATGTATGGTTTGAAAGCCATAGGTGCGTAGATGTGCAGAATATACCTTACAAACGCATTTAGACCTGTGGGTCATTTTTGTTATTGCACTGACGATCACTGTGCATATTAAAAAAAAAATAATTTTAATTTTTGTGTGATTTAATTTTCAAACAAATTATTTGACTCTAGAGAAAAGTTTCTTTCAAGTGTCAATATCAGTTTTTTTTTGGTCGAATTTCGGCCAGTGGGCGATATACTAGTATATAAAAATAGCCTTAAAAAAAATTTGTGGTACCATTTGCTCAAAAAGTATCCAACCGATTTCGATAAATTTTATATGGTTGGAAATCCATGGGTGCGTAGATGTGCAGCATATACCTGAGACACGCATTTATACAATGAGGGTGATTTTGGATTTTGCACTGCCGATCATTGTGCATATTTAAAATAAAAAAAAAATTGAAAACTAAAAACAAATTTTGTGTGATTTAATTCTCTAGACTCTCGAGAAAAGTTTCTATCAAATGTCAATATGAGTTTTTAAGTGAGTGAGTTTTTGGCCGAATTTCGCCAAGTGGCCGATATACTTGTATTAATAAATGTTACTATTACGTAAGTAGACGATTTTTTTTTAAGAAAACACAATCAAATTGAGTTTATTTTTCTTGTAAATTTTAAAACCCAAAACATTTTTATTTAATTTTTCAACATTATTTTATTTCTTAACATTAAAATAAAAATGTTTTTTTTTTTTTTTGTTTTAAATGTTTGTATCAATAATCATAAAACGATACAAAATCTGTGGTGTTTGGTATAAACATGATAACTCCATACAAAACGTCCATAGCTAGAGCATAATCAAGTTGACCGATTTGCTTCAAATTTTGTACAAATATGTATTAAATTGAAAATAAAAGATTCCCTTACTTTTGAAAGAGATTCAAATGCCTTTACCTCGTTTAAAACAAATACAACAGAAATAAAATATGCTTTTCATTTTGAATTCTATTGATATTGGCGAAAAATTTTAAACAGCCTATTATTAGTTTGTTCCTACTTAACATTTTTCTAATTCTTTAACAATTTACAAATTTTTTTTTTAATTTTAAATACTTTTTAACTAGTATCATACTAACTGAACCAATTTCCTTCAAAAACTTCAGCTGAACACGTCCAACAAAGTGACAGCGCGTGCAATAAATTCACAAACATGCCTCATTTTGGCATTTATAAAAGTCATAGTGTCATATGGATTTAGACTAAAAAGGTAAAAGAACCATTTAATGATTTTCACGTTTTTAAAACGTTTAGAGATAGTACGAAGCTGAACTCGTTTAAAATTTGCACACAATATTTAACCTAGTATCATACTAAAAACTGATTTAACACTAAATAGACTTAAATTTTGCGCCATTCTTACTAACGTTGAATTCCCAATATTTAGTGCATAAAAAACCTATATCCATAGAAAATTCCCAATTTGGTTTACACAGCTTTGGCCTTGGAAACGGGCTCTATAATATCCAGTTTGGACTTTTCATACTTTTATTTAAAACAAAATAACTTAAAGGGGCTTTGACTTCATTTTTTCAAATTTCTACAGTGATATTTAAAAATAATATGCATACATGTATGTATCTATTAAAATTCAAAAGGCATATTTCTCAACAAGAAAGTAAATAAATTATCTTTCAAACCATAAAATTTATTTTTTGAGTACAAATTTTATGCATAATGAACTTTAGTACTCAGGCGGCGAAATTTAATAAAAAAGTACACTGTGGCGTATACGTACTTCTTTTGTTATTTTCTGCTTGCGACATAAGGGTACTTTATAGGGTTTTACCGACGATTTAGTGCAATGATTCTTGGGAATATTATAAGAAAAAAAAATCCCTTTACAGCAAGGATCTATCTCCAATGTTGACATCATTTATCCGGTATTTAATAAAATGCTTACTTTGGTATAATTAGTCTGAAGTCCATTAGGACTTTATTTTTAAATAAAGTTCCATTTCCATTTTTTCTTGCACATGGTCATTTTTGACTTTGAGGTCAATTTTCTCCAGAAAATGAGTGATAACGTTTTACTATTTCTTTTTATGGACGTAACAAATATACAAATAAAAAGCAACATGTTTGCATTATGGGATATTGAATAATTTGTATTTCATGTTAGTACACAATAGGTGCTGAAAAGTATTCTCGTTGGTTTTGTATCTATGCTAGAGCCCAAGAATCATTCTCCATTTTTTTATATTTTAAAAGCTTTTTTTAAGCTTCTAAGGGTCAATTTTTCAATAGTCAGATAAGCAGTGTCAGTTAGTATTTATTCCTTTACAGACAAATTTATAAACGTGAAATAGGGAAGGGTTAACCTTATTCCATGGACTAAGTACAAAATGTTATTTAAAAAACAAAATTTCTTCTAAGTGACGTTTACTAAGTTAAACCACCGAACATGGTGATTTAGCGAAGGAATACAAATCAGACATGTCAAACAAAATGATAATAACTTTAACAGAATTATAAGGTGTATTCGGTAACGTGATCTACTTATTGTAGTTGATTTTCGTTTTGTTTTTATTAATAGGAAATTTTATTCCATGAACTAACTCTTGTTCCATGGTTTTGTAAGCTCATGGAATAAAGGTGGAATAGGCGTTTTTTATTAATACGGCTGTAAGTGATGAAAATTTGGAGTCGTATAAAGCTCTTTTAGAAGGATTATTTTTGTTGTTGCACTTTGAAAGTGCATTTTAGTGGTGTTGGGGCCGCGATATCGCTGCCAGACCGATAGCTTTAGGGCTATAATGTTTTCATTGTCAAAATTCAATGCTCTCATCAATTTTTAGTCAAAAACTGAAAACCGGATGGTTTTAGGACTTTTACGATTCAAGACATTAAAAAATAATGAAACCAGCGTCTTAGCAAAAACAAAAAAAAAAAAGGTTGATGATAATCAACTTTTTGCCGAAATTATCATTTTACCGGATTCTTATGATGCATTTACGCGAATGGCAAAATGCCATTATGTCAGTCAAATTATAGGCATTTTTCTTTTCATCGTGTAAACGCTCTAAATACTGGCAATATTTTTGCCAAAAAAAATGGCAGATAATTTGGCATAAAATGCTGCCAATAATATGGCTATATGTAACACTTTACTGACGCCATTTTCCAAATTATGCCATTCTTAAAAAAGAATGAACTTGCTCATTATTTTATGGCAGTTGCTAGTATTTTTAAATCTGCCATTATTTGAACTGGTGTAAATGCATGTCATAAACAAATTATTTCTGCCATTATTTTCCCATTTTTTTTGGCAGAAATATTGGCAACTTTGCCATTCGTGTAAATCCGGCATTAGTTTTATTATTAAGCCGCATGTACACTGTTCAAATGATTGTCATGCCGGGGCAGTGTTGCCGCTATTCGACACTAGTCGCATTTTTACGACTTTTCTGACCCGTCTCTATAATAACAATTCCATTAACAGAATTTTAATCTATAAAACGGAATCAAGGTAGTAAAACCCGTTTAAGAGAAACAGATTTTCAGTAAAATTTTATTTTTTTCATCTTAAAAAACTGTCTTAAGTGAAAAAATAATGATAATGAACTAGAGCTAATGTAATCGTTGTTGGGTTTTGAAACTATTCCATTTAAATTTTGCCACTTAACTCCAAAAGATAAATACAATTGTTTCTCGATTAAAATCTCCGCTTTGTGGTATTTTTAAATACGCTTAGGTGAAATTTAATTTCACTTATCCGGACTCCGCTTAAGTGAATTTTTTTTCACTTAAACGGGGTTCGTTTAAGTGAAAAACACGCTTAAGTGAAACAAAGACTGTGACATTTTGCCTTTTCTCTTAAGCTGGTTTTACTGTAATATGTATTTGGTTCGTCTCGATCGTGTTCGCTCAGTTAAATCAAAATCTTTATCTCCTTTAAGAGATATTAATGAAAGAAATATTGCAGTATCAAGTAATTAAACTCGGCGAAGAGCTTAACTATAACGATCTAGTATCAGAATACCACAGTATCAACTCCTTATAATTCACCCTGAAAAAGTCATTGAAGAGTATAAGCTTTTTCGAGTTCAAAATGCAAGAAAAAAGTTTTGAAAATACATATTCTTAAATTTAAAAAATTGAAGGAGTTTTGGCATAAAATAGGGGCTATTAGAAACCCCCATGGAGAATATATTTATTCCAATTTATAGTCTTGTGTAAAAAAAAAAATCCACGCCCCACACAGCATTGCATGTTATGGGTATTCTCTAAGTTAGAAATTTTAAAACTTATGTCGAAATCCTTACAACCAAAAAATTCGAATTTTGTCTGAACAAATCAAATTTTTTTTAAACAAAATCGATTTTTATGCTGTCAAACGAATCTTCCGTTTTTAGCTAGATTTCACATCAAATCGGACACACACTATCAAGATTTGGCATTTCTCATGCATCAAGGTGGAATTAAATGTAGGTACTCATTACAATTTTGTGACGATGTTAAAAAAGAAAACAAATGTTAAATTTTAAAAAGTTAAATTGATTAATTTCGATTTCCTTTCAACAATTGGAGATCAAATCTTTTTTTTTTCTTGTAAGGAATTCGTAAGAAAATATATTTTTTTCTGTGATTGTACGTGTGTGCAATTTGACAGGCCTGAACGCACAATTCTTTTTTTAAATTGGAAAATTATTGTAATTCTATCTATGTATATAATTCGCACCTCCAATAGAACAACGACTCAAGTGCAAAAATTTCGATTCTTCAGAATGCGCAATTGAAAATAGTTCAAATTTTAAAGATAATACTGCCATAACTAGCACTAACGTCTTTGTTCAGCCGAAGCTTAAGTAAAATCAAAAAAAAAAAGGCGGAATTCACAGTTAGGACGTTGGCTTACAAATCGGAGTTATGTTTTTTGGAGATACGTATTACAATTTACAACTAGAAGGTAAGACAAAGAATCTCCAAAACATTTAATTTAAAACAGTGTAACGGTACGAACCCACTTCTGCTTGCTACCTGGAGAGAAAAATTTCTACTGGGACTTTGTACTGAGACGTTTTGCATAGTTAACTTAGAAAATTGAATTTTTGCACTTGTGCCCTTGTTCTATTGGAGGTGCGATATGTACATTAAAGTGGTTCTTAGGGGAAAAAATTGACTACGCTCCCGAGATTTGTTCAAATTCATGAAAAAAAAAAATCCCTATTTTTTTCAGGTTTTTAGTCCTAACCCTTCCTGACCCTATTTCATTTGCAATTTTAGCCGCCGCTAAAGCCGTTTTCAGTACAATGACTTATTATCATATTAACATAACACATCGAAACGTTGATAGTGTCGAATATATAAGGAAAAATCTGATTTAATTTAGGTTAATGAAAACGATGGAGAGATTATCAAAAAAAATAATTTATGTCAAAATTTTGCTTACTTTTCGCGTATTGAACGAAACAAAAAATCTGCGTTCTTAACAATAAAGTTTAAACAAATGATCGAAATTTTTTTAAACATGCACGTGGCTGTAGTTTTCGGAGACGCTTCATTTGAGCCCAATTCGAAGTATTTTCATTGATTAGTTCAAAAATGACACCTGGTACAGTGTTTATAGTGTTAATCCAAAAATAAAAAAAAATAAAAAAAATCTTATCAAAATAGGGCCAGGAAGGGTTAGAGATAAAAATCTGAAAAAAATAGGGGATTTTTTATTCATTTTTTAGACCTGATTTAGGGGGCGTCGCACTCAATTTTCGCATAAGAGAACAAATAAGAACCACCCTAGTACATATAGTAAATTTTATTTATTTTATTTTGTATATACTTATACTTTTACACCACGGAATTCAATTGAACAAATTGACTGAAAAGCCAAATGTAAACAATAGCCAGAGAAATGTCAAATCTTCCTAGTGTGTGTGCAAGTAAATCTGGGGTGGAATCGGCTAAGGTGTTAGTTGATTATCAATTGTGGTGATCATCGTTTTGAAGATAGCTGTCTCTATCACATCGTAAGGCAAACATAGAGACAGCAATCGTCAAAACGACGATCACCGCAACTGATAATCAACTATTACCTTAGCCGATTCCACCCTTGTGTAAATCTTTCTAAAATTAAAGATTTGATTTGTTTAGAAAATTTGATCTTTTCTTCTAAACCAATCAAATTTCCCCTTCACAGATTTGATTTTTTTGTTGAAAGGAAATCCACATAATATTTCAGTGAATGATCAAAATAAGTAAAGATAATTGTGCGTATCTTCAAGAAACAAAAATCCAAAAATCCCACACTCACAAAAAAAAACGATTCTTTTTAAAATTACTACTATCAAGAAATTTTTTTTAATGAAATCGATTTCAAATGGTTGTAAGGAATTCAACATTAGACTAACCAGCCACTAGTGTGTGGAAACATGCAATGCAATGCTCTATGCAGCAAATATTTCTGAAAAACGAGATCTAGATCTTTTGAAACATTCGGTCTTCGGAGGAGATTATTAAAAGTTACCATAAGGAAATAACAACAAAATAATGTCTTTTCCATCGTAAAAATAATCAAAAAAATCTCTACAAATCTAAATATTAATAAAAGCCAAACAGTTTGCATTATATTATAAACTAGCCGACCCGTGCTCGCGTTGCTTCGCAAACTTTAAAAAGTAATATTTTTTTTTTAGCTATAAGTAGGTACATAATATTAAAGGAGTTTGTTTATATTTGCATACCATCCTACCTATATACATATGTACTTGTTTTTTTTTTTTAAGCTTCCGGATACACAATGTTTTTGCAGTGTAGACATTTTGTAAATATGTGAAGGGTTTTTTAAGACTGAATTCATTTGAATTTATTCATACGACTGTTTTTACCGTCATTTTAAGATCTCAATCTTGAAGATCCGACTATTAGAAGTCAAGTTATACGCTTTTTACTCGAACCAAATCATTTTTTTCCAGCCGTCACATGATCACATGTGACTCTTTTCTTTCTACATAAAATACCTACCTAGTTCTAGCAATGGTAGCTTTATGTGGCGCTACGCTACATATATACTATTTTTTTACCTTTCTACAAATCCACCATTGTAGTAGCCCGTAGCGTAATGGGTATTGCGTTCGACTGCCACGCTGGAGGTCTGGGTTCGCTTCCCAGCCTCATCCACCTAAACAACTAAAAAGTTTTTTCAGGGCTACTGCCTCTTGCGAGGAATTAACAAATCCTCCAAGAGTATCACTCGTTACGATTAAGTGCTTCTCATTTAGCCGTTCGGATTCGGCATAAAATTGTAGGTCCCTTCCATTCCTGTCGACAGGCGTACACAGGAATGGTTGCGAGTTATAAGTCACTAGGCCCTGGTTCTTCACGAGCCGTTGTGCCACCCGATTCGATTCAAATCCACCATTGTGCATGAATTCAGTTTGCGGAAGAAAAACACAAAAAGAAAAAAAAATACAAAACAGAGCAGCTACCCGTTGATTGCTCTTGAATAGCATTCCTGGAGAGAAATAATTTAAACAAATTGATAACATTCAAAAGTTTATATATTTATTACTAAGCTTGTATATATAATTAACATAACTTAACGTCTCATTATAATAGCATTGAACTACCAACAGCTTTTTGAAGTTCTCAGGTAACAGCCTTCTACGATTGTCTCTTAGAAGCGTCTTAAATGAGCTAAAGTCCCTTTCTACTTGAGCAGAAACGAGTGGAGCCCATTTTAAACTCTACATCATTCACTTCAATGTTTTCGGAAAGTGTAGAGTTGACGTCGCCATTTATTACAGCATTTGCTCAACAGTTTTAAGTCCACGATTTACATTAAAAACAGTAGTGAACTTTTTCAACACTTCATTCGCAATTATTGGACCTCACGATTTTTCCAAATTTTCATTGATATTTGCAGTTTTTATGAAAAAAAAGGAGTAATGGGTAAAAAAAGGCAAAATAAAATACATATATTTTGAATCAGGAGGACATGAATCGTGTTTGTATAAAGTCGATACTTTCTTACGATCACGCAAAAAAAATAGGCAAAGTTAGCAAAATCCATTCCGTGATAATTAAGAAAAGATATACAGCTAGGTTCCAGAAATCACTATCTATCGAAATGAAATTGAAATCGATGTGAAATCAAATTTGGTGTTCCATATTTCGGCATGAGTACGATAACTTAGGCGCCAAGAAATAATAACGGTTTTTTGTAGAACAGCCCAATACAAGCACTTTTTACTATGGGAGGGGGTCTGACTCCGCCCGTTTGGACGGGAGGGCAATTTAATAAAAAAGGTACTAAAAATGAAAAAAAAAATATTAAAAAATAACGGTAATACTTAAAATTAAGTTTTATACCTTGTTTTAAAGCCAATACTTTTTACTATCAAGTCAAATCTATGCATAGTTTCGAAAAAAAGGGCTTTTAACTCTAAATTTGGGAAAAAAAAGTTGTAAGTGTAATTTTTCAAAACAGTAAAATTATATATTATTTTTTTTTTCAGGAATTCGTTGCTCTAATTAATTCTTCATGAAAAAATGAAAACAAGATGATTTTATATCTTCTAGTTTTTGAGAAAATTGAAAATTACCAAACCTACTTTTATATAATTCTTTTAGTTTGAGTAAATTTACTTGGTCTTACTTTTTTAGAAAGCACTGTATTAATTTTTCCAATTTTTGTATTTTCGTTGTCCTAGTGCACAAACAGTATGATAGGGAAGGGGGGGCATGCTGTCCCCCTGCAACCCCCCTGCTTGGCCCAGTATAGGATTTGGGGTGGGTGCAAGTTTGGGTCTACGCACAGTTTCTTATGTATTACAAATTTTCCATACAAAAACCTCCAAGCAATCACATTCCTCGTCCAATTTGAATAACTAGCAAAGCTTCAAAATATTAAAACTTAAAATGTACAGAACACAATTTAAATCTTGTGTGAGACCATCCAAGTGTAACGAACTGTACATAACAGATCATAGAAAAAAATAACCGCACAAGCTTTAAAATTTGTCCCGTTATTTTTTTTTGCATGCACACGATGTGTAGCAAGTTATTATAAACAAAGGTCATTCTTTAATCAGCCTTTGTGAGAGTAGTGTTTTTTTTTTCAAACAATGGCGGCTAAACATCCACTGCTTCATCCTAAACTTAGGAATTTTTCCATTTTTTGTTCATTTGAGGATTTAGTTTCTAACAAAACATCAACTCCTCCATCATGTTGCAGCATCCCAATGAAGGTAGAAAATAATACCCACAGTAAATTTGGCTGGGTCTGGCGATGCTCAACAAAAAGTTCAAAAAAAAAGATTGCAAAACGTGCAGAAAAACCATCAACCCACCCATTGGCACATTTTTTCATGGATCACAATGCCGGTTAGAAATTCGGGAAGTTCTTGCCTTGGTTATCTCGTTCATCATTAAAATTCCAGTTAACACAGTTTTTCAGGTAAACTAATAAAATCTTAAACATAAATTACAGTTTTTTTTATTATTTCTTTATATTACTTTTGATTAACTTAATTTAGTATTTACTTGCCAGGCGCCATCATGATACAAAATATGAGCTGAGTAAATCGACTGTAATAGATTATCACAACTATTGCAGAGAAATAGCGGAAATCATCACACGCTGACATAAATATCGAGGGCGAAGGAAAAACTGTTCAAATTGATGAAACGTTTTTGACAAAAAGGAAATACCATCGAGGCCGCATTACCGAACAAATGACAATCGTGGTGCTGGGGTTATACTGTAAAGAAGATAAAATCGGACTTTTCTTTAAAGTAAACTCCAAATGTAAGGCCGATTTGTGGCCCTACATACACAAGTATTTCAACCCGAATACGAGTCGCATTTGCACCGACAGCGCACCCAATATATGGGAGTTGAAAAAATATTCTCTGGGAACACAGTCCAACACCACAAACCACAGTAAAGGTGAATATGTAGATGAAAACGATCACACCAACACCTTAAATGATCTTGAAAATCAAAATAAAATCTTAACAAAAAAATATTTTGTGCCGAAAAACTACAAACCACCTTCATCAATACATGGCCCTGTTTTTTTTATTGAAAACATTGTCTTGGAAAAAAATACAAAGAAGATATCTCAAATCATGGAATTCTTGACTGATATTAAAAAAGTGTACCCATGCATTCATTGCTGACGGATCCGAACGTGTAGGCTTACATCTTAATCATTTTGATCCGCCCACCGTTGAAAGTGAAAACTTAGAGGCAGTTATCTCACCTAAACAGCCTAGGCTACTCACCATCAACGACGAACTTGACAGAAATGAAACTACAGATGATGACTTCATTGACGAAAATAACTTACATTTTTAAGACATAATTAACTGAAACTGACTGACTTTCATAATCCTCAAAGAAAAATAATCAAAAAATCAAAATCAAATAAAAAGTAGGTTTAGTAATTTTCACTTTTCACAAAAAACTAGAGGATATAAAATCATCTTGTTTTCATTTTTTAATGAAGAATTTAATACAGCAAAGAATTCCAGAAAAAAATACTATATAATTTGACTGTTTTGAAAAATTACACTTAAAACTTTTTTTTTATGATTTTTTTTTTTTACAAAATTTTGAGTTTAAAGCCCGTTTTTTTCGAAACTATGCATAGATTTGCCTTGATTTAAAAACTAGCTAATAGAACAAAGTATTGGCTTTAAAACAAGGTATAAAACTTAATTGTAAGTATTACCGTTATATTTTAATATTTTTTTTTCATTTTTAGTACCTTTTTTATAAAATTGCCCCTCCCGCCCAAACGGGCGGAGTTAGACCACACCCCCCCCTCCCATATTAAAAAATGCTTGTATTGAACTGTTCTACACAAAACCGTTATCAATTCTTGGCGCCTAAGTTGTCGTACTCTCCCCCATATTTCACTTTTATCGATATCAATTTCGTTTGTTTTCGAAGTTAAAACTGATCGAATTTTCGTGTTCCACATTTCGATTTTATCGATTTTCACGTGATTTTAATTCGACCAGATATTCTCAAGTGAAACTGGGAAAGCCAGCTGTTGCGTTCTAAAATGTAAATGATTTTTCATATTTTATAAATATTATTCAAGTAAAATAATTTATTTCAACATGGGAAGCATAAAATTACCGAGCAGCACGCTATATTTCAGGATTTTGTTTTAATCAAAACATTCGAAGTCTGAGTTTTTATGTGTTTATTTAAAAAAAAAGGGGTTTAGTGCATTGACTGAAAAGTATCCTTTTCTGTAAAAAAAATAATAGGGTAGGATCTTGATGTGGTTGCGACATTTCAGTGTGTGTGTCGTCGACACATCCTATGACGCCAGGAACACTAAATTTATCCGTGAAATTTCGTTTCGTTCGGCATCTGACTGAGGCCCCGATTGCGAGTTTCGATTTTCTAATCGATGATCGACTTTTTTCGATTATCGATTGTCGATTACTCTATTTCATATTGTGTGTTTCGATTTGGATCGAAACCTTTCGATTGGACGGTCGTCTATTTTCGATTGTTATTTTCTAATCGACGCGAACGAAAGCTATGTCTAGAAGTTTTTTCTAGTGAACAAAATGTAATTTTTTCCAATAAATTAATCATTTTACGGAATATAAAATTCAAATATTTATTTTATGCAGGTCAAACGCAATAACAAATAAAAAGCAGATGGAAATTTTGGGCCCTATGGCGGTTGTCGGTTTGCTGATCGACGAACGATTTTTTTTAATTAACGATGGTCAATTTCTGGTTTTTATATAATTGTGATTGAGATTTTTGATCGAAATTTGTCCAAATTACTTTCGATTATAATAATTTTCTGGTCGATGCGCTAGGATGGACCCGATTGTTTCGGGTTCGAATCCTGTTGGTACCCAACTTTTTTTTTTATTAAATTTTTTTTTTTTGGTTTAGTTTAAAATGATAAAAATATAAAGTTCGAATACTAACATATTTACAACATAATGTTGGATTTTCATAAAAAAAATAAATTTACAAAACAAACAAACAATAATTGTATTCATCAAATTCAAACCCTACAAATGTTTTGGTTATTCATTCGATTATGTTTCACAATACGAAACATGATATCCAATCGAGGTAATCGAAAATTGTCGATTCGATTGGCAATCGAAACTCACAATCGGGGCCTGAGAGTTTAATTTCTAATTCTAACACTTTCAAGACTCGTGATAAGATTTTTGACACATTTTTGGCGGCCCGTAGCTACATCAGCATCTTTCCTAGCCAATTGTTGAAAGTTCCCTTCTGGAAAAAAAAAATTCAAAACAGCAGCCAGCTGCAATGCGCAGGGAATGGAAGATTTTGCTAGATACGGTACAACAGCTTCCAACAACCTTTTAAAGGCATCTTTACTTAAGCGGAAATACAATTCAAACCTGAATTAGATAATAAATTTGAATAAAAAACTTTTGTTTAAAATTTCCTTTAAGTACTCACGCTGCATCAACAATTCATAAGGATTACAAACGTCTCTCAACGTATGTCTTTTAATTTTCCCTATTGCAATTTTTTTTTCTCAAGTTCCAAGACCGCAGCAATGGAAACATCACTAATTTGTTTAAATTTTATTAAAAGAAAAAAAAAATTGAAGAACGAATATCAATCAGCATGACAGATGTAAGCTGTTTTTGATTTCACTTAGTGATTTCGAAAAGCTTTCGAAATTATGAAATCGATCGAAATGTGGAACATGGAAAATAATAAATTCACTCGATTTTCAATTTCGATTTCATTTTTATTTCACGTGAGTTCTGGAACCTAGCTGATAGGTCTTAAAATGTTCGTATGAATGTTAAGTTTATCAAAAAATTGTTATTTTATTAAAATATCAAACAGCTTTGAATATATGAGTGATTATTTGGGAGAAACTCTTAGAAAAAAGGTGACAACAAATTAAAATAAACAATAATATTCTGAAAATTAAAACAAATTAACAAATAAAAAAATAGCCTAAAACCGTCTCATAGACATCAAGCATATTATAAAATTTGTTTCAGGTAAATCAGTTAATTAATTTCTGAGTTATGCGCGAAGGAACAAAATAATTCTTTCGTCTTTATATTGTGGTGAATATGCTCATTTATGCAGACGACATCTTTTATTCTTCTATTACAGAATAAATTAGTAATGAGTTCCGCGCCATCTAAGAACAAAATATTAACTAATGTTATCCAATACCTAAAGCACTCTATCATTATCCAATACATAAACCACTTGCATCGTTATCCAATACCCAAACCATTGAACTGCTATAATTTGTAATTGGTCGAAAGCTTTTGAGCTACTTGTGGAGACTTTTGGAGGAGAAGTACATTCCAGCACAGTTCAGAACCCCAAGAAGATTCTAGTAGGTTTTTCTCGGATATAAATACACCGCCACCAGTCCGAAGACCTGAGTTTGTTTTTTGAATAAACGTCGATGTAAAATAGTGAATTAAGAGTTTTGCTTGTTTATAATAAAAGTATTAGAAGTAAAGTATTTGAAGTGCCGACAGCAAATTTTGGGAGTGGATGTATAACCAAAAACTGAATATGAGAGTTTATAGGTGCGTATTTTGTAATATCGAAATCAAAAGTCTGGCAGGTTTTTTGTTCAGCCTTTGGCGGGGGTGGAGGATTGAAAATAGGGATTTTCTAAATTTCGTATCAGGGGTATTATCACTTCCACTAATTTTTTAAAAATACATTATGATGCTCTGTTATTTTCCCTAAGTCCAAACACCTTAATCTTGGTTATCCGACTGGTGGAACTCCAGATATAAGCTTTTAAAAGGAACCTTAATCGACTTTTTTTTGAGACTTTGTTTTGTTGATTTTTTCCGTTTTATAAATGTCCAAGAAAAAACCGATAAGGTTCGCTTAAAAAGCTTATATCTTGAGTTTTATTTGTCGGATCACCAAGATTAAAGTGCTTGGACTTAGGGAAAATGACAGAGTATTATAACGTATTTTTAAAAAATTAATGGAGGTCATAATACCACTGATAAGAAATTTAGCAAATCTCTATTTTCAACCCCCCGACGCCGCCAAAAGCTGAAAAAAAAAGCTGCCAGACTTTTGATTTCGATATCACAAAATATGCACCTATAAACTCCAATACTCAAATTTTGGTTATACATCCACTCCCAAAATTTGCTGTCGGCTCTGTACTATAATTGTTGTTCAGTTTGGATAAAAGGAATAAGTTTTATTGGCGAACCCTTGGCAAAATATTACAATATGATAGTTAAGATAATGCGCAATCATTCCTAAAAATGTATTGTAAACGAAATTCTGAAAATAGAATGTATATATTTATTTAAAATACGAGCTACCTAAATGTTTTTCTATAAATTGACTCAACACTGATCTCCTTATTTTAGCTTGTACTTAAGTTAATTTAACTTATTTATTTATTAACCAAAATGTGACACTGAAATATTAAAAAAATGACATTAATTACACACACAAAAAATTATTTTTATTAAAACTAATTTTTAAAGAGTGAGATTAAATCTTTTCAATAAAAAAAAAACTGACACACATAAAAAATTATTTTTATTAAAACTAATTTTTAAAGAGTAAGATTAATTTTTTTCAATAAAAAAAAACTTCAAAAAACCCAAAATATGATATTTGTCGCAATTTATACGGATTTCCTTTAATTTGACTCGAGGGCACTCGTGAAATAGCTACAACTTTAGCCAAATAACTTGGTGGTAGAACACTTTAGTTGTTGTTATTTTATTCAAAACGTTCTATTTATTAAATAATTTTACAAATGCGGCTTTTTTTCCTCGTGACCCCTTTTTTTGCGACCTTTTCAAATAGCTTAGCGGCAACCCTGCCTGGGAGTGTATTTGTAAATTCGTTTTGATGTGGCATATACACACATCATGCATGAGGCATCAATCATTTTTTTTTTTTTTAATTTTAACTTTTGAGGTGAAGCGACGTATAGTCCGATGTCGGATATTATCTTTGTTGTTTGTCGTAAAATATAATTTTTGCGAATTTTATCGTTTTATTCCATTTAATTTATTCTTATTTCTTAGGCATGATCAAGCAATCAATCTTGCATATTGTCAATGATGTCTATCTGCTTGAAGAAAAATCAAAACATTTTGATTTTGCTTCAAGAATACGCACAATATACCTATACGTGTTTCATTTTGACTAATACTCGCTCACATGCTTGACAAGCATTTGAACAATGTAGGTATATGCCGCTTAAACAAACAATCTAATGTCCTGTCTGAAAATATCAGTCTGTCATACGACGTTCAAGTATGAATAATTAACATGTGATACTATTTCATTCACAATAACAATTTCTAGTCAATCAACTTTCACAATACCGATTGAGAAATCACAGTAGTGATGATGGTGGAATGTGCGATCGCTGTTCGACAACCACTTCAACTGGTTTGAGCGGGTAGCGAGGAATTCTCCTATCCTTTTCAATAAAACAAATATCGTAGTTGTTCAATGGAAATTCCATTTTAATTTTTTTTTTCTACTTTGATTCACTTGCTTTATGTAATGGATTTATTACCGCCAAGAAAATAATTTTAGTTATTTTTTTAATGAATAGAGAAACTTACATTTTTTTTTGTTATATAAAAAAAGGCGTTTAGGAAAAAAAAGGACCAAGTCTATTTTCCATAACGACGATATATCGCAGTCACAAGCCGGTAAGATTAAAAAACAAAGGTTGTAAGTCCTGTACTAAAAATATTGAAAAACAACATTTTGTAGTAAGACGGGTGTGTCTGGTTATTTTTTAATAAATGTTTAAATCTTGGTTGTATCTTTGAGACGTTTACAATTAAACCATTTTTCAATTGAAGCATATTTCTCTTCTTAGTTTTTATATTTCTTCATCGCGAATAAGTGAAATCTGGTATAATAAAACTGGGTATGACTGGTGTACGTGGCTTTTTAAATACCCGAAAAAGTATTTGTATGAATGTGAGGTTCGCCAGAATGTTTTTACTACCAAAGGGGTACTTACTTAAAAGCTCTACAATATTCACGTTACCTATTTACATTATCTGACAAACAAATATCCGACACCACATACATAACTCAGTACTATATGCTCTTAAGATTTTAATTAATTTGTTAGCGTATTTCGATGTAAATATGTAGGTTAGTACCGACTTTCGAGTAAAATGTGTGGGAAGCATTTAATGTCTTAAAAATAAATTAATTTCGGACATCTGCTTAGCTTGACACCTTTATTCATAACATGATCTTACCACTTTTTCTTCATCTTGGAAAAACACTTGTTGTAAAGCACTCTAGCTAGGGTTCAAATTATAAAACAAACTCCAATTAAGCACTTGACACCCCAGAAGACACACTTTTATTGCTCGTTACTTTTTCTCCAATCAACTTCACTTTGTTGCAGCTACTGCCATCTTATTTTAAGCACCCAGAATGTCTTTGCCACACTCCACGCACAAATCACCAAAATTAAAAAAAAAAATAAACAATTTTTGAATTTTGAATACTGATCACAACAGAAAAACTATCAGAAATTAGCAGAGAAAGAACAATCAAAAATTTGTATTATTTTAAACTTTATTCATAAATTTTATATCCGATATTTGTATTTATTTTATTCATAAAAAGAAGCACATTATCTTGAAAAATATTCTGTTTTTCTTTTCACATAAACTTACACAATAAAACTAAAGTTGCTTTTATAATTGGCAAAGAACAATCAATTGTTATTAAGACAAAAAAAAAATTAAAAAATGTTTTTTTTTGTTTATATAAGAAAAGCAAAAATGTTTAGTGGTTCTTGTTATCTCTTCATGCAGATGAGGTCGTTTATTTATTAAACTGAAACTTGCAATTTTTGTCATGTGCTATGTATGGCAATTATTAAGAAAACAATGTAACATTTGCAAAACCTTTTCAAGTAAAACAATTTTGTAACAAATGCTACATGGCGTTCTGATATTGCCCAAGTCGGGAGAATTGCATTGAATTATATTGAAGGGTTGGGAATGTCATACACTGGACATTCTGCACTATTTATTTCCACTGCACACCGTTTATAACCAGGAAAACAAATTAAAACAAAAATAACAAATTTTGATTTTGAATTTTAAATTCAAAGAGAAATTAATTTTTGGCGGCATTATATTCACAATCTCTCACAACTACTGGCCTTCTGAATCTTTGGGAGAACAAAATTTGACTTTCTCCACAGATCCCACTTCTGAAACTTTCACAACTTGTATTATTGTTAAACAAAAAGATTTAAATTAAATTCTTTTGATTGCAAATTTTTGCATGCAATCAGGTCATCACTTTTTGAATCAGGAATTAAACTGTGAGAAAATAATTCACAAAATGATTTGGATTGAAATATGTACATATATTCCATCCAAGAACAGAAGCACATCACGTTTTTTGTTTGAGAGAAAAACTACGTCAGATATTTAACAAAAATTAAGCACATCTTCAAAATCACAAGAACATTAAAATTTTTTCTTCATTTTTTTTTTCAATATTTGTATTTTTTTCACCACGATAACCATTCAGTATCAAAATCACCCCTAATATACTTTTATTTAAACGAGCACAGATTATTCTTAATTTTTTGTTTGTTTTCTGATGTAAATTAAAAAAAAAAACTTAGTAACACAATAATTTTAAAGAAAGAAAAATGTTGGTAATTTTTGTTTTTGTTTGTTTTTTTTTTTTTTTTTTTCATGATTTTATGGAAACAATTTCAAACTGGAATCGTCGGTCAACATTTGAAGTCTACTCACTAAACTGCACAATCAATATTTATATTCGTTTTGTAATTTAAAATTAAGAACTTTTTGTATACAAATTTGAATTGTTTTTTTTTTTACTCACAAACATTCACTTCTTGCTGATGTAATATAATTATTATAGTACTATTCTTTGTTTTATAGCAATAATTGCTATTGTTTATATATATAAATTTATAAAATAAATGAAAAAATACCGTTGATGAAGGTTCTCCTCTACTACCTACTTATTTCTCTATAATTTAGAGATTTTTTTTTAATATGTCCCACCCCACTATAGCGGAAGCGATCTGAAACGAAAGAAAAAATATTTTAAAATGAATACATTTAAAACAATTTTAAATGTTAAAACAATTATTATTTGTAGTTTATGAATGCACAAAATTTAATAAAAAAACACATTTGTTAGGAAAAATATAATGAAGTTAATGAATAATAATGTCGGGTAGAGTTAAGCCAGATTCACACTATTGTTCTGATTCTTGTAAAGGAATATTTTACTGTATCTAGACTATGATGGTTTTATCAGTCAAACAACACAACAAATATATCGATTGAACCCCAACAATGCTTTGAAATCAAACTGGAAACAAATTAAGACGAGTTAGAGCATTGTATATAAACTCTATGTTATAGTAATATCATGGAGTCGTTTTTTTGGCGGAGCATTTGTGCAGGAAAATTTGCAACACGTTCCCTGATTTTGAGAGCGGAGACATAAATGTTAAGAAAGAGCAAGTCTTATTATATTGTAAAACTGAAAAATGTCCTCGACTTTCATATTTGCTCCCTCAACAAAAAGTGTTGAGATAAATTGGTGCATTTCGACACAACGTGACTCAGTAGTCTTCGATGTTGATGAGACTACTTAAGAGATTATAAATACAATGTTTGGAGTAACATCTGCTTGAAATTACAGTTTCAGAATCAAAACAAAAATGATAAGTGTTCAACTCGAGGTCGGAGTGTTGCCTCAAGTAGAATGTTGTTCTTTTATTGACCCAAACAATTAACTAAAGGGCAATGGGCATATTTGGCCCAGCTCCAATAAGGACGACCTTAACATCATTTATATAGGTGCATATTTATACATGAGTTATCAGTTAACTGCATGTCCATGAGTATCGTTTTCAAGGTTTTAAAATTCGTAAAAATTAGACAAAACAACCCACAAAACAACCTTTGTATAGTATTATTGGGGTTGGAAATATGTTTAGCTTATTCCTTATTTAGTTACGAAGAAAATGGATGTACATTAATTATGGGCTGATCGCAAAATAGATCAAATAAATCTCAATTAAAAACAGAATATTTTGTTCGCTTCTTATGGTACTAAAAGATTTTTAACTCAGTCGGATTTTTACCGATCTTAAGTGCCTTCGTGGTTTTTCAAAGAAGAATGTTAGTTCCTTTTTTATCTTGGCTTGAGCGTATTTTTTTTCATTTGGGCTAGGCGCAAATTGATACAGGTTCGGAGCGCGAGTGTGCGACACAGCACAGCACGAGTTTTTGAAACAATATAAATCAATAGAATAATGCATGTTGATAAAGCGACACGACATGACCTGACACGACATGGCGTGACACAGGCATGGAAACACAGTTTTCCTTGCGAGACCGGCGCGTATTTGTTTTTTTTTTTCCTGTCAAAAAATAGAACAATAAGCTTGCGTTGGTTTTGAAAATAAAAAATCTTTAAATTTAATTGTGTCTTTTTTTTAAAGTATGTATATGTATTTCAATTATCAATATTGTCAGACGATTTTTGCTTCAACTTATATGTATTTTGAGACGAGACACGCAAATCAATGTGCGAAGAACGGCATGACACATTTCTATAATCGTGTCGTACGACACTCGTCAGGTCACCTCACACGCTTGAGACAAGTCTCAATATGCGACTTGCCTTAAATTTCTCTGGCGCCTATCTTTGCACAAAAAAAAGTTATGAGCAGATTAATCAAGAAAATTGAAATGAATGATTTTTCAATTTTTTTAGTTCGGTTTTAGTTAAATGTTCTTGCTTAAATGCTTTTATATTTTTTTTTTACAATTTGTTTAGTACTAGAGCAAAGGATTAAATGTTAATGAATTATGTTTAACCTCAAAAAATTGACTCACACTAATTATTTAGCAACATATGTATCTAAATACATATGTATGTAACTTAAACTAGAACAAAACAAACGTATAAGTATTAAATATTTAATAATTTAAATTACCTCTTTACAAAAATTTAAGCAGTTCCTCCGCGCACTACAACAATCACTAAATGATCTTCCTTCAGGCCCTCTTCAGTCACACCGTGACATGTTCTCTTTAAGAGTTCTGTTGAAAAATCACATGGTGGGAATGCATATAAAACGCCTGTGGCTTCTGTTTCTTTGTTGAGAAGTGATATTACACCAGCTGCTTCCTTTTGCTTCAAATACGACACCAAATTACGAAGCGGACGTGTCTGTACACCTCCGGCTGCATCATCAGCTGGAACAGCAGCCGTTGGAGCAGCTAATCCAAGGAAGATAGCATGTGAAGATGACGAAGTAATTCTTTTTTGTACGTCTTCAAGCTTAGGTGGATCTAAACGCAGACGTTGTGTTATACGTAAATTGTGTTTGCCATCCTCGTCACGCATCAGAGAATCAACAATATCTGAATCGCCATCGGTAAGATGGAATTTGGCAGGAAAGAGAGAACTTTTAAGAATCAAAGAGCCTTCCCACAAAGTGCTGCACTTTCGTGAAATGTCTGTGAGAGTTCGAGCAGCGCTAAGAACGCCATTGCGTCGTGAAGACGAATCTGAATCCGAATCGGGACTGCGACGTCTGGGAGAACGCGATCTCGATCTATCAACACCCGGTTCTCGAGATCCTGAACGAGGTCTGTCAAATTCTCCAGGTGGGGGACGACGCCATTCCTCTTCCGCCGCACCCGCTGGCGGTGGTCTGTGCACGTCATTATGATATCCACCACGATATGCCCCTCGTCCACGATATACTCCACGGCCGCGATGTCCCCCACGGGGTGGGTATGGATGATGATAATGAGCTGCTGGATGGTGGTAAGGTGCCATTTCATCGTAGTGCGGGTCATGGTAGTCATATTCTCCGCGTCTGAACTCACCACCCTCCTCATATGGAGCTGGAGTCGATGATTTTGCTTTAAAAGAAGCAGATACGGCGCCTGCAAGTTCCGAGAAATCAGTTCTCAAACGTTTTCCCGGGCCACCAAGTGGGAAGCCACGCATCTCCTTCATTGCCGTTGTTGCAGCCTCGACGGTTTCATACTGAATGTAAGCGCAAGTATCGCCCTTTTGATATTCAATTTTTTTAATGGCTCCAAAACGATCAAATTCTCGCTCCAATTGAGTAACAGAAGTCCACGCACCGAGGCCTCCCACCCAAATGCGAGTTGCTGGTGTAGCCTTGCCATAACCAATTTTACATTGGAACTTCCCTATATACTGTCCGGATAATTCGAGCTTTGCCCTGTGGGCCATATCAAGATTTTGATATCTCACAAACGCGAAGGCATTGCCCGTGCCGGGTGGTGGGCGCTTGATATCGATATCTTCAACAATGCCATACTTTCCAAAGATGCGACGCAATTCTTCGTCAGATATATTGACCTCTAGGTTTCCCGCAAAAAGAGTTCGGGTAGCTAACGGATCATCTTCAGGCTGAACATGATGCAAGTAGTTGGGAAACTTGTCTTTTTTACTCTCAGGCTTCTCATATGGGATATGTGGCCTTGGCACCATATGCCGTGGCATATAGTGGTGCGGTGGTGGATGCATATGGGGTGGTACGTGATGCATTGGAGGTCCACGTGGAGGAAGATAGTCGTGGTGCACGACTGGTCGGAATTCTCTAGGATGATGCATCGGGCCGGGCGGTGGTGGTCCATAACGATCATAGTGATCGATGGGAGGACGACGCCTTTCTGGTGGCCCAGGGGGTGGTATCGGTGAGCGTGGATAATAATGACGATCATACTCCGGCGGGGGAGTAATCGACCGGGGACGACCCCGGTATTCATTGCGCGATGATGACTCATAAACGGGCTCCACTAATGCAATTTTGTCATAAAGTATGACTCTTGGTTTATGATGCTTAGCTTCTCGAGCATCTTCTGGTGTGCGGAAGCACACATATGCCACGCGTTCGTCCAAATCATGAGATATTCTTATACTAAAGTCTCCAAACTTCTTATAGTCCCTATAGAGAGTTTCCTTGATAAACTCGTCGGAAGCTTTCGGGTGCAGTGCACTCACACACAAAACTTTATAAGTTGGCCTATCGGCTTGTACTCGCACATAATCATCACGATGCGGCGACATATAACGACCTCGTGGGCTTGGCGAACGAGCCATGCGGCGGCGCAGACGGTCAGGCGACATACGCTCGTCAGAACTTCCTCCATTATCGTAACGACCCATACTTCCTCTACGTTTATTTCTTGGTGAATCGCGCGATGCGCTACGTTTCATATTATGAATTTTAACAGTGATTCTAGCAAGTTCAGCCTCCCGATTACTCATGAGCTGAATTGGCAACTATGCTATGAAAAGTTGAATTTTTAATTGATATCGCTAACAACAACACTGCGTAAAAAAACCAATTTGTATTCCTGCAACGAGAAAAATTATACAAAAGAAGTTATTTTAGGATATTTTTTGTTCATATGTACATATTTTTTTAATGTTTCTTTTTTCATGAATTTAGACGTCAATTTGTTTCAATGTTGTTTCATTTAAAAGTAGACAATCTAAAATAATAAATGAGAAGATAATACTCACGTTGACCTACCTTTCTGACTTTGAAATTACAATTAAAAGTTCGGCAATAAACTTTTCGTTTTCTACAAAATTCAAGTGGTGTTAATCCATATTGGACAAATTTTATGAAGAACACTCAAGAAAGATGGTTTCACTCAGAAATATAGAAAGTGTTTCGAGTCTAGAATTCGATTGTTGAAAAGCTAGTTTTCGTCCCTTCTCAAGAACGCTATAAATGGTGTAAGGAAAATTATATGTCTGGCAAGCCTCCAGGCCCAACGCCATAATATAGCCGGATTTCTGGACTTAAGGCCCAATTGCTGAAAAATCAGCTTACCAAGAGAACACCAAGTATTGAGGCTTGTCATTGACGAATGTTTCCAGTCATCTTGGTACGACAAAGGGTCGCTAGAATCATTGTTTTCACATCCCAATGATCTTTTTAGACGAACTTCATGGATTTTCAATTAAACAACGCCCCTATTCATACAGCTCGAGTGTTTAAGTCGTCAATTTGGACCAAAAGTTGTATATTGCTGCATTAACCCCCTATTCATTGAGTGTTCTTCCTTTCTTACATATACAATTCTTAGATAGAATCAAAATCTGTGCTACAAAAATACTCAAAGTTAACGTTGTAGCTCCAATGACCGGTTAACGTTGTAGCTCTAATGGCCGGATATATACAAAACTTATACCAAAAACCATCCAAATAATTCATTACCGTTTTTTGATAATTATGATGAAAAATAGTGTTTATTTGTTTTTATTCACTCAAAGTTTACGTTTTCAACTTTCGATTTTTAACTTTAGAGTCGATCAACTATAAATTCTCTCAACTCCGGGAAAAAGTAGAAGTTTGCCAAACTAGCAAACTTAGTTTAAAATTTTACATACAAATTGTTTTTTAAATTTTTGTTTCAAACGCTTATAAATATACATTTCGATTACAGAATCCGCAAAACTCGATCCGCAGTGCATTGCTTACTTTCCGATCTACTCATCGTGAAAAGGAAAGAGAAGACTGCACTTTTTTTCCTGCAGATTTTTTTCCTTTCGAAGACAAAAGCGAAAAGTTTACACAACTTAATAGCATGAATGAATAAACAGAAATGAAGAAAAATCTCAAGTTTGCTCGCTAAATTCTACTATTTCGGGGAGTTGAGAAAATCCAAAGTTGATAACTCTAGAGTTGAAAATCAAAAGTTGACTGTAAAAACCCAAAGTTATGTTCAACTTTGAGTGAATAAATTAGGCCTAAAACATAAGTTTAAGTTTATTAAATTCCAGGCATACATTAAGAATATACTTCTTATAAATTAGTGTAAAGCTAATTATTTCATAAATGCTACGAGAAGAACTACTTTATCATATTTTTGGCATAGAATACAATTATTATAACTTCCTAAGAGCCAATTTATTCACTATTGCTCAACTTGATGAAAACTCCAAAGTTGAACTGAAAGTTGAAAAATGCTTTTATTCACTACTTCGAATCTGAACTCCAGAGTTGAAATTCAAAAGTTGACCAACCTGCAGTTTCTTATGTCGAATTCCTTACAACCAAAGAATTCGAATTTTTCTGAACATCAAATGGCACACGATTTGTCAAGATTTGACATTTCTCATGCATCAAGATGGAATTAAATGTTCTCATTACAATTTTGTGACGATGTTAAAAACAAATGTTAGTGTTTTTAATTGTTTAATATTTCAGCGAATGATCAAAAAAGTAAAGATAATTCTGCGTATCTTCGAGAAACAAAAATCCCATTAAAATAACATACAATTCGCGAGAAAAACACGTTGCAAATTTATTTTTCTTCGTCCCCTAGTGAAATATTCAGAATAGATCTTCGCTACTTTGTCTGGATGGATTTTGGATTGTAATTTTTTTAATTGATTACGCACACAATTGTTTTTGTTGTTTTTCACTTTTCAGACGATATATATTTGGTTTTAAATTATCAAAACAACGCAAAAAAAAAATACACTTTATTATTTGTTTAGCGCGCACCACTTCTTTGTTTTTGTGCGGCAACAATATTCCTGTCAAATTGCACTCACACATTCACAAAAAAAGTCGATTTTTTTTTAAATTCCTTCTACCAAGAAATTTTTTTTAATAAAATCGACTTCAAATGGTTGTAAGGAATTCGACATTAAA
The DNA here is from genome assembly GCA_949320155.1 of Melangyna quadrimaculata. Classification (NCBI taxonomy): domain Eukaryota; kingdom Metazoa; phylum Arthropoda; class Insecta; order Diptera; family Syrphidae; genus Melangyna; species Melangyna quadrimaculata. The sequence goes on along the minus strand of OX439485.1, from coordinate 72,061,073 downwards.
TATCCTTGGGATATTTGTGACACATGACGCACAAGACGTAATTTTCAACTTTTGTTTTGCATTAGAATTAATTTTGCATTTTGAATAATTTTTCATCCAATGTGAAGCGCGGAATCAAAAAAATAGCAAGCTTAATTGAAAGCTATACAAAATGGATTAAGGTTAGACCGCACATAACAGCAGCGGAACTACACTTCACGACGCGGCAAAACATTATTTGTATGAAATTGTGAGAGCTATATCGCACTAAGCGGCAACTGAACTTCATAAAATTTCATACAAATTATTTTGAATCGCAGTTCCGCTGCCGTGCCGTTCCGCCTAGTGCGGTCTAACTTTTAGGTACAAATTTAATTTTTAAAGCAAATAATTAACACATATCTAGCGATAAGATGTGACTACTATAATTTGTTCTTATAACTATTTTGTTTTCCTAAAATGAAATTATAAAGGAAGAAACACAAATTTTCACAGAGAAGAATAATGTAGGGTCAAACAGGAAAAGCCAAACAAAGATCAACAACTCCATGAAACGTAAAAACTGTTGTTGGGAAATGGAATCATGAATGGATCGATGTTCATGAGTATGTTTTTACACTTGTCCGGCGAAATCGTCGCCCACTAAACTTAAACATCAAAAGACCAGCAAATCATTCCATATACAACATGGAACACAAACACAATACTGAAGTGTATTGAAATTGTACACTTGTTCTATTTTTTGGTGGGGAAAAGGCACCATTTTTATAAACAAATTTCAATTATAAAAATATAAAAAAAAAAATATGAAACCAAAAAAAAAATCATGCGGTCCCGCATCTTAGTACTCACTCACCCGGCGATGCTTGATTTCGGTGATCGGTCGATAACTGAATAGCATGAATGAATGGACAGAAATTAAGAAAAATCCCAAGTTTGGTCGCTAACTTCTAATATTTCGGGGAGTTGAGAAAATCCAAAGTTGATCAACTCTAGATTTTAAAATAAATAGTTAAAAACGTCAACTTTGAGTGAATAAAAACTATTTCTTAAGTTGACTGTTAAAATCCCAGAGTTATGTTCAACTTTGACTGAATAAATTAGGCCTAAATATATTTCTGAGAAATTATCAAAAGAAGAGAGAAAACAAAAAAAAATTAAAATAAAGAAAAGATATAATTTTAATTTTAAATAAGTAAAACTATATTCATTATTGTTATTTTTGTACTATTCGTACTAGAATGTCAGCTTATTAGGCTTGACCATTCTTTATTCCATCAATTTCATTCAATTTTTGAACAACAACTTAAAGGCGCTACCACCAATTGTTTGGCTGGAGATATAGCTATTTCGTGCTTTGCCACTTTTGCACTCATCAGTCTCCTTTTTGTGGTGCTGAGCTTTAATCTTCCGACCTCTCCCCCTTTGATACGTTCTGCGAATTGTAGTCTATCGAAATAAGGTATGGAGAAAAATGGAGGCGGAACTTAAAGGCGCTTATAAAAATGCTGATGCTCCAAATGCATTTGATAAACAAATAACACATCTCGACCTGTGACGTCAGTGGTCTAAAGCGGTGGAGTGCGTAGTGCACACGACTGCTAAAACTGAGCAAATACATTCTGCGTGGGTTCGAATCCTATGGTGTGCATACAAAGTTTTTCATAATAAAATTGGATTAAAGCTCAGCACCACAAAAAGGAGACTGATGAGTGCAAAAGTGGCAAGGCACGAAATAGCTATATCTCCAACCAAACAATTGGTGGCAGCGCCTTTAAGTTGTTGTTGTCGTTCAAAAATTAAAGCTTTATTCTTTTGTCGTGTTTTGGTATGGCATTCAACGACTATCCCAATAAGGGTGATTAATTCAGTCTCAATACCGCTTAAAATAATGTTTAAACTTCACTCTTTCCAAATGCAATCCAAGACTCATCACACTTTTCAGTGCTTATTATAGCTGTTATTGAGCATTAACTGAGAAGTGCCCGGATACTTGTATGTAGCCGAGTACTGGTGCAACTACCCGCGAGAAGTTCACGTTTATCTACTTACTCACCCTTTCATTCCCAGGTAAAAAGGGGGATGATACCCCGGTTTTACGGATATTTCCTGGATAATTGTATGATAATGAGTACGCAAGTACCGGGGTACTGCCTTTACAACTATCAAGGTAGTAAACGGGTACCAGGTGCCCGGTTATGGCAAGTACTTCCCGGTCGAAGTCAAGAGCTCTTATTCATATCAGGATAATTTATAGCTAAAAAGATCAATGTTGAGTACATAAGAAATGAGAGCTGTCAAACATTATTCCACCCTTCAGATTGTTGTTGTCTGACTTTCATTTTCTGTACAAAATCTTATTTTACACATATTTGCATTAAAACCCAGATAAAAATACTAAACTTGTAGGTGCATCGCGAAATGAAAAAAATGTGGAAATTAGGAACTTACTTTTTAAACAGCCTAGTACGCTGATGATGCAGAACGAAATTTTCATTTGGCCTCCAAAAACACACATTTCCTTTGTTCATTCATTTTGTAGAAGTTGCGAAATGGTAATAGGTACATATGTATACGTAGATAGTTTTCGAGTTTTAAGCAGAAAACAATTTGTTGTCAAAACCCATATGAAAAAAAAAAAAAAAAACAAACAAACTGCGCAGAACTTACTTTTGTTACATTTTAGTTTTGTAAACAGTTTGAACTGTTCGTTTTTTAAACTAATAAATAAATACAATTTCTAGGCGGTACTATTATTGTTTTCTTTTCATCCATTACAATATATTACCCTTATTTATCAATGTTTAAATTTTACTTGTTATCACAAAATTATACCAACATTTTTTTTTTTGAAAAATCGATTCGACGCGACTCGACGGTGACGACGGCTGTAGGCTGTAAGAACAAAACCATTCAGGTCTAGGTACATCCAAAAAGATTTTTTCAATCATCAATCAAACAAGATTACTTTTCTCGTTGATTGGTGTCAATAACGAAAACATCAATTCACGCCTATTCAACTTAATAAACTTTAATGATTTCACAAAATTTAGTCAAATTGAAAAAAATTAATACATTAATACAAATTGTAGACAAGTTAAAGAGAAGACGGTCTTAAAGCTCTTTTTACTCACATTAAATGCATTTCGGAATAAGTTGTACAATTTATTAATCAATTAAGCATTTACAGCCTTTTTTATTCATAAGAAAAAAATATTTAATTTGTCTGCCGTGCTTAGGAAAACTACACCATGGAATACGAATGTTCCGAACTCAAATGGAGCAGTGAGCAATTGCCTTTAGTTTGAGCCAAGACAATTCTTATTCCATGGTGTAGTTTTCCTTAAAACGGGAGCTAAAATAACTATTTGTTCTTTATGAATACGGGTGTAACTTAATTGTGAGGTAAATAAATAAGAAGAGATGGGGTATCTATAAATTGAGTCTTTGAAAAATTGGCCAAAAATTCGGTGACCAAAAAAAGGACTGGGATGTTCGTAGACCTGAATTAAAAATGTAGGGATATATATGCAATAGAATTATTATACCTATGAACGTAATTAAAAGTATGTCTCCAATATAGTGCATAATATAAATGTTTATAGCCTTTAGAATCAAAAAATATTAAACTTTTAATATTATAGGATACATACAGATTCAGAATTGCAGGCGCCGATTTTTTTCATTTTTTAGATATGTATGTATTTAAACTCACAAAAAACTTCAATCACTTTAATAATATATGTAAATATAATACAAAATCAAGCATGATTAAAATAATTCAAATTTTCTTCACACCATTTCTTAATTATTAAACAAATATTAATACGAGATAAAAATAATTCTTCAAAGCCAAAAAGTTCCACTAGAACTCAAAATGGCGTCCGATGTCTAGCACTAGTATACACACTGCACAGTATCTCAAAAGTAAAAATAATCAATTTCATTATAAAATTGTATACCACACTCACCATTTAATTAGTTTTAATAAATATTTTTCAACAAAAATAAATAGTTTTAATATATATAAATTTATGAATTAAATGAGATCCACAAATTAAAAAAAGGCCTGCAGAAACTTGTGACTTGCTTTGGTTGGCCGAAAAATAAATTTCACAAAATGAACGAAGCCAAAGCCACCGTCATCGGCATTGGCAGATGCCGGCTCAAAGCGCATGGCTTGTTTTTTTTTGTAAATAACGAGTGAATTTTGACGGAAAAGTATTACAACGAATTAAGAGAACGATTACACTTCAGGGTTTACATTGACCGATTGTTTTAATTGGCGGTGGTTATGTTTTTAACATGCCGCCTCCACTGGGCATGATCGCTGTCCAATTGGCTCCGAACATTTTGTACTGGATAAATGTCAAAAAGGTTCTGTTTCGTGCCGATCCATTTGGATATTCAGACAGTTCGGAAAACCACGAACCAAATTGTCCCGATCTACATTGATCGAAAATCGGCTGAAACTGGAAGGAACATGTCGGCTGTACCTCTCAATCGCACACAATTACAAATACAATTTTTTCTAGGCACTAGAAAAATCATTCAATGTAGATCGGAACTCTGAGCGAACATGATACCATTGGCGTTTTTCTTTTTTAACTCTGAGCAGATCACGAAACTGTCAAACAAAAATTCTATGTTTTTTTTTAGCTCAGACATATCAGAGCTCAAAAAGTGCGTTTCTTTTTTCCATCTGAGCTAGCTCAGAGCTTGATCGATTAGCTCAGAATAAAATGACCGAGCAAATCGAGAGGAACGCTGAGCGAAGCCAACTTCACTTTTTTTCAGTGATTTAACAGACGAAAGAAATACAAAAAATTAAAAATGGATTCCCAGGACAGTCGCCCGTCTAAATCAGGTAAACAAAAATGTATTTTAGTAACACACCTATGAAATGACAGTTCAGTGCTCAAATGTGTTTCATAAATAAGTCTGAGGGCTCTGATCATAATCTGCTCAGAGCTCTGCTCTGATCGCTCAGCCTCTGCTCAGAGGTTTATTTAGAGCCAAAATAGAAAAACGCCACATGATAGTCCCGGTCTAAGGGCCACCGCCCACTAGGCAACTTTGTTGCCGGCAACTTTAAGTTGCCGAGAGTTGCCGGTAACACAGAGCAACTAAAGTTGCTCGCCACCGCCCACTAGGCAATTTCTGAGCAACTTCCGAGCAACTTTTTGTTGTTCTTTTTTATTTGAAGTATTGACTTTTGTCGCCATTTTGGTTTTCGTTTGGTGACAGTTGGCAGAGATCTATAGGTCTATAGTCGGTAAGAAGTTAAATTGTATCTCCCATCTAGAAAATTATAATTTTTTTGAAAAAAAGTTAAAAACTATGAAATTTCAATAAAAATTCCCAATAAATAATGTCACCGTGCGTTTCAAAAATAAACTCCCATTTAGGTGCTATAACATTTTTTGCCAAAACCCATCCCAGGCGATGTCTGTGGAAGCAATGGCTTGCCATTGACCCCAAACTCAATTGCAATGCCACCTCACCACAGGCCTCTCGACAAATGGTCAAAACACGCGCCTAGCTTCTGCAGTGTCTTGCAGTGGCGATCAAAATCGGATGACTGTCAGCCGTTCGCTGAAACTTTTATGTGGCTCTAATCATCCACCGGATTCGTTTTCACAAAAAACTGCGCTGTTAAATAATACGGTGAGTTATTGGAAAATGTTGAAAAGCCTAAGCGGAAAAAACGTACAACATCGGATAATGCTGCAGCTCCAAGTATTGCAGAAACCCCGAGGGACTCTATATTGCCACGACTAACGGAGGATCGTATTCAAGAATTGAAATCGGAGATTCGGGAACAACAATGAAACTTATGCCAAGTTATACACAGGTGTAGTTCATTTGCTAACTGGGAATTCCAACGAGGAGCATATTCGGGCCATATGGATGGAAATAGAGTACGAATAAGAGCAGGATCTCAAGGCGAGGGCCATAAAGCTAGCTTACGGATATGAAATGAAATTGACGTCAAAGTCAACAGTTTCACCATCAACAACAACAGCAGCAGCAGCTAACACCTACGAAGCAGGAGCAAGACATGGACATCGACGAGACATGCAAGCCTCAAGGAACCTCACCATTGCTTTCGTCGCTTTTAAAGTTAAGCTCCCCAGCCCCAGTAGCTGCAACAACTACAACCCGATATTTTGGACAAAACATCAATCGAGTGCAATACTTGCACATGCAGGGACCAATTAGTTCGAGATATGCTCACACACCAATTCCGGATGTCGATCCAACTCCATATGACACACCCCATTCTGGTAATTATTTTTTGAATATACCCACAGAATTTAAAAAAATTCCCTCTAAATGAATGTCGAAATTTTATCCCAGTTTAAAGCCTTTAAGTTCGTATATTGTGGATTTTTCTAAACGCTTGAAGTGGCTTCAGAATTGTTATTAATATCATAATTAATTAGATTTACTTTATAATTTTTCATTATTCTCCTTTTATTTGGAAGGTATGACCATGGAAAACCTTCAACATTTTGGATTTCGGGGTTCTTTTTTCACACGCATTCTTAACCGATGCTATGCAAAATTTTGCTAGAAAATATAAAATTTCATATCGATATACTTAAATTTGATTTTGTTGTTTTAGAAACAAAAAGGTAATTTACTCAAAAACATCACTTTCAAAAATGTTGACAGATGATTTTTCAAATTTAAGTATGGACACCACCCCCGGAAGATGGCATATACATAAACGGAATATTCCTTGAAGGTGCTCGCTGGAACTGGGACAAACAGATTCTGGGTGAACAAATACCCAAGATTTTAATTAATGATGGACCAGTTATTCATTTCATTGTAAGAACACCTTCTCATTTAAAAATCTATATTTTAACGATTCAATTCATCTTTCAGCCTGTATTTATAGTAAATCTGGACGAAAGAACACGAGGAAGGGTACTCTTTCGACTACTGGCCATTCAACAAATTATGTGATACCGATTTTGTTGCAAACTTTGGTACCAGGTACACACTGGGTCAAACGGAGTGCAGCTCTGATCAGACTAGCACTTAATGCAACTTGGTTCACTTGTGTTTTTTTTTTTTTTAAAGAACTCTATCACACTATATTGAGAGAATGCCCAAAAAATACCCAGAGTCGATAAGAAAAAAACATATGGTTTAAAAGGGCTTTGACTATAGATATCAAATATGAAATAATTTTATTTAAAGTTATCCCCGGGACTGGCTATGACAATTTATTTATTTTTAATAGCAAGGTGTTTTATTCATGTATACAACATTGGTGAGGTCAGTACAGAAAAGAGCAGATATTGATTAAAAAACATACCAACATAGCCACTCGATACATGGTACTCCGCAAAAGTTTCATAAAACAAAGTTTGTATTAAGACAAGGCTTCGAAACCTATTTTTCCAAAAAAACTGATTTTCATTAGGCAATGCTCAAAAATACAAGGTATCAAAAAAAAATTGTTACAAGCATGGCGTTACAAACATGAATTTGAGGTAGTAATAGTATAGGAAGCTATAGGCGGAAATACATGTGCCTTCAATTTTGCATTCTTTTATTGCGAAAATGTGTTAGCTGCTATAAATTGGTACATTACTGCACCCATGTTCTGTAACTTGCGAAGCGATAAAACTTGTCGAGAAACGGTGAGAATTGAAACAAAACTCATTTTATCGCATCATCGGGTTTCTATAACTTTGACAGGCGATAATTTTATCGACTGGAACAAACGGAATAGAAATACTGGAAAAATGCGATAAAATGGGTTTCTGTATCTCTGAAGGTCGATAAGTTTATCATTTTAAACGTCAAATCTTATCGCTGACCTAAGAGATGGCGAGTAAACATAAATATAGAGAAAAATGGTAAGAAATTAAATTATTTTACAAAAAAAGGCCTTTTAAACTAAATTTAAACTTACTTTTATTTTATTGTAGCTTATTGACGATGAAGAAGACGCTGATTACGTTAAATACTATTAAATGAAATCGGTTCATAAGAAAAGAGTAACAATTGTTGCGAAACTTTCAAATTTACATTAATTTATTCTTGGATGTTCAAGACGAGGGCTAAAGGAACCTTAACACCTTGATTTAATAAGCTGTTTTAATATTGAAGCTCCCAAGGATACTATTGGCGTTCGAGTTAATACTACTCTTTGTTACTTTGCTATGAATCGAAAGGTACATTTTTAACTTTTGCTAAGAAATCTAAGATAATATATGAAATATATTTCCAGCTTCCTTCAGTATGGACAGAACTCTTCAAAGATAACAATACCTTTTCACTTATCTTCCCAACGGCTGTAGTCAATTTAACACAAACAAGACATCGCTGATTGTGATAATGCTAAACTATGAGAGAAAACCTCACTCAATTCAAGTGTTTTTGGTCCTAACTGCGTTATTTATCCAAAAAATATTGTAACCAATAAGGTTATTACGGCAAAAAAGAAAAATATTTAAATTCTTTTTCGTGAATTTGATGAAAAAAGCTCTTAAAATATAACTGAACTATCATAAGAAACATCCACAAAAATATGAATCAATAATGTAGCTTTAATAGTACATAAATGAATAAATATTTACTTTGTATCTATGATATATATAATATCTGATTATAAGCAATTAAAAATGTAATCATTAAAAACTTTCGTTTGATTTTTATTTTAATTCAATTTCCTAAATACAAGCCAATAATGACGTTGGTTTGCATGTAACACTTAAAAGAATTTCGAGCTAAATTCTTGTGTTACATACAAACCACTTCATTTCAAAAATACGTGCTTCATTTGGATTATTGAAATGGTGGTGAGTTTCAATTTATGTCACCTAAGTGTTTTTTACAACAATTTTCAATTCAAGGAATGTCTCAAAAAATTCCGATGTAAAAGTATTTTCTTTATTTTTTTCAAAAAAAAATTGTTGACACGTTTTTTAGATGGAATTTTTTTGAAATAGTTTTTTGAATTAAACCATTTTTAATTTTAATTAATTAATAATTAATTTAATTTTAATTCCGGCATTAGAAAACATAAATTAGAACTCAGAATGGTTTCAATCATCCCAATGAAGCACGTAGTTTTGAGATGACAGTGGTTTGTATGTATCACTTACAAGAATTTCGTATGATTTTCTCTCGAAATTCTTGTAAGTGTTACATACAAACCACTGTCATTTCAAAACTACGTGCTTCATTGGGATAATTGAAACTGCTCTGAGTTCTAATTTATGTCACCTAAGTGTTCCTTACACCCATTTTCAATTTAAGGAATTTTAAAAAGTAATTCCCATGTAAAAGTATTTTCAACATTTTTAATTTTCAAAAAAAAATGTTGAAACGTTTTTTATATGGAAATTTTTGAGATAATTTTTTTAAATAAAAATGCTTTCCGGAACTAGTGAGAAGACACAAATTAGAACTCAGAGCAGTTTCAATCATCCCAATGGAGCACGTAGTTTTGAAATGACAGTGGTTTGTGTGTACCACTTACAAGAATTTCGTATGAAATTAGAGAGAAATTCTTGTAAGTGATACATACAAACTACTGTCATTTCAAAACTACGTGCTCCATTGAGATGATTGAAACTGCTCTGAGTTCTAATTTGTGTCTTCTAACTAGTTCCGGAAAGCATTTTGAATTCAAAAAATTATCTCAAAAAATTTCCATATAAAAAACGTTTCAACATTTTTTTTTGAAAATTAAAAATGTTAAAAACACTTTTACATGGGAATTATTTTTTAAAATTCCTTAAATTGAAAGAGGTTGTAAGGAACACTTAGGTGATATAAATTAGAACTCAGAGCAGTTTCAATCATACCAATGAAGCACGTAGTTTTGAAATGACAGTAGTTTGTATGTATCACTTACAAGAATTTCTCTCTAATTTCATACTAAATTCTTGTAAGTGGTACACACAAACCACTGTCATTTCAAAACTACGTGCTCCATTGGGATGATTGAAACTGCTCTGAGTTCTAATTTGTGTCTTCTAACTAGTTCCGGAAAGCATTTTTAATTCAAAAAATTATCTCAAAAAATTTCCATATAAAAAACGTTTCAACATTTTTTTTTGAAAATTAAAAATGTTGAAAATACTTTTACATGGGAATTATTTTTTTAAAATTCCTTAAATTGAAAGAGGTTGTAAGGAACACTTAGGTGACATAAATTAGAACTCAGAGCAGTTTCTACCACCCAAATGAAGAACATATTTTTGAAACGATGGTAGTTTGTATGTAACTCAAAAATTTCGAGCGAAATAGAAACACTTCAATCATGAACCACAAATATCAATAAAGCTTAAGGAAAACCGTTCCAATAAAATAAAGACGCAAATTATTTTGATTATATTCTTTATTGGCAAATTGTTGACCTAAGCCGGTCACGTATGGTGGTTGCCACCCGAAGATAACTTGTTGATTGTTCCGTTTCCGGGTAAGGAATCTCTTCATTTTCTTGGACTGGATCGATTATATCATCTAAAAGTCCGTGTCTTTTTCTAAAGTTGTGAAGAACACAGCATGCGTTTATTATTTTCCCTGCTGAATCTGGGGAATAAAATAGCCCAACTCGAAGGCACCGAAACACGGACTTCAGAACACCGTTTAATCTTTCTACACAATTCCTTGTGCGCGCATGTATAGTGTTGAAACATCTATCGACTGTATTTGACGTAGCACGGTATGGCGTCATTAGCCAAGGACGTAGAGGGTATCCCGAATCTCCTTTAAAGAAATTAAGATAAAAGCTGCTTAAAAGTTTAAGTTTTAAATAGAAACTATAATTACCTAAGAGCCATGAATTATGCTCTCCGGGTCCACATGCTTCATAACGCCTTTCTAGCAGCACATTTATTTGAGAAGCCTCCCAAATGTAGGCGTCATGGGCAGCACCTCCATATCTTGCGAAACCTCCGAGAATTTTTAGATCGAAATCACATCTGAAAGTTCATAATTTTTGTTGAATATAGACGATAATTAGGTAAAGATTTTTTACCAATTGTACATTTTTCGAATGGAAACCTTTTCGGTTAAGGTAGCAGGCTTCAATGTCACGGCTTGGTTTTTGTATCCGTACATGGGTGCAGTCAATTGCACCAATCACCCCAGGAAAGCCGGTTTGTTCAAAAAACCTAAGATATGTATATTTAGTAAGTTTAGCGAACAAATATTTTTTATTCAATCAAAATCTTACCTCCGTTTAATGGCTTCGTAGTCTTCTATACTTGGAAACTTAATCCATTTGTTCATCAAATTATTTTGGAGAACTTTTGACACATCAGCTATACACCGTGAGATCATGGATCTGCTCATTGCTACGGAAAAATCATGGCCAATGTCTCTCTGGTAGGATCCCGTTGCAAAAAAGTGGATTGCCGAGCAAACGCGGAGGGGGATAGGGATAAAAATTCTTCTTTGTCCCTGTGGCAAATATGGACGTATTTCCTCCACCAAAATCAGTGCTGCATCACGGCTCAGCCGGAATACCTCACGGAAACCGTCCTCGGGCATTTCGAAGGGGTTCGTACTGTCTCGAAGCATGCGGCGTTCTATACGCATTTTGTTCCGGCATTGGTAAGCTTCTTCAATGAAAACAGCGAACATTTTCAATAAAAATACACTATTTAAATAATTTAACAAAATCAAGAATAATAAATACAATTTGAATTTCACTTTCTGTTTTTTTTCTTGTTTCAAAATGTCAATTTGACAGTTCTACTTATCGCCTTCCAATGGAATTTCCAGCCCAAACAAATCGAAAATCGAAGTTATCGCATTGAGTTACAGAAACCCAATTTTTTCCAGAGGCGATAAGTGGGGAACGAATCGTTTCATTTTTTAACGATGCGATAACTTATCGCCTGAGTTACAGAACATGGGTCCTGGTCTCGTCAATATATTAAAAGTACTCTTATCCAAAAAATCAATTAACAAATTCCGTAATAATTTATGAAAACAAAACATTTCGGAATTTTGCCACTGGCGTTAGTTTTCCCGTTTGTTTTCATTAAGGCGTTTTAAAGTTCCATAGTTAGGAAAAGGTAGGTCTTAATTATTCATTAGTTTAATAGTATGCGAATGATTTATAAGTTGTTCTTAATTCTTACGCACATACTATTTCTTCAAAATGTTTTCCAGGATGCTTATGTAGGTTACTACTTTTTTTCGAAACTGTTGAGTAAAGGTTAGACCGCACTAGGCGGAACTGCGATTCACAATAATTTGTATGAAATTTTATGAAGTTCAGTTGCCGCTCAGTGCGATATAGGTCATACAATTTCATACAAATAATATTTTGCCGTGTCGTGAAGTGTAGTTCCGCTGCAGTTGTGTGCGGTCTAACCTTAACGGTATGGGTGATGACCGCCATTTTATGAATGAAGACAGAATCATTTTGTGGCTGCTGATTTTAACAATTTAAAATATAAATTATTACTATAAATTTGTTATTTTAATAATAGACCGATAGCTGACAACAAATTTTTGGTTTGGAGGTATAACCAAAATTTGCCAACATGTATGTTGAGGTACTAGGGCCACGATTTCAAATTCAACCGTCTGGTAGAATTATTTTGTCGCCGGGGCTGGAGGCGGGAGGTTGAAAACCGCGATTTTTCAGATTTTGGTTTCGAGTATTTTTCAATAAGATTTTTTCCTTGTCTTCTCCATTTTTGTATTGCTGTACTCTTCATTTTTCATTGAGATTCACTCACACCATCAAACGAACGGCACACTGACACCGAACACACACACAAAAATGGAAAGAAGGCGAAAGAGAACATAAACAGATTGGAAAAATCGTTCGAGTTTTGTGGTACAAACGATTTGATTCCTACCCCTCACTTTTCACTCCCTTCACCCACGAACAAAAGATCGGCACTGGAAAAATCGTTCAATGTAGACCGGGACATATTCACTCACACCATCAAACGAACGGCAGGCACATTGACACCGAACACACACAAAAACTGGAATGAAGGTGAAAGAGAACATAAACAGACTTGAAAAATCGGTCGAGTTTTGTGCTACAAACGATTTGATCCCTACACCTCACTTTTCACTCCCTTCAACTACGAACAAAAGATCGGCACTGGAAAAATCGTTCTATGTAGACCGGAACATTCTGCTTCCCACTTTAATGATGAGTTCAGTCATTCAGCAAATTTCTAAATCCTGAAACACATCTTACTGGTTTGACAACTTATCATTTGACACTTGACATTTTCCAAACTCCGCACAGAAGAAAAAGCAGAAAAAGATGTTGAGCCCAAATGTAAACATTTAATTAAAAATTAATTCAATTTCCTACATGATCAAATATTTAAACCAAAAAAAAAAACATGAGAAAATACCAGCAGCTACTTCTTCTTGTGATCTCTGCCATTAGTGTGATAGTTCTCCTTAGTTATAAGAGCGAAAACAATCGTTTGAAGTACATCCTGCATGTGGTCAATTTCTTTGGCCGTAAGGATGCTGCACTGATGATGCGTCTGGAAAACGCTACAAAAGATGATGATTTCAATGATTTTGCCTATCCATTGCCTGTGTGGCAAAAGATTGGTGATGCATTCCATGCGTACTCCTCGTTCTGGCAGCGAAACGAACTTATGGCTGGCGGGGAGGCCATAGTTCTTGTCACGGGCAAGAAGTCTGCGATAATTAATTTCAAGTGTGCTCTGCAGTACGCCAACAACAGGATAATCACTGGCAAATTTAAATTTTATCATTTGGACGAAAATGAAGCACCGACGGACAAAATTGATTTCTTCTCTTACAAATTTCTGTGCAAACTCAGTCGAGACTTTGGAGTTCCAGAAAAAATTATCTTCACAGAGATTGCCAGCAAAGTAAGTTACAAATTGCTATTGCGTCATGTTAAACCCCAAGTTTCCCATGGCATGCAAATCGCCACAATCTGCCTTAACATGGCAGAATTCAATAAAACAATGAGCTTCGCTACGAAGACCAATTTGCTGCAATTCTTCTTCTATCATCAAACTATCGGAATTGACCACTTCTTCATTTACAACGGCGACGCGGTACCATATCATATCCGCAAGGTTCTGCGTAAGACAAGTGTGAATCTAAACTACTTCCCCTTTAACTTCCCGTTCGCCCAAAACGACTCGAAGAAAATACGAAAACTAATCGAAACCGATTGCCTGATGCGCAACACGAACGGAGCCAAATTCACCTTCCTCTTGAACATCAACGAATTTGTCTATCCAAACAAGAAAATTCAAGACACTGGCTCCGTCCTGCGATCGCTAGACCACTACGATCGTGACATTAAACGCTTCGAATTGGCAACATTTGGGGTATGTTTGGACCACAAAAACAAACTTCTGATTGACAATACTCTGTATGACCCTGAAATGAAATTCAGTCACAAATTGTATGCATACAAGCCGACTATGCAAACGGAGAGTAATAAGAGTGTGACACTGCCTTTGTCCCTAGCACTCACTCATCGCTATGTGGATTGCTTTAGTACGAAGGATGGTTTCTATGACTGGAGAAATTCGTTGCGCCAGGATTTCATGCAATATCTGGAAAGTGTTAGGACTGAAATTGGATTCCTGTTTTAGAGGAATGCAAGCCAAGTAAAGATTTATGATTCTATAAGTATGACAATTTTTGTTTTTTTTTGATTTTATTTTGCTAATTATCTATTACTAATAAATTTGTATTTCAAAAACAAAACAAACTTACCGTTATTTATTATTTGCATTGTAAACCATTTAAATAAGTTAAATTGTTATTCTGTGCTTACAGCAGGAAAATTATTTAATTTCACTCGAAATGAAATGCAGCTTTTAACCAATATTTTCAACATCAATTACTTTCCATTTTTCGAATGTGGGTAAAAATTTTAAAGAAATTGTGTCCAATTATTGGTTTCGTTGAACATCAGTATTAGAGGACACATGCACATCTCATAGAGAATGAGTCCTATTGGCCTTTAACTCTCAAGCAATACTTTGTACCTATTGGTACGGGAATTTCATTTTTCTGCCGAATGAGAACGAAGATCAGAAATAAATCTCAACCTTTTTAAAGGTTGTTTAAAAACTTTTCTTTTATATCATTTTCAATAAAAGTCGCTCATTGATTCTTAATCTTAAAAGAATGTTTTCGGTCAACGTCTGAGAGAAACCTTTATTTTGTTTTTTTTTTTTGTATGTTTTGTTCAACCAGTGAGATTTATCACTGAGAAAAAAAAATATTCTTATCTGGAAATTTATTAATATACCAAGCAATGTATGCGGAAATTAAGCTTAAAATGATTTTTAGTCACCGGTGAATACAAAATAAAATGCACATTGCATCACAAGAACTTTCTCTCGTAGCTTACAACTTTTGTTTAAATACAGATTTTTTTTTCAAAAAACTTACGATTTCTCCTTAGACTTAAATAATTATGGCAATTCTAATTATAGATTTTTTAATTGATAAGGATAAGTATCCAGGAAGAATTTTGAATCCTCCTTATAAATTGATAGTGTTATGTTATGGCTCTTTGAACAATTTTTGTCACACAATATACCTTATTTTTTGTGTCATTTGTTTAAATACACCTTGAAAAACAACCTATTAGACACAAAATAGTACCTATGCCGAAAATCAAATAATAAACAGTTAAAAAGGAAGTCTTCTAACCGGCTACATGAAATTTGGCCTCAATGAAAAATGGCCCCAAACGAAAAATGAAAAATGCCCCCAAATGTGGGGCTTTTTTCATAATGAAAAATGGCACCAAACACAAAATGAAAAACTGCCCCAAAACTAATATAAGAAGCAACAACAAGAGAAAAATTACAATCGTACAAAAAATGTTTTGCGTCGGTTCGGGAGACCCTCAAAAGTACCTTGCCTGGGCCGCTTCGCGGGTTCAAGGATTTTAACTGCCTTTTTGGGTCTTCTGTCCCGCTCACACGACTTCGTCGCGCCTATGTTGTCAGTCGGTCTGCTATCAAAGTTTTTGTTGTAAAAGTATTTTGGTTTAAGAATCAAAGTTTGGGGCCATTTTGCATAATGAAATTTCACCCAAAAAAAAATCGCCCCAATTTACAAAATTAAAACTTTTTTTTGTTTTAGTCGTTTCCCATATAAATTTTTGGGGCCATTTTGTCTTTTTATGTTTGGGCCATATTTTATTGGGGCCAAATTTCGTGTAGCCCTTCTAACCGTAGAGAAAAAGGCTCGATACTATCACGACGATGGTCATAGCAGTCGCTGTATAGGTCACAAGATTTGACTAAGTATGCAGCTACCTTCGAAATAGGGAAAGCTATGAAAAAAAAACAACAAACCACTGCCGAATATATCTATAACACCTCAAGAAACGTCAAAGTATACTCCGAAAAGCCTTAAATTCAACCATATCAGTTAGCAAAATCAATAGTTATACCGTGGTTAAAGCCACCAAAAATCCCCGACAAGCCACACATTTAAATCACCTGAAAATTAAAAAAAAGAACCATCGAAATTAGGCTGGTAGAAATCTCATTCATAAGCTTTTTAAGTTGAGTTAATATGCGCCTTTTTTCGCTTTCTCTATCATCGTAATGTTAGGGAAAATTATTATCTCGAGTCCATTTTTTTACGAATCCAAAACTTGCCCTATATTACCTATGTACTCGTATATCGCAAGTGAAAATATACACAGTCGGCACCACCTATTAAGACGAAAGGCTTTTAACGACCACTTTTTCTTTATTTGTTTGGTTTTCATACAATTTGTATTAGTTTATTGACAGTTATAACGTCGTGAAATCGTCGTCTATAATGACTAGTCTAGCTGCATATATCGAAGAATTTCAGATAAGAAATACTTCGGTTTCGCCGCTAACAACAACGGAATGAAGACAAATGCAAACAAAAAGTGGTAAGTTGGATATAACAACGGCCGGCTATTACGACCACATTTGACTGGTCCCTTGGCGCTCGCTATAGACGGCGGCTTCGACTGTATATAAAATATCATTTATTTTTGAAAATAAAGACATTTTTGACATTTTCCTTTGTAATAGCTATTTTTGATTTTAATTTCAGCGAAAAGGGTTACAAGTTGACCATTTCCATTTGTTTATTTTTTTCAACTCAACCATTGAGAGATAAATTTAAAAATAAATCTCAAAAAATCTTTTTTTTTTAATAAATCTCAATTTGAAACCGAAATCTGAATTTCTCATCTATTTCATTATCCTTATAACGCTTAAAAATGTCACCAAATTCGGTTAAGTAGTTCTAGACCGAGAGCCAACGACATAAAAAGTCAAGTCATTTGCGTAATGTTGAAACCCATACCAATACATAGCTTTTGAAGGGTAAAGCCAGGATTACCTTGTCTGCCGGCCCGTTCCTCTGACCAAGGGGTGAAGGTGGGGGGGGGGTGGTGAAAATGGAGGGGTATTATCACTTCAATTAACTTTTTGAAAATATATCATGATGCTCTGTCATTTTCCTTACTTCTAAACACCTTGATTTTGATGATCCGACGCCCATAGATACATGTTTTTTTTTTAAATTCGCTTTTTTCAAACCCCCACAGCCTTTAAAGGCTGACAAAAAAACATACCAGACTTTTGTTTTCGATACCACGATATATGCACCTATAAGCCCTCATACTCATATTTTGGTTATCAATCAACTCCTAAAATTTGCTGTCGCCTCTTGGTCTAGATGTCTACAATCCAATCCACAATCTGATTTATATGAATAGTCACAGCATAGACTAATGTTTGCGACTTTTTTCTAGATATTTTCCTAATCCATCGTTCATACGCACTGTAGTAGGACATGTAAATTAGAATCTCTTTGAATAAAAAAAAAAACTAAAAAAAACATAATTGTTACATCAAATAGAAATATTGGCTTAACCTTCACATAATCTTTATTTATTTTGAATACAGTTAGATTTATCTTTTGCGTAGTTATTGTTTTCTTTTTTTTGCTCATGTATTTTCATACTTAATGCCACCATATTTAAATGAATATATAAAAAAGCGCTGGCTGATTTAACCATTAGATATAAAAAAAGAACACAAAACTAAAAACATTATTCAACATTAATAAATTAAAAAAATGTTCAATGATGTGAAGTTATTTTAAATAAGAATAAGTTGAATGTTTGCGACCAGCACACTTATTGCCTATCTTTATTTAAAACGCTGCATAATGGCAGCATTCTTTAGACCAGCCTTCTCAATAGTTGCAGTGTCATCATCGATCTCACGCGTTGGAAATGATGATACCAAAATAAAAGTTCGATGGGCATATTGTGGACGTGCGCTAAAACAATATTTTTAATCAAGTTTCAATTTTAATTTACTTTATTTACTTACGTTTCTATAAACTGACGAATATCACCTACGGTGTGTGTGAGATTGAATTGTGATGTAATTCTTGAACCATCAGCTAAACGAATCTGCAACTGGGTAACAGGTTCGCCAGTCTTTATTTTAAGTTGCTCTTTAGCCTTGTTTTCATTGTCTTCATTAGAAGAACCATCTTCTGGAGTGTCAGCAACGTTTGTTTCTACAACATTAGGGACTGGACTGTATAGAACAAAAATTAAGTCTTATAATTATTGGAATCAGAAATATTTTACGATAAATACCTTCCAAGAGTCTGTCCTGATCCCTTAAATGTCTGAACTTTATTTACTTTCCTTTTAAAGTCTTCCTGTCGGTGGTCTTCAACATCAACACTTACCATACTACCCATTTCAATAAGTTCAGAGGGAATTTCACTGCAAAATAAAAACAAAATTAATTTATACTTTTGTATTGATGGTACGGCAATAAAAAACCTACGAAACCAAGAGAAAATTACAAAAAAAAACAACTTTAAAAATATGATGAAATGTACTAATCCATGTACAAAATGAATATTTCTTTTTTAATCAGGATGCACCAATTTAAATTTATTTATTCGGTTCACAAGCGGTACAGAATAATTTTACAGAAACGATACCTTACCGACAAGTCAGGGAGCGGCCTAAGCGGTAAAATCACATGTTGATGTGAATTTTTGGTAATCTTATACAAGTAAATATCGGATCGAATAGGCGTCGATCGTTGCGTGCAATTTTTCCCCCGCCCCTCTTCAAACCATTCCGCCCATATTATTAAAATATTCAACATATTCTCAACATTTCTTTACGGTCCGACTCTGTTTATTTTGGAATCCCGGAAAAATCGATGGATTTTCAAGCTTTTTTCGATTACGGACTACACAGGCCTAAACGAATTAGGTCACAAGAAATATTCGTTTTAAGGGTAATTTTGTTGTGCTGAACTCATATCTGTTTTCCGCCATCAGATCCGGATTTTGAGATATATACTAGCCTACCCGTGCGAGACCTCTCACACAAAATTCTGGAAATTGAAATCCGTTATCCGCCAAAGTCCCGATCTACATTGACCGATTTCCCAGTGCCGATTTTTTGTTGTTGTAATCGTGGGAGACTGAAAGGTACAATCGTCATGGAACAAAACAAAAAATAGGCACTGGAAAAATCGTTCAATGTAGATCGGGACAAACACTTCCACTTTCCAATCGTGTTGGAAAAACCTTATGAGAAACTATATCTGAAAGGCACATGTAAATATAGAACTATATTTTAAAAAAATGTTAAAAAGCTGAACAATGCAGCAATGAATTAGCGGATGCGTCCGCTCTCTTCGAAAATGAGAAAGACCTTTCGACAACATAAGTGCAAATATCACATTCCAATAATGAAATTTCACCAGTGGCTTCTGGTACCTAAAGCAGCTCTTCTAAGCAAAATTCGACAAATTATCGAGTGATTTTTTAATTTTAAATATATTTTAATTTCTTTAAAGTTTATTTCAATCAAAAAAACAAAGTTTCTATGTAAAATGCATGATAATAGTGAAATATAATGCTAGGTTTCCACTTGTCATTGAAAAGACGCAAATTGTCAAACTTTCCAAGACAGGGTGAGTTATACTTGCTCGCTACTACTAATTTCTTTGCATTTTGTGTTTGTTAAGGCCACCCTGTCCTGGAAAGTTTGTCAATTTGCGTCTTTTCAATGGCAAGTGGAAACCTAGCATAAGATCTTTTTTATCCTTCTGACTTATTTTATTTGGAAGAAAGATCTCCCAAGCCAGTGGGAATTATTAAATAACAGTAACCCCGTTAATTTCCATATAAAAGAAAGCCAAATTAAGGAAGATTGTTAATAGCAATATAATTTTTATTCATATCATTCAACAAATATGCATTAAAATATCTTATTTTATTTTAAACATTCGAGC
Organism: Melangyna quadrimaculata; assembly: GCA_949320155.1. Taxonomy (NCBI): domain Eukaryota; kingdom Metazoa; phylum Arthropoda; class Insecta; order Diptera; family Syrphidae; genus Melangyna; species Melangyna quadrimaculata. The sequence goes on along the minus strand of OX439485.1, from coordinate 72,040,791 downwards.
GGTCACGCACGAACAACCTATATACTGTTATTCACACCTAGCACTTGCAAGTTAGTGCAATAATAATTTTTATTTTTTGCTGCGCCGTTTAGTTCGGTCAACGTCAAGTGCGTTATCCTTATTTCCACCCACACAATACATCGAACAGACCAAATTTCACTTAATATGAAAATAGCTGCATTCAAGAATCTATACGATAGCCTATCTAAGATAGATTTGTATCCATATATATGTAGGATTTTGAACGGATTGGTTGTTTTTGACACTTCGCTTGGGATACAAACGTATACCAAAATTTTTCGGATAGCTATCCAACAGCAAAAACTGTTTTCTCCTCAGCTGTTTTTTTACAGAACACGAACCTATCCGGAAATCCGGATAGCTCTTCATAGGCCACATTCGGGTGGTAGGTAGATATGGTATTAGAGATAGGTATCTGATATGTTTTCGAACGACCAAAACCGGATGCGTAATCAAACCAAACGAAAACGACCCTGCACACAGGGTTGTCAGGTTTTAAAAAGCGAAATCGCCAAAATTTAATTTAAGTCGCCAAAAAATCGTCAAATTTCAGCATTTTCAACACAAAAAATCACCAAATTTTAAAATGAAAAAAAAAATCCGCAATATGTAGTTTTAATATCAAAACAAATCGTATTTAAAAAAAAAAATAAATAAAGAAAACAAAACCGAATAAAAATTCTACATAAAAACTTAAAATTAAAAAAAAATACTCTTTCGTACTTAGTCGAATATAGTCAATATATTCGATGTACATATGAACATATGGGCCCTATTGCGGTTGTCGATCAGCGATCGCACTTTCAACGATCATCACCATCGACTGATTTCTCAATCGGTATTGCGTAACTTGATCGACTAGTATATGAGTTATTGTGAATGAAAAAGTATACATTGTGAATGAAAAACTATAAATTGTGAATTAATACCTTGACGTTTGACAGATTGAGTTTTTTAGACTGGATTGTTTATTTATTTCGTTTCGTGAAGTTTGCACTAAAATAATTTATTTTTATAAAAATATAACTTAAAATAAAAAATTAATACAATCAAAGCGTGGTTAAGTGAAAAAAATTCAGAAGAAAATACAAGAAATGGAACTTAAGAGGCCATCAGAAAACGGCGAAACATAAGATTCATCTAACCCCTTGATAAATTGTACGGATTTACTTGATTCTTTAGTTTTTGTTTTTTTTTTTTCATTTATTTATCTTTTGTAGCTTTGTTAACTATTTTTGATTATCCAAGCCAGCCTCTATGGATTTACTTTCTGAAATTGATGGGAAACTTAAGATGGGAATAAGAAAATCATCGATTCCCAACATCCTTAAATTGTGTACCGCGTTACGACTCTGTGCCCAAGCATCATATCAGTTAAGTGTGGGAACTGATTTTTTATTCGATTGGCTCTATCTACTGTATCTTAAATCTTAAAAGAAGTGCTTAGTGTAAAAGAAACACACTGATGTCCAAAATACACGAAAGTAAAATACGCCAAACAAAAATGTATTCCCAGGAATTATTGGGTGCATTGATGTCTTTTATCTGTTTTTTCATTGAAACTTGTTTGGCACTGCATTAAGAATAATAATCAAATATTTTTTAATTATAAAAAAAAACTTTTTTTGTAAATAAAATCACTCACATTTTGATCCCTACACAATTTTTAACTTGTTGAATAGACTCCGTCGATCACAAAAATGCGGTCGACAACGAGCGATCGGATTTTCGATAATTGTCGACCGCAATCGACAACCACAATACTGATTTCACAATTTGTCGATCGTTGATCGCTCGTTAGCGATTATCGATCGACGATCGACAACGGCAATAGGGCCCTATGTATCCATAGTATTTTATCAATGGGATCCTTTTTATAGCCTTTGCAACATGGCAAGAAATTACAGCATGCCGGCCGTTCTAAATCAGTTTTAAGCGAACGTATGTATATCGCAGTCGAAAATTTTGCAATGTGCTAATCCATCTTTCTTTGATTTGGTTAACTAACAAAGTTGCTTGTTTTGACACACATACGTCATTTATTTTAGGGATAGAAGTGAACTCGAATTTCTGTTTTGGGGTTCGTTCAGCGCAAATAGCGATGAAAAAGGTGTAAGGTTAAAGTGAACATTTGAGAAAAGAATATTAGAATTTCGATTCAAAAAAATTAAATCGCCAAAAACTAAATATATCGCCTTTTTTGGGGTACATCGCCAAACCAATTTTCGTGTCGCCAAATGAAATTTCAAATCGCACATTTGGCGATTAATCGCACAATCTGACAACCCTGCCTGCACAAAGGAAAATGAACAGATAAGATGTCAGCTGTTCGTAAATCAGCTGTTTGGTTCGTCGGCTGGTTTTTCCAACATGAACAAATACAGGTACCTTTGGTTACATTCCCGAACGCGGCCGTAGGTTTTTGATCGCTGCCAATGGCCACGTTCGGATGGTAAGCAGATACGTATCTGAGATTCGTTAGAATCTGATATGTTTTCGAACGACCAAAACCGGACACGTAACCAAACCAAACAAAACCAAGAAAGTGAACAGATGAGATGGCAGCTGTTAGTATAATCCAAACAAATCCGAAATTTTTTGGGATAGCTTTGGATCTCTTTTTGACATCAGCTGTTTGGTTCGTCAGCTGGTTTTTTCTTAGGCATTACAACAACACAAACAAAACCAGATACCTTTGGTTACGTATCCGAACGCGGCCAATGAATTCGTAAAATAAACACATCCAATTGCAATGGAAATGAATTGTCAAAATGTCCACTTTCGAATCGTATTGGACCACACTCTCTTATTGGTCCGTTCTATATATGGAGAGATGAAATAAAGGTAAGAACAAACTTGACTTCGACGGAACTTCCCTTAACTGAACTGCATGAAGCAGCAAATTACAGCATTAGAGTTTTGCTCACGAATGATAGTGTGTTCTGATTGATGATTTGTCAGTCAGAACTGTTACCCGCGTGTGTACCACGCTTTATAATGCACGATTTTTCCAGTGGCCACGTTCACGTTGCGCTGAGATATGCTTTCTCGAATACTCGAGTGTCCGTATATACATATTTGTGAACGACCAGAACCGGATAAGTTATGACATATACTACGTTTTCATCAGACACTAAAACAAGATTTAGTTAGATATTTATTTGGTGTTTCCACTGCACAAAAAGAGGATTATGACCAAACATTTAAATGGTGTTTCATTTGTTTGATATGAAGTGGAAGTGAGTTATAGTGTTTATAAACATTTTAATCTGTCAATAAACGAAAATGATGTTTAAATGGGTAGTATCCACAATCATTCTCAAAAAAAAAAAAGTTTGTTTGATTTGACAAACTAATGTTTCCAAGAAGATTTGAATGAGTTTTATTTGAAATCTTCATTTGAGATCAAAATTTGTATCATAAATCTTCGAGATTTCAAGGAGATTAGTGATAATCTTGATAAATCTCGGTTCATTCTCTGGTGAAAACGTAGTAATACATACATATATTCTATTTACATAAATAAACACTTTTGTTCATGTCACACTGTTCACGAAAAAACGTACGTACTTCCTTTCGTTATTTTGACATTCATGGAATTTGGGGTTGTTTTGTGAAAAAATAATCAGTATAAATAATTAAAAATGTTTTTAATCACTTATTTCTCAAATAAATATAAATATGTACACAACGTACTTATATGAAACTAGCGGACCCGTGCTCGCGTTTCTTCGCAGTTTTAAGAATGAAAATTATTTTACTGTTGGGATACAAACCGGGGCTCAATAAGACTATCTCATCGACAAAGTTTTTAAAAATAGATTTTCCGAAGTTTTTTTAAAGCTTCCGGATACACAACGTTGTTAATTGGGTGCCTATTTTGACATCACTTATAATACGCATGAATTAAGCTTGCGAAGTACACGCTTTTTGAATGATTTGTATAAATTTTTTTAAACTAAGGAAAAACTTAGCTTGAAACACCCTAATGACAAATAATTTGTTCTTCAATAATTTGATTTAAGTATTGGCTATACCGATTTTTTTAATTTAATCTTAAAGCAAGTTTACATCCTCTTAACAGAACAACGACCCAAAAAACAGTTAAAGAGTCTTAGAACGCATTTTAATTGTTTTTTGTTGCACTATTTTAAATTTTGGAAAATAAATTATAAGCCTATGTGCATTCCCTGCATCCAAGCTCTCGTTGATAATTTTTCATCAGACGGAATTAAAGGGAATCATTCATTCCAATTGCAAAAAATGCTGCTGCTAAAAAAGAAATAAAATCATTTACCCATATTTCAGGGCCGTCAACTTCAGCTGCAGCTTTGCGAAATACAGCTGGTTTAAAAAAAAAATAAAGAATATTATTACTGGGCATAGTTTTGTATTAAAAAAGTGCAACAAAAAACAAATTCTGAACATTTTAAAAATTTTTCTTGGACAAAAGTACCTATTTGGTGACCTTTATTTAGTAGGCCGTCCACCAAAGGTCCAATAAAATGTTGACATTGGCACCTTCCTTATGATTAAACATACTCTAAGCAGTGCAACGACCAAAAAAATTAAGAGTCTCAGAACCCACGAAGCGTTTTACTTAATGCATTGGTGTCCAACAAAAACTGTTGAAAATCGTCTTAAACGAACCATGAATACGAAACATTTAAAGTTCATTAACTAATGTCCATCTCATAGTCTAAACTATCTCATAGTCTAAACTATCTCATAGTCTAAACTATTGGGTATAGCTCCAACATTTTCATAAAAACCCTATTTTTTGCATTTTAATTGTTTTTTGTTGAACTTTTTAAATTTTTTGAAAATAAATAATTAGCCTTTGTTCATTCCCTACATCAAAGCTCTATATCCACAAATTTTCATTCCAATCATTTCAGTATTTTCTTAGATAAAGTGGAACAAACAGACACACAAACATTCTTTCACATTTATAATGGGCCCTATTGCGGTTGTCGATCGTGGATCGATAATCGCTAACGAGAGATCAACGATCGACAAATTGTGAAATCGGTATTGTGGTTGTCGATTGCGTTCGACAATTATCGAAAATCCGATCGCTCGTAATCGACCGCATTTTTGTGATCGACGGGGTCTATTCAACAAGTTAAAAATTATGTAGGGATCAAAATGTGAGTGTTTTTATTTAAAAAAAATGTTTTTTTATAAGTAAAATATATTTAATTATTACTCTTAATGCAGTGCGAAACTAGTTTCAATGTAAAAACAGATAAAAGACATCAGTGCACCCAATAACTCCTGGGGATACATTTTTTTTTGTGTATTTTACTTTTGTTTATTTTGGATACAGTAGATTGAGCCAATCGAATAAAAAAATCATTTCCCACACTTAACTGACATGATGCTTGGGCACAGAGTCGTAACGCGGTACACAATTTAAGGATGTTGGGAACCGATGATTTTCTTATTCCCAGCTTAAGTTTTCTATCAATTTCAGAAAGTATATCCATAAAGGCTGGCTTGGATAATCAAAAATAGTTAACAAAGCTACAAAAGACAAATAAATTAAAAGAAAAAAAACTAAAGAATCAAGTTAATTCGTACAATTTCAAGGGGTGGTTAGATGAATCTCTTATATTTCGCCGTTTTCTGATGGCCTCTTAAGTTCAATTTCATGTATTTTCTTCTGAATCAAATTCACTTCATCACGCTTTGATTGTATTCATTTTTTATTTTAAGTTATGCTTTAATAAAAATAAACTATTTTATTGCAAACTTCACGAATCGAATTAAATAAATAAATAAACAATCCAGTCTGAAAAAATCAACGTCAAGGTATGAATTCACAATTTATAGTTTTTCATTCACAATGTATACTTTTTTATTCACAATAACTCATATACTAGTCGATCAAGTTACGCAATACCGATTGAGAAATCAGTCGATGGTGATGATCGTTGAAAGTGCGCCCGCTGATCGATAACCGCAATAGGGCCCAATATTATTAAGATTAAGATATTAAGATTACGAAAAAAAAAAAATTCAATGCAATTATTTTTGTTGCCAAATCAGAAACGTCAAAGTTCAACCAGAAAAATTCTTGAAATTTTCTTTCCTGCTTTCGTTACTTCCTCCCCTCTACATTTCTACACCCAATCTGTGAAAAAAAAAACGAAAGACGAAACAACCGAAAAAATGAATCGTGTAATCGTGGTCTTATTGTTATTCCGTCAACTTCAAGTGATTCCTTGCCTTTAATTCCATGCACACCACAATATATTGAACAGACCTAATTTGCACGATTGGAGATTGGAATGTTTGTTTTGAAAGTTCATTGGAATTTGAAGTGTTCATTTTCATTGGAATATTATAATATTTTTAAAGCTAGTTTTTAATTCAATTATAAATATTTATAAAATAAAACTATAACTCTCGAAGTCCATGGAAAATTTCGGTTGTTTTGATACCTCAACCATTAAAATCGGTTCAGTATTTTGGCTTAAAAACAGTCACGTAGTACTGAAATAATTTATATGGTTTCCCGTTGGAAAATGGAAAAAAACACCATTTCCCCCTATTTTGATATTATTATTACTAACCAGCCAGGTGATTCGATTTCAAACAAAATTGCAATCATGAAAGTACTTATCTTCAAAATTCAGTTGAAATCTTTTCGCTTCAACTGAGTTAACTACAAATCTAACCCACTTATCTTTTTTGACAGACGAAAACAAGGAAATCATATGATGCACTTAATTAACGATTAAAGCGAGAACAGTGTTCGGACAAAAACAAGCGAATACAAGGAAATTCTAATTTAATTGCGGATTATTGTTTTTCGTTTAGTTTTGTTCACTCTTGCTTTCGGATAGAATGACCGCTTGAATGTGCACATTACCTAATCAAAGCATACTTGAAACTATCAACGGAACAGAGATCCTTACTGTACAGTCCAAGATGCAAAACCGCTAGCCGTTAACAGCGTGGGTATGACTGGGGATGCGAAAAATCTAGAAAAAAGTCATTTGGACTTTTACGCCTATTACAAAAAAAAAACGGAAACATTTACACAAAACACCTGTACAAAAAAACATACAAAGCTGTCTGTGAGCAAAAACAAAAAGCATAATCTCTAGGATTGGCTTCGATGCTTAGGGATGTTACAGCCAGCAGATCCTTTTGCAAGATCGTCAAGGTAATAAATGGCGCATCCCTTAGGCAAAATATAAAAGTTGAAGCACCTGTCTTAGCAACCCACTTCGAGAAACACTTAAAAAATACTCTGAACGAAAACATATTGCAATTGGCGTTACCGTTTTTGGAAGTAGAAGCATTAGATCGGACAATAACCTTACAAGATATAATAAGAGTACTCAGCCGCTGCAACGCTAACAAAGCTCCTGGTGAAGACCGAATTCCTGATGCGTTCTTAGAACAGCTTACATAAACTTACAACATAATCTTTAATTTTGGGGAGGTTCCATAAAGAAGGGTGACCCCAAAGAATCAAGCAACTACAGAGGGATCTCTTTCCTCAACACAGTAGAGCGGCTTACTAACTGGATACGAGAAAACTATCTACTAAGTGAGTTTCAAGCGGGCTTCCGAAAAGAATACTCTACGGTGGACATCATATTCGCCCTCACTGGCATCGCACGGACGTATCTGGGTAGAGGAAAGAAACTTTACGTGTTTTTCGTGGACTTTAAAGCTGCTTTCGACTCAATAGATAGAAAAGCCCTGTTCTTCAAATTAAGTAACTTAGGCGTGTCAAAGAAAATGCTGTATGTAATGCAAAATCTGTACGAAGACAATCTTACCGCGGTTTTAGATGGCAACACTCAGTCTAGTTGGTTCCAAACGAAAACATGTGTCAAACAGTGATGTCTTCTGAGATCATTAATTTTTCTTGATGATCTAGCAGAATTCCTACTTGTTAGAATAATATTTGATGGACTTGCAATAAACTTTCTTCTTTATGCCGATAAATAAATAAATTAAATAAATTGGGTGTCGCAACAGCTCGTGAAGAACCAGGGCCTAGTGACTAACAACTCGCAACCATTCATGTGTGCGCCTGTCGACAGGAATGGAAAGGACCTACAATTTTATGTCGAATCCGAACGGCTAGACGAGAAGCACTTATTCATGACAAGTGATACTCTTGGAGGATTTGTCAATTCCTCGCAAGAGGCAGTATCCCTGAAAAAAAAACTTTTTAGTTTTTATGTGGACAAGGCTGGGAAGTGAACCCAGAACTCCAGCGTGACAGTCGAACGCACTAACCATTACGCTACGAGGTACTACTCTTTATGCCGATGACATTGTCATATTAGCAGAAAACCCTTATATGATGCAACTCATGATAAACAAACTTCAACAATATTGCTACCTCTGGAATTTGCAACTGAACACCACTAAATCGAAAAAAATGATCTTCCGCAACGTAAGGGGACGTTTTGCCAGAAACGAAAAATGGACGTGGAACAACAAAGGTCTCGAGAATCGAGATAGTCAAAAAGTACAAGTATCTTGGTGTACTTATGACCCCACAACTATCCTTTAAGGAACATTTACAGGAAAAGCTTAAAGAATCAAAACGTGCTATAAACAGTACCTGAAGTAAGTTTTGAGTAAGAGAAATATTGCTCCGAGCACAAAGTACAAACTTTCGATGCTGTGCTATGCTGCTCAAGTTTGGGGAATATACCAACTTCATTTCGGATACATCCAGAAATTTATGGCTCAACAGAATAATCGTCTCCAACAAAAAATAGCGAATTACCTCCGAAGTAGAAACCTACAATTCTTTTGTGAATGGTCTATGCTAGCCAGCGATCAAAACATTATTATAAGAAGCTTTAACGGGATTGCCTCAAGGAGTGAGCTACAGGATCTAACTGCAAAAACAGAAGATTCCGCACGAAATGAATTCGATAGACAAAGCCAACAAAGTCAATCACACACTGTCTACAAGGAACTTCAGCATGACTTAGTCAAAATGCAACCGAAAACGTGCGATTTCTTCCTTAAACCACTATGTCCGAATGTTAAGACTAAAGCTATGAGTTGGCATCATTTTGTTCAACTACCGCGATGAGACAGGTAAATGTGCAGTCCCCTCACGTACTAAAATCTATCATCGAAAATCATTTGAGAACTTGATGTTAATCCAAAATACATGATACTTCCGATATATAGTTCGAATGGTTCAACTCTTAGATTAGAATACATTGGGTGTGTCTTATAAAAACAAAATCCCTCTGAGCTCATCGTTTAATCTAAATTAAAAGTACGCGTATGTCGGAATTTTTTTTAAGTGCCAAGATTCTCCGGTCAGTATATAGTTCACATGTGGTATCTGTTAGTATGTGTATTATAGTAAAAGATTGTCATAATTTAAATAATTTTACGATTTTGTTCATATCATAAAATTTTCTTAATACAAATTGACTCACCCCCTCATAACAGTTTCTAAAAACTCCTTATTTTCAGGATCATCATACAGCCGCAATTCGCCGTCATTAATAGAGAATCCCTGACTCCAAAGCTTCAAAACGACCGATTGTGATTTTCGACTGTCATTCTTTGCACCGGCATTAACTACTGCATGATCATCTTCCGTCTGTCCTAAACGCAATCCAATTCCCCAGCTTGCACCAGTCGATGAAGTAGATGGTGAAGGGTTGTCATGCGATTGTTCATGAGCCTGACGGAACATATCAGTTAGTTTTTCGCGGAAATTCTTACGTTTAGGTGGGCCAAGAACTTGCTGGCCTGACCTCTCCGAACCACCGGCATAAAAAGCCTGCCCTTCTTCGTCGCTAGACGAGTTTTGCGACATGTTATGAAGTGTTGCAATTCTAAAAATAATTACAGATAATTGTTGGACCCAATTCATTTAACCTACCCAAAACTATACATAGGTATACATACTTTGGTCTGGTAGTTCGAGAACTTCCAGTTTTTTTGTTCGATTTAGCACTTGTTTCGTCAGTTTGCTGCAAGGACCCGGTCCGATTGGAATTACTTGGCGGCATAGAATCATCGTCTTCGATAACTCCTATCTCTTCATTTACATCATCTCCATCGGCTGTATTTGTCAAATAATTTGACAAAGCATCCTAATTTGTGGCATTATACAAATCAAAAATTAATTTAACCCGGAATTGCATTTTAATTACATTGCAGTTTTTTTTTGTATAGACCGAAACATAACCTAGAAGTGTTTTATGATTTCTTTTTTTTACCTGTAATGCCCAATTGCTGCTTTCCAAATAGAATTTTGCAGATTCGGTTGTTGCACCGGTTATTTCGGTAAATTGTGCAATAAGTTCATCGTTGTTAGACATTTTCACTTGTATTTTTTTATAAATAATTTCTCACAAGTCTTCTTTGTTGTTTTTAGCAAAAACAAATTTCTACGAAATACGAATAGTTTTCAGAGAACACAAAAAATCTTATGTCAGTGAGCAAATGACAGATGGTGGCATGAGTAAGGCGACGATAACACTACGCTCGTTGATAATATTCGTTACTTATCATTCGGTGTTTGTTAAAATCGTTACTTTTTCAATATTTTTGAGGTAGAACTAAAGTAATCAGTGGCTGTAGGAAGCTAATAGGATTGTTCAGTGAGGTTTTTTAAGATTAGAACAGAACAGAGTAGAACAGAAACGTCAGACAAGATAGAACAGGCAGCTGTCTGACAGATGTAATTGTCAAAAAAAAAAATCGAGTTTGGCGGATAAGCAAGAAATACTTTTTATTAAAAACAATTAGAAAAAGTATTTATTTAACTACACAAATTAATTTAATTTAATTTATGTTGTTTTTTAAATATATGTTTGTTTGTTTCCAAAGTAAAAGCACAAAGAGTCACGAAATTTGTTAAAAAATATCAACTTGCAAGTGACAGCAGCTGATTTTGACAGTTGTCACAAACCTGTTCTAAGATGTTCTACCTAAAAAGTAAGAACAGAAAATCCTGTTCTATTCTGTTCCAAACTTTTGGAACAGCCTCACTAAACAGCAAATCAGAACAGTTTAGAACAGAAAATTCTCATTGAACAGCAAAAACTTGTACTTTTCTGTTCTAAACTGTTCCAAACTGTTCGGAGCAACGTCACTGAACAAAGCTAATGCCAAAACAGAACAAAAAGTAGCGTTCCGAAACGTCAAATTGACATGTATCCTATAATTCTCTTAAGTGCACGATTACACAATTCGTTTTTTCGGTTGTTTCGTCTTTCGTCTTTTTGACAGCTTGGGTGAGGGGAGTAGAAATGTAGAGGGAAGGAAGTAACGAAAGCAGGAATGAAAATTTCAAGACTTTTTCTGGTTGAACTTTGACGTTTCTGATTTGGCAACCACAATTCTTCTCGATGTTAGCAAAAAATGATTTGAACAAAAATGATTGAATTGAAAAATAGTTTTTCGTAATTGGAAACACCTAATATGCGTTTGTATTTGCGAAATAAGTGATTACAAAATATTTTTATTTATTACTACTGATTATTTTCTTACAAAACATCCCCCAATTCCATGAACGTCAAAATAACGAATCGAAGTACGTACGTATTTTCGCGAACCATATAATCTTGAACGTTCTTGCCTGTCAAAAACACGAAAGACGAAACGAACGGGAAAACGAACCGTATAATCAGGCTCTAAGTGGTTTGAAGTTGTACCAGTGATATCCCCTCCAGTAGCTAATGATCTTGTCATTGCAGCACTCACTTTATTAAGAAAATTATTAAAGTTTTAACGAAAAACTTAGCACACAGCGCGTATAAAATCGAGAATAAACTGGAATAACAAATGTAATTATTTTCAAATGAATCATTGTTCTAATTCGATTGAAGTACTGGAAGTAGTTCTTCTAATGTTTATTCGCCAGTAGTTTCTTAAATCATAGCGAAAGCACTGAAACTTGTCCTTTAAAAGTACTTCTTATGCTTCTCCATTTCACCAGTTATATCCGTACTACTACATACTGAGTTCTCGAATCTAGAAGTACGGATATAACTGGTGAAACTTTGTACGTTAAAGAAGTAGTTTGTTTGTTCTGAAACTAAGCCTTTTGAAATTATATATGAAATAATTTATGTGATAAATTGAATTTTACGAATAGTTTTCGTCACCAGTTTATTGCTAGTTTTATCAAAATAAATAAAAAAATTGTTCAGACTTTGGAGCCGTTCCAATAATTGAACAATTTGCTGCAATCTCAAAATACTCGACGATCGTCGAAAATGGTTTCCTTGACCCTGATGAATCTGAAATGCAGTAATAACAAAGTATAAAACACTAATAAAAACATTTGTATATTCTTTTTAAATTTAATGACAATAATCAAATATAATTTCATTGTTTCTTATATAAACAACAACCAAAAATCAACCATTTATAACTCGCGCTCGCCGATAAAATAAATGATTTTGTTTTTCATGTTGTGCACATTCGAAATGAGACAATACTTTGTGCATCGTATACATCGCACTCTTTCTTCCCTTTTACGATAGAAGAGTTTTTTTTTTTTTTAGGAGAAACAAAAGTACTTTTTTTTAGGGGAGAGTTTTTGGTAAATAAAGAAACACATCCATTTATAGAATGCGTTTTGTTTGTGGTTGTGTTTCAAGGCAAACTACTGACTTTTGGTTTGCATGGCGAGAGCGAAACTTAACGAAAATACCAAATCCCAATTATGGGCGGCTCCGTTTTTTCTGTTATCTTTTTCTCGATCATTCGACCCGTGCTTCAAGATTCATCTGCCAAATTAATGAATTTTTGGATGAATTGTTGACATTTGTTGAGAATTCATCGGATAAACTTAGAAAATAGTGTATAGAAGCACTGTTTTTATTTTAGCTTAATTCTTAAGCAGAGATGTTTATCGCCGCGAACTAAGCATATTTGTTGTTGTATTTTACATGGAAATTTTTTGTAAGCTAACATAGAGGGCACTAAAAAACACGCTTAATATTCATTGTTGCAATTTTTCGTCAAATTTTTTTGACAGATAAAATCTTCAATAATTATTCTAAAAATGATTTATTGACCAATTTGGAATTAATAATTGTGATTAAAAATAATCTTTCCGTCGGCTTTTTTTGGTCACTGTAGTTTTTGCAATGAAACAATTAAGTTACATTAGCTTTCCCGACGTTTCGGCAGGGGTTGCTGCCTTTTAAACTAAACTTCGTTTGAAGTGGTTTTTTCTTTACTTTTGTAAATATTATTACAATTATTAGATACAATAATTTTAAATGTCAGTTTAAATTTAAACACAGTTTTATTAAATTCCCCTGAAGAAGGCAGCAACCCCTGCCGAAACGTCGGGAAAGCTAATGTAACTTAATTGTTTCATTGCAAAAACTACAGTGACCAAAAAAAGCCGACGGAAAGATTAGGGGTATTCACGATCCGATGCAACTGGCCTAGTATCATTGTAAAAGTGCAAAAGTGTAAAATCTTACAACACTACAACAACAAAATATACAAGGTGCAATCTTACAACAGTTTCGCACTTTAGCAATACCCGAAACCTATTGCAACAGAAAAATACAACATTGTAAAATTTGTAAATTGTGTTTTTGACAGCTCACTCATTCTTGATTACGTTTAACAGAAACAAAGGTATGTTCATTGGATACATCCAATTTGCTATCTTGATTGTATTGATGTGACGTCGTCATCATCTTTTACTATTATTTCCCAAATAAAATTCGGACGATAATTAAGATTTGGTAATGTTTTCTTTTTCCGTTTTTTTGGCATCTTTTTATGAACAAAATTTAAATTAAATCAAATTGAAATTTTCAGATATGTTCGAAACAATAACAAATGTCAAACTAATTTTGACATTTGCTTTAGTGTTGCAAGAAGATAAGAAAAGTGCGTTCACGATCCACTTAAAAAAAATAAAATTTCGCACTTTTACTAGGCTCGTTGCACCAGATCGTGAATACCCCTATTATTTTTAATCACTTCCAATCACAATTTTCAATAATTATTGTCAATAAAAATTGATCGTGTGTAGGGCCCTTACACCCCGACTGCCATGAACGATGGCTGGACTATGGAGCATGTCTAAAAAAAATCCCATGGAGTCGCAAAAACCCATGTCCAAGCAGTGACATATCCATACAAATCAGATTGTGGATTGGATTGTAGATTCGATTATGGACATCGTTCATGGCCTGTGGAGTCGGGGTGTTAATGAGAATATTGTGGGTGTTACCATTGTTTTTCGATAGTGTTGTTTCTACCTTAAAGCCGGATAGGGATTTTTAGAAAAAAGTCAAATCTCTGTCTCACAGCTTCTAAGCATGAATGAAAGAATGCAAGATTACGACTTTTCGGATTTTTCGCTTTGTTATTGTAATTTTCAACACGCTTCGTGACTCAAGTGGAGACAAAAAAGACTAAATTTTGGTATAATTTGTATGAGATATAAGGGTGTGAAAACTTGTTATTAAAGTGATTTGTTACCATTATTTTTTTTTTAATTCTGTGAGCTATATTTTGATGATATAAAACCAACAATACAAATAATAATTCAAGAATGGAATATCTGATATTTGAATTTTTTCATCGCACTCTCTATTTTTGCTTCATATTTTGACCATTAACATAATTTAAAACAATTGAATAACAATTAAAAATAGTTTTCGGTAATATTTTTTGTGTTTTTAGAATGAAAAACTATATTAAACATATAATAATTCGCGAACAAAAAATCATCTCTGTACAAATTTTCTTGGCTGTCACATCTGTTGTTACGTTTTGTCTCCAAAAACGTAGGAAGTGTCGTAATCTTGTATTCTTTCATTCGTGGCTTCTAAGCGTCAAATCGAAATTTTGGGTTAATGACGTTGTGCTTGGCGTTATTTGCTTTAGTGGTGCGTTCTTTTTTCATACTATTGAAGCCTAGTACGCAGATCGCGCCACTAGGCTTACGGTCAAAAAACAAAAGTTGCAATGTCAATGTTAAAAAAAGTTACTTTATATTTAAGAACGATCAAAGTTAAATAATTGAGATGGGGTTGAAAAATAATCGAAAAATAAGAAATAATAAACAAAATACAAAATTTTGATCGCGTTAAATTTATTGATAAATAATTCACTAGTAAAAATGCATGGTTCTTACAAATTAAATCACTATCAACTTCATTTATGAATGAAATCGAATCGTAATAGAAAACATTTGTATTTTGTTTTGCTTTTTTGGTAAATTTTGTATGAGCCACACATTTCTATTAACAAATTGACCCAATCGGAAGAATAAAATTTCGATGAAAAGTGAATTATTCAGAAACCAATTCCAAATATCAAAATCAATAATAAAACAATTAAATTTATAATAAATTATTACAAAATTGAAAACAATTCCAAATCGGAAGACGAAAAGCAAACACATAACCCCAAAATGAAAACTGAAAATAACTTTTTCTTAATAAAAAAACGATGAAAGTTAACATTATAATTTACTTTATGCCGGATTTACACGAATGGCAAAGTTGTTTTGGCAAAAATATTGGCAGTATTTAGAGCGTTTACACGATGAAAAGAACAATGGCTATAATATATATATGTCCCGATCTACATTGCCCGATTTTTCCACGAAGATTTTTCCAGAAATCGTGTGAAATGTACACACAGAACGATTTTTTCCATAAGATTTTTCCCTTTTCTTCTTCCTTGTTTTATTGCTGTGCTCTTAATTTTTCATTGATATTCACTCACACTATCAAACGAACGGCACACTGACACCGAACACACTCAAAAAACTGGAAAGGAGAAGAGAGATAACATAAACAGACTGGAAAAATCGTTCGAGTTTTCTAGTACAAACGATTTGATCCTTACCCCTCACTTTTCACTCCCTTCACCTACCAACAAAAGATCGGCACTGGAAAAATCGTTCAATGTAGACCGGGACTATTTTATGCGCCACACTGCAACACAACACACGAGACAAGTATGGTTCTACAGTTGTTATGAAATACACTGTACGCTGTACCGATAGCGACACACGACTCCACAACACAACACACGAGACAGAGGTGTGGTTTCGGCTTAAGTCATTTTTTTTAGTTAATTACCCCTTGCATCTTAACGGGGGTATAAACCATTCGGTCTACACTTCTACAGAGATGGTTTTGGAGCTCTAATTGAAACAAAGTAGGTTACTTTGAAATTGTAGAACAATGTTTTTATTTAAGATTACTTATTTAGGACTAAAATCGCCAATAACTGAAAAAAGCGCGAACAAATCGTTTTTTTTTTTATTTTTGACCATGAAGCGGTCGCCGCTCGAGGTTGTTTACTAAGCCAATATCCTGAACAATTCAATACCAGATTTGAAGCATACGTGAATGTATAGTTACTTTATATAGAATTACATTAGGGTTCATTGTTTTTCAAATTCATTGTTATCAAATTCATTGTTACGTTGGTAATGATTGATAAAAAAAATTGAATTTTGGAACCCATGTAGTACTTGTTGTATTTATAAAAATATATCTGAAAAAAATTTACAACAGTTATTTCCCTACTTATAGCCATTTAATCCTTTCGGGACGGAATGGTAAAAGACAAAGAACATTTTTATGGAATTGTACCACATCCGTACCGAAAGGGTTAAACAAAAAAAATATATTTTATTTAATTTTAATAAATTGTATACATTTTTTTAAAAACATGACAGAAGTTACTACATGTGTGCAAAAATTCAATTCTCTCTATCAATCATTACTAAAGTTACGAATTTTTAAAGTTGGATGTACAAAAATACCATGGAATTTCCCATATAAAACTTCAGACATCTTGGGGGCCGGGTTAACTTTAATAAAATGAGCTAAAGTTTTACAGGATTTTTTTTTATTTATTTAGAACAAATTAGGGAGTGCGTCATACAAAATAACCTTTATAAGGACCACCCTAATATACATACAGAGGTCCTGTTTTTTTTTTAATATCTTCAAAAATAAAAATCCTAGAAACATCCGGTTTTCAGTGTTTGACTAAAAACTGATATGATCATTGAGTTTCGAGAACAAAAATAATACTTAGGATAACGTAATACTACGTAATGAGGTAATTTTGAAATTAGCTCATTTGGAACGTCAAATTTGTATAGGAAATGACGTTCCAATTGAGCTAATTTCCTCATTTCGGCTACAATGAAAACGTAGTATAAAATTAAAAATAGTTTGAGTATTTTTTTTTCTTCAAAATTTTGAGTTTGAAAATTGTTTTTTTTCAAAAACTGTTTATTAAAATAACTTTATTTAAAAATCAAATAAAAGAAAGGATTTCTAGGTTTGCAAAGAGGTATAACAAATGGATTGCAAATGTGGCCGTTGTATTTTAATAATTTGTTTACTGTCAATCTTTTAGAAAATTTCCCCTCTCGCCTAAACGAGGGGGGATAGACACCCCCTCCCATACAATTTTTGTCTTGTCTCGACCAAACCTACATGCTCAAGCATTTTGTCACACCTCGCTCGGGTGAATAACCCGATAACGATCAATCGTTTGGGTAATACCTGTCCCTTTCTTTGTCTAGTTATATGATAGGAACAACTATTGCCAAAACGCGTTTGATCGTTATCCTTTTACGTAATAATGCAACTGTATAACTGGGTCGATGTAGTTTTTTTTATAATGACAATGTTTACATGACTTGGGACACCCTGTATGTATTTCATGTGAATAAAACTCTTTTTATGAAAAATCAAGGTTCTTGTAATTTTTAATGGTTCATTAAAATATGAAACCATCCTCCTTGTACAAGGTAAGTTGTATTGTAGATGTACTTACATGTACATACATACATAAACCCACTTTTAATCTGCAGTCTGAACGCTTAACTACATAGGCCTACTTTTGTACAAAAGGGAGAAATAAATATTTATTCTGAAGACACCTGCTTGCAAAAAAACAATAGTAAATTGTGATGATGGTTTAATTTATATGTCAGAACAATGTTCGTAAGGTTTTTTGTAAGCATGTTTCTTAAGCGAGCATTTTAATTTCTCACTCTTGTACTTTTGCACAAAAGTAGGTCTATGAAGTTAAGGCTTGACTTACGTTTTGTGTAAACCTTTGATCCATATTAGCATACATTTTTTTACATAAAAGGACAAATTAAGAGATAATAAAAAAAGACACTACGCTCATGTAGGTACATATATTTTTTATTTTATTTATTTACAATTAACAATTACAAAAAAAATCCATTTATAAAAAAAATCACCGATGTACAAAAACATAACAATTTTATATTCTTTAGTTTTTAACAACATTTTATCTTTCTTTCTCAAAGATGCACATTAATTTATAAAAAAATCTCACATATACATAGATAACATCACAATTTTTAATTTTTGTCGCTCTCCTGAAATATAGAAACAAAATTTAAATTCAAAATCAAAATTATTTATCTTAAGACAAAATAGTAAAATAAAAATACCACCATTTTAAAACCAATTTCAAATTAATGAAATTTGAGAACAAAAAAATACATTTATTTCAATTTAAAAAAAAAATACAATTTTACAGTGAGTTGCCCTTGTAACCTAACGATAATGCTGTTAGTAAATAATAATCATAAATAATACATTTACATGTAAAATACCTTTGTTGTTTATTAACAGATTTGATAAAAGCCTATATAATAACACAAAAATACTACTGTTTCACAAAATACTCTACAAGTTACTGAAATTTAAATATTATTTGAATACAAATATGGCTCCTTATATTTTTCATTTTTACTTGCATACATTGAATAAAATAATGATCATGGCTACAATAAAAATGTTATCATAAAATGTATAATAATATGTAGCTGAAAAACTACATAAATGCCGATGCATATGTATATATGCACAACACCAAAATGGATTCTTAGCGAGACAATAATTTTCCCTTGAAATACATTTTAAATTTGTGCTATAAAACCGTTAATGTGTTAGCAAATTAAAGCAAAAACTGTCTATCTTACCTGTAGATAATTATTTACTAAGAGAGTCAATCCAACTCCTAGACCAAGTGCGACAAGATGTGAGAAGTAAATGTTGGGGAACGGTCTTCGTTTTTTGAGGATCATTGAAAGAATTGAGGCTTTGCGATCGGAGTAGGGAGGATAGCGGCCACTAAAATTTAAAAAAAACGAATACAAATTAAGTTTTTTTTTTGGTTTCGTTTTAATCTTCTTACGATGCCAAAAATTCTCCAAGCGGATTGAAATTTTTTCCTAGACACGATTTTTTGTGCGTAAACGTATCGAATCCATACTTTCCGTGATAAGAACCCATTCCACTATTTCCAACACCTCCAAATGGAAGTGTATCAACTAGAAAGCAAGTAAATTATTAGTAAACAAAATGTTTGGGATATTAATTGCCTTGACATTTTTTTTAAAGCTTTCACCAATCACACATTAAAAAATTTTAAAAATGAAAACATGCAGGAGTTTTTAGAAAAGCATTTTTTTTGTCAAATTTTAAAGAAAAATGTTAATTTGAGCTACAGTACACCTACGCATAAAAAAAAATTAACTGACTTTAATCAAGCTCAATAGCTAGCATACCGATTTAATCACTCCATTTCAGCAAGGATGAAACATTGATCAAAGAAATATTAATGGCAATAAAAATATAAATGAACAACAACAACATCGGTTTAACTGATTAGGCATATGTATATTTATTTAAAAATAGAAAAATTAAGATCAAATTGGCTAATTCGGATTATAAGACTGTCGTTTTTGCAATTAAGACCCATACATATTTCTGTGACCAAAACTTCATCCTTCAGAGGTACATATATAATGTAAGTAAGCCCGTTGCTATAGCTCGAATTAACTTGCATATCTCATTTCATAAAAAGGATGAAACTTGGGCAGAAGATAGATGTATGTCCATCAAATACAGAAACTCCAGTCTTACACCATAACTCGTTCGATTAGGTATATTTTTAAATACATAAAAACAAAATCGACCGAACCGTAGTGTTATTGATTACTTACCATCGTGTTTTTGATTACTTACCATCAAATACAAAAATGGTAATCTTAAACTCCGATACGGTCGATTAGGTCTGCATATTAAGATATAACGACGATAAATAACGACTAAACTTAAGTGTAATATTGAATTTTTGTTTATGTGGTCTTAAATTTTTCTGTGACCGAAGTTTAAGCATGCTTAAATGAGCTAAGTAAATCGGTTATTCATGACGTTTATGGAATTCTCAATAGTTAGTCCACAGAGTTCACAGTGCACTCTTCTCTTTTCTTTTCACGGCAGTTTAGTAAAGAAAAAATAGAACCCTGCGGTGCAAATCAGAGCGTCTCCACTATTGCAACTTTCATAATCTACATATGCAATTATCTTGGTCCTTATTTTGTGCTTATAAATAATCAATAACCAAATGTAAAGTAAAAACGGAATGTACAAGGTTTAAATATGAGTACATGATTAATTTCTACTAGACATGGAAAACTTTTAAACTCAAACTTCATAAAAGCGTTATCTGCAGTACAAACTTTTTCAGACTGATTGGTGTTACAGAACTAATAATGTAATTCAAATATTAAATTAAGGTAAGTTTGTTTATTTTTAAAAGCCAATCTTTTACTCGAATTTGTTAAGAAGAAAAATGTAAACAAAAATTATAAAGAAGAAATTTATTTAAAGACCTTGTGTTAAAAGTTAAAATTAAAAAATGCAACAGAGAATATTAAAAATATTGTTGTTTTAACTCAATTTAATCAATTTAAAAGTCTAAAGTTAAGAAAATCCTCCACCTAAATATATTTTTGTGTTAATATATTTATTGTTTACTTATATGAAGAAAGGTCGATATTTTTTAATGAATATACATAATTTATTAACAATAATTCCTTAAATGAGATTATGAAAAATTAACAATTTCGATTTTACGGCACTTTACTTTTTTCTTTTCTCCAGAGAATGTGCGAAGTTCTTTTAGATAAGATGTGAAAAATATTTGAACTTTTTTTTACACATCAGTTTGCCTTATCTGCCCTACAAAATTTTGTTTCTTTCCAAATATATTTTTTTTTTCAGTTCCAAAAAAAAAGAATCCCCACAAAATAAATTTCAATACAAAAAAGTGCTGCAAACGTTTACAAATTGCAAAACTCACACAACAAATTGGTTAAATGAAAAAAACATATGTATATAATATTTATTATAAAATTTAAAAAAGATAGGTACCTGCAGCGTGCATTAATGTTTCATTAATGCTAAATCCACCACTCGTAGTATTTTTAAGGAAACTCTTAATGTTTGACTTTGAATTATCAAAGACATACACAACCAATGGCTTCTCCCTATTTTGTTACGATCATCATTAAAAATGTTTTATTCTTAAATGTATTAACATTATTTTGATTAAAATTGATGAACAAAATATATGTAACAGAGAAATGAATAATGTATTTATGTATGTACATGTGTATGAAAAATTTATGAGTATGAAAATGATAATTTAATTTGTTGTGCTGTGTTTTTTTTCCAATCGCATCTTGAATTTTTGTCGATACCCAAGCAATCAAGTAATTGACTTAATCCGTTTTTATCCAGTATTGTTGAATTTGCGGAAAAGTTGAAAATTGCTTCTAGTCACTACTTTAAATTTAAACTCCTCTGTTAATATTCAAAACAACTTGCTGTTTCTAAAATATACATGGGAAACTTGTGAAAGATAACACACAGCTTGTGAGTTCCCTGTTTACATTTATTCTCTACTTTTTTTTCTTTGCTTTTTGGGTTGTCTACCTGCCTTGTCAAATACCCAGTTAACAAGCATTATCGAAAGATCGATTAGGGTCGGATTTAGTTTTTCGTCAACTAAGTGGAGAGCCTCATTAGTATCTATTACACATAGCAATCAAAACAAATAAATAATTTAACTCACATGCATTATGTATGTATGTGCAAAAATACAGTCGTTAACACATCTATCAAACCAACTCCTCGGAACAATTTTGTTAACCCAAATTTCGACTCGACACCGACCCTGAAGTGGCATCGAATTGGTTTGAGCTCAATTCAAATCAATTCAGGTTTGGAAGGGGAAAGGTTTGTAGGGGTGAAGCGAGCGTCAAGCTCCCTTCAATTCTTCATGTAAACGGGGTAAAAAGGTCTTAATTTACTTTTTTCTATAAAAAGTGGAAACCTAGCCAAGGGCGAAGAAGATACAGGGAGCACATTTTTTTGAAAAAAATTGCACTCAAAAATTAACTTAAAAGAAAAATTAAATATTGGAAAATTCTTAAGCATGAAAAATTACAAAACAAAGTAAGACTCGTTTCACAGACATATATGGTTTTATTCGGTTCGGTGAGTATTAGGATGTGCCTGATTGTGTTAAGGTGGACCGATGAAAACGGCAAGAATAAAAACATAATAGAGACCGCATAGCACCGAACGGCCCTCTACGCCAATCGGTTTCAAAAAGGCACGTATTTGGGTCTATGGCACACAAAGTCAACGTAGCATTCACACTATTCGGTTCAGTTACTATTTTTCTAAAGTTTTTTTTTCTAGACAGAAATCAAAATCGAAAAGAATGAAATTGTATATACGTGAAACGAACCTAATAAATTTAAAAATCTCAATATCAATATTCTAAACCGAATTTTTGAACTTACAATATTGAATCAGTTTTTTTAAAAGACGTTAATTAACAAAAATAGACAAAAAAAATCAGAAAACCTGCTGCAGTTTCTGAGAACAAAATTAATTTAAATGTAATATTACCATATAAATTCGTGTGGGAAAAGTTTTGTCTTAGTAACGGGTTAATATCTTCGGACCAAATTGTTGTTGGTCTATAAATTTATTTTTGCTCCGCATAAGATTTTGATTGATTAAACAAAATGAGTTTGGGAAATAAGGGACACTTTCCTGTCCATAGAAACAGAAAATCTGGAAAATCTAAAAATGTCTTCAGCTATAGATGTAAATAAATTTGCCGAAAAAGGCAAACAAAATATTTAAATGTATAACTTTTGTTTGCGAAATCTGTTAAGGTTGAGAAGTGGGTTTATTAATAGCCCATACAAGCACTACACTTTGAATAATGTATGCAAAATATTAGGTAGGTAAAAATATACATTGACGTATTCCCTCCAGCTCTCGATAGAATTTTGGCACGAATCTTGGGCGTTCCAATCTAAAAAATTAGTTTTTTTTTATTCGGAAGCCACTGCTTAGCAATACGTGAAGGACATTTTCGATCGTTATCGTGCTGAAAAACAAATGTAATGGATATTTTTGCAAATTAATTAGCCTCCATAATATTTCCCATTACGACTATATTAATGTTCTGTTTAATTCGCCTGTTTTGTTTCTTACTTCTTGTGCACCAAAATTTAGTTTTATCTTGCAAACTAAACAGTCTTTAGAGTAAATTATGGATCCAATTTCCAATAGTACTATCATGGTCAAAAAAAAAAGGTGGTGACGCCTCTGGTATCCACAACGCGTAACGAAAAGCTGACTCATAATATTACTACAGGTTTTATATTTATAAGGGTAAATCTGGCGATAATCTTAGATAACCTCAAAACAAGACATTGGGATTGTGGAATGTGTAAATTTAATGGTAAAATTCCATTGGTAAAAAAATCAATTTATTTTTTATTTGAATCTGCAGATTTTGACCATTTTTACATTCGATTTATCTATGTCGATTGTGAAAATAAATTAATTATTTCTATAAACAACCGTGAAACCCTTAAAAGTTATATATGTATGTGAGAATTGTATTCCAACGTAGGTAAGGAATAATAATTGTTCACACAAAAAGAATGAACGAATTTATCAAACTAATTCTTTCTTTTGAAATTGGAAAAAGTAATTTTTTTAAAGCAATGAAAATAGAGTCAATGTATTTCGAGCTTGTTCTAGATCCATATTACATTTAAATGAAATATATAATAATGCTGCATTGCTGACTACGTTCGAATTTCAAACCAAATGTTGATTAACTGTACAATATACAGGTAAATAATAGACCAGTTCAGTTGTAGCATGTTTACGAAAAAAGTAATAAACATGTTGAAATGACAGCCAAATTCCTCATAACAATAAATTAATTCCGAGGAAAGCTTTCGATTATCATTCAGGTTCGCAATTTTGAAAGGGGGACACATTCACAGACAATTTTTTTTCGCGATACCATCATACGGGTATTAAAAATCGTATGACGTATACAATCGTGTATTGTAAATAAATAAATACATTCGAGAAAGAGAAATAAACATCTCGTTAAGGTACGACCTATCTAAATCAATATAAGTAGAGCTTGATTGCATTGCACTCACTCAATTAAATCATATACAAAAACGTTTAGCATACGTCTACCAACAACCAACTGGAATAATACTCCTATTCATCTAAGATTTACTCTAAAAACGTCAATAAATTTCAAAGAAAAACTATACAATGTATATACAAAATCTATTGAAATACCACCACAACCAACCAAACCTAGCTTTTTTTCTTAAATACCAATTTGAATATAAATGTATTCAAATGAATACCATACACTATTTACAGCAGGATTGATTGTTTATATTTAAAAAAAAATAATATTCGTATTTAAGCCCAAATCACCAAAGAAGATATTATAGGTATTCATATTCAATAGCAGAATATATATGTTAAGAAAATTTCAATTGTAGTAGATACGTAATGTTATGGAAAAGAAAAAATGTATGTTTTTGTTTTGGAATAATAAATTGTAAGAGTAAAGGAGGACAACAATTTATTATTATTATTATTGTTGTTGTTTCCATTGTCTAATAGCCAGTTTACATAATTCCGAATTCTTACCAGTATAATGCATGATTGTTTCATTCAAACAAATTCCTCCCGATTGTGTTCCATGAACAAATAGATCTTGTACTTGGCTATCCGTAGAGAATATATATGAAACCAAAGGTACCTCTCTAGGTTTTTTGTTTGTTTGTGTGATTTTTTTGTTGTAGTTTTTAAAATAAAATTATATTTCAATTAAAATTTAAATTTTGAAAATAAAAAACGAAAAATTAACATATCAAATCAAAGTATTTGTGCTGTGTTCAAATGAAAAGATGCGGCACGACGACGACGGACGGCACAAATGAATGATTTTTTTTTTTTGGTTTAACGGCACACAAAGATGATTTTACCTGGCATTTATGAAATTAATTGCATCATATGCATTTTCGACATTGTATATGGGCAAGATGGGACCAAAGATTTCCTCCTGCATGATTGCATCATCGGGATTAACATCAGTTAGGATTGTGGGTTCAATAAATCGCTCTGCAACATCATACTTTCCACCAACGGCAATTTTTCCAGATTTCATCAGTCCAAGCAGGCGTCTATTTATTTAGAAAATTAATACAAAATTAGCACATTTTTGAAGGTATATCAGATGTCAGTCCGTCAAAGATAAAAAACATATGAATAACTTACTGGAAATTATTGGAATTAATTATCCTACACAGATCGGGGCTCTCCTTTGGGTTCTCTCCATACCATTCCTTTAATACGTCTTTGGCTTCAGCAATGAATTTCTCTTGAAGTTCCTTTGAGCACAATATATAATCTGGAGCAATGCAAGTTTGTCCAACATTGATTAATTTTCCCCACAGAATTCGTTTTGTTGTGACTCGTAGGTCTGCGCTTTGGTCGATGTAACAAGGACTGGCAATTTGGTTTTGCAAAAGAAACTTAATAAGTAAAATTTTTATTTTCAAAAGCTTAGGTCCCTATTATGACTCGCGAGTCGAACGGTTTTGAAATAACTTTTGTCGTGGTTTTAATGGTGTTTTCGATTGGTAAAATAAATCAATTTATTTTTGATTTAAATCTGTCAAAACGCAGATTTTACATTCCAATGGACAAATAAATTGATTTATTTTTTGATTTAAAATCAAATTTGCAGATATAGATTTTTCGGCAGATTTACCCCCCTAAACTAATACCAATACAATTTTAAGTTGTCACTTTACAAATTTTTTTGTATTGTTTGAATTTATTTCGGTTAATGAAATTTGTGTTCTAAATATAAAGGGAAGCGTTTCTAATATAAAATGGAAGCTGTTAAAAATTAATTGTTAATTCATGAAGCTCATTGGTTTCTTCTGAAAGTGCATCAAGTGATGACGAGTTCTGTGATGTTATGAAACATACATAACATTACACGAATAAAATAACAAAAATAAATCAATTTGAATTGGCGTTCGATTCACCACGAAATAAATCAATTTTTAGATTGAAGAATGGCGAACTGCGACAAGAGCAACATCTCATTTTGACAAATGTTTGACATTTAAAGCGAATATATTCATGTCGGTTACAGAATCCGCAAAACTAGATCCGCAGTGCAGTGCTTACTTTCCCATCTACTCAGTTGTCGTGAAAATGAAAGAAAAGACTGCACTGTGAATCACTGCGGATCGAGTTTTGCGGATTCTGTGTTGGGCATGAATATTTTGACAGCCAAACTGAGATCATTGTTGATAAATCCTGTTCAGGCAACTGAAATTGTTGAGGCCCTCCGAAATCTCCCTTGCCTGAACTCACCATTTAAGTGAGCCTCGTACGGCCATGACAAAAGTCACTTTCGTCAAATATTTCTAGCGACTCGCGAGTCATAATAAGTGTCTTAATAAAATGTTCACCTCTTTCCTCCTAGTTCTAGTGTGACGGGTGTGAGGTATTTATTGGCGGCTGCATGAACAATTCTTCCTACTTTCGTTGAACCTGTATAGAAAATATAATCGAAGCGCTGTTTTAAAAGCTCTGCAGTCTCAGCTGGCCCGGCCGTTACGACTGGATAGCAGTCCTTTATTAAACAAATATTCAAATTAATTATTTAAAAACACTTGAAACACAAATAAAATACTCACATTATCCAAATATTTAGGTATTGTTTCGGCGATGAATTTAGCACAATTAGCCGAGATCTCACTGGGTTTGATCACAACACAATTACCAGCTGCTATCGCAGATGCTACAGGTACTAATAATAATTGTAATGGATAGTTCCATGCTCCAATTACTAGGACAACCCCAAATGGATCATTGTAAATGCTAACATCATCTAGCAGATTGACAAATGACTTTGAAGGCTAAAATAATAAAAAAAAAACAATAAACATTGGTTAGTTTAATATTAAAAATAATTGAATTAATTATGTTTTTATTGCTAACCTTTTCTGGTTTCATCCAGTCTTTTAGATTGAACAATATGTGATTGACATCGTTCTTCATCAGTTCTGTTTCAACAGTAACGCTTTCTTGTTTGTGACGGCGCAGATCAGCTTCCAAAGCGCTTACCATATCAGACTCATGCTCTTCGTACATTTTGAGAAGTTTTTCAAGTTGTTTTTTGCTGTAAAAAAAAAAAAATTACAAATGGTTTTGATAAATTATTCAATTTGAAGTTGTGTGCACTAACTAAGGCGTATGTGGACCATTTTTTTAATACTAATTTTTGGATGTTCACAAAACATCGCGAAAAAGAGAACCTATGGCAATTTTAAGTAAAAATAACATGTGGTGTATGTAGATTAGGGTGGTCCTAATTTGTTCTAAATAAATTTAAAAAAAATCCTCCAAAATTCTAGCTCATTATATCAACATTAACCGGGCCCCAAGATTTTTGAAGTTTTGTGTGTGAAATATCATGTATTTTTGTACATCCAACTTTCACGATTCATAACTTTATTAATAATTCATAAAGAAAATTGAATTTTGGCACACATGTAGTAACTTCTGTCATGTTTAAAAAAATGTATAAGACAAAATTTCACACTTATTAAAATTAAAAAAAATTTTGTTTAAATTTCTATAAGTAGGGAAATAATACTGTTGTTAATTTTGTTCTGATACATTTTTATAAATATGACAAAAGTGACTACGTGTGTTTCAAAATTCAAATTTTCTTATCAATCATTAACAAAGTTAAAAATTTTCAAATTTGGGTTTACGAAAATATGTACATGGGATTTCTTACAAATAACTTCAGACGCCGGGTTAACGTTTATATAATGAGCTTAAATATTACACATGTTTTTTTTTATTTATTTAGAACAAAGTAGGGGGTGCAACATTTAAAATAAGACAATGACCTTTATAAGGACCAGTCTAATGTAGATATTCATTACATAATCCGCATCATAAGCTTTAACAGAAGGAAACACAAAACGCCTGTTTAATTAAAAATTCAAGGTTATCGATTATTTGTTTTTAAATTTGCACAAATAAAATAAAATACCAAATTTGCCCCTGGCCATTGCCATCATCGCTATTAACATAAGCCGCCGAGATTCCAAAACAAAAATTCAAATAAAAAAAAAAAATCTTTTTTCTCATTCTAAAACTTAGCGGAACAGTATTAAGTTTTTTTCTTGTTTTGTATATATTTTTTTTCAAAAAGGCGAATGAATCAGAAATTTATTAAGATATCGATTAAAATAATTTATAGTTGATCTTGTTTAAGTTTGGTTTTAAGAGTCACGTCTGGGATATCTTATTTGAATTTTCTTTCAGTGGCGAAGTTTCTATGGGCGAATATATAAATATGGAAATAAAAGATAACAAATCAGCAAAATGTTATGTAAATAAAATCCAAATAGATGTATCTTTATGTGTCTGTAAGGCTGTAAACTCAATTAAAGAAAATAACATTTATAAGCTTAGAATTTTAGTCGACTATGCACGGTGTTTAAGGATTTTTGTATATCACACAGGTTGTTTAATAGAAGGAGTTTATTAATTACGAGTTTGGGGTTTTAGTAAAATATGTTAGCACAGCTGAGGTTTGACTGATTATCGAAAAATTTAGCTTGAAAATGTGTTATTGCTTGGTTTTAAAAAGTTGTAATTTGGAAATTAGGCAATATCTGAAAAAATTCGCGACATTTCGGTTTTTTTTGGATGTTTAACAATGTCTCGTTGAGCGTATAAGGTCATAGTGTTGGATTTTTCATGTTGCCAACACCATAAACGACTTACCATTAAATCAAAACTACTTGATTTGTTGCAGGATCCTTTTGAAAAAAATCAGTATAAGAAAAGAAACAATTTTCTTTCAAAATTTTGAGTTTGAAATTTAATTTTTAAAAAAAACCAAACTTAATTTTGAAAGTAAATGTAAAAATTGATTTCTGGCTTTAAGAAAAAGTAAAAGAATAGCACAAGTAGTGTCGTTATTTCTTAATAGTTATCTTTATATATTTTTTTTTTAATTTCTATCCCGCATTAGCTGGGGGATAAAGGTCCTGCTTCCAACCAAAGTTTTTCTTCATTTGACCCAGATTATTTAGTGTATTGTTTTGATGAATGTTATGCCAAACATGATTTTGTTATTATACTGTTAACTAGGTACCTTATTACTAACCCTAAAAAAACACACTTCCCTGCTTAACATTTGTATAGACTCTTTTGATTTTGAATCTCTTGAACTTTTCAGATTTGTGCCAAGTTTCATTAGGGTATCATTTTTTTCACAAGTGTGTTGGTATAGTCCCACACTTTTCCCTTTCTCTTAAACAAAAACACAACTTTACGAAAGATATTTTATCGACAATTTTTATCCTTGGTTTACATAAGAAATTGGAGATTTATATTAAGTTTCAGCAACGGACTATTATAACTAAGGTGTTTTTTTTTTATTTTTTATTTTATTTTTCGAGCTGAAAATAAAATCATACTTACTGAAAACTATAACTATAACTATACTATAACTTCTTTTTTGGGTAATCCTCCATTCGTCTTAGTTTTCATGTAATTACGTTCTCCATTAAAAAACATTTTGTTATCATGTGCCATATGCCGACTCAATGCTTTTATCAAAACATAATTTTCAAATTCTAAACACACATTATAGGCGTGTTTTATTAGCCAAAAAAAGACACAAAGGAAAGACGCAAAGAAAAAGTAAACACTACAGAAGGGGTTTGTTCCTAGACTATTGGCACATGGAGTCACGGCACCTAGCAGCCAGCGCGTGAAACTAATAAACGAGATAGATTTCTCTTTCATTTGACGTTCAATGCATTTCCCATAAGAGAAAAACAAAAACAGCTCGTAGAAACATTATTTTAACAAATTAATTTTATATGAACGGTTGTTTCTATTATAATTGCAATAGAATAATTAAACATGCTAGTTTGCAAATCAAACGTAAAATATATCGAAACTTATTACTAATTTGCTTTATTAAGCAGATGAAATATGTAAACAAACGTGCTTTTTTGTTGTTGTTTTCCCAAATGGATGCAAGGCGCCAGTCAGAACGATATCATGTGCGTAGTCAGATAGAAGTTTAGGGGGCTAGAGTTTCTTATGGATTTAAATAAAACATTAATTTGTGATATAAATCTTCATTTTATTTTTTTTTGTATTAGGTACGCGCAGGTTAATATAAAGTTAATATAAATTATAGGGGCATCATTTGATTTCCCTGTGTTCGTTTGTTTTATCCTACCACGTAAGTTTCTTTCTAAGAACAATGTAATTTCTGGCAAAAAAAATTTTATCCTCCATTTAAAAAAAAGGTTAGCACTCTTTTAAAGTAAACTCTTCTTAAAAATAGAAATAAATTAAGAGTGATCGAGCTTGACCTTCATTCATACCTTGCCTCTTTTGTAAACTAAAAAACAAATGTGTAAATAGCCAATTGAAAAATATTTTTTTAACAATTGCTTTACAAGAAGATTTTTATTCAAATACCTTTATTTTACGAACAAACATATTTTTTTAATAATCGTGACTACGCCTCTGCCTTTCTCTTTTTCTAATCGAGTACTTTTGTTGTTGTTTCTGGTTGTAAAGGTGGTTTGTTTACATTTTTCATTTACAAAGCAAAGCGTTTTAGCTATCTATTTTAATATATTTTCGGGTTAATTTATAGGATTACACATTTTTTGATTCTATTTCAATCATAATATGGATACCCGTTGATATAAAATAATTTGGTAAAACTAATTTTCATCTGGCGCTTTTTTCGTTTTCTCTTATGGGAAATACATTGAACGTCAAATCGAAAATAATTCTATCGCCTTTTGAAGCTTAAGCGCTTGAGATGCAGGTGGCGTGGAAAGCAACTTACCAGGTGTCAATAGTCAAAATAAAATGTGGTTGATTCTGAAACATGCAGTAGATGGCGCTCATTTTTGCAGGATAAATGAAAACTTGTTTTGCTAAGACTGCTTTCACACAAGGAAACTGAGTTGCCAGAAACTAGGTAGTTTGTAGGCGAGAAGGGTGAGAGGGGAGATTTTTTTCTTTCCCTTACGCCCTTCTCGCCTACAAACACCCAGTTGCCGGCAACTCAGTTTCCTTGTGTGAAAGGGGTCTTACTAATTACTTATTCAATGATTATTTCGAACACACTTTGAATAGAATAATCAGCAAATAAATTAAGCAAATCAGAAATCACATTTACAAATTCGTTAAATAAATATAAAAAAAAAAAAATTAAAGTAAATGCAAATAAAAATATATCAATCTTTTTCCACACCACCAAGAGGTAAGATAGTAGGAAGGCGCATTTTTTTTTATTATTTCTTATTCCGCTGACGTTTGGCGAATTTAAAGCTTGAGTGAAAACAGTCTCAGACTGCTTTCACACAAGGAAACTGAGTTGCCGGCAACTGGGAGTTTGTTGGCGAGAAGCGCAAGAAGTAAGGGGAATGAAAAAAATCTCCCCGGTCAACGTTTGGCGAGATTTTTATCACATTCCTTCTCACACTTTCCGTAAAAAAAAGTTTCAAAAACAATAAATGATTACTATGAATTATTATTAATTAGTTATTTTAATACCTAAAACAGATAGAGCTAAAAAAAAAGTATGCCATCTGATTTGTTTAATAAATATGAATTTATGAACAAAAAAATTCAAAAATCGTTATAGAGCGGTTTTTTTTTAAATTAATTTTTTATATATAAAAATTCTTAAACATTTTTTAAAATAAAATTTAGTATGCCAAATTTTAGTATTTCATAAAATACAATTTTTCACAAAATCAAAAAAAATTCATTAGCCCGTTTTCAAGATATTGAATTTTCAAAAAAAAAAAAAAAAATCAATATTTTTTTTAAAAATCCAAAATTATTTTTTCGAAAATTTTTATATGCAAAATTATTAAAATTGTAAGCGATCTTTTGGATACAAATTTTGTTTGAAATCAGTGTAGTAGTTAACGAGAAATTTGAAAACCAAAATATCGGTTGTATGACAGGTACCGTTAATAACCGTTATAAATTTTATTTTTTTTATACCAAAACATTTATTTTAGTAATTTTAGTACCCCGAGACCCACTTTTTTCGCATTCTCTATCATCGTTATGTTTGGGAAAATTATTATCTCGAATTTTTTTTTTGCACGAATCCTAAACTTGCCCTATACTACGTATAAAATACAATAAATAAATAAATCGGGTGGCACAACGGCTCATGAAGAACCAGGGCCTAGTGACTAATAACTCGCAACCATTCCTGTCTGCGCCTTTCGACAGGAATGGAAAGGGCTACTGCCTCTTGCGAGGAATTGACAAATCCTCCAAGAGTATCACTTGTCACGAATAAGTGCTTCTCGTCTAGCCGTTCGGGTTCGGCATAGACTGTAGGTCCCTTTCCATTCCTATACTACGTATCTGAATCTGAGCAAATCGAAAGTTATGACATTTCGCAAAGGTTCGGGTAGAACGGCAAGGAACGAAAAATGGCATTTCGACAGAGAGCCAATTGAAATCGTTAAAGCTTACAAGTACCTGGGAATGACCATAACTAGTAACCTTAATATGGAAACTCACCTCAAGGACAAACTGGTCAAAGCCAAAGGTGCAATATCTGCAACATGGAAAAGATGTTTCTCAAACAAATTGATAACTCATAGTGTGAAGTATAAGGTCTTTGTAGCGGTGGCAGAATCTATTATGATGTACGCAGCACAGGTTTGGGGAGGTGAAATGTATGAAACGGTCGAAAAACTTCAGAGGTTCTTCATTAAAAAATGTTTTCGTCTACCAAAAAACACCCCGAACTACATGGTCATAATCGAGACAGGACTGTCACCACTTTTTATTAAAACACTAAAGTGTCATGTTGAGTATATCACAAAAGTACTGAATATGCATAACGAAAGGCTTCCTAAAATTCTAGCATTGCAAACAATTGGAAAGAAAAACCTGTGGTATAGAAAGCTTGAAGAACAAGCTACATACTGTGGAACCAACATGCGAATACTGGAAGAAAATGGAAGATAAGATGACCTATTAGATCTTGTTTCCAAAGTAGATGAGCAACTTAGAATTGACTCGGTAAATCAGGCTAAATCTTCGGTGCATAGATCTATATACAACCATCTTAATCACAATTTATGCGAAAGTTACTACTTCCACAACGAAAATAAGCAGGAGGTTATCTCGTCGATTTTCAAAATGAGAGGAGAGCTGATAAGTCTTCACTACATACCACATCGAGAGGATCTTCCTGTTTACTGTAGCTTATGTAACTTGAGGAAAAGAGAAGACGTTATCCATTTCATAGGGAAGTGCCCAATTTTATGTGAAATACGGAGGAATGCATTAGGCAGCAATTTTAAATCAGAAGAAGAAGTACTCGCCCTTCTCAACTGCGAAGGAAACATCTACCAACTTTTCAATTATTTTCAAACAGCGATGTCTTATCGCAACCAAATTATAAACGAAGCTTTTTAAAGAAAGCAGTTTTTATTCTTAAAAATCAAAAAATTATTACTTGCTTTTTAAAAAGCAAGTAATAATTTTTTGATTTTTAAGAATAAAAACTGCTTTCTTTAAAAAGCTTCGTTTATAATTTGGTTGCGATAAGACATCGCTGTTTGCCTGATTTACCGAGTAGGAAGTGCCCAATTTTATGTGAAATACGGAGGAATGCATTAGGCAGCAATTTTAAATCAGAAGAAGAAGTACTCGCCCTTCTCAACTGCGAAGGAAACATCTACCAACTTTTCAATTATTTTCAAACAGCGATGTCTTATCGCAACCAAATTATAAACGAAGCTTTTTAAAGAAAGCAGTTTTTATTCTTAAAAATCAAAAAATTATTACTTGCTTTTTAAAAAGCAAGCATTCCTGTATGCGCGTGTCGACAGGAATGTCCATTATCAAACGAATGACTCAAAATATTTTTGAATGAAAGGGAGCCTTCATGATGCTACGCCACTGTTAATAATTTGTATTTGAAAAACAAAAACAAATTCCACTAGAGCTTAAAAAAGACGTGCTTGAGGTAGATCAATTATTTATTTTCGTTGAGTCATATTCATCATCATATATAGTAAAAACTCCTCAATCAACTATAACGAATTAAATAGCAGTGAATAAAGAGTGAGTTATATGGGGAAGGGGATGAGATTGCAACACAATATAATTTTAATTTTAAACAAAAATAATATTAAGCGGCTGTTGACTTATCAATTGACCTTGATGTTTGCAAAATTTGACAATCTTTGAATTGGCTCGTATTATGAAACTTGTTTAAAAATTTCCATTATTTTATTAACTACTGAATATTATGTGTGTACATTTTTGTGTTTTAACTTAAAACAAGAACTAAACAACTGATCTCTGATTAAATCTGATGAATGTGATAATATTAATTTGTATGTTTGATTTTGAATTACAAGGCTATATCGTTAAGATGGCACGTGTCCGATGACCAATTATATTTATTTAGTCATCAGTTAATTGCTTTTTTTTTTGTTGTATTAGTCTAGTACATTTGCAACAAGATGTATTTGAATGATCTACATATTAATTGAGTTATTCAAAGTTAAAATCATGAAAACGAACAAAAAAAAGCGTGTTCAAATAAAAAGACAGACATAAGTTGGGGCTAAGCAATAAAGTGTGTATGACCTTTCAAATTCATTAACATAATTATTATGTTCTTTATGAGAGAAACATTAAAATGCCTTCTTACCGGCAAAGTTGACCTTAAGCAATGCTTGAAAGCTTGAAAAGAAGAAATACAAAAAAAAAAAAAAAACAATAGAGTTCTTTAAAATGTGTGAAAACCAAACCGTCTAAGATTTCCAGACTATAAAATAAATACATCATTTTATTTGATTAAAGACAAATAATAGGAAACAATAAACATATGGATAATATGCGTACATTAGGCGTGTACCATCAACTGAGCGCTCCGAGCGCTCAAGGATTTTTTAAGTGAGACAAAAAATCTCAAATGAGAACTGAGATTTTTTGCGGAGATTTCTGATCCAAACATTTCTTGGATTCACTATTCAATTTTTTTTTCTCAGTTGAAACAGCTGTTTGTTTGACAACCAAGTTATAATTTTTTGAGGGTGTGCAAATAAGAAAGTGGTAAGTAAATACAAAATAAAGACGGAATGTTGGTGAAAACTCATACTAATTGAATAAGTTATAATCATTATCATTAATTTCAAAAAGTTTTTTGCTTTAACAAATAAATATTTAAAGAAAAGTTGATATCTTATTTCCAAACTTGTATGAGAATAATAACACATGTTTTTTTTTTAAGAGAGCGGAGAATGTTGTCCCACCAAATGATTCTGCCTCCGTTAATCTGACATTGAGCGCTCAATGAGCGCTTAGTTTGTGGTACACGCCTATTTTACATACGAATACCTATACATATAACGTTAACTAATTATTCGAAAATACAAAAGTTCTCACAGCTGGAGCAATAGATTGATCAAGCCACCCGATCACACACATTAGCATTAGTTATTATTATTTTTGATTTATAAATTCTACTTCACAGATGCAATGAATCACTTTTGATTTTGAAGTACTTTGACTTTCGGTGCAAGGTTTAAACACAAAGGGTTGTTATTTGCATACTTTCGCTATTGTTGTTTAGTGTCGTCTTTTTATCTCCACCAGTCTAACTCTTTATTGTTATAAGCGATTGCGTAACTAAAGAGCAAATCATTTATTCGAAACTATAGTTTTTTGTATAGGTATGGTATCTTAATGACATTTTAGATAAATAAATGTTTATTTTTTTGTTTCAGTTCCTGTTTTGTTAGGGCACACATATTTGTTTCTACGCAATAATACCTCATATGGACACATTGACGTGTGAAAGATCAACAAAAGTTTATAATATGTACATAATTTTGATGAGTGATATAAAATTGTACACATTATTTTGGATTCCAGAATTAGAATTTAATAAGTATTCAGATAAACATTTTCATTACTCGAAGAAAATAAATAAAATGTTTGTTTTTATTTAATTATGACTCAAGAAAAAATACTTTCGTTTTTTGTTTATAATTTGAATTGCGTTTGTTTGTATGATTGTCGATTTTTTAAGAATCAGATCAAGTCACAGTACACATATCTAAGGTATTATCAGGCGCAGCTTGTCAAATTTCAAAATGGCTGCCCCCAAGTACACAGTAAACAAAAACAAATTTGTGGTGATTGTTTGAAATTCAATTTCTTTACTATTGATTTTGACAAAATGCGCAGAACTGGGGGCCTAAAACGCTAGTTATAATATGTAACATATATGTGTCTTGAGATCACGTTACTATTATTTACTTTAATGAGTAAGCTTAATAGCCCTTCCACACTAGCGCACTGTGTATTAATACATGTCAAATGGAAAGTGGGAAAGATATCCACGCGACTGCCAAATTTGTGGGAAAGAAATGAATTTTCATATTTTGCTTCCACACTTGCTTGTATTAATACATTACCTTAACCTAAAAAAAAAGTGTGATAGAATGTGGGATAGAATTAGAACCATTCTTAAAATTATTCATGTATTAACACATGTCAAATCGTGTGGGATAGAATGTCGGGTTGTGTAGCCTGGGATTTCATATTTTGTTTCCACACTATTCTACATGATTTGTTTCCCACTTTTTTGACATGTATTAATACACAGTGGGCTAGTGTGGAAGGCCTTTAAGCGCACACATGCA